>QGSO01000309.1:0-629764 GCA_011037825.1 Carya cathayensis
TGCACATGTGAAAGATGACAATCAATTATCTTTCAAAATTTTCAAATTTAATTTTCAAAATATTCATGCACATGTGGAAAATGTATTTTAATGCTTTATGATAAAATATTAATTTTTGAGTCTTAAACCTAATTTCGAATTTTAAGAGATTTACAACATTCCTCTATGACTTTAATGTGAACTTGTTTCCTTCTTGCTCATGCTTGGTTCCTTGATGTGCTTGACTCCATTGTGTGGACAACTTGAGTTTGAGACTCTTTCATTCTTTGAATTCATTTGTTATCATCAAAATCCATGTGTAAATATATAATTACACAAAACTTGAAACCTTAGGTTCAACACTCCCCTTGGCCTATAAGCATCTTATCATTTGCTACACAACCAATTGTAATTTGGTTAAAAATGATCATAGATCCCTCCAAACTTTTCAATTCTAAGAAAGATATGTTCCATAGTTTCCAGCTCTTTGCTATTATTGCATTAATGGACTCCATGTGGTTCCTGAGAAATCAAATCACCAATCATCTTCCATGACAACCCCACATCCCTTTTACCCAACTGGTGAGCAAAATCTTCACAAAACATCAATGTATGTGGAATATAAAGATCCAAGTAAATAGCAATCCACTTGAATGGTCCCTCCCCCTACAGGACAATTTTCATTCTCCTATAATGTAGTTGTTAGAAAAAATGGATTTACTGCAGCTGCTATTTGTAGATCAAATTCAGAGGAAATCATTTTTGCAAAAACACAATATGTGGATTTTGTTAATCCAAACTTTGGAGAAGCCATGGCAGCAAAGCTAGCAATGGAGGCAATTCAATATCATATAACACGAATCATCATTGAATGAGACAATCAAGTGGTAACTTCTGCAATCACAAATCCTTCCAAACCTTCGGACTAGTCCATCCTCAATATTCTTAGTAACATTTCAAGCCTTCTGAAATCCTTCCAAAGTTAGACTACATAGAAAATTCCACGACATCAAAATTGATGGGCACACTAATTGGCGCAATGGACCACATCAAACAATCATGTGTTTGGTAGGATACCCATTATTAAAATTCTACAATGTTTATTAGATTGTCATAATGGAAATGATCCACCTAGAACAATCAATTAACTTGATCTATACATATACTTTCTTATTTGCTTAGAGAGAAAAAAATTCTCCCCAATGATAAAAATGTTCGAGCGAAAAACTTAAGCAAATCTTAATCTGATGAATATAGATATGAGGTTCAGTCACGATACTTCATGCATAAAACTATGCAATCGATCGTTAGCTTTTATATTCATCCGTAATTAATGAAATCATCCAGATCTAGATATTAATTTCATAAAATGCCATTTTATCCCCAGCAAATTACTATTATTATTATTATTATTATTATTATAATATCAATCATCAAATGATCAAAATTGTCATTTTACCATGAAACTATCTCCTCTTCACTTCTTCTTTTGAATCATATGATCACCACGTCACCAGCCTTTGATCATTTATCTACTTAATAGACGAGTTTTAAGGATAAAGTTGATCGATTATAATTTATCATGTCTTGCATTTTGTAATTTAGAAAATTTATCATCTTTTGACAATTTAGAAAAAATTGGGAAATTACTAGTACATTAAAAAATGAGTTCTGCTATATATAATTACTTTTGCGTACTTTTTATGTATTTCACTGATGTGATTGGTAAAAATATTATTTTATATTAAAAAAAAAACAATCAATTATATTCATAGAGTGCATATAATATATGCAAAAATATGACTTCATATAGAGTTTTGTTTATAATAAAAAGGTTAATTACATTTTGGACGTGATAATTGGGAAAATCTGAACTCTCTTTGGACCAAGTGAACCAAGGATGCATGCACCAATGAAAGATGGACAGCAAGGATTTGGTCACAATATGCATGAGCTCCACGTGTATGTTTAAGTTCTACAAACGCTTGCCACGTGTAAAATTGATCAGAAACTCAAGAATAAAACGCTGTCAACATATGACCATGCATGGTGCTCATGAACCAGGTGATCAACAACAATGGCGTCTAACCTAAGCCCAGCATTTGCCTACACAGTCGTATACGTGAAGGACGTGGCCAAGTCGGTGGCATTCTACGCCAAAGCCTTCGGCCACAGTGTTCGTCGTTTAGACGAATCTCACAGGTATATTTTACAAGTCAAATCTAAACTGATATTGTGTATATATATATATATATATATATATATAAGGCAGGATCGATCCAAAAATATTGTAGATGAATGAATGTGTTATGGTTTAATATTTCTGCCTGGTTTGTAGGTGGGGAGAGCTAGAGAGCGGACAGACCACCATAGCGTTTACACCGCTGCACCAGCACGAGACCGATGACCTAACCGGTGCTGTGCAGACCGCCAGGTCCAGTGGCCACAGACAGCCGGTTGAGGTTTGCTTTGCCTACCCAGATGTCGATGCTGCCTACAAGGTATATATATAATTTATATATACGTGTATGCCACAAATCAGCTTCATTAATTGTATTTATATATATTGTATAAGATTGAAATAATTTACATGAAAATTTTGGTACTGTTGTTGTAATTTAATGTGGATTGGGACAGAGGGCGGTGGAGAATGGTGCGGTGCCGGTGAGCGAGCCGGAGACAAAAGAATGGGGCCAGAAAGTTGGTTACGTGCGTGATATGGACGGGATCGTGGTGAGGATGGGGAGCTACGTGAACCCACCCAAACAAGACTGAGTTTAATTTTGTGGAGGGTTTGATCTTTTTGTGAAATCAAAATGCATGTAATTTCGTGTTTCTTCATGTGTTGTCATGCATGTTTCGATATATTTCATGTCTTATGTTATAATACGTGCTGTATTCTATACGAGACACATGGTACGTACGTACTTGGTAGGGTAGTGAACTCATGCGCGCAATTGATTGAGAATTCGTCAATCCCCGGGGACTATTTCAGAGAGCGAAGGGCATTTAATAAAATTGTCGGCTTTGGTGAAATCTAGCCATCTTTCAATCGTGACGGCATTTAATAAAATTGTTGGCTTTGGTTAAAAATAGCCCCTTTCAATATCAAGCCGAAAGGCCAATGCTTGATCATTAAAGATATAAACTATTATTTTTTTCAACCTATTATTTTTCATCTATAAAAAATGTACAGGAACTTTACGGCCTCCTGCTTGTATATTAGTTTGCACAGAATTAATATACAAAAAATGTATATCTACGTGTAAAAATGTACAAGGAAAAATCAAGGAAAATGTGCAGGACTGCTTGTACATTGCACAAAAATGTACATTATCCTCCTGCACATGTACAGAATCTCCTGCTTGTATATTAATTTTAATAGTTTCCTGCTTGTGCAATATATTAGTTTTTCATATACAAAATATGAAATAATTCCATTCGTGTAGTTGGTGTATATTTTTAGAATAAAATAATTCTTTTGAAGATAAACAATATTTTTAAATTTAAAGGAAATTTTGGTAGTACTACATTTCATATGTAGAGCTTCCTCATTTTGACTATTTCAAAGTAGATAATTTTATTGATATTTAGCCAGATTTTGAAAATGTAGAGATATTTAGCAAAATATCAGTGCTCTCATTGACCTTTTGGCCAGTAAGCACAATAAAGGTAAATGATACCCTTCAACCTCTTTTACCATTGTTTTATTATTTAATTTTCTTTTTCTTTTTACTCTTTGAATATGGATTAAAAATCTCATAACATAACCTTCTTATGTAATCTAATCTAGAAGAAAATAAATTCAATTTTAAAGAAAAGGAATCAGAGAAGAAGGAAAATAGGAAGTGCAGAACCGAGGCATTACAGGCAGCTTCAATATCCAGATATATTAGGGAGGAATCCGAAATCATTTCTATTAGCTTGCCTACATATTTTGGTTTTGCAATACAAAAAATAAAATAAAATAGAAAAAAAAAAAACACATACCAGATTTGATCAGAATCGAAATCGATTCCTAGGGTTAATCCCAAGATACTCAAAAAGATAACATAAAGTACCCAACAAGACCTCTTGTCACCAAACGCCACTAACCAAAGCCTTTTGAATACATAGATGTCCCACGTCATACAATTGACCATGCTGAGAAAGCCGATGAACAAAATAAGAGATAGGTGTGAGAACTTCAGCAGCATGCTAAAATAACCAACATATTGTCCAGTGAACCAGTCCCCCCCAGCACAAGAACTTAAAACCTCTCTCTGGCATTCACTAGCACAAAAGAGCATAGCACGATGTATCGATCATAACATTTCTTGTGATTTTCTTACACATCGGCTGACCTTTTTCTTGAAATCATCTCTCCTATCTCTCCATTCTTTCTGCAATAAGAGATGAAAGCATAGATCATAGAGCACGGGTTTGTCATATTAACTTCACAGTACTAAAATACATAATATAAATGATATGGAGGGCAGATAAAAAGAACAGCAGTAACTTACCAATAAACGACCATAAAAGAGAAAAAAGGAAAATCAAACATCAATTTCGTGAAAGAAAAAAAAAAAGAACAGCAACCATATCCCAAACAGTCAACAAAATTACACAAGGACTTGGTGGATCAAAGCAGAAAATCAGTAGATGAATAAGAAGGAAGCCATTTCCAATGCACAGAATCATATGTGCTTGAGACCTTGGCTTCCTATACTTATTAGCAGACAATAAGCAGTCCTGAGGGTACCTTAGATATCAGCATTTGTAAAATACCATTGCACATGATTAATTCATACCCAGCAAGCAGTACATATTAACATTATGACACTAGCCAGCAATAAGCAATCCTGAGGGCATCTTAGATATCAGCATTTGTAAATACTACTGCACGAGATTAATTCATACTCAGCAATCAGTACATATTAACATTTTGGCACTAACCAACACCAGAGAAATAACCCACCACATGGTGGCAGGCACCACGTTTCTGGATTTTGCACGGTAGTATAATGTTCCTTGATGTTCTGCCACCAGATTACATGGACCTTTTTTTAGTGAGAAGAAATCTGTCGAGACATTTTCCTCCATTCTCTCAAACATTCATCATAAACGGGTACTTCTCCAAGTATCATCAACATATTTCACTCAGTTGCCTTGGACTCACGTAGATCCCTGATTATATGACATATTACATTTTTTTGGTTGGCACCAGGTGTCCGAGAACAAAGTCACATATTACATTTTACTCATCAAAGTCAATGAAGTAATCCGCGACATGTCCACTGTCCCAAGATCCTCACACAAGCACAGTATTCTTTGATGAGTTCTACCACCTACACAAGTGCCACCATATGAATGACTAATATTAAGATATCAACCTTTTTGTGTTCTTCTTCATTCACTATGATGTTCATAATTCATTGGGTAAAATCTAGTTAAGAGAATTTAGTTCCCTCAACGGATGCTTAAAAAAACTAGACTAATCCCCCTTTGCCTGGGAATTCCTATAAGATCCATTAATTTCCTCATGAGTATGACAAGCTTTAGCACGTCCTTCATCTGTTAACTGTCTTTCTGATTTAAGTAATCTATCACAAGGCTATCCACATTATGGATCTCCCTGAGGGGGTTACTACTAAAATTATGTTCATGTCAAAACAATTCTATATCCACACTATACGTTCTTTAATCAATATTAAGATAAAAGATAATAGCTAACAATCACTCACAGCAGCTTCCACATTTGCGGGAGATTCATCATTAGGACTGGAAAGCATTGATATTATACTTAAAACTATACTTTCAACCTGCAACCAAGAAAGAGAAAACACATTTGTAAGTGCAAGGTAATAGTAAAGATCGATCAATCACTTGCACCAAGCCATAGATATCTAGTGTGAGAGCTTCTGCCATACATTCAATCAGGGGTGAACCCTGGGCATAATATTTCAAGGGCATATAAAAGATAACTTAAAAATATAAATATAAACTACTTGGTGGAAGACAAAATATAAATATAAATTGTCTTTCAAGGTGGTGGTTGATAGATCTAGTCTTAAAAATGGGTATTTGGCAAGAGCGCAATGAAAGGACCTTCGAAGATAAGGAAAGGACGCTAGAGGAGCTTCGCTCCCTTTTTTTCAATACTTTACTTCTTTGGGCCATTAAGCTAGGCTTTAATGGCCAAGATGTACACGATTTTCTTCTTTCTTCTTTAGCAAACTAGATAGGTCTAATCTCTTGTAATACATCTTGTATACTTGGGCTTTGCCTATTCTTATTAATATTACCGTTTACCTATAAAAAAAAAAAAAAAGAAGGGTATTCTTTGAATCAAAGAACTAGAAGTAAGCCCACAAGTTGTAAACTTTTTACCCAAGAAGGTGTGATGACGTATTTGGGAAATAAGTATGCAAGCATTAGCTCGAATGGTTGGGTTAAAACGCATCTAGGTGTTTGTTTTAGTCTGCTATCAAATCCCAGGGCAGAACCCGAACAGGCGGGTCTAAAACTTGAATTGGTTCCCAGGGCATTCAGGATGAGTCAAAGCAAGCTTCGGATCCTTTAAAACCAAGCAACAAAATAGTTCAATGGAAAATGGAAAATGGATTTGAGTATTTTGGGGAAGTGGAGAACTATCAAACTGGTCAGAGGAAGGAAAATGGAAATAGATTTTGAGTATTTAGGTTTTAATGGACACTGTTCAGATCAGATTTTGTGGATCACTGCCAATAATGATGACCGACACTCAATGTCTGAAAGTGAGCATGGGGCACAGGCTTTTGGGTCAAACGCTCAACCATACTTCAGATGAGGAATTTAAGATGATTCACTAGCTTTTTGCATGTATCACATCTGATGCTATATAAAGGTGAGATAGAACTTGATCACCATCCATTGCAAGATAGCTCTACATTACGAGATCCTCCATTGTACTTATTATTATTATGTTTTTATATATACGTAAACGAAGTTTATTAATAAAGTACTATTATTATTTTTTGGATAAGTTAATAAAGTATTATTATTAACAATAATCATGCTTGTATTGCATGGTAAATCCAGCAAAAACTACCACTTTCCTGTCAAGTACATAATATGTGTACACGCAATCTACTAAAGCTTAATACAATAATTACTTCACAGTCTTTAGTTCTTGTAAGTTATAATAGAGATATTAGTTCATTGAACCACTATTAATTTATTAGTTTATTGAACCATCACAAGTTTTATTTTTATACTTCAGTGTATCCAAACCAACCTGTCATTAGTATATTCACACACTCATCTATGCTCACAATCATATTTAATGGTATTTTGCACTTACAAAGAAATATTATAAAACATTTTGCAATTTAATCTACAGTTCAACAACTGCTTTAGAATATGAACATAGCACAACCTTCCTTGAACCAGAACTTGGAAAGCAAAGACTTCCAAGCTCAGATTTACCTACTTTATAAAAAGGAAGCAAGAGAAGACTAGTTTGAAGTGTTTATGACATACCGTATGAACCGGTGTCCAGCGTTCACTTGCAAGCTCATAGCCATTCGGATCCTCACCAGGAGGATGTAGGATTGATATACAAACACGGCCATCAGGATAAACTGCAATTGATGCAGCGACCAAAATCAGTTTCTTTTTTCAAAAAAAAAAAAAAGTTTTAAAACCAACATCAGTATTATTTTTTTTTTAGGTGAAAACCAAAACATCAGTATTAGGAAGCATGCCACTAGCAAAATAAAAAAAGACCAAACATATTATACTTCATTAAGCAACCAACCATTAGGATGCCATATCTCTGAAGCAAACTTCACTGTCGGAGGGCTGTTTGGGTAGTTGGATGGAAAGGTCATAATGGCGTTGAAAAAACCGCCCTCACTGCAATTATAGAGCACACGATAATCACAATATGAAAAAAAATTCCTTCAACCATATAGCAAACATTTGGTAGATATCTATGTTTTTGGGACCATTTGGTAGATATTTCAAAAGCAACATTCAAACAACCAAACCCTTGACCAATGTTACTGGCTTATGCAAGCTATCAAAGTAACGAACTAAACAACGAGAAACAGCAGCAATTGATACATCCCCGGACTTAGAAGCCGTGGGACAAATACAAGAAAAATATCTACCATTATAACTGAAAAAAGTAAGACTCTTTGGCTTCTATGAGAAATTCTTTTTCCCTCTCTTTGCCCTCATCTTTTTAAACAAACCCGTGTGTAACAAAAGGTTAACTTTAAAATATGAAACTTTCAACAATTCCAAACCCAAACTAGCCGATTAGGAATTATCAGAAACAAAATTAAACAGAAACTCGTAGCCTAGGAACAAGCTAAGAGTTGCTTAAGCTTCCTTCTAAAATTTCTTTTCCCAATAATTGATAAATGGATACCCCATGTCTAGTTATCAACTGGCCTCAGAGGCCTATAACCATATGAAAACACGTCAAATCAAAGAATCCACAATCACCAAAGACCCAATTAATTCAATCAAATTTCAAACCCCAATAACTACTTATAGGTAAAGTCTCCACGAAACAACAATCCCAGGCCTCGATCCAATCCTAGAGCCAAAATTTACCGCCTCACTCATTATAGCTCAACCTCAAAACCCAATCAGTGATCCCATTAAAAAAAAAGACCCGAAATTTATGCTTATAAAACAATTTAAATGACTTACTAAAGAGTATCTGGAGGTCCAATAATGGTTACACTCCATTCAAAGATATTGTTCTCATCGACCAGGCCGGCGGAGAACCCATCTACGGGATTCTTGCAAAGATCTGCACCACGAAAAAAGATCAATCACACAACCACTCATAGCTAACCCCACAAAACCAAAAACAAACCTAAATTTAAATTTTCTGACACGCAGAGAGAGATTTGGGGGGGCAGGGGAGGGGGGGGGGGGGGGGGGGGGGTGAGATTATTGAGATGTATATGCCTTTGAGCTGCTTTTGAAGAAGGAGGCTTGCTTGGGAAGACATGAGAGAGACGAGGCTCCAGAAAGAGAGAAGACAGGATGAGGGGGGAGCCTGATCAGGCTCTGTGTATGCGGGAAGCAAAAAGACACAGAGAAAGAGAGAGTTGTACAGTCCAGGCACGCTTTGTATTTATAGATAGATAGAAGTTAGAACGTTCCGATTGCGGGCTCCCCATGACCTTTGCAGGTTGGGGTTGGGGTTAGGGTGTTCTCCCTGCTTAGGTCCAGTCCATTATCGCCGCACATAATGTATATTCTTTTCCATAGACTTATTAATATGAACGTCACTTTTCATTCTTTTCTATATTTTCAAAAGTAAAATGCTACTTTGACTATAAAAAAAAAGTGTGCAAATGAGTGACTGAATAAAGTTTTTTTATTTTATTTTTTCCGTATGAATAAAAAATAAATTTCATAACTGATTTTCCATTAAAAAAATCAAAAATGAAAAAAAAAATTGTCATAAATGTGTAGTATATAATGTTTTCCTTTTCATAATGTTAAGATATACCTTAATTAAGCATGATAAAATTTATTAATTTATTATAAGAAGAAAATTATATTTGAAAGAGATAATTGTATTGTTAACTTTGAGTTATTTTTAAGAATACAAATTTGGGACCCAAAAAAAAAGTGAAAGAAAGATAAAGAATTTGTTGGACAAAGACAACATGTATGACTATTATTTATATTCTTCTTCTTACTTGTAGTAGTTACATCTATTTAGGATCCCTTTCAGAATATAATTGTTCTCCAATATTTTTTTATATTTTCTTTTCAAACATCATTCGAAAATATATAAAATATTTTTTGATTTTAAATTTTCAAATTTCTCATTTAATCATTACAATTTTTTTAAAATTATAAAGAAAACACAAAAAAACAATATAACTTTTTTAAATTTCTAAACAAAAATAATATTCAAAAATAATATTCAAAATTTTTTAAATTTTCTAATATTTTTATTCAACTTTTTATCTCTTATTTTTCAAAACTTAATAAAACATCTTAATTCAAATTATTTCACTACGATTTTCAAATCATTTTATTATTATTTACATATATTCTTAAACGTTTTTGGTATCCAAATATGCCATAAATCTACGTGTTATTTCAGCTTTGTTGTGAGATTTCTTAGTCTGAAAAAGAAACGTAATTGAAAACATGTGTTTCTTTAAGGTGCCGTTTAGATAATGTGTTGAGATGAGATGAAAGTTGAATAAAATATTATTAGAATATTATTATTTTAATATTATTATTGTTTAGCGTTTAAAAAAAATTATATTATTTAATATATTTTGTATGAAAATTTAAAAAAATTATAATAATAAGATAAAATGAGATGAAACACTTTTAATATCCAAACAGAGTCTTTAAAGATTATGTTAAAATAACATATTGATTTATGTAGGATGTATAAAACTTATTCTTACCCAAAAATAGTTCATACCAAAACAAAATAGCGATAAAGTAATATGTATGAAATAATCCTAAATCATCGTATATATTATCGTCGTCGTCATCATTATTTGTTAGCAAGATTATTATTTTGATATCAATCCCTTAAGCAATCTAAATGATGTGATTGAGTAACCTTTCAAGAGAATACAAATACGTTAGTAATAATATTTGATTCAATAATATTAAATACAGTTTTAAAATATGTAAGTCTCTTGCGCACTCTTTTTGAAAAAAAATTAGGTCCACTATTAAAGAAAAATAATTTTTTTATATACGTTTCAAATTTAATCATTTTTTTCGAATATGCAGGACTTGCATAACCTAAAACTATAAATATTATTTCTCTATTTGATTAATAATGGCTGGTGCACAAACTCCCGATGAACATGACACTATAGCATGTAATGTCCGCATTAAGGACATGCTACACAACAACATCACACCCAACATATTAGAATTTTTGAAGTTTCGAATAAAAGAGAATAAAAGAGTAAAATCACATATTTAAATAATATAAAAAAATATGAGTTCACCGTGTAGAATTTATTTTTTAATTAATATACGAGGGTTCATGCATCTAACACTACTTATATTTTATTGTACTTTTAAAAAGAAGAAGTTTTATAATTATAAAGGAATTTCATAAAAATAATAAAAATATTAATCATTAAGATAAAGCAAATGTGACTTTAGGACCGCAACATGCATTAGATTCAGCCCCCGATGCCCCCATAATCTTTACATTCAACTGATACTTTACAGATTCTAGTTTATATGAATATGCATATGAAATTAGATTCGATTTGATTTTGCCTTTCATGATAACGAATATCTTTTTATTTTTTATTTCTTTGGGTTACCTTCGTGATAACGAATATACAGAAAAGAAAAATGTTCTCCAAGCTCACTGTAGGCCCAACTCTTTTTCTTTTCGAGGGGAAATTCTTTATTTTCACTTTAAAAAACTATTATTTATTTATTTTTTAAATTGAATCTCAAGTTATCAAAATTTACAATTTAGTACTCCGTGTTAAAAGTTTCTTTTGAGAAATTTATTCAATCCATCCTTTGGAGATTTTAAAATATGCCAAATTTTAGGTCTCGTTTGATTATACAGTTCAGAGTAAATTAGATGATTTTGTTAAAAATTAAATAAAATATTGTTATAATATAATTTTTATTTTAAGATTTAAAAAAGTTGAATTGTTTATTATATTTTATATGAGAATTTGAGAAAATTATAATGATTATATGAAATGAGATAATTTGATTTTGTGTAACTAAATCTATCTTAAATTTTTGGTGTGAGTTATTAGAAATATGTATTAAAAAAAAAAAAGAAGACCACCGACAAGGAATGGCCTACGTTGGGCGCTTGCTACTACAGCCACCTTTGTACTCAATTTGGACCACCTAATTTAGTTTTTTGTTATTTTTATTCCTTTATTGGTAATGCTAGGTAAAGTGATTGGTTTTTAGCGTGTAGAGAATGACACGATCATCTAGCCTTGGTCCTCTCATCATCTTATTCTCGAAAGATAGAATTGAAGAACACACTGTTTGGGATTGGGCACGACCCCTCTTCTTTCTTTAGACTAATGTTTTTTGTTTTCTAGATATGGATTGAGCATTTTGTTGAGGAGAGAGGAATTCTGATTATCTCTGTAAAGAGAATTGTATATTACAGTGAGTAGTCAAGTCTCTTTATAGAGATGAGTAATTAGTATAGGAATTCGAGAGCTCTTTAGTTCAGTTTTTGATTTTGTATTTGATTGCTTGCTTTAGTAGAGGGGAGGCTAAATCCTGAAGAAGCTAAAAAGTGTTGTTTGATGAGCCTGCGCAGTATTAGGTAGTTGGTCAAGTAAAGGCTGACCAAGCCAATGATGCTTAGCTGGTCTTTTCGGATGATCAACCACAATGGGATTGAGACAACCCGAACTCCCACGGGGGATGACAGTTGGAATCTTGGACATTAGGCAAAAGCCCGATCCAGCAATGTCGCATGAGTGAAGAAGGGCAATGCCGCTTGTAAAACTCTTTCGTCGAGTGCAGGATCATGACAAGACTCGAGGAAGAAGCCTCGGCTTACTTCGTGCTGCAAAACAACAAAAATATTCAAGCAATATCCAGTGAGATTTTTCATAATTTGACCTAATAAAAAATACTTGAACAAAAATATCCAATGAGATTTCTTATACTATTTGAATTAAAAATTTTAATATGACCAATTGCCGACTTCAATAAAAAAATGTTCTTTATAAACTAAAGGAATAACAAATGAAATTACATCTATAATGTGTTTTTTATAATTACAAACAACAAAATGTATAATAGAAACATATACATACACATATGCATATATTGAAGCATAATCGTCATCGTATAGATCGATATGCCCCCAAAGTCAAAGTTTTGGTTCTGCCACAAATAATGGGTTCACTTTTTAATAAACTAACTATGCATAATTTATATATTTGAAACTTATACATCATTATTCCACGACTAAGTTGAATTGAAGAGACTTGCAAAGTGGTAAAACTTAACTCTCTCCCCTTGTACATGTTTTTTTTTTTTTTTTTTTTTTTGACGGTGGAAGTGGGAAAAGTTGTGGGAATCTAAATTGAATGGTTACGTATACTGTTTATGTTCGTATAAGAGCTAGACCCCAAGTGGGGTTCTTTCATATTTTGATAAAAAGAAATGATTTGTACAAATCCTAAATAGAAAGTCTCGTCTAAGTCAAAATTAAACCTTAGCCTTTGTTTTAAGGAAGGGGCTTCCAGCTGGATGGGTATAAAATGAAGAATTTTACACCCACTAATAATTTCATTTTACACCCACTAATAATACTATGACACGTAGGAACTCCACCAAGATGAAGAATAAAAGTTCATGTCGTGAATCTTTCACTGTCCCCCCCCCCCTAAANAAAAAAAAAAAAAAAAAAAAAATCCTGATTCACTATGCCCTTCCCCCCAAAAAAGAACCCGATCTCCCCCCACCTCTTCCTCGTCGCTCGCTGTCCCTTCCCAATATGTGTATTTGTTGCTCTGTAATGGGTTAAAACAAAGGACGTCTCACTTATTTTCTTTGCACGCAATTTGTACAAAAAATTGCCATTAAAGCAATGCTTCTTTTGTTTGTATTAATTAATTAGAAATTGGAGGCAAATCCTAGTATGCAAAGAACGGATTCAAGGTCAAATATTTTGTCTCCATTTAATTTGAACGAAGTGAAAGCTAGCTACCTAGGATTTACCTTTCCCATATGATCGATACCATTCATCATCATCATGTTCGATCTTTGACCTAGTGGCAGAACGAAATTATTTAGACATACAAGTAAGCAATCTAAAAAATGGGACCTAATCTACTTTGATAAGAAATAGTAGTATTTTGGATGGCATATATGCATTAAAAATCCTAAACTAATTGTGTCTTGCACATTTTTGCTCTGTATTTGCTTTGTGGGTGCATTTGATGCTCAGGTTCAGTGGGGTTCAGTGGGTTTGAATGGGGAGTGGGTTCGTAGTGCTCCAGTGAGTGGGGATGGAACAGGTTCAACGAAGGGGGCAGAAGAAGACAATATTGGATTTTCAATTGAGATGGGATGGGTTCGACAGAGCTCCAATGAGGTTTTCAATGGAGAGAGAGGTTTTCGATGAGAAGGTAGGTTCGAATAGATGAGAGAATAAGGAGATTTTCAAGGAAGAAGAAAGAGAGGAAGCAATGGGTCTGAGAATGGGAAAGGAGAGGCTGTACTCGCATCCATGCCAATTCTTGTAAAACCATGATGTGTCAAAATTTCATTAGATGGTGTAAAAAGGAGAAGGACATCCCGACTTGTTTGAAGCTTTTCCTTCCTTTTGAGTTTTTCTACTCGCATCTGTAGGCATATGCCAAATTCACCCTCGTGAAGCCACGGGCAAGACACTAGGTAGAGAGACCCAATCTTGAGTGAAATAAATACTGCAGCTTCGATATTTTTCAACAAGATCTTCAAATAGTAAATCAACAAAGCCTAAAGTGATTTTTCTTTTCCCTTCAAGTTTACTTACTACGGTACCAAAGTGAATATGATCTCCACCAGTCACAAATTCATACCAATCTATAGAATTATTTAAATTTCTGATATATTATAGCTGGTGTTAACAATTTTGATAATATATCAAAATCCATTCCTTGTTGATTCAAATGAATTCTTATGATTCTAACAAACAAAGTAAATATACCTAATACAAGCATAGGAAATTGCATAGTTGTATCCAATTCATGGGGATATGAAAAAGTGTTCTTAATGTCAAAATGAGCAATAGTAACAAAGGTCCCGTCATCTTTCTTATATCAATATCAATTGAACACTATTAAGATTTGATTTATCAAAAAAAGGTTAAAAATTATATATTTTTTAATAAATTAAATCTTATAGTATTGAAAACAGATTAAAATATGCTGATTTTATAAATATAATCTTCTTTTATCTCTTGCTTTAGAGTTATGGTAGCAGTAAATACACTAAGATAAGGAAAATGATTAAGAAATTTTTTTTAATATTATTATAAATTTTTTATATTCTTTTTAAATATTTAAAAATATTAAAAATAATTTAAAAAAAAATACTTAGCGGCAGCTCTAACACCATCCTTAAAGATAATTTGTGGGCCTGTAGCTGGGTCGAATGTGTTGTGCCAAAAAAGAATGGATTGATGTGAGTGACGCTGTCTAGTCTAAGAGGAAACTTTTGATTCAGCCTTGCACCATTGGTCTGTGACCTTTGGGCCGGACTCGGTAACTGGCTTAAATCCATTGGACTGATGTGAGTGTTCCTCTTAAATTCTTCATTTCTTTTTATTTTGCTATTAATTGCCTCTTTTTTAAATTTTTACTGAAAAAAGACGGTTATTAATAGAATCACTCAAATTTTAAAATAAAAATAATATTTTAATAATATTTTTTTTATTAAACTTTTAATTTTTATTTAAAACCATCTCATCTCATTTCACTATTCAAATTGTATCTTAAAAGAGTAAGAGATATATTTTCCTTATACAAGCCTATAATATTGGTATCCATAGCCCACTTAGCAATTATATGTGCTTTTCGATTAGCAGTTCTGAAAATCTCCATAAACTTTCAATCCATTGTCATAGGCAGGTATTCATCTACATCATCAACCCAACCTCTTGTCTCCATAAAATTGGCTCTTCATTCATCAGACTTTAAAGACTTCCAGTGAGTCACCTTCAATTTGTACTTTGTCAATGCATGTTTTTTTTTTGCAAGTAGGCATGCTAGAATCGTTGCTTTACCTTCTGCTTCAAAGAGCGATGTGGCTGGAATCTTTTATGTCCAAGCATGGTGGATAACCCTTGATGATGAGTTCCTTGATATTGCAGCAATGACCGAGTATCAAACCATATAGTATCCATGATTATGGCTGCACAAAGAGTGAAATCTTTCTCTTTTTCTATATTTACACTAGTCTTTCTTATTGAGACTAAGTGTAATAGAGAAAAGGTAGAGAAGATTTGTAATAAAGCGGGGTTTTATTTTAGTTTTGTGGTTGACAATAAGGGGTGGAGTGGTGGAATTGCATTTTTGTGGAAAACAGGCATCACAGTTGCTCTAAATTCTCTCTCAAAGGTAGATTACTTTAGAGATAACAGATACGGTTGATGATCATAACTGGTTCTTATCAGGGTTTTATGGACATCCTGTGACAGCAAGAAATGATGAAGGGTGGAGACTACTCAAGTTGCTCAAACAAGATGTGCAGGTATCGTGGTTATCCATGGGGGACTTCAATGAAATTGTTGAGATAGGTGAAAAGTATGGGGGGAGGGAGGCAAAAAGACCATATAGCCAGATGGAGAGGTTCAGAGAAACTATTGAAGATTGTAGACTAAGTGACATGGGTTATCAGTGTAAAATTCACATGGTGTAACAATAGAGAAGGTAACGGTTTCACAAAGGAAAGATTGGACAGAGTCTTGGGCAATAATGGATGGCACTCTCTTTTTTTCACAGTATTGTGGTGAATGTTCCTGGTGATCAAAGGTCACACCATAGCCCTTTATTATTAAATTGCTGTAACCAGACTAGGGACATAAGACAAAAAAGAAGCTGTTCAGATATGGAGCCAGATGGTCCTAAAGGGAGGATTGTCAAGAGGTGATTAAAAATGCATGGGAGCCCATCTATGATTATTATAGTAAACTTGAAGTCACCATCGAGGGTTTGAATAGATGTAAGCTCAACTAGGGATCATGGAGCAAAACGGTACTGGGAAAGCAAAAGGAGTTAATAAACAAAAAAATTGGAGCAGTTTAAACATTTGTAGAGTTCACAAAATGGCTGCTCTCAAGATCTTATGAAAGAACTTTAAAAAGAAGTGGGGGTGTTGCGGGAGGAAGAGGACATAAGGTGGAAGCAGAGGGCAAAATAGAGGTGGTTACAAGAAGGGAATAGGAACACAAAATTTTATCACGTGTGCAAACCAAAGAAAGAAGGTCAGTAAAATCACCATAATTACGAATGGAATGGGTGGTTTTTCTACCAGGAAGGAGAAAATCAGTGAGATTTTCCAGAAGTTTTTCTCAGATTTGTTTTCATCCACACTCACAGATGGAACTGAAGAAGCCATGTCCTTAGTACAACGAAGAGTTACCAATGAGATGAATTCCAGTCTCACTAAGTTTTTTATAATGTAGGAGGTTGAAAAAGCTATTTTTGAGATGAATGCACTGAATTCACCTGGACTTGATGGATTTCCTGCTGGTTTCTACTAAGATCATTAAAGAATAGTGGGCCATAGTGTCTGTGAAACTACATTGGAAGTTCTTAATTCAAGAAGTTGGTCAGAAGATGTAAATGACACCTTCATTGTTTTGATCCCTAAAAAGAAAAGACCAATTGAAGTCTAAGATTTCTAATCAGTAAGCCTATGCAATGTACTTTACAAAATAGTGGCAAAAGTTTTGGCAAACAGGCTTAAATCTATCATTCCCGAGATCATTTCTCCAAATCAAAGTACCTTTGTCCTGCAAGGTTAATCTCAGAAGACATAATCTTGGCATGTAAAACTATGCACACAATGAGTAAAGCTTACGATAGGATTGAATGGAGTTTCTTTTAAGTAGTAATGAAAAAGATGGGATTTGATAACAAATGGATAGAGCTCATAATGAAATCTGTTAGTACTGTATCCTACTCTATCCTTATTAATGGTAATCCTCAAAATAGATCTCAGCCTTCTAAAGGTATTCGACAGGAGACCCTCTATCACCCTATCTTTTCATCATCTACTCAGAAGTACTTAGCTCCATCCTTCACAATGCTGAGTCAAGGGGTCACATTACGTGGATCCCAACTGCAAGAGGCTTTATTTCTATTAACCATTATTTTTTGTAGGCGACAATCTATTATTTTGCAAGGCTAACCCTTTGGACTGAAGTAGACTTACAATATTGATGGATAAATATATATATATATATATATATATCAGGAACTCTAAGCAAGATGTCTAAGACATTATCCTGGCTATAGTAGGGATTCAAGCCTCTTTTTCACATGAAAAATACTTGGGATTACATGTTCTCCTAGGTAGAACAAGATCAGAAGCTTTCAAGAATGTTTGGACAAAGTCAGGAGCACAATCAGTAACTAGAAAAAGTTTTTCTCTCGAGCTAGTAAGGAAATCCTGTTAAGGGTAGTTATCCAAGCATTTCCAACTCATAGCATGATAATCTTCAAGATCCCAAAAAGTCTGCTGCAAGAGCTAAACAGAATAATGCAATCTTCTAGTAGGGCGGACGTGAGGATACAAACCATATACACTGGATCAAAAGGAAGAAAATGGGGAGAGTAAAGGCTGATGGAGGTCTTGGTTTTAGAGATCTTGAGAATTTTAATTTTGCCATGTAGCAAAACAAGGATGGAGGCTAGTGTAGGATATAGAATCATTAGCAGCAAAGGTTCTCAAAGCAAAATACTACCCAACAGGAAATTTCCGTAAGGCTAAGTTCGGGTATAGTCCTTCATTCATCTAGAGAAGCTTAATGGCTTCCAAACCAATTCTTGAAAAAGGATTGCTATGGAGGATTGGAGATAGGGCATTAGTCAATATCTGGGATGATAAGTGGCTGCCTAGACCAGTATCTTTCAACATACAATCACCCATACGAGTAGTTTAGGAAAATGCCAAAGTTAAAGAACTGATTGATAGTGTTTCAAAGCAATAGGATGTGAACTTGTTAAGGAGAGCTTTTCAAGAGGAAGAAGCAGAAGAGATCAGTAGTATCCCCATAAGTACATGCAACAACCTTGATAGATTAATATGGAGATGCATGACAGATGGAAAATTTTCAGTAAGAAGTACATATCATCTCCAAAGGGGAAACTCAAGATTGAAAGAAAGGTCAGACATAAAGGAATGACAATAAGGATAAGAAAGGTCTAAGATCTGGAGCATTAGAACTGTGAATATAGTCAAATCTTTTTTGTGGAGAGCATGTCATATCTCTTCCAACCAAACTAAATCTGTTCAGAAAGCAAGTGGTTGATAATCCAAACTATCCAATATGTCTTAACAATGAAGAAAGTGTGGAGCATGCCATTTGGAGTTGTTATTTAGCACAAGATGTATGGGGACTTTGCTCAAGGAAAATACAAAAGTGCAAGCTAGAAAATGACTCATTCATGGGAATGGTAAAAAAAAGATTTTTTTTTTTTTTTTTTTTCCTTGAGTGATGATGAAATTGAAGAATTTGCAGTAGTGGCTCACAAAATATGGAAGATGAGAAATTCTTTTGTATTTGAAGAATCGTTTTTGCATTCAAGCACTCTTGTGAACAAAACAATTCAAGGTATTGAAGACTATAAGCAGCTGGATAGAGCAAGCATTATCAGGAATGCTAATACCCCCACGCTGACCAATCTTGGTAACCCCCTCCAGAAAGTTTTATAAAACTCAATTGGGATACAGCTCTTGACAAGGCAAAATGTATGATTGGCATTGGAGTTGTAGTTCATAATTGGGAAGGCAGAGTGGTGGCTACTCTTAGAATGAGAAGATTCCTATACCCAAATATCTTGCTTGCAGAATCCATCAGTGCTTTACAAGCTGCTACTCTTTGCTCAAAACTGGAGTTAAAGCATGTCTGATTTGATTGATCAGAAGGACTTTCCTCCTCGTATTTCTTCCTTCTTATAAGGAATAATGAAAGCATAATTTTCATTAAAAAAAAAAAAAAAGTTCTTGCTTTGGCTGTATGATGCAGTTGCATGTAACTTTGAAGTGTTTATAGGCCATGGGGATTCCCTATATGGTATTCTAGTGAACTGGCATGTAATCAATAGGTGCTGTGCAGTCTGTTCCTCACACATACATAGAGGGCATAGATATTAATTGCCTCTTGAAACCAAACTAGTGTAGTTTTTTCACTTTACAGTCCTTACTCTCCTGCCGCGAAGAGAATAAGGCGAATCCTGTATGTGTGCCAAGGGCTTCCCTTTCTATTAGCTAGGTATCTAGTTAGAGATAAGAGGTAAAAAAAAAAGGTGTCCATACCTTTCATTGCAGCCCATAGAGACCCTATATCTTTTTTATGGTAAGATAATAATTTTATTAAATTAAAAAGAGGTACAAATATTGAAATGTTGAATGCCAATAGATGTACCAAACACGTTTATACATAGCAAAAAATAAAAACCAAATAAATGGAAAATGGCTATAAAAAGTTAGTTTCATGTTTCTTGGCTTGAAATCAAGAACCTATCGCTACTTTGGTGATTTTTAGTTCAATCCAATGGCAAATTATAGTGAAATATGCCATGTACAATCTCACTTACGGCAATCGCCATAGAACACCATGCCCAAGTAATCGAAGCACGAAACATGAGACTCCTGGAATGGCAGTGTACAAAAGGCAGTGGAGAGGACCTCGATGGCAACGATGCATGTCCCATACATGCCAGTCAAAAGATGATTATGATTTGTGGACCCGATAATAATAGAGTTTTTTTCATATTAAAATTTACAATTTTCACATGCTAACTTTAACAAAGGGCCAACATCCACTCTTACAAGTTACTGCTTCCTTGGAAGGGGTGCTGCGCGCCCCCTCGTCATGCCCAAGGGCTACCTCAGTCAATAAATAAAGGAGGAAGCAGTGCCATTGAAATAAAGGAAACAAAAAAGCAAACAGGACAGTGGCAGTGATGCTCTCGGAGTAGGAGCTATAACTTTTTATGCTAAAAGTTGTAAGTTGTAACATCATTTGTGTTCAGTAAAACTGTGTCAAAAATGTTTCCCGCTCCGCTCCCACGAGATTTTCTTCAGAGATTCGTTCATGCACTACCCCAATATCTTTCGTGACGGTGAACAGACAAACAGTCTTATCTAATGAGTTCTTAATGGAAAGTACGTAAGATACTTGCGTTCGAACTTGGATGCAACCAACGTTCACCAAATCATGGAACTACAGTGAGAAAATATATAAAAAACTCGGGAGTCAAAATAAAGGGATAATAAAATATATTTAATAATTTAAAAATGTTTTATTCACCTAAACAGATTTAAGTTTAAATTGTGAAGTAAATTCACTGTAGAGATGCATCACCTAAGCATACCTTGGTCAGCGCAATCATGCATCCTCATTCTCGTGGCTATGAATGAACTCACTTTCTTTGATGGAGCGTGCCCTCGTTATTAGAAAGACAAATATTTAAATAAATTCAGAATTTACGTAAATAATAAATTAATTTTTTAATAATAAATTTTATTATTTTTTAAAATAACACTTGCTGCACAGTAAATTCTTGACGACTGCACTGCATTCCAGAACTGCAATCACTGGTGCATTCCCAAACAACTAGTCAAATTCATTTTCAAATTTAGTTAATATAAACATTTTTTTATATTTATTTATTCTATTTAAATTTAATTAACCATTCATTTTTTATATAATAAAAAAATATTATTAAATTAATAATTTTTTTATTTACTTTATTTTTCCACATTTTATAATTCTATTTAATAATAATTATATTCTAAATATTAAATATTAATTATAATTTAATTTATTTATTAGAAATGAAAAATTAATATTTTAATATTTAATAAATAAATAGTAATTTTTTTATCTTTAACCAAATATAATAAAAATTTAAATTATTTTAAATTTATCCAGTCATTGTGAAAGGTTGTTGAGCTAAATTTTACATTTGGCAAGCATCTCATTTGGCCAATGAGAATGCCCTTACTCGGTGATTAGTAGGTCCCTATCATTCACTCTCTCACGTTTTAAACAAAAAATGAAAAAAGAGAACGGAAAATACGTAAATCTACCAATTAACAAAATATTAAACAGACCCGAAAGAGTTCAATATTTTCATTCCAATCTTAAAGCTAAGCGGCCATGGACGCCACATACAGCATAAGACACATCAGAGTGTCAAAGACGCAGAATAAGAAACCAAACTGAACTTATTTTTCCCACCAAGACAACGCATTGGTAGCATAATCTAGGTGCCTAGTGGCAGAAGATGATCTTTAGCTCGCGTGGCGAAGAGCACTCGTGCGTGAGAGATGGGCTATCATGTGCGTACGTGAACGTGGCGGGACATGCGTGCTTGAAGAAATCAGAGAAGCTCGACGCCCGACACGTCTGCGGGCTGTTGTAGTGGTTCCTACAGCAAAGCTCGTCCGTCCCAAACGCCTCGCACCCACTCTTACATGCTACGACCGGACCGTGACCCAGTGGCGAACGGAGCTGCAACCTGTCGGGACACGTGCCGAGAAGGTTGGCGCGACAACCGACCACGGGGCACAGGCCCTTGCCCTCGTGAGGAGTCACCGTCATGGGGACGTTAAAGCCGTCAACAAGGCTTACGGCGTAGGAGGAGAGGTCGTTGTGGCCGTGGTGCAGGGTGAACTGAGCTAGCGTGGCCGGCGAGGAGCCGCCTAGGCCATTGCACTCGAGCCGACCGCCGCAGTCGCCGGTGGCGCACGAGAAGCGGCCGTGGTTGTAGCTGCAGCCAGTACGGGCCCAGATCCGGCCAGACCAATGCTGGGCCGGGGCGGGAAAGGAGCGGTGGGTAAGGGTGTTGAGCGCGAAGCCGCCGCGCTCGAGGACAGCGTGGCCGGCATTAGGCTGGATTGCAGGCCAGACCGTGAAAGGGCAGTTGTTGACCAGGGTTAAAATGAACTCTGGGTGGTGGTTGTATTGAGGTGTAGCTTCGGTGAAGATGCACAAGATAAGAAATGTGGCAGTGAAAAAGAGGGTAAAATGCAGAGAAACAAAGGTAGAAGCCATTTTCTTAACGTGAGAGAAAGGCATAGGCTTTGCTTGGAGTTTTATAGTCAAAGAGGAGGGAGATTGATGCCAATTGAGTGCGATTTACTGTGTTCTTAATGAGTCTGGAAAGACTAAACTGTCCCTATTAGTGGTGTATTTTGAAAGGGCGGTCTACTCCCACCGCTTGGAGGTCCAGCGGGGGGACTCTTGCTAGTGGTTTGAGATTTTTTATTTTTTTGCATAGATTTTTTTAATATATTTAAATATTTTAAAATATATATATAATATTATTAAAAAATATTTACTTAATTATTACCTTTCATTATGCCAAAGGTTTTGTGTTCTTATCATGCAGTGTACGTAGTACTGTCTTTTTGTGGGCAGTTGTCCCTGCGGGCTGCGGCCCTCGTTTTTCATTGCCGTGAACTGTAGTGGTCAGAATTAGCAAGGCACGGAGGGAAGGTAACCCTACAATATTTTTCCAGAAAAGAGTGATATTTTCTACTTGTCGGGTTGTTTAGCGTTAAGCCTGTTTACTTTAAATTAGTGAAAATGGTCCAAACAGGTGGTGTTTGAAGACGCGGTGCACGCGTGAGAGAAAAGAAGTGTTGATTTCGAGGCGGACAGTCACGACAAACACGTTGGCAAGAGAGGATAAGCATTACCGTCTCCGAGGTCCTGTTGTCTGTATACGTTGTAAAAGTTAAGGAAGAAATTATTACTAACGTATAAAAGTAAAGAAAGAAATGATTACTACAGAGTCGTCGGTTGACTGTGTAATTGTTGTATAATTATTTTAAAAAATAATTAAATTGATTATTAAAAAATTTAATTTTTTTAAAAATATATTTATATTTTTTAAAAATTATGTGACATTTATTGCTTTTATAATTACAAATATTATTTTTCATTTTTTTATATTAATCTAATTAGTGCTGGTCCGAAATATGATTTTTTTGGGTCGATCCATCTTTGACTGCTGGTTCACAACTTGAAGAGGATATATCTTGGTAAATATAAACGCATGATGAAATATGAAACGTGGATATTGCCACAAATTAGGCATTTTTTTTTATTGATTTTGTTGTGGGTTTTAAGATACCATCCCCCAGGCCAGATTGAAGTACTGGGACTCTAGGGAGGAAGGAAAATGTACGAGCACGTAGTAAATTAGAGAAAGAGCTATGCTACACAACCTCCCACACACCACACTTCAATTTTTTTTCAATTTTTTAATATTTTTTTAATATTTTTTTTTAGTTTATTCTTTTTAAATTAATTTAATTATTTTATTTATTATTTATATATTAAATATTTGATAAAAAATAAAATAATAAAAATTAAAAAAAAAAGTGTAGTGTGGAGGTTGTGTGAATAGGATCTTTGCTAATTTTGGGTTGTCAAGGCTCAAGACCTTGGGCCCCATTTGAATGATATTTTTGGGCCACAATAAGCAAAATTCTTGGATCTGTTGGGTAAGCTTATCGGCTTCTTTTCATGTAGGCTTTGATATTTACTACCCATGGGCCATATCATGATCCAACGCTTAATTCGTGCAAGTTCTATAATTTGAGAGTAAAATCTCGAGTCCTCTTCCTTTTCATCATTACCCGGCGTATTGGCCTGTGCCCCACATCTGGGCATTGACGTATATCTACATCAAGCCATGGATTGCACGATCCTAATCATGATTTGGGTGACTTCCCATCTGAATGATTATCCAACAAACAGTCATTTTCTTTCTTCTCTTTTTGGGATTTCTTTGTGGTAGGGTTTTCTTATTAAATATCTCATCCTGGCCAAAGCCAAAATTTTCGGGTTAAAATTTATATTAAACTCATCAGTGGATTAGTGATTAATGTTGGTGGAAATCAATCTAAGCCAAACGAGTTACTAGCACCTACCAAAAAAAGGAAAAATAAAAGAAGAAGAAGAAGAAGAAGGAAGAGGAAGAAACAAGCAAGTATCATTTACGATTTGACTTTAGAATCAAAATTTAGCTTATTAATTCATCATACAATAAACATTGCCAATCATTTACTCTCTTTTGCTACAGAATCTCTCCTTTTCATTTGAAGCCTCCCAAACTGCAAGGACCAAAGGAAACTAAAGCATCATGGACTCAGGGAACAGGGTGAGTTTAACACAGGATAAATTAACACAAATCCTCCTTTCATAAAACATAGAGTGAAGAATGAGTTCATGGGTTTAGGATGTGTAACTCAGGCTGAGTCCAAGATCAGGGAAAGTACAAGAAAGAGAGTGCCGTGAATCCAAGCCATAAGAACCTCGTTGGAACAAAACCCTGAGACTTGAGTCACAGCAGTTGGAAGGTTTTTCCTTCACATGGTAAGCAATAAGAACCTCATCACTGGATGCACTTGTGTATGCTTAAATACTATAAAAGAAAAAGTTCTGGTCCTTCAACATAAAATCTATGAACATTTAATGAATTTATGCATTGATATTTCCTTATGGAAATTTAACTTATGTCTATGCATAAATGGACAAATTAAGAACGAATTTAAATCCCCTACATTAAGAACAAATCAAAACATATGACAATGTCAGGGAGCTCAATCATTTAAAAATAAATTGGCGGGTCCCTACATACCATGCCGACAGCATGGCTCAAGCCACTCAAAATAAAATGATAACAAGTACTTGAGAAATCTATCATGGATGCAATGATACCTGAGAGTAGTCAATCCACAATGAGGACAAGCTATCCATTCCTGATCTTATCAGATCAACTTGTAACGGCATAGGATTCCCGAGCACTTTTTAACAAACATTCCCACAATTTTGTTTTTTCAGGTCTTGTTATGATTTCTTCATGCTTCTTCAAACACAATAATAAAAGCTTACACAGGCAGCATGCACCAAACTCATGAGCAAAAATGAGAAGACTCACTCCAATCCATCTTATCTTGGCATGGCTCTTGCTTGCAGCTTCTCAATACCCTTGCTTCACCATGAGTGTCCAACCTGTTGAATCAGGTAAGCCAGTACCCCATTTTCCCCTGCTGCTCAGTATGCATCAATCTCTTTTACTGATAGATTAAGCTCTTTACTTTATATGATACACTGAAATACAGAGGAAAACAAGCCAGCAGACCATTTGTTGTTACAGGCACTAATGTACCTTGCCTTTCTGTTTTTCTAAATGCTGAACACAGTTCATTTGAGGCTCAGACAAGGGCAACCAAGCTCAAGGTCGCACAATGGGGATGCCTCACATAACCGGGTAAGAACAAGGAATACTCTATTTTCAAGTTCAATTATTCTTCTCATTTATATGGATAATAAGTTAATACAAATGTCATACACCTGCACCCTTTGATCAGTCCAATGACCAAAAACAGGTTAAAGGAAAGAAGATTCATAAGACTCCGTCAGGCCCCAACCCTGCAGGGAATCACCGCCCCCCGTTTAGACATATATAGATGGATGCACTTGTACGTGCTGCAAAAGCTAGTAGAAGTTAGAAGTTTTAGTTTTACAGCACATTTCGAGGATTAGAAAAGGTCAGATGTATCCATGTAGCTTGAGAAGCTGTGTCTTTAGGGATGTTGTGCTTGTATAAAAATGGAAATTAGTTGGGGGAGTGTATTATAGAAGCCTTTATTCGTAGCAATTGGTAATGTTTATCATAGAATCACCATAAGCTGAATCCCAAGGTAAAATCTTCCAACAGATGATTTAAAAACCAGCCTATGAAGGCTCAAAAGGAAAGAAGCCATGGCATAAAATTTCTTTGCAGAACAATGTTATGGTTCTCATGCATTGCAGCAGAGAAGAAGGGGCCCAAGAGGTTCATATGTTTTACCATATCAGTGGATCCCCCCTGCTTGCAAAATCGGATTATTTATCATTTCTACACCTCAAAAGGGTAGTTTGTCTTGTTAAGAGAGACCCTCTTTAAGAGAGAGAGAGAAACCGATATGGTCGTCTGCGTATCTCAAGGAAAAATGCAGAAAAATCATCTCCATAGAATCACCATTGAGGTTATTTTCACCACTAATTTGTAAGTTTTGCTATTTATGTTCTACGACATGAACTCCATCAACATAAACTCATGTCGCTTCACATGATCTTCCGAGAATGAGAATTGCTCTGATACAGAGCTTGAAATGCTGCGTCCCTTCATTTTATAGTAAGAATTATAGATCCTCCCCATTTTCTATAGGTAATTAATTACTCAAAACACGCATAACAATCGTGGCGGCTAGACCTTGCTTAAAATAACAAGGAACATGGAGATCGACTTAAGATGAATGAACCGACATAAAAAAGAATGGCCACTATATATTTAACCAAGATACAATTTGCTGAGATATACAAGACTCAACATAAACTACAAAATATAGTACATTGTCTCTCTATACAGCACGTTTCCGCTTTGATCGCTTGCTCCGCCTTGGGTGTGGATAATTTCGTACCTCTTTACCGCTAGTAGGAGCATGTGCTTCTTCAAGAGCCTCCTCACCCTGTCAAAATCTCAAGTTAGTTCTAAAATCCTGTGTTAAGAAAAAGGAAACCAGGTAAGAATGCTGTTTACAAGATAAAACTATGCACCCTTAACTTCAGATCATAATTGAGTTGGAAGCTGTCAAGATTGATAATGATTCTCCATTCCAAATATAAAATAAAGCAGTTGCGCGGTGTTTTTTTAGTATACGTGCCCACTGCCCTTATTTGTTTAGGACTATGTTCACATATGGATCAACTTCTATCTTGAAATAAAGGCACCCGGCCTGATTTTCACTTCATCGTCTCTATGCAATATGTATACCAGCATGCCTTCTTACTCTCACTGGGGTTGTAGGATGGTGAGACAGGAGAACTTCCTCCTCATCTGTGGTCTTCCTTTTAACAAATACCATATTAGATAATTCCATAGACGTGCATGCAGGCAACAGACACAAATACAACAAAGCCTGTTTTCTTTATTGTTTGGTGTTAGCCAAAGACTAACCAATGTAAACTTCACAACAATAGCTGAAATGACAAACTTGAGGTAGTGGAACCACCGACTGCCACCAGGATGTCAACACAATCAGCTCATGATTATGCTGCCATATGAATTCTGCATCTTCCATTCGTTGGTCCAATAAATTTTAACAATGAGCCTAAACATTCAACTAGCATGCTCTTTTTATTTTAAAAGATTAAAATATAATTTCAAAAAAGTAGCAGTCATAATACGTATCAAAAGTGCAATCAAGATGGAGGGTAATCTGCCCATGTGAATGAGTATCCTAACAACAGAATACGGAGCTCTTTCATCTTTGCTTCTTTATTTGCATTAACAGTTACTCACAAAAAGAAAACATGAAATTGTTGCATAACAAAGTGCTTCGGGAGGACAACAGCAACAATTCTCCAACTGAATGGATAGTACGAAACTAAAAGTTGAGTTTTACCTTATCCTTAGTCTCTTCATCTGGATCATCCTCAGAATCAGATGTCGAAGCCAGATTCTGAACATCTTCTGTAGGCATGGCCTTGCTCAACTTTTTCTTATTTTCTCCTTCTTTTAACTGCCTAAACCTGTTGGTTGCCATTTTGCCAGTAAGAAAAGTTTGAAAAAGCTGAAGATACTTGTATGCATTCCGTAATGTAAAACTGACCTCTCACCAGGCTGTACTGGCTGAGAAGCTGATCGTTTTGCACGTCCTGCTGTAATGATTCCACCAGCATTCTCAGCTACAACAGGCTTTGCACCACCTAATTTGCGTAACCATACTTGTTGAGCAGTGCTGAGAACATTGTTTGTGAACCTAACAATCACACAATAAATTTTATGAATTAACAAACAAACAAGTTTGTTCAGAATACATAGTTTTTAATGTCCATGCATAAAGCTTAAAAAGGGTGAAGAGAAAATATGTCGGTCAAACACCCTATGATTTAACTCTGTATCACAAAATATCTAATGCAATCAGTTCATGACATGTTAGTTGTTACAAGAGCAATCACATAGAAACTGCCGAGCAACATATCATGTACCAGATAATAAAAAAAGAAATCAAAATCGAACCCAGGATGTTTGAGTCTAACTTTCATCCCAAGCCCACCCTTTGACCAATTGGCTACACCCAAAATACTCATAATGATAATAAATATATTTTATTAGTCCAATAGGGTGTATGTGTTCTTATAATCAATTGGATAATCTGCTAATCTAAGTGTCGGAATCTTCTTTCTGGCATTAATTATTTTATTTGAATTAAAATAAAATAACTCATGCTAGAAGGAAGATTCAGAGACACCCTATTGGACTGAGCAAACATATTTGTTATCATTGTGAGAATTCTCAGCATAGTAGATCAAATCACAAAATTATATGGCAGAATCAGTAGGTGCAACAAAATCATAAAAAGGTCATAGGGATAACTCAAAGTTTTATACTATTTCACATTCTTGTGGGACATACAAACCACTCTGCATGAATCAAAAGAGTGATATTTATACAAAGAGTGGTTGAGAAGGTGGAACGCAGATTGGCTTCTTAGAAGGGGCTGTATTTGTCTAAAGGTGGTAAGCTCACTTTGATTAAAAGTACTCTTTCTAACCTACCCACCACTTTTCTGTCCTTGTTCCCGCTCCCCACAAAGCCCAAAGGTTGCCAACTGTATCAAAAAGTTACAACAAGACTTTTTGTTAGAGTGAGTTGGGGGAAGAGTTCTAATTTCATCTGATAAACTGGTTGGTTGTCTGTCCTCCAATTTCTGGGGGTGGATTGGGGATTCATAATTTGATGAAATTCAACCAAACTTTGTTGGGTAAATGGTTGTGGTGGTACCAACACGAAAGGGAGGCCCTATGGAAGTCCGTTATAGATTCACAATTTGGGGAGGCATGGGGAGGATGGTGCTCGAATGAGGTACACGATCCATGTGGGGTGGGCTTGTGGAAGTACATATTAGAAAATGGTGGGAGATCTTCTGGAGACATGAACATATTGTGGTGGGATGGTACTCATGTCAGATTTTGGTACGACAAATGGTGTGGTAAACAAAGCCTCAAAGACACATTCCCTGCCATTTTTGAGCCCGCACAAGCGGAAGCATGTAGCGATAGCTGACCTTGTGGTCTTTTCTAGAGGCTCCCCTCAATGGAATGTAGATTTCATTAGGCAGCCCAAGATTGGGAGTTGGAGGCTATCACAGAGTTCTATGTGGACTGTATCCGTAAGCATGACTGAGGGTAACATAGATAAGATGAATTGGAACCCCTCCAAGAAAGGTAGATTCCCTGTCAAATTGTTTCACCATGTCTTAACTAGCTCAGGAATGACCACATTCCCATGAAAGAGTATACGGCAGACGAAAGCTCCTTCAAAAGTAGTTTTTTTTTTGGTTTGGACATCATCATTGGACAAGATTCTTACCGCATAAAACTTAAGGAAATGTAGGGTAATGGTGTTGGGCTAGTGTTGCATGTGTAAGAAGAATGGAGAATCAGTAGATCATCTGCTTCTACATTGCAAGGTGGCCAAGACCATGTGGGATATTTTTTTGCGGGAATTGAATTATCATAGGTCATGCCTCTTAGACTTGTGGATTTCCTTGCAAGTTGGAGAGGCCTCCGAGGTAGTTCACAAGTGGTAGCAATCTGGAAAATTGTTCCTATATGTATGTATTGGTGTATTTGGTGGGAGAGAAGACCGAGAGAACAATGGTTGAGCTTAAAGTTTTTTTTTTTTTTTTTAACTTTGTTCTTATGAGCGGGGCCCATTGTTGTTAACGGACTTAATGTCCATGATTTTCTACTTTTGGTGGTAAACCCTAGTTAGGTACTTCTTATGTATACTCCCCGCGTACTTGGGCTTTGCCTACTTTTATGAATAAAACTTCTTGATTACCTATTAAAAAAAGGAATAAATTTATACAAAGCAATTATCAACCATAGCATATGGATGCAGATAATCCTAATAGGGCTGATACAGAGAAATGAAAGTGTTAATGAGAAACCAACCAGTAAATGGATAATCCTGATGGGACAGACAAGGAGAAGTAACCAATCATGAGTGGAAGAAACTTGAGAATAAGAAGAGTGTTCTTTTGAGATGGATCATCAGTCTGCCAAAAAAAGACAATTAAGGCTTCACGATACTTAGAAGGAAAATTTGAGAACAGAGAAATGAAAAGGTTCAGGGAAGAGGCTAATGCTTTACCTGGGGAGGCTTCATGAGCTCCATCGAAACATACTGAGAAAGAACAAGGAGGACAGGCAAAACAAGGTATGCTGCAGTGTCATTCCAGCCCAAAGGTGGATGGCCATCCTGCATGAAGAATTATAGATTGTAAAAGCCACATCAAATGCATAAGCATGCAAGAAAACTTGGGCATTGAGTGCCATACAAGTAGAAAATACAACGGATAAATGAGGGAGTATCCCTAACCCGCTTTGTAAACTGTGGACCTAATGCTTTAGATCCTCAAAGATACGTGTGGAACACAGCTCATTCATATCCTAGGACATGCTTACCATCCATGGGCCATGCATGCATCTACCTAACTAATGCTGGAAGCAGACAAAATAGGAAGAAACGACAAACTGCCAACGCAACCCTAACCTTCCAAATGTCAGAAATGACCTATCTCTCTTCTTTTGGCTGTTAAGTCTTGGTCAAGACACACAATAGAGGAGACTAAGGATGACAGGGAAGACAGGACAGTATGGGAAGCAAGCCACAATACCAAAAGCATCCTGATGCCTGACTACTGACCAAAAATCTGTGCTTCAGATATGAGCCCCAAATTCAGAGCTCAAGCTAACACTTCCATGACCAGTAATTAACATAAAAACATCCATAAAGATGGAGTTTAACTTAAGAATTGCTACGAGAGATTGAATGTTAGCAATATAATTAAAGACACTGCAATACAATTTTTAGCTCCACAAGCCAAGTGAGTGTAATTACCACAAATGGAAAAAGCCAAGAAATGCCAGATCCACTTTGCCGAGCAGCAATTGAAGTTGGGCCACCCAAAGAGGGAATCCAAAAGAAACCTTCTGTCAACAGTCCCTTCAGATACAATTTTTACAAAAATTAGCAATGACCAACTTTTTGTGAAGGTATAAGATCTATGTCCAATAACATCACCAAAACGATATTAAGATATTAACCTCTTAATTACCTCATTTGCCACATTTGAAAGAGCTTGATATAGCCCTATCCAGACTGGTATAGTAGCCAAAGTGGGGAAACAACCTTTGCAAGAAAATCAGTAAGATGTTAATATATGCATGTGTGTGTGTATAAGCTGATTAGCATTTTAAGGCCATCTGTGCATGACAATTAGTATATTGCCACGGTCCACGGACAACATCAGAATTTTGAACTTGTGTCAGCCTAAAGACCAACGACCAAATGAACATATAATTGGAATAAGTATCAACAGTTTGAATTTGAGAGTGTTAATTGCAACGTTAACAGATTTATGAAAAGAACACCTGCCAAAGGATTAACCCCTGCTTGCTTATATAGCCTTGATGTCTCAAGTTGTATTCTTTCCTAAACACAGAAAAGGGGATAGAGATATCAGAAAGTACAATATTTACTACTTTGGGCCAAAACAAACTAATAAGTATGAAATATTTTTTGCTCAAACTGAATGTTTGATGCGATCACATATAACCGAGATACCGTCTCACCTGATTACCAGCATATCTTTGTTGAATGGCTTTAATCTTTGGTTGAAGGTTTTGCATAGCTAGTGTTGATTCAACCTACAAACAGTATTGAATGTCACGAACCCATAATACCAACACCGCCGAGGCCCGTACAGGCACACTGGAATCGGATGCATGTACAGTGAAAGACTCACCTGTTGCTTTGTCAAAGGAAATGTGGCAATTTTAACAATAACTGTAAGCAATATAATTGCAAATCCATATGCATATGGAACGTGCACAGCACTAATTCCATCCTTCAATACCTACAGGAGTCAACAAGCAATTCATTCAAAACTTACTTCGTCTGTCTCTTGCAAATTATAACATAACAAAAATCTAATCATTTCGCCCACCTTTTCTTGCAAAAATTACACAACTACCGACAAATAATTCATATATGTTTTACCTTGAGAACAGCTTCCATGGCATCGGAGATAAACCCGAACCAACCGTTACTTTTCTGCGCGGCCGCCTCAGCGGAGCTTGAAGCTGGGTCGGCTGCGACCGCGGCGTCCGCCAGGGTGAAAAGCAGGCCTTCAGCCCTGCTAAGGAGAGCGGATAAATCAACCGGAGAGTGGACGGAATCGATGGGAGGGATGTCATGAAAGCTGAGCTTGACTCTGGTGGTGGTGGTGGAGAAGAGCCGACCTCGGTGAGGGAGGGTGTGGAGGCCATGGCGAGAGACGGACGGGAGGGATGGGCCGATGAAGGATGGGGATGAAATAACGGTATTCGCCATGGGAGAAGAGAAGAGGGTGATGAAACGAGCTCAGCTTCTCATGGGATATGAGGGGATCGGCAGTGGAAGGTATAAGACCGATCGATGGTGGAGAACGTAGAATAATATAATTTCGATCGAATTATCCATATTTTGAGCAAATTCTTCCGTAAAGGTGGCAAATTCGTAAAACTAAATTAAAGAACGGGCAAAATACAAAAAAGAGTCAAATTCCCCGGGTAGATCACGAACTGTTGTACCCAATGTCCGAATTCCACGTGTGAGAATTGAGGGATTCTTTAGTCATTTTGTCAAAGAGAAATATTTGCTTATCTTATATTGGGCTAGCGACACGCAATTATTTTAAAAATAGTAAGATTTATGATTAAAAAAATTAATTAATTTTATGTAAATATTGTATTTATTCATTTTTTTATAAGAATTGTACAACGCTTGCACATTTTATGATTACAAATATTATTTCTCGAGTTTGTTCTACTTACCATCTAGATACTATACATTTGTTAAAAAAAAAATGTGTGTGATGTATGAATAATGAGTAAAATTTTAACTGATAAATATTACCCATTAAATTTATTTTATAATAAAAAGAATTACAATCTCATCACATGTAAATATTTTTATATAATATTTGTGTCGACCAAATGTTTCTCTTTTTTATTTTTTTTTTGAAAGCAAGGTAACATATCCTTTTTTTATTTTTTTTAAAGCAAGGTAACATATCTCTAGAGGTGTAACCGGAATAATTTGATCCAATTTTATAGAATTTTTAGAACCGAACCGATTACATTGGTTTTATATTTTCAAGAACCGATTCTACATCGGTTATCCTCATAAACTGGTACTTCAAATTTTACTGATTTAGTCTGATTTTTTGATTTTAATTAAATGTCAATTTATATTATATTTTAATATATCATAGTATTATAGTGTTACTACTATAAATTATAATATTATGCTAATATCATAGTATAATATCAATATATATCATAATATCATACTATACTAATATATATTATATATGTTAGTATTAATACTATGATATTAGCATAATAGTAAGTCTTACATTGTTTAAGTATGACTATTGTATTGCCTTGGCCTCTTATATAAATATTGGCATAAATCCCCCCTTGTTTAAGTATGACTATTGTATTGCATTGACCTTCTATATAAAGATTGGTCTAGGAGGCCAAGGCAATCTAAAATCTTAATGTATATAAATTTTAATTTATAATTTAAATTATGTTATAATTTAGATCTAAAATAAACTAAAAAATAATTTATAAATCTCATGTGTCATTGGGTTGAGCGGGGGGCAGGGAGGGGGCTACCTTGCACCGTATGGTGTTGGTAGAACCCCTACCTCACAAAGAAGTTGTCTGTCCCCATCCAATAAGCAGATGAGTGAGGGGCGGGACTTTCCTGCCATTCAACATATATCAGACCACCACAAAATCAAACCCAAATCAGTCCCAATCATTGAACCCTCCCATTTGTTGATTTTTGTATAATCTGGTTTATCGTTGTGGCGGCTCCACTTGATGATCTAACCCAATAATGATTTGTTATAGTTTTTTTAAGTGGATTTTCAATTAGGCTATTTTTGGCATTGTTTTTTACTCAAGAATGTTAAAAACAGAAAGTTCGCTTGACTTTCAGGTCGAGCAAAGATCAGATAGAAAGTTAGCTTGAGGCTCGCTCAATAATGGGTTCGAGTGAAGCTAAGGCAGAGAGTTCGCTTGACTCGATGCTAGAGCGAAGACCAGATGGAGAGTTTACTCGATGCGCACTTAACACTCTGCTTAAACAAATATTATAGAAAAGTGGAAATTAAGATTTCCATCGTACAACCCTATAAATATACTTATTTTATACAATATGTCCGTTTTGAACAATGAAAAATGACCCCAAAGTGTATCTTATGATTTCTCAACATAATAAAATCCCCTACAGCTCTATGGACGTAGGCACATTGTTGAATCACGTAAATTTGTATCGTATGACTGATTATTTGATTATTTCTTGTTTGCTTTTACTTTATTGTCATCGTTTTCGCAACACCATTTGCCATGGCTAAATTACCAAAAAAGGTGTTATGAATCTAATTGAGAAGTAGATAGAGAACACAGACTCGATGGTGAAGAACACAGAATTGGAAAACGTATGAATAAGAAGAAATAATAAAATGAGATAAATGGTAGAAAAATAGACTCAGATAAAATGCTACGCCTTGGGAAGTTCGAGGCTCCCAATTCCTCCGGATAGCTCCAGCTTCAAGCCAAAATGTTCAGGTTCCCAAATGCATTCCCCCATTTCCCTAATATCCTCGCAGGGATAACAAACTAGACAAATAACCAAATGACATGTGTAAAGTAAAATAACAGACTACGTAAATAGACTTTTACAAGACTCAAATGCCACGTAAATGAAAGCTCAAACGACATGTAAAATAAGGACTCCAAAATACCATTGCATTATATGAACTCAAACGATGCCGTAACCATCAGGTTCATAACAAATCCTCTCCCTTCAAAGAACCTTGTCCTCAAGGTTTAGAGTAAGGTTTCAACTGTTGGACGGCTTCAACTACTTCCATAGAAATTTTCCTTGACATCAGCACTCGAAAAGCTTGCCGTTTAATATACTCCAGACTTCAACAAGTCAAATGCCGAAAAGCACCATTATCCAACGTCAAGGCATTGGTCTTAAACTTAGAACCACCATGATAAAAACAAAAAAATCTTCTTATTTTCATCACCTCTAGTCGTCTTCACAATTCCCATAGCTCCAAGACAAAGGTATCTACTTCTTTTAAGAAAATACCCCCCTTCTTTCAACGAAATGATGTTTGGTCTTGTGTAAGGAGTAGGAGAGCTACAAACCAAGTTAGCACCTCTTCTGAATATTTCTTTTCTTGACCATACAAATTACACCGTGTGGTTGGGATATCATATGCCACAATTTCACGCCCATAATAATCAACTAATCTTGAAAGCTCAATGTCGCCTCCCCACTTCCCTGAATCACAATCCAATCACAATACTCTTCATTTGGCTTTCCAAGAATTGCTTCAGAATATTCTGTTGGATCATTTGCCACCTCTATAGCTATAACTTGTCTCAATTCAGCTTGATGCCATGAAAGCTCTCCTTTTGAATCAATAGTAAACCCAACTGCAATGGTTCCCTTAAACTTTTTATCTCCTTTATGCTCATAATAACCCTCATAGAAAATAGCTTTATCATGAGTGGAAAGCTGAAACATGAACCAAACTTCAGGGTAAGGCCCGCAGACGTATACATTGTTGATTTTCATAAGTGTACTACGCTTAATACCACTGTATACTCCCCCTCTTCCTCTATCAAAAGGCCTAAAAACAATTTGAAGGGGCACAACATCAATCTTCTGGGAAGCAAAAAATTTCTTACCCATTAATCTCTCCATATCGATAACTTCTTTCCTGGTACATGCCTCATTTGATAACAGAACGAGGTCCTCCACAAAAGGGACAGAAACCTCCTTATACTTGCAGGTTAAGACAATTGTTGTCAGTCCAACCAATGTACGCTTCTTTTTTAGTACTGTTTGAACTCCCATGTGGGCCCACTTGTGGTAAATAAATTCAACTGGCTTCTCCTTACTGCGACTTCTTTTCATCTTTTCATCCAGAAACAGTTCTTCCCTGCTGATAGGAACTACCAGTGTCAAAGTCCAGACATCATGTGTATGAGCTCTCACATAACCAACATAGGTCCATTCCTTCATCACTATAGAAGAATCTTTGTCATCACTAGGCCCCACTGTCTCACTAGAGAGCTTATACAGAATAACCTGGCCATCAGAACCAGTAGAGAGCACCCTATTATGGCTGGGAGCTGCTGCCAGAGCGTTTACATCACCTTTGTGGAGAGAATGTGCCTGCAAAAGTGTCCACTGCTGATTGCTCCAAAAATGAACACTACCAGTACTGTCTGCACTAACAAGGACCCCACACCTCAAAGAGAGTAATGACAATACACAAATTTCAGGTCTACCACCTGAACCTCCAAGTCTAGCTGTAATCGTATACATCTCAAGACCAGCCACATGGCGTGCAGTTGCAGCTGCATCGTTTTCTCCATTAAATTCGAAGGGTCTTTTAACTCTATACGTGTTGAGATAAGTAGCCAACATCCCTTCAAGCATCTCGTCAAACAGCTTGGACGCCATTCCTTCCCTCCCATCGTATTCCTTCAACTGCCCAATGGCATACTCAACAATTGCATCAACCATAAAGAGCACGTCGTAGCCCTTCTTCTTAAGCCTCTTCAACTGCTCGATTTGGTACCAGTAGCCCATGAAGATCCAGATCATCACACCAAATTTAGTGCCTCCTCTTAGAGAAGGGCAAATCTGAAATCCTTCCAAGTAATCACAGTCTTTAGTCTCTTTATGGATCATATCGAGCACAAAATGGATGAGCTCTGCGCCTTCGGTGTAAGGCTCTTTAGCCAAGTAATCCACAAACTCCACCTCCCAAACCTTGGCTATGAAGGCTCGATTGAAAGTGGGCTTGAGATGTGAGAATATGCGGATGCTGAAATTCATCTTCTGGACGGAATATGCCTGGCCGAAGGGCTCCTTTCGGTTCAAAAAATACCCAACGGTGAGAGGAGGCCACTCAAGGGCATGGGTCTCCCATGGGGGATGCCATACGAGGCGTAGAAAAATATCCTTGCATCTACGATCAAGAAGCCTCTTAGAATCGTGGTTGATGGGGTGCATCTCGGTGATCAAGTGCTTCGTCTTTGTGAGATTGATATATAACGGGGTGTTAATGGAGGAGAGACATGAAATACGGATAGAGAAATCTGAGTGTTGAGACAATACGATGGGCTTGTCGAAAGAATCTTCTATAACAGAGGAAAGAGGAATTTCTTTAGGAACAGATACCGTGGGCACTGCCATTATCTTCTCCAATTCAACTTCCTTTTCTTTCGTTCCTCTACTAGTTCATCTTCATTTGTCGATTCATTTACCATCTGCAGTACTGAGTTTTGTATTTCTTTGGTTGAATCCGTAGCTCCCTTCTCTACTCCCTCCTCCACAGCTTGGTCTTCCCAGACCAAGAAGGATTCCTGCACTTGATTCTTGAAAACGTTATGATTTTCTTCCACCTCTGTTGCATTTTCGTCGTCTCCGAGAGATTCTCGCATGCTCTTGCAATTTTGCTTCATTCCGTTCACTATTTCTTGCATCTCCAGCACTATATCCAAAACCTTTTCGATTAAAAACAAGTTTTCTTGCTGGGTAGATCTTGTATACTCAGCCATTTAGGATCGAAAGGCTCTTGATACCACTTGTTATGAATCTAATTGAGAAGTAGATAGAGAACACAGACTCGATGGTGAAGAACACAGAATTGGAAAACGTATGAATAAGAAGAAATAGTAAAATGAGATAAGTGGTAGAAAAATAGACTCAGATAAAATGCTACGCCTTGGGAAATTCGAGGCTCCCAATTCCTCCGGATAGCTCCAGCTTCAAGCCAAAATGTTCAGGTTCCCAAATGCATTCCCCCATTTCCCTAATATCCTCGCAGGGATAACAAACTAGACAAATAACCAAATGACATGTGTAAAGTAAAATAACAGACTACGTAAATAGACTTTTACAAGACTCAAATGCCACGTAAATGAAAGCTCAAACGACATGTAAAATAAGGACTCCAAAATACCATTGCATTATATGAACTCAAACGATGCCGTAACCATCAGGTTCATAACAAAAGGGCACCAAGAAGACAAAGAAAACAAGAAGAAATTGAAATTTCAAAAAGAATTTCGAGAATCATTGCTTGCATTTTGATGAACTGAGGAGATGACAGGGTGCGACACGGTGTGGGATCAAGCAAATGGGTGCGATGACAGGGAGAAGAGAACAAAAACAACAATAAAAAGGAGAAGAAAAAGGAAAAGACTTGGAAGAAGGAGAGGAGGAGAAGAAGAAATGGAGCTAGATCCATGAGGAGAAGAAGAGAGAAGAAAAGGAGGTAGACCTGTGAGGAGGAGACGAGAGAATATGAGAAGAATAAAAGGGAAGAAGAAAGAAAAAGAGATACGCGAGAATATGAATGTGTAATGGTATATTGGGTTTCTTTTCTCAAATATACATGTATTGTGGATGGACGGGTGATTATCAGGCAGGTCAATATCCCACCTGCCCTCCAGCTTTGCTAAAAAAAAGAACAAATAGTTGTCCGCTCGTTGCTCAAAAGGCTGGCAGTTTGGGCGGGCAAGTTGGGTCTGGGTGCCCCGCTACCCAGCCAATCAAGGTTGCTAGATAATGGCACCAAATAAAAAATAAAAAAATAATTGTCCAATATTAGAAGCCAAGGTTTCCAAGTGTTTGACAAGCAATTTAAGAACTAGCCACAGAAGAATAGAAATCCATCTAAAAATACAATTTAGACAAAAAAGTGCCCATTCTAACATACTATAATATGTAAAGGTGTAAATCAAGGAGATGGATGGTTGAGTTTCAATGCCGAATCAAGCAACGAAGCCCATGATTCTAAACCCAAGATCTAAGACCCTTTTGGAAACAAGCTCCCAAAGACAAATGGCTATAAATCCTTCATCTAAAATGTGAAATCACCACTTATCTCAAAAACTTCAACTGATAGAAAAATGTAGATTTTTATTATTTATTTTATATCTCAGCACTCTCTCTCACGTGTGGGTCGAGCTCCCCCTCAATGAATGGCCCAACACGTGGAATATTTAATTAAATGGAGTAGCGTAATACCATGTGAAATCACCACTTATTCCAAAAGTTTAAACTGATGGGAAGAGGTAGATTTTAATATTTATTTTATATCTTAACACAGAAAAAGCAGATTTATCTTTAAGTAAATCTGAGCACAAAATGCTAATATAAGCACAGCAGGTCTGTTACTGTTGGACATGCTCCCTAATTTTGCTACTTTCACTCCTATAAATGGCCTGCCAAGCTCTTATAATAATCCAAAAGCTCAAATTGCAGTGCATTCACAAGTCTTTAAAAATTGAAAATCTACTAAATTTAGTAAACTAGACAGGAAAATGCAGGACCAGGATGGTTGTTCAATATTCACTACGCACTCGTGCACTGCTACTGAATCTGACATCTGCTTATATCCAACATGCAGTTCCAATAATGCAAGAAATAAAATAGTTGTCAAAAAAGTAATTCAAGAAATAATTAAAAAATTCCTAACACCATGCGATGCATTCACCAGCTCAGTACTTCTCCCCTTGACTACTCTTACATGCAATGGGAATTTCTCCCAATTTTGGGAAGCTAGTTGATCCTAAATTCTCAAGACCTGGTTGATTACATTTCTCCAGCCCGTTCGATAGAATAGGCTATCCAAGTTCCTCAACTCTATCCTATAGAAGCAACACAAAATTTTATGGAACAAGATCTCTAAACATGCATCTGAAATACAGACATTTGTTCCAAAGGAAAACAAAAATGAAGTAAAATCAATATGATCTATAAACGTTGTCAAATACTAATCAATATGTGTCAATAAATGAAGGTTAAGGAATAAAGAACATATTGCAAAGGTTTTCATTTTCTCCCCAGTATCATTTCCAACTAACTACTTCCATATCTTATCACCAAGGAATTATGCAAGACTCTAATGATCAAACTCAAATTCAAACTAAAACAAATTCAAGACAAGAACAACACCCCACAAGTCCATCATCACAATTTTAAGCCCATCCTTCAGAAAAATTTAAAAGAACGAGAAAAGGGGCTGACAACCAAATCAAAAGAACAGGATTTGGAACGTTGTTAATCCAACTCCTTCACAACCTTAATCCCCATAGTATTGGCGGTCCCAATGATGGACTTGCAAATGGACTCCAAGGGCATGTATTGGCAATAAGGGTCAGACTGTTTCACCTTGGCAATCTCGTAGACATGCTGGAGAGTTATGGTGGAGGCGACCTCGTGGCCCGGTCGGCTGCTGCCGGACTCGACCCCGGCGGCCTTCTTGATGTACCAGGTGACAGAAGGGGACTTCACGATGAACTCGAAGGTGTTGTCCTTGAAAGCGGTGATGGTAACGGCCATGGGTGTGTCGGGCTTGTATTTCTGTGTGCGGGCATTGAAGTCCTTGCAGAAGGCCATCAGGTTCAGCCGGTACTGTCCCAGAGCAGGTCCCACCGGTGGTGCTGGGCGAGCCCCTCCGGCGGGGACCGTGAGACGGATCGTCGCGGCCACGGGCCGCCGGGTGAGGATCTCTTTCAGTGTCGACATGCCCTCAACGTGTTTGTGCGTGCGTGTGAAAGAGAGAGGGATCCAGGGGAAATATTTACGACTTAGCGCTCGGGTAGGGCAGCGTCTTGCATCCAAGTTTAATAGCTCGTATTGTTGACGACGGTCCTTCGAGGATTTATTGCCTCAAAGTTTTTTTTATCGGTACGTTGAAATAAATTGAATTGAGTTATAAATAATAATATTTTATGAGTTTTATAAATTTAATTTTTTTATAAGAAATAAAAATAATAATAGATCTCATGATAATTTATTTGAGATGAATTGAATTTGATTTAACAACTAAACACAATTTGAATTTTAGGATCTAAAATTAAAAATTTTAAAAATAATAATAAATACCTAATGTCTCCTAAATTTACCGTCTGTCTCTTCTCCTCTATTGTCAGGTTTGGAGAGTGAGATAAAACGAAAAATTTTGTAAATAATAATAAAATATTTTGTGAATAGTAATAAGATAGTTTAAGTTGAGTATTTTCTGGATTTTGAAAAATGAGAGAAAAAAAAATTAAATAAAAATATTATAAAGTTAAAATATTGTAATAATATAGTTTTATAATGTTATTTTTATTTGGAGATTTGAAAAAGTTGAAATTATTTTTTATTTTTTATTTAAAAATTTGAAAAAGTTGTAATGATTAATTTGAAAATTTTGTATTTGAATTATGTTTAGAAATAAGATAAGATGAGATGAAATAATATCAGATAAAAATTTTATATCTCATCTGACACCCCAAACTTGCCTTTAAGTTCTGATTGAACTTTAGAGATCTCTATTCGTATTTCAATGTAATTGTTGTCAATTGATGAGTTCTAAAGTCCAAAAAAGTAGTTAGAATTGGAATGAGAAATTAAGAACCTAAGTAGGGCTTCAACCCGACCAAACCGTTTAGTATTTGTGCCCGACCCTACCCGCATGATTGTGAGAAACACCTCAATTCGACCCAACCAAATATCGGGTCAGTTTTTATATATGCGATGAATATGCATGCATGTGAGAAATCATCTTCAGATTGATCTGAATCATGACGAGATGATTGGTTCATGCAATTAAGTTGAGGGAAGTAGTGCTACTCTACCCAACGCTGCAGACCATAGCTCAATTTGCAATTCAAGATGATCAGTTCATACAAATAAGATAATGTTTAACCCAATATCATCATGACAAAACTCTAATGGGGGCGACAACATGAAACCTCAGTCTCAACGTTGTAGACCACAGCTCCTTTAAGAATAGACCATAGATCTAAAAAACGATGTGTGAGTTTAACTCAAAATGAATCAATACTGGATCTGCGGTGCCCAAAATGGCTCCAATCTACTAGGTCTCTCTCGGCAAAGGTAAATCCCAATCTACCCACTCTTGATGAAGCACTGGCAGTTTTCCAGGCATTTATTCTCATTAGCAAGAACTCATCGAACTGAGCAAGGCCCTTTCATCTCCATGTCTAGCATGTTCTACCGCTACTATTGGGAATTCAAAAAACCTATTGTGGGGACAGACAATTCAACAAGAGCAAGAAGAGGATCGTTGATTTACTGGCCCCTAAGCATAAGGTCAAGAATGGTATTGGGTGGATTATTGAGCTTGGAAAGCATGCTCTGGACCCATCCATAAAGATTGGCGGGATTGTAATGGACGGTGTCGCAAAATAGATTTGGGGCCGCATCCATGGACCATGACCATCTCGAGCTGCTTCAGCTTATAAGCGACGACTACGTCTTCCATCTCGGAGGACTTGACCTTGTACCCCAAAATCGCCAGTAGTTTATTCCTTTTCTATAATCGTGTATCGATCTTTGGTGGTGGCGATGATTTCGTTGAATAGCAGTACATATGGTTGCGTGGATCTGGGTTTTTTCGAAGCTTTCTTTGTTTGCAAAAGAAGTAGTAGTTAAAGACCTTAGTTTTGAGTGACATTTAGCTGGTTATTGAGATTTAGCAGGTTGGATGGGTCAAACCCAAACATAATTCAAAACTAGTTTTTTCGATGCAGATCAGGTTAAGCAATTTCTTGCATAGGCCTAAACCTAAGTGCACTTTCTATGACTTGCGTTGAAACTAGATAGGAATAGTAATCCATGTCAAGTTACGGGGATCGTGTCTGCCTCGTATAAATGTGAAAATAAGGGAAAAAATATATATATACAAATATTTGATCCATCCTATTATTAGATAACATCATAAAGCCTATACAATAAAATTTTAAGAAGAGATTTTGATTAAGTGCAAAAAAAAAAAAAGGAAAGTAGGTGACGATCACCGTTTTGATCCAACTGACGCATGAATCGAGAACTCTTTTTTTTTGGTAATCAAGTCTCAAGTCAATTCGTAAATCGTGATTTAGGTTGCATTTAGATAGTAAGTTGATTTCAAATATTTTGTAAAATAGTAATAAAAAAATAATAAATAATAATGAATAATAATAAAAAAAATATGTAAAAAGTAATAATAAAATAATAAATAATAATAACGTATTCTTAGCACTCCACTATCCAAATGGAGAGATTGCATTTGAATAGTGAGGTGATATCATATATTTTGTAAATAATAATGAAAAGGTAATGATAAGATATTAAATAGTAGTGAAAATTAAATAAATAATAATAATAAAATAATAAATAGAAATGGAGTGTTCTCACTAACCAAAAGAGTTGAACTGGTTTAGTTACACAAAACTAAATTATTTCATCTCATATAATCATAATAACTTTTTCAAACTCCCACACAAAATATAATAAACAATTCAATTTTTTCAAATATCAAAATAAAAATAATATTAAGAAATTATATTATAACAATATTTTATTTAACTTTCAACAAAACATCTCATCTCATCTTATCTGAATTGTATAGCCAAATGAGACTATCTTACATGACCTGTTATTAATTAAGTCAAATTCGAGCTAATCTGAATGGACATGAATTCGATTATAACCAATTCTAACTTTATTAATGTGCCCCATTTGCAAGTCGTGTAAAAAATTAATAGTTGTAATTTTATGTGACTAGTTTTTTAGATGTAAATATTGATAGATTAGATCTGGTTTATATTTTTGTTTGAGTCCATCTATTTGATTTGAGAATCTTGGTTTTCGTTCTAGATTTGAGTTTTATGAGATTTTTGAAATTTCGCATAATAGATTTGGTGTAATTTATGGAAACCCAATTTATGGGATCTCTTGCATATAGATCTCGTTCATAATGATTTGAATCTGTTCTAGGTCATTTGTTTTGTCCTTTCTATTGCTCGATAATCTTTTTGAGTTCTAAATTTGAATATGGGTTTTTGTGTTTGTGTTTAAATCTAGATGCAATTTGCCAGTTTGTCCAGATGTGGGTTTTGTGACTTTGATTGTACTTGGAGATTTGAAAAGTATATTTTTCATTGCAAGTATGTGTATGGGTCTTTTTTCTATAAATTTCTTGCATTGAGTTATGTTTAAACAATGAAGCATGCTAATATTGAAGATGGAAAGCATAGAGCAAGGTAATATTATATACTCACTACTTGTTACGTATTCTGTTTGAGTATTGTTCATAAGCTGAAATTGCAAAAACTTATAATATCTTAAACAAAAATGCTGAATGCAAGTGGCATATGTAACCATGGAGGAACCATTGCTTAGGTGAAAAATAAAACGATTCGTTTTGTAAATAGAGAAAACGGTTTGTTTTGGTTAAAAACCTCTCCTTCGTTTTCCACATTCTCTCCCTCCCTTTGAAGATCAGAGCTTTCTCTCAGGCTTCACATTCTCTTCCTTCCATTTAACCTCTTCCAGTTTTCTGGCCAAGTTATTGGCCTAGAAGACGGAGATCCGGCATCGGGCACTCCCTTCATGAATTTCGAGGAGTTCGTGACGACCATGTGCTTCGAAAGCAACTTGGTAGATCAAAATGGATATGGAGGGGAGCAAAAGCTCCTCCTCAACTGTTCGTTTGAAATGGGTGACCATCCCAATATTAATGCGTGCGAGCTCGCCGTAATGCCCTTATGAACTAGCTTTTTACTTTTAATTTTCGTTTTCTTCTTCCTTTAGGAGAAAAAATTCTCCTAGAATTTAAGTCCGGTGAGATTTTGTAAATTACCAGCATAAGATTTCTCTCTTCTTGTCATTTAGAAAGAGAGAGAGAGGAAGATGATAATTTTGTCGGTATTTTTTTGTTGAGTTTCTTGATATCTTGTATTATGTAGCTACTACTACAAGACATGAATAATGATTATAATTATTTTTGTTTCTTTTGATGTTCTAGGTTTTATAAAAAATTCATGAGTGGATGCATTGGATATAAGAGCTAACTAGGAATCATAAATGGTCAGAGTTGTAGGTGGGTCAGAGCATATGGCAAATACGAAGACCAGAGGCACTCCCACACGAAGACGAAGACAAGGCAAAAGTGAAATCTGAGAGTCTACACAAAGACGAAGGTGGCGTTTTGATCTGCCTTTTTCATTTTTATTTAAAATTGGCTGACGTGGCCAGTTGACTCCCCAACCGTTCCTTGTCTCGACTGTACATAAAAGTACTGGTGAGAGTAAAATAAAGCTCTAGCATAATGTTTTGATATTTAAATTGAATGTTGTATTTTGTTTTCATATTGAATTTGAGTCACCAACCTTAATAAATACTATATTTCGTCTTCAGGAACTATCGAAAAGCTCTCATTGATATATGGTGGCGGAATTAGCAATTATGTCAAGGGGCTAATTTATGTAAAGGGTAATGCTAAATACTGTCTTAGGATTTGCAAGCTCTATGCATTCTCTTTTCTACTGTGTGACATATTTATGTAAAGAGTAATACTACATATAGTCTTAGGGAGTGTTCAAGTTCTATGTACTTCATTTGGAAAAAAAAAAGTGGGACTCACTATTACAAAATAATTTTTTTCATGTAGGTCCTAGATATATCTACTTTTTTCAAAGGCAGTGAATGGGGTTTACATATTCTATGACTGCAAACATTATTTCTTTTATATAAATTAAAAAGAGATTGAAAAATTATAATAATATAACTATAAACTATTTTTCATATAGATCTTTGACCTTCAATGATTTTTATTGTATTTTCATTTTGAATTCCATATAAAGAAGCTCAATATTGTATAACAAAAAACTTTAAAATCCATATTAATAAGTTTATTATTTTTCCTAAACTTAATTTTAATTTTAATTTTGGAGAGACCACATTCTTAAAAATAGATAATATATAAAAATTAAACAAATTTTTGGAATTATAAAAAAAATGGAGATAATCATTTATAGGTATATTAAAAACCTAGAAGATTTTAGAAAGCATATAGAGATTATAAATTTTTTTTGGGAGCCATTTTCTATATTTATAAAATTATGTAAAAAGTTTAGGGGGCATTTTATATTTTCAAAAAGTTTCATGGCCCCACAATGAGCATAATGTGTGTCCGCCCCTGTTTATATATATATATATATATATATATATATACTTTTGATCGAAAGAGGGCATAAGCTTGGACTCATTCCCCTTATCACCAATTAAGGTATTTAAAGTAATGATTCATTGCTCAATTTTATGGAGTACGTCGTCATTCATTGTTTCTATCTTTGAATCTGGACATCACATAATTGCTTAACCAATCATCCCAAGTTTATAAATTTTAAATAGGAGCAATTGCCTCCACTCACTTTAATTTGGGCTCCTTTCTTTTATGTTTTTTATCGCTAGTTTTGCTTCTTTTATACTACTACTTTGATTTGATACTATATGGACTTTTTATCTTTAAATCTTTTTAATAATTGTTGGTTATTTTTCCTTGGTTCACTTCTACTTAGAAGCTTCAGTTGCAATCTAAATCCATCCAAAACAGTGTTCTCATAGAAAGATTCAAGCTAGTGATATTTATGGATCAATCCATATTTGACGAGATTCTTCAAGACAATGGAGCTACCTCCAAATGTGCAGGATGATGGCTCTGAATCATGGGAGGCATTTCTAATATGTGTGTTGTTTTCACAACCTTATTTTTCTTTTGGATTTTTCATATTTATTTTTTGTAAAGTTGATATTTTGCATTGTGATCTAAACAACAATGTAATATTCAGTGTATTGTGTGTGTTAATGTTTATTATTAATTAGTTTGTTTTATAAAAATTTGAATGGGCAAGAAAAAAGTTTAAAATGCCTATAAAGATATTCATTATATAAAAAATCCTTATAAAAAATAATAAACAATGTTATTAGTACATTGTGTTGGTATTTATTAATAATAGAATTTTTGTTTTTTTGACAAATGCAATAATGGCAGCATTTGAATTTGAGAGTACTCGTTAAAGTGTTTTTAATTTTAATTTTTAAAAATTTTAAATTATTTAGTGCATGTTTGAAATTGTTGTGTTAAATATAATTTATAGTTTTATAACTTATAACTATAATTTAAATAATAAGTTTTACTATTAAAAAATTATTTATTATTTAGTAATTATATGTTTAAAATACTTTTAAACATGTTATATTAATTTTTAAGAAAAGAATTTATTTATTTATTTTATAGCCAAGATTGAATATATAGAATATAATCCTCTAAAAGAATACTCTCCTGGTAGAGATCTAAAGCACTCTTGGCAAGCACATGTGCTACATTGTTTAAAGTTTAAACTCTTAAGTTACGTTTAGTTATTGAATTGAGTTGAGTTGAGTTGAGTTTTTTATAAATAGTAATAATGAATTGATATAGTGGAGTGAGTTATGTGGGGTCAATCTAATTTAGATTTAAATGTATTTAGATATTAAGATGAGTTTAATACTATTTATTAGAAGTTAAAAAATGTATGACGCCCTCTAATTATTAAAAAGTTATTATAATGATTGAATCATTAATTTATTAAATCCTTTACTAATAAATAACATAAATCAAACATAAATTTTCTTAATACATATAAAAAAATTATAATAATATAAAAACAAAATATTTCAAGTGCTATAAAAACAAAATTTTCGTACTCCAAATGCATATTATTATATTATTTAAATATATATTATTTAATTAATAGTTAAAAAAATGCATGTAATGCGAGAAGGAAAAAAATAAAGACTGCTCGAGCGAAACACCAAAATTTTAAATAACTGCTCGAGGAAAATATGCTTATTTCCAATTTTCCTTTTGTCAGCTTTGGATCCCACATAGGCATATAGTTAATTGTGCCTTTTGTCCACTGTGAGTTTCTTTTGTCCACTGTGAGTTGAGAAACACCGAAATGAACACTGAAACGAAAGAGCAAGAGCAAGTTACTTTTGTCTGCCTTTTGTTTGTTGTGGGTCCTGCAGATATTAAAGTTAAAAAAAATCTAATTATAAATATAATCGTATATTAATCTACGTATTAATTTAATGTGATTAGTTAAAAGTAGATTTTATTAAAAATAATGTTAATTTAAATTTTAAATATAAAAAAATCAATATTAATACGTAGAATGTTACGCGACTTTACTTGTATATAACAAAACTCTTAGGCCCTGTTTGTTTATATAAAATCAAAAAACTCATTTCATCTCATCTCAACTCATCATTACAACTTTTTCAAATCTTTATATAAAATATAATAAATAATTTCACTTTTTCAAATCTCAATACAAAATTAATATTAAAAAATTATATTATAACAATATTTTATTCATTAATATTTAAAATATCTCATTTATATAATCAAACGGAACTTAAAGTTGCAATGAGCTCAACTTCTACTTAACCTTTAAGGCTTTATGTTTGGATGAAGAATAGAATTTAAAACTAAAAAATGAAATCAGACACTTGTAACGTCCAAACGAGGCTCTAGGAAGCTGTTTAACAGACCAAGATTCCATCTGAGTCAGCAGTTGCATGATATCTTTAATAATCATGCCTGTCTAGCTCATTGTCCTTCAATACTATTGATTGCATCAACAATTGTCAAAGCATCTCCTTCCATAATTATCTTAAACCCGGTTCAGTACAAAGTATTGAAAGCCTTTATAGTTACAACAGCTTTTCCAAGGCATGCCATCCCATTTTGAATAGCTGTACAAAGTAAATTTACCTTTAAAGTTGAAAGGATTTTACTATCCCAATTTCGTACCATTACTTCTATCCCCACCTTGCAATTTACTTTATTAATAAATGCATTTTAGTTAATTTATAAAAATATAGTTTGTAAATTAAAAATAACGATTATTTGATTTTTAAAAAAATTATGATCATATTTTTAAAAATTTTTAAGTTATAATTATTTTAAAATTATATATACAATCTTTTTAGAAAATATTATACTTTTTAGATTATTTGAAATTAAAAGTATTTTAATATGTAACATTCAAACAACCTAATTTTACAATAAAAAAAGCTTTTGAGACTATTTAATTATTTTTGTTAGACTCCTAATGCAATTTCAAATAAACCCTAATAGTTTTATTGATTCTAACGTTTACGCACTTCACAGTTATATATAGAATTATTCTTTGGGGTAATGTTTTACTGTTCTTCATAGGCTTCTCAATTTTCTGAACATAATAGTTGGGCAGTTGCCTATTTTGTACATGAAATAGAGAATAAAAGAAAAGTATGTATATACTTTTTGAGAATTTTTCAGATAAGGGAGATGTGTTTTTTCTTATAGAGTTTTAGACTCAACCACTTGTACAGTGTTTGTTCCAACTATATGACAATCAATTGAGCTATTGTATCTTAAAGGAAACAGGTTAAGACTCAAGAGAATGTTTACTACACCGGTCTTTTTAAAACTTTGTATTTGACAGAGAGTTTGAATTTCCTTAAAAAAAGTGAGATATCTGTATCTTAGTCCAAATAAAGTTGAATTAATTTCATGTAAATTTTAATTTTATTGTAAGTTTTATTTTATTACTACCATTGTATGGGAGAGTGTTAGCAGCTGGTGCCATGTACTCTTAACCCTTCATCTGATTATAAACAATCATATGGTTTTTTCTTCATTTCTTCTGATAATCGCCATGATTTCAATAGATTGTTAATATATTCATTCTAATTTGTTTGTTCCGGTGTATCATGGCTTCTTCCTCGCCCAAAGGAATGGCCAATCTGTTCCAACTTCCAACCTATAAAGCAAATAAAACTATCCACGCACTTCTCCAATATGGATTTACTACATGAATCAAATTATGTAAATATAATGGGCGGTGCTAGAGCCACCGATAGTGGATACCGAATTCAGGACCAAGGTGTCTAATTTTTTTTTTTAAAGTATTTTTTATGTATTTAAAAAAAAACTAAATACTAAAATATAAACAAACATAAATCCCAAACAAAAAGGAGAAATTCGGTATATTTTGTTGGTGGAAATCATAGGTGGGGAGTATCATTTTCCTATACAATATAAGCAAATGCACCATTCAATATCAAATAATTCAGGTCTCCTATATAGAGTAGTGCAACTTGTACTTAATAAAAACTTGCAAAAAACTCACTTCTCTACATATTAGTTATTGATAGGTTGACAATAAAAAAATTTGAAATTAAAAAAAAAAAAACTAACAAAATGGTCTTATAAATAATCATGTAAGTACATGTAACACTACTCATTCTATTCTAATATTGTTAAAAAAATAAATAAATCCAAATATCATAATCAATCGCTAGCTTCCCATATTGTTATCAGTTTAATAACTACCCTTTTTTCCCCTGTTATTTATGGAAATCTCGCCCCTAATATATGATGCTAAACTCCTAGGATCTCTAGTCGATTAGAGTATCGTTAATGTATTATGCATATGTAAAGGATAATTTTGATGAATATAAGATAAATTTAAATTTGGACTATTTTATTTATATAAGTTTCCATATTGGAATAGCTATTTTTATATATATATATAACAATAAAATAATATAAGATAAATTTAACTTTAGCTATTCACATCAAATCTCTACATTGGATATCTATTTATTTATTACATAGTAATGAGTAATTTATAATTTAAAAAATATTTAATTTTTTTAATTATTAATTTATTTTGTTTTATCATATTTTAATTATTAATTATTAGTTTATTTTATTTTATCACATTTTGTAATTTAATTTAAAAAAACTTGTAGAAGTTTGTGGATGTAGATAAAGATAAGAGAGAGAGAGTGTTATAAAAAAAATAATAAAATAAGATTTGATATATGTACAGTTTCGACCAAATGGTCCAAATTTGAGTTTTTCTTTACTGATACTGTAGTTAAAAGTTACAAATTTTGTTAATAGATAATCTATTGCAGCTGTGTTTTATATCTAATAGTAAAAGAATACAATAAATTTTAGAAATGACTAATCCGGTGAAAATGCTCGTACATCCTTAGATTCCTCAACATCCCTGCGTCTAAAACACTAAAATTTGTCTCGGAAAAAAAAAAAATTAGAATGAAAGTGAAATCAATATAATTTTGAAACGTTTTCAAACACCGATCATTCATTATTGTACTTGACCTTAATTACATCCATATTAAAACACCACCCTGAACAAGATTTGTTTGTTAAATATTCTATTAAGATTTCATGTTTATAAGTTTGTGAAATTTATTTAAGGAAATTCCACCTGAATTAGTTTCGACGAAAAATCTAAACGTGACACGATAATTTAATTATATTTAACATTTAAAACTATCACCATTAAATCCCCATGACTTTCATTTGACATAAGTTAAAATTTTGAGGTTGAGTTCTATCTTAATCAAAGTCACCATAAGAAAATGAATGAATAATTGCCCTCGTGCAGTGTATGCCCAACCACTTTAGGCCATGTTTGGCAATCTTAAAATTCTCAAAATTCTTCAACAATATCTCAGAACCTAAAATTTCAACTTTTCATCTAATCATTATTTAAACACAAAAAACAATACTTTTACAGATTTTAACACAAAAAATAATTTTAACAAATAGTAGTTCTACATGTAAGTATAGTTTTACGCATAATATTATATGTATGAGAAATTGTATTTATAGTCTTAAGGCATGTAAGGCTCACCACTCACTTTAAAAATCATGGATAAATCTGGGACACACATGATTTTTTTTTTTTTTTTTTAATGTTGTACCTCATTTTTTTAAAAGAGAATGTGCAGAGTCTGCACACTCTAAAATTATATCTAGCATTACTCCATATATATTGAGTATCCGCCCAATTTTATCAGTATTTCTTTTTAATTCGAGTTTCGAATGTCAAAATCTTCAACATTTCAATAGTTGACATTTCAACACATATAGTCACGTAAGTAAAATTGTAAATATAGATATTGAATATCCTTTTACATTTTAAAAAAATTATAATCAAATAAAATTTTAACTTTATATATTCACGATTACAAACTCCAATATAATAATTTTTTTAAAAATATTTTTCTTCAAATTTCTCAATCTCATTTTCCAAAATTAATCTCAAACAAATTTTCAAATATTTCCAAACATTTTTTTAGTGGTTTTAAAAAATCTCACTTTTTTACATAATGTTGGAAAAATCCTCACCTTAAATTAAAACATCTTTTACCTACCGTAACAATTTTTAATCCTTTAAAATAAATTCCATCTAATTATTAGATCAATTTTCATAATTTTAAAAATAAAAACTTTTTGAGAAATAGACTATCAATCCCAACATACTTTTTACAGACTCCAATGCATGTACATTATTTCATAAGAAAATTATATAAAAATAATTGTAACCTTTTTTTTTTTTGAAAAAGGGAGTAAATGTTTTTTAACTTGTCATCCTTACTTCACACATTAATATTTAAAAAAAATTTATAAACGTATAAATGTGAAATGAATTTATTATTTTCATACTATACACTCACATGTAATTTTTTATTTTTATTTATTTTTTAAAATAATAAATAATATATTGGTGCGTTAAAACGGAGAAATAATTATAAATAGAGTTTTTCCGTATAGATATCATATCTCTTTGGAAAGTTATAACCCTTGGAACTGTTAAATATTACGCGGTCCCTACCTTATCTTTTTCCTGTACTATTGTACTCTCATGCTTATTTTTAAATCTAAAAAAATTATATGGATATATTATTGAACAATTTTAATTATTTATAATCTAATAAGTCAACATGATCGATGACAAAGACCTAGGCGACCACGACCAAGACTTTAACCTGTTTAGCTAGTGGAAGTATTTTATTTTATTTTTTTATAATTTTTTTAAATTAAAAATTAATATTTTAATATCAAATTTTATGGAAGTTTTAAAATATGAGTAGCTTTATCCTTTTCTTAAAAAATAATTATGAAATTTATTTTATATATCTATTTCTTTTTCTTCTTTTTTAATCTAGAATACTCAATAACTCAATAAAACCTTGATCTAAATGGAGGATGAAAAATGTCAACTACTGATAAGCGTGACCATTTTCTTCAAAAATTGATGCAAGTTTAAAAACTGAATGAATAGAAAATTCAATTCTAAGATAAAAGCATAGATTACATCAAGATTTAGATGAAACCTACATTTAAAAAAACAAGTTGGTAGGGTTATTTAAAGTTAGTTAAATCATTTTATTTTAACTTTTTAGATAAGTCTTGGTTTACCATTTTACCAAATTAGATGTTTGGTTGGTTACATAGTTTAGATAAGATAAGATTAGATACTTTAGTAAAAGTAAATGAGTTCGCTTACCTAGTTTTTGATTTTTTTTATCATTTTCTTTTAAGTATTTTTTTAACATTTTTAGCCATTAAGAAAAATTAAAAAAAATATATAATTTTACTAATAGTCACTTTTTTTAATTATGAACTAAAATTAAAAATTTTAAAAAATTAAATCTAAAAAAAATTAATAAATAGGTAATAGAAAAGTAATAACCTATTATTTTCCTTCTCTTTCCCATGCGAAGAAATATTCTTCTATAGGTTCATTCCCTGCGTACTTGTTGACTGCCCTTACAGCTCCCAACTGCACTCACAAATAAGCTCTCACCCCTCGTACTCCGGCTCGAATGAGTTCGCCCCATCATCCGTTGCGCTGCCTCTTGCTAGGGCCACCTGCTTGCCTCCCCACATTAAAAGCATTTCTAAAGAATAAAGCTTTTCCTTTTTTACTTTTTCCAATCCAGATCATGATTGATATAGCTACGGAATTGATTCCTAGGCCTATAGAAAAAAGATTACTTTCAGATTTATAGCATTATAATATTATTGATGCTTTATTTATATATTTAATTTCCGCTTTCCCTTTGTACTAGTCATGCTTTACGCTTAAAGAAAGAAAGAAAGAAAAGGACAAAGATGGCAAGGGAAAACGTACGAGAACGACGACGACGACTTAAAAAGCTCTGCAAGCAAATAATTGCAAACAATCCCAAGACTTGCAGGCTAAGTCTGCCTGCTGAACATTGTACATCACAGTATATCTCCTGTTACCTTCCTGATAAAACCGGTAGTGCGTGCTTAAACACTGCGCTCTCTCTTCGACTCATCAAAACTTAGTGCAGATTTCTCTCTTTAGAAATCAGAAAGTCCTAGATATTTTCTTCCTTGTTTTTCTGTGACTTTTTCCCGTTAAGTTTTGTTAACTATGGCTGGCAAAGGCAATGGTCCAGCAATTGGGATCGACTTGGGAACCTGCTATTCGTGTGCGGCAGTTTGGAAACAAAACCGGGTGGAGATCATACCCAATGAGCTTGGGTACCGAAAGACTCCATCTTATGTGGCTTTCAATGAGACCCACCGTTTGATTGGTAATGGGGCCATGGACCAGGCTGCCATGAATCATAGCAACACTGTTTTTGGTATGTTTCTTGTTCTTTGGTACTGTTACGAGTTCAGATGGGTTTTGTTGAAGTTGGGTTCTTTTTATGTATATTGTTTTTCTTTCTTGAAGATGATGTTAAAGAAAAATGTCCGAGTTGTAGATATATAGATCTTTGTTTGGCTTTAAGAAATCTCTATCTTAGCATAAAAAAGTTAACCTGTTAGAAGTGTCCTTTTTTTTAGATTTTGGCTTTCTCATGGTTTGGATTTCTGAAGCTAATGTAATGATTTGTTGTATGTTGATGTTTTTGCCTGTGGTATGAAGACGCTAAACGTTTGATTGGAAGGAAATTCGACGATGCCTCAGTGCAACGTGACATGAAATTGTGGCCATTCAAGGTGGTTCCTGGCCCTGATGGGAGGCCACATATTGTGGTTGAATACAAATACGAGGAAAAGCGGTTTTTGCCCGAGGAAATCTCTTCAATGATTCTCATAAAGATGAAGGAGGTGGCTGAGGCTTACTGTGGTTCGAAGATAAAAAATGCTGTTATCTCTGTCCCTGCTCGTTTCAATCATTCACAGCGTCAAGCAACGATGGATGCTGGTGTCATTGCAGGCCTGAATGTGATGCGACTAATCAACGAGCCAACTGCTGCTGCTATTGCATATGGGCTTGACAAGGAGAATAATGCTGGTGAGAAGAATGTGCTCATCTTTGATCTTGGTGGTGGTACTTTGGATGTCTCGCTTCTCACCATTGAAGGGGGTATTTTTGAAGTGAAAGCTACGGCTGGTGATACCCACTTGGGAGGTGAGGATTTTGACCGTAGAATGGTGAACCATTTCCTTCAAGAGTTCAAAAAAAAGCATAAGAGGGAGATTGTTGGTGGAAAGGCTCTTAGGAAGTTGTGGACTAATTGTGAAAAGGCCAAGAGGATCCTCTCATCTAATACTCGAACTACAATTGAGATTGATTCTCTGTTTGATGGTATTGACTTTAACACAAGCATTACCCGAGCAAGGTTTGAGGAGCTTAACATGGATTTGTTCAGAAAGTGTAGGGAGCCCCTTAAGAAGTGTTTGAAGGATGCTAAGATCGATAAGGACAGTGTCCATGACGTGGTTCTAGTTGGAGGGTCTACTAGGATCCCCAAGATCCGAGAATTGTTGCAGGAATTCTTTGGAGGGAAGGAGCTCTGCAAAAGGATTAACCCTGATGAGGCCGTTGCTTATGGTGCTGCTGTTCAGGCCGCAATTCTAAACCGCGACGGTGGTAGGAAAGTGAAGGATATCTTGTGCCTAGATGTCACTCCTCTATCCCTTGGATTGGAGACTGCTGGAGAGGTCATGAGTGTGCTGATACCAAGAAACACCACCATTCCCGTCAAGAAGGAGGAGGAGTTCTCAACCCACAAAGATAACCAACCTGGCGTGCTGATTCAGGTGTATGAGGGTGAATGTGGCAGTACTCATGACAACAACTTGCTGGGCAAGTTCGAACTCTCTGGTATTCCTGCTGCTCCTAGAGGAGTTCCAAAAATCACTGTTTCCTTTGATGTCAGTGCTGATGGTATCTTGAACGCCTCTGCCAAGGACAAAACCACTGGACAGAAGACTGACATCACAATCACCCACATCGGCAGGCTCTCCAAGGAAAAGATTGAGAAGTTTGTGCAGGAGGCTAAGAAGTACAGGGCTGAGGACGAGGAACATAAAATGAAAGTTGATACAAAGAATGAACTGGAGAACTATGCTTACAACATGATGAACGCATTCAAAGACGAAAAGATTGCAGCTAAGGTCCCTGCTGCAGATAAGAAGAAGATTGAAGAAACAATTGAGCAGACTATCGATTGGCTTGAGCGAAACCAACTTGCTGAGGCAGAAGAATTTGAGTTCAAGAAGGGCGAGCTGATGAGCATCTGCGCCCCTTTCATTGCCAAAATTGATCAAGGTGCTGAAGGTGACACGAGTGGAACCACGCAAGGTGAGTCTGAGAAGTGCATTGATCAGCAAAAGGAGTGTAATATCAAGGTCGAGGCAAAGAATGCACTGGAGAACTACGCTTACAATATGAGGAACACTTTAAAAGATGTAAAGATTTCAGCTAAGGTCCCTGCAGCTGACAAAAAGAGGATCAAAGATGTAATTGAGCAGTCTATCCATTGGCTCGAAGGGAACCACAATGCCGAGGCAGATGAATATAAGGTCAGGATGAAGGAACTGGAGAGCATCTGCGACCTAGTCATCGCCAGGACTTATCAGGTTGCTAATGGTGACATGGGTGAAGCTTCGCCAAAGCATAAGGAACCCAAGAATGAGACCAAAACCAAAATGCAGGAGGCTGAGAAGGATATGGATCAGGAAAAGGAGCATAAGACGAAGGAGACAGAGAAGGGGAAGAAGAAGGTTGAGAAGAAGAACATGGCCGAAGCTAAGGTGCATGAGGTTGAGGCAAAAAATGCTTTGGAAAGTTGTGCTTATTTCATGAGGTACAAAATCAGAGCTGTGAAGAACGCTTTGACCAAGACCGAAGATGCAATTGAGCAGACTATCCTCTGGCTTGATAAGAACCAGAATGCCGAGGCAGGGGAGTTTGAGAATAAGATGAAGGAGCTGGAGGGCATCTGTCACCCGTTCTTTGCCAAAATGAACTAAGGAGCTGGTGGTGTTGAAAGAAAAGAAAAGAAAAGAAAAGTAAAAAAAAAATATATATATATATATATAGATTTCTTTGTACCGTAATCTGGTCTTTGTTTGTGAGTAATTGAAAGCTGTAGAGGCTTGAAGGGTGTGAGGCTTTAGTTACTTTTATTGCAGTTATATATTAGTATTGTAACTCAGTTGTCTACATTGGGTGCTCTTGGGATGTCTAAGCTATGTTGTGTTGTGATGTTGGAAAAAATGATAGAAATCAGATTTCAATTAGAAATATAGAGCCAATGGTTCCTCTGAAACTTGCTCCAATTTAAAAAAAAAAAAAAAAAAAACTAATCAAAATTTGTTTCCCATTCAAACATTCTTACTATAAGCAAAACGACCATAATTGTCTTTTTAATGTATTTTTTGTCTTTTTTTAGAATATTTTATTTTTTAAAATGGTCAAAAAAGTTGGTTTTTTTCCCTTTCGGGAAATAGCCGACATATGGCCAAGATTTCTCATCCTCTCAACGGAATATCAAAAATTCTCGAACCGCCTAGAGATTGCAAATTTTTTGGACGGCTCATTCCCTATATTTGTAAAATTATGTATAAATTTTAGGGGGCAATTTAGATTTTTAAAAAGTTTCATAGCCCCTGTGAGCATAACGTGTGTCCGCAACTGTTGATATATATATATATACACACTTTTGATCGAAAGAGGGCATAACCTTGTACTCATTCCTTTGATCATCTATTAAGGTATTTAAAGGAATGATTCATTGCTCAATTTTATGGAGTACGTCGTCATTCATTGTTTCCATCTTTGAATCTGGACATTACATAATTGCTTAACCAATCATTCCAAGTTTATAAATTTTAAGTAGGAGCAATTATCTCCCTTCAATACAAGAAAAATAGATTTTTGTGATTAATTTATTACAACGGAAAAACTATTTATAAATAGTCTTTTCGTTGCAATAAATTGACCACAAATGCTTGTTTTTCTTGTAGTATATATACTCACTTAAACTTAGACTCCTTTCTTTTATGTTTTTAATAGCTATTTTTGTTTCTTTGATATTACTACTTTGATTTGATACTGTGTGAACTTTTTATCTTTAAATCTATTTAATATTGAGAAGTCTCATATGGTTTAGGAATAAATCCATTCTGGGGTTTATAATGAGTTATCCTACTCTTTCTATTAGGCCTTTTAAGGGGAGAAATGAGTTTTTCTATATGGTATTAGAGCAGGCTAACCTATGACCAATGATGGGCTCTCACAGCCCACACATGATGATGGTATAGGAAATACCGACTCACACGTAAGGGGACGTATTGAGAAATCCCACATGGGTTAGGAACAAACTCATCCTGGATTTTATAAGGAGTTACCTTGCTCCTCCTATTAAGCATTTTAAGGTGAAAAATGTGTATTTCTATATTTAATAATTGTTGGTTAATTTTTTTTGGTTCACTTCTACTTAGAAGCTTCAATTGCAATCTGAATCCATACAAAATAGTGTTCTTATAGAAAGATTCAAGCTAGTGATCTTGATGGGTCAATCCATATTTAACGAGATTCTTCAAGACAATGGAGCTACCTCCAAATTTGCATAATGATGGCTCTAAATCATGGGAGGCATTTCTAATATGTGTTTCGTTTTCACAACCTTATTTTTCTTTTGGATTTTTCACATTTATATTTTGTAAAGTTGATGTTTTGCGTTGTGATGTAAACAATAATGTAATATGCAGTGCATTGTGTGTGTTGATGTTTATTAGTAATTAGTTTGTTTTATAAAAATTTGAATGGACAAGAAAAAGTTTAAAATGCTTATAAAGATATTCATTATAAAAAAAAATGCTTATAAAAAATAATAAACATAATGGCCTATTTAAAAAGGCCCTTTAAAAAGTGTTAAAAATATTTTTTATTTTTATTTATAAAAAAAAAAAGCTTTTAAAGTGTTTAAAAGATATGTTTTTTTTTTAAAAGAAAAAAAAGCCTTCAAAAAGTGCTATAAGAATTTCTTTTTAGAATTGATAAAAATGTTGTTTTGAAAAAACCGTTACAAAGTGTTCAAAAAATAATTTAGAAAAAATGTAAAAAAACATATATATATATAAACTGGTTATCTGGGCTCAAATTCAAAACCCTCTTGGGTTTTAGCCGAATTTATTTGGATGGATATCCGCCCGATTTTAAACAAGCCGAATCCGGATAGAAACTCACAGCCTGCTTGTCTTATTAGTACATTTTCTTGGTATTTTTTAATAATAGAAATTTTGTAAATTTTTTCTAATGCAATAATGGCTGCATTAGAATTTGTGAGCACTCGTCAAAGTTTAAACTCTTAAGTTGTATTTGGATGTTGAATTAAATTGAACTAAGTTGAATTTTTTATAAATAATAATTAGTTGAGATAATAGAGTAAGTAAGTTATGTGAAGCCAATTTAAGATGAGTTTAGATATATTTAAATGTTAAGACGAGTTTAGTACTATTTATGAAAAGTTGAAAAAGTATAGGACTCACCAATTATTGAAAAGTTATTACAATGATTGAATAATTAATTTATTAAATCTTTTACTAATAAATAACGTAAATCAAACATAAATTCCGGCAATATATAAAAAAAATTACAACAAAATATTCCTAACGCTATAAAAATAAAATTTTCTTACTCCAAATACATATTATTATATTATTTAAATAGTAGTGAAAAAAAGATGCATGAGAGGAAAAAAAAAAAAGACTCGCGGAGCGAAACGTCAAAATTTTGATAACCGCTCGAGGGGAATAGGCTTAATTTCGAATTTTCTTTTTATCAGTTGTGGGTCCCACATAGGCATAAAGTTACTTGTTTTGTTTTGTTTTTTTTTTTCTACTGAGAATTGAGAAACACCGAAATGTGAAAGGAAGTTAATTTTGTTTGCCTTTTGTTAGTTGTGGATCCTACAGAGGTTGAAGTTGAAATGAGCTCAACGTTTACTCAACTGTGTATTTAGATGTTGAATAGAGTTTAAAACTGAAATGAACCCAGATGCTTCGAGCATCCATATTGGTTTATACATATATATATATATATATATATATATATATGTAAAGTTATATTTACATAATATGAACCTAAATCTGCCTATATTAGATTATTCATTTTCAAATATTTACATAGGCATCTTTAAATATTTACATAGTTATGAATAGTACATTTACATGTTTGAAGATCTACTATTCACTCTCCAAAATATATTTTACTCATTCTTTCTCTCTCCTCCCACTCTCTTTCTACATATTTTACCTTTACATATTTTACTACGTATTTTATTCATTCACTCCCAAAAAAATATTTTACTCAAATATTTTACATATTTGAAAATCAAACCCGTGCACCTCTCTCTCACAGGTTCTGAGTACATGTATTGGATGCTAATGGAATTTCTTTGGGTACTAATTACATGTATTAATCCAATATATGGAAATTGTAAACTCTATTAAAAAAAAAAGCAAAAAAAAAAAAAAATAAAATAATAATATTTATTATTATTTTGTCTTAAATTTGCATAAGCCAATGTGAGAGTTTTGCTTGTATAGCAAATTGGATCTCTAAAAGATATAATTTTACATATACATATGTATAAACTATTGTGGATGCTCTAACATACAAACGAGCCCTAACATACCAAGACTCCATCTGAGTGAGCAGTTACTTATCTTTAATAATCATGCCTGTCGAGCTCCAATGTCCTCCAGTACTATTGATTGCATCAACAATTATCTTAAACCCGATTCAGTACAAAGTATTAGAAGCCTTTAAAGTTGCAACAGCTTCTCCAAGGCATGCTATCCCAATTTTGAATAGTTGTACAAAGTATTCAACAGTACAAAGTAAATTAAATTTGCCTTTAAAGTTGAAAGGATTTTGCTATCCCAATTTGGCACTATTACTTCTATCCCCACCTCGCAATTTACCTTAGCATTTCAGTTAATTTATAAAAATATACTTTCTGAATTAAAAATAATGATTATTTAATTTTTTTTAAAAAATTATGATCATATATTTAAAAGTTTTAAAATTATATAAGTCTTTTCATTTATTGACAATCTTTTCAGAAACAGATCTGCTAGGTGCAAGCAGTTTGCGTTACAAACCGTGCACCAAAGATAACGTGGAAATGTTTTTTTTTTGTTTTATTAAAAATGAAAAAAAAAGAAAGAAAAAGATAAATATGAAAGAAGAATAGGCTTGACGTCTTCGTCTCCACTCTACTGTCTATTTTCACTATTTCTCTTTTACATTTCAGATCCTCTCTTTTGCCCTCCAGTCGAGTCCAATCGAGTCCAGTCCCTTATACTGCACGCAGACTGTACCACAAACCACTCCTTCATCTGAATTTCACAGTCCCACCCACCTCACCCACACCCAATTGAGAAGAGACTATTAGACTTCTGATGCAAACATCTAAAAAACTTGGTTTCTATTTTTGTCCAGTATTCAGCTTGGTTCATTATACTGCAGTTGGACTTGAGCTTCAATGGCAAGAAAAAGTTGAGAGTGGTTGATTTACTCTGCAAACCCATTAAGGCTCTCGTAAACCCATTACGGCAGTAACCATAAGAACTAGGAAGTTCATGACCAACAGACTCCTCTCCCGAAAGAAATTCGTCATCAATGTCCTTCATCCAGGAAGACCAAATGTTTTCAGAACTGAGCTAAAGGAAAAGCTGGCAAGGATGTACGAAGTAAAAAATCCCAACTTGATCTTTATTTTCAAGTTTCAAACTCATTCTGGAGGTGGAAAATCAATTGGTTTTGGATTGATTTAAGATTTTATTGAGAATGCAACAAATTATGAATCCAAATACAGGCTCATCGGTAATAAAATTGATACCACGGTAGAAAAGTCAAGGAAATAGTTAAAGGAGAGGAAGAACAGGGCTACGAAAATCTATGCGTTGAAGAAGTCAAGGCTTCAGATGCTGCCAAGGGCGGGACGAAAAGAAAAGAATAACTGAGTTTTCATTTAATTTGTGGGTCCCATGGCTGACGGGTGCGCAGTGGTTACGCAACGCTGCTTGCATTTAGAGTTTTTCTTTCAGAAAATATTGTACTTATTGTACTTTTTAGATTATTTGAGATTAAGAAGTATTTTAATATGTAACACTCAAATAATCTAATTTTACCATGAAAGCGCTTTTAAGACTATTTAATTATTTTTTTAGACTCCTAATGCAATTTTAAATGAACTCTAATAGTTTTATTAGTTCTAACGTTTACGCACTTTACGGTTGTATATAGAATAGATTGTTAATATATTCATTCTAATTTGTTTGATCTAGTGTATCATGGCTTCTTCCTCGCCCAAAGGGAATGGCCAATCTGTTCCAACTTCCAACCTAAAGCAAATAAAATCATCCATGCACTTCTCCAAGATGGATTTACTACATGAATCAAATTATGTAAATATAATGGGCGGTGCTAGAGCCACCGATAGTAGATACCGAATTCATTACGAAGGTGTGTAAATTTTTTTTTTTTTGTTTCTTTTTTTTTAACTATTTTTTATTTATTTAAAAAAAATACTAAATTATAAACAAACATAAATCCCCCAAAACAGAAGAAATTCGTTATATTTTATTGGTAGAAATCATAGGTGGGAGTATCATTTCCCTATACAATATAAGCAAATGCACCCTTCAATATCAAATAATTCAGGTCTCCTATATAGAGTAGTGATACATGTACTTAATAAAAATTTACTTCTCTACATGTTAGTTATTGATAAGTTATAAATCATGAAACTTGAAATTCAAAATTTAAATTTCATAAGATAATTAATAAAATGAGTTTTATAAGCAAAAGTATAAGTACATGTAACACTATTTATTCTATTCTAATATTGCAAAAAAAAAAAAAAATCAAAATACCATAATCAATCGCTAGCTTCCCTTATAGGCCCTGCATTTATTAGTTTAATAACTACCCTTTTTTTTTTCCTGTTGTTTATGGAAATCTCGCCTATTATATATGATGCTAAACTCCTAGGATCTTTGGTCGATTACATCCTTAGATTCCTCAACATCCTTGTGTCTAAAACACTAACCGGAGTGCCACTTGAACCAAAAGGCTCATTATATTATAAAAGCCCCAAAGGGGTAAAAGCCCAAAAGATAAATCCAGGGATGATGTGAGAAAATGAAGGGAGTTAAGAGTTGATCAAGTTTAGATATGCACCATGACATCTCCCACTAGGATATGGATCTCATGCAGTTGTATGATTATTTAAAATACTGAATAATGATCTGCATCGGTAAACTCTGGATAAGATAAGTATTGCAAACATGTCTATATATATCAGGTAATCCTTGATGGGAAGGAAACTTTCTCTTTTTTTCATTTCTAAATACATGAAAAAATAGTTTATTGACTTAAGCATTGGAGTGTTCTCAGGCGAACCCCGTCGAACCTTTTTTGATGTTACACAGGTGAACGATTACAGCAATAGAGTGGGACACATCCTTAGCACTAACATTCTTCTCGGGGGAAAAAAAAAAACCAAAATGAAAATGAAATCAATATAATTTTGAAACGTTTTCAAACACTGATTCATTATTGTACTTGACCTTAATTAATTACATCCATATTAAAACTCCACCATGAGCAAGATTTGTTTGTTAAATATTTAATTAAGATTTCATGTTTATAAGTTTGTGAAATTTATTCAAGGAAATTCTTCCTGAAATAGTTTTGACGATAAATCTAAACGAGACCCGATAATTTAATTATATTTAAAATTTAAAACTATCAACAATAAATCTCCATGTCTTTCATTTGATATAAGTTAAAATATTTTTGAGGTTGAGTTCTATCATAGTCAAAGTCACCATAAGAAAATGACTGAATAATTGCCCTCGTCTAGTGCATGCCCAACCACTTTAGGCCATGTTTGGCAATCTTAAAATTCTCAAAATTCTTCAACAATATCTCTTAACCTAAAATTTCAACTTTTCATCTAATCATTATTTAAACACAAAAAATAATACTTTTACAAATTTTAATACAAAATATAATTTTAAAAGATATTAATGCTATATGTACGTATAATTTTACGCATAATATTATATGTATGAGAAATTGTATTTGCAGTCTTAAGATGTGTAAGGTTTGCTACTCCTTTTAAAAATCATGAATAAGTCTGGGACACACGAAAATACAACTTTTTTAATGGTGTATCCCATTTTTTAAAAGAGAATGTGTGGAGTTTGCATATTCTTAAACTGTGTTTAGCATTACTCTATATGTATTGAGCATCTGCTCAATTTTATCAGTATTTTCTTTTTTAATTTGAATTTCAAATGTCAAAATTTTTACCAATTTAACAACTTACACTTCAATGCATATAGTCGTGTAAGTAAAATTCTAAATATAGATATCGGATATCATTTTTTAATTTTAAAAAATTATAATCAAAGAATTTTTTAACTTTATATATCCACGATTACAAACTCCAATACAATAATTACTTTAAAAAGGTTTTTATTCAAATTTCTCAATTTCATTTTCCAAAATCTAACCTCAAACAAATTTTCAAATATTTCCAAACATTTTTTGAGTATTTCTAAAAAATCTCACTTATTGGTGGAAAAGTCCTCACCTTAAATTCAAACATCTTTTACATACCTTAACAATTTTTAATCCTTTAAAATAAATTCCATCTAATCATTAGATCAATTTTCGTAATTTTAAAAATAATAACACTTTTATAAAAAGAATATCAATCCAAACATACTTTTTACAGATTCCACTGCATGGACTTTATTTCATAAGAAAATCATTTAAAAATATTTTTAACCTTTTTTTTTTTTGCAAAAGGAAATAATAAAAAAATTTACTTGTCATCATTAACTCACACACCAATATTTTTAAAAAACGTATAGATGATAAATGAATTTATTATCTCTACATTATATATTAATATGTAATTTTTTTTATATTTTTATTTAAATAAAAAATAATATATTAATGCGTGAAATAGGAGAAATAAATAGAATTTTTCCGTACAAATATGTCTTCCGAAAGTTCTAGCGTTGGAAGTCTTCTATATTCCGCCATCCTTGTCTTATCTTTTTTCTAGGCCATTGTACCATCACGCTTATTTTTAAATCTGAAAAATTATAGGGTGCTACCCGCATAAGCACCCCGCCCCGCATATGCGGGGGTGGAAATTCCATCCCGCACCCTGACCCGGTGCTGGGAGTGGGGTGAAAATCTCATTCGCTTCGCTCCGGTCTACTTCAAAAATATTATGTCTTATTAGGCTTAAAAAAAAATCTTAGGTTTAAAAATATTTTTTTTAGACTTAAATTATTATATAATTAAATCGTAAATTAAAAAATATATATATAATAATAATTTAAAAACTAATAACATATAAAAATTATGTTATTAATTTTTAAATTTATTAGACTTGTTCACAAGAGTCACAAGAGAGTGAGACTTGTTCACAATATTGCATATGGCATGGGCACCATAGGCCACTTTTATATAGAACTCCAAGGCCATATAAGAGTCTTACTTGAGCAATGTGGGACTTGCTGTTATGTAATATTGTGAACAAGTCTCGCTCTATTGTGACTCTTGTGAACAAGTCTAACAAATTGTAATATATATTTATATATATACAATTTGTAAAATATAAATACATATTTATAAATATAAATATAAAGTGCGGGGCGGGGGAAAAGCGGGATGGGATTGAGCCCTACTTGTCCCCCGCCCCCGCTTAGTGTATTTTATGCGGGATAGGGAACCCTGTCCTAACATGTGCGGTGCGGGGTACCCCGTCCGCCCATGCGGAGGCGGGGCGGACGGGGGTGGGGTAGCAGGGCGGGCCATGCTGCTCACCCGTAAAAAATTATATGCATATATTATTGAACAATTTTAATTATTTATAATCTAAAATGTCAACTTGATTGATGAGGCTAGCTATCAGTTAGCACCTCGTGACGTGGATGGATCACACTCAGCTAGGTGACCACGACCAAGACTTTAGTCATGGTAAAATATTTCATCTTATTTTGTTTAAATATTATAAATTTTTTAAAATTTTATATAAAATATAATAAATAATCTAACTCATTCGAATTCAAAATTAATAATAATATTAAAAATTATTATAATAATATAATATTTAACTTTCAACTTTTATTTGAATTTATCTTATTTTAACTCATTATGTAATCAGCATCTAAGGCCTTGTTTAGAACTTAGACTGAATTTAGATCAATTCAATCTAATTTTAAGTTAGGCTAGTTTGGATCTCAAACGCCTCTCATCTAATCATTACAATTTTTTTAAATTCTATCACAAAATATAATAAACAATTCAATTTTTTCAAATCTTAAATAATAATAATATTAAAAAATAATATTCAAATAATATTTTATTTAACTTTCATCTCAACTCAACTCAACTCAGCTCAACATTCAAACGGAGCCTCGAGTCTAACATCTAAATATCCAATTCTCAAATTACTATACTCATCTTAACTCAAAATTTCTTTACACGTAAGACCTATAATATTTTTTAACTCAAAATTTATTTACCTGCGAGATCTATAATTTTTTTCATCCTTTCATAAATATAATTTAAACTCATCTTAAGTAGACCTTACAAAACTTACTCAATTATCTCAACTCACTATTATTTATAAAGAATTCAATTCAGTTTTACATCTAAACGGGGTCTTCCGTACTTGGAAAAACAAATTGATGTGCGCATAACATTTTTCATAATATAAAATTAGGTATTAAATGAGAGATATTTTATGTGAAGTGTATTATTCTCACACTATATGTGATTTTTTTAAATTTTTTTATTTATATAATATTTATATTAAATATTATTTAAATAAAAATAAAAGCAAATAACATATTAGTGCGTGCAATAAGCGAGACAAATAGAATTTTTTTGTATAGATATGTCTTCTGAAAGTCGTAATCTCAGAAGTGTTCAATATTCCGCAGTCCGTATATTATCTTTTCGAAAAATGTTAGAAGACTCCCTTAAATTAACAGTTTATATATTTAAAATTTTTTAATTTAATTTTTTATTTAATAATTAAGAAATTAATTATTAATAAAATTCTATATATTTTTTTTAGTTTTTTGCTGATTAAAAATGTTAAAAAATATTTAAAAATAATAATTCCCACGTTTAGTCCCGCCCCATCTTATTTTTTTAAAAAAGAAAAATTCTAAACATAAGTCTATATACCACATACCATTTATTTTTTTAATTTTTTTAATTTTATCAAATATTTGGTATATAAATAAAAAATAGAAAAATTGAATTAGTTTAAAAAGAATAAATCTAAAAAAAATTTAAAAAAATGTAAAATGTGATGTGTGTAGTGTATGAGACTTATGAGTAGTAATACTCTTTAAAATATGATAGAGTTACCGTTTTGAGCTACCACTGTGAGCTACTGCTCATGTCTTTTAATTTTTAATTTATTTACTTTTTTAATTTTGTGATTAAGAAAATATTTTTTAATAATATTGTGAATTTTTTTTATAAAAAAAACTTTAGAAATATTAAAAAATACATGTAAAACATATAACCAAAAAATAAAAAAAAAACTCCACTTATACCTAACGGTGTTAACTGAGAGCGGTGGACGTACGGTCGTATCTTTTTCCCAAGCCCTTGTACCATCACGTTTTCAATAAAATCTATTTTTTGACCAATCACATTAGATTGATGCACATATTAATACACAATTATACTTGAAATTCAATTTTTTCTTATTTATAATGTAAAAAGTCAACATGATTGATGAGGCTAACTAGCAAGTAGCAGTTTACTAGGTAAGCACCTTGTGGAGTGGATCGATGACACTCACCTAGGCGACCACGACCAAGACTAGTACTTTCATCTTAGAACATTATTATAAAATATGTTATAAAAATGTGTATGTTTATCATTATTCTTCTTTAAAACAAAAAAAAAAAGTAATATGTATCAAGATTGATAAAAGAAGAAGAAGGAAAAAAAAATGAAAATACTATTGTTTAAATATTAATAAGTCTTTAATATTGTTTAAATATTCAAGCTCTATGAAAGTGTTAAAAAATGAGTAGCTTTATCGTTTTCTCAAATAATAATTATGAAATCTATTTTATATATCTCTTTCTTTTTTTTAATCTAGAATTCTCAAATAGGGCTGTTTATCTGGATTCCGACCCAGAAATTCAGGTATATCCAAATCGGAACCCGGATTTAAAATCTGGGCCTGAACCCAGACCGGGTTAGCCAGGGTCAGATTCGGGCCGGAACCCGAATGAACTCGGGTTTTGCAAAACCCGGATTCTGGATTGAACTTCGTTTTTTTTTTTTTACTTCTTCTGAAGCTTTAAAAGCATATATATATTTTAATATATATATAAAAACCTATATTATATAAAATATTTTTTAAGAAAAATCAATGTTGAAAACCATAATTCTCTTTATGTAAAAGCCTATATTTTGTGAAAATTTTTCTAAGAGGTAATGTTAAAAAGCATAACATTGTTCAGAATAATAAAATATATAAAAATGAAAAACTAAAATGCATACAATCCACTACATATTACATTACAGTACAAAATATAAAATTACAAGATAAGAGTTCCATATCAATAACATAGTCTTCCATGTGATTTAATCACATCAAATAAAACTTCAAGTATATTCGTTGTAGTCACCCAAACAGAAGGCAACCGCCACATTAAATTCCTAGTATATTATCTGCAGCCACCCAAATTGAAAAGTAAGAATGTATTTCAACAGAGAAAAACACAAACCATGGAAAGAAATACTAAATTCTCCATTTACATAACTGAGTGAATAAAAAAAAAAAAGAGAGATCTGTAAGCAAAAGAACCCTCTAGGACAGGTGACAGGTTGCATTTGGTATTGTAAGCAAAAAGAACCCTCAAGAACTCAATAAAAGTATAAAACCTTGATCTAAATGGAGGTTGAAAAATGCCAACTACTGATATGCGTGACCATTTTCTTCAAATATTGATGCAACTTTAAAAAATGAATGAATAAAAAATTCAATTCTAAGATAAAACTATAAATTACATCAAGATTTAGATGAAACATACATTAAAAGAAAAAAAAACAATTTGGTAGGGTTATTTAAAGTTAGTTAAATCATTTTATTTTAGCTTTTTAGATAAGTCTTGGTTTACCATTTCATCAAATTAGATGTCTCGTTTGGTTACACAGTTTAGATGAGATGGGATGAAATATTTTGTTGAAAATAAATAAAATATTGTTATAATATAATTTTTTAATATTAATTTTATTTGAAAATTTTAAAAAATGAAATTATTTATTATATTTTATGTAAGAATTTAAAAAAATTATAATAACTATATGAAATAAAATAAAATAGTTTAATTTTGTATATTTAAACCGGTCGTAATTCGTCCGGTGCATTAAGAAAGCCTTTTATTTTTTCTCTCTTGGCCATTAAAAAGGTATTTCAAAAGAATAAAACTTTTCCTCTTTTCCTTTTTTCCAATCCAATCATGATTGATATATGGAAAATGATAGAGTTACTACTCTACTATCTATTTACTATTCTATTTATATTTAATTTTTTATTTGATTTTATTTAATAGTTAAGTTAGTGACTTCTAAACTTAATAGTTAGGGAATTAATTCCTAAGTCTATGGAAAAAAGATTACTTTCAGATTTATAGCATTATTGATGCTTTATTAGATTTAATTTTGTGCTAGTCTATAGCCACCAAAGCAATCTCTCGAAAATGTATTTCGAATAATGTATTTTAAATTTTTTATGTTTTTTTATTTTTATATATTTTTTAATCATCAAAATGTATCCCGAATACTGCAATTTAAATTTTATTATTATTTTTATGTATTTTTAAAATCATCATAAACATTTTTCGAAAAATTAAAAAATTATAATATTATTTAAAAATACTTCTTTAATTATTAAAAAATATAAAAAAACAACCAGTACACATTAGAATACATATTCGGTAGCTTTAGAACTTCTCATCCTTTTCGACAATATATTACGGGGTTAAAGAAAGAAGAGGACAATGTTGACGATGGACAACGTACGGGAACGACGACGCAGACTTAAAGAGGACTGCAAGCGAATAATTGCAAGCAATCCCCAGACTTGCAGGCTAAGTTTAGGTTTTTTTTTTTTTTTAATCCCATTTTCACTCACCTTTTCTTCCCCACCCTCAAACCCTCTTTTAGAATAGGTTTGGGTACGAAAAGTAATTCAGATATTTCAGATTATATATATATATATTTTAAAAGAAGAGTCAGGATAACTTGTTTAATTTTATTAATAAATCTTCATCTATAATAGAGAAAAATTGTAATTACAATTCAAATATATAGGATTTACATAATAAAAGAAAAACCCAGCATTAAAATAAAAACCAACCAAACCAAAATAAAACAGAGAACAAAAACCTCATGCAATAACAAAAAGAAAATGAGACTACCTAATACGAAACGAAGGCATTTCAGAGTAATCCATACGAATTAGTTCTCACAATAATTGGGGAGTCTCCATCAAGTGGAAAAAAACTGAATCAATACCAGAAGTTTCATGCTTCGTCAACCAATCTACAACTTTATTTTTTCTACAAAAAATATGATGAACCTAACAAATTATAGAACTCATTATATCAAGAATTTCCTCCAGAAATTCTTACTCAAAATATCATTCTCCACATCTTTTACTCCTCGACCAAAAAATAACAAGATATAGAAACAAGTTTTATTTTCACATAATTACGATCCACATAATTAAGTTATATTTTCAAGTACTTCGTTAATATTTATTATTTTTATTCACTTTTTAACTATTATTTATTATTATTTTATTACAATTCACAAGTCTTCTCACTTCCCTAACCCAAAGTACATGACAGAAACTCTGTTACCTTCCTTATAAAACCGGTACTGCGCGCTTAAACACTGCGCTATCTCTTCGACTCATTAAAACGTAGTGCAGATCTTTCTATTTAGAAATCAGAAAGTCCTAGATATTTTCTTCCTTGTTTTTCTGTAACTTTTTCCGTTTCAGTTTTGTTAACTATGGCTGGCAAAGGCAATGGTCCGGCAATTGGGATCGACTTGGGAACGTGCTATTCGTGTGCGGCAGTTTGGAAACAAAACCGGGTGGAGATCATACCCAATGAGCTTGGGTACCGAAAGACTCCATCTTATGTGGCTTTCAATGAGACCCACCGTTTGATTGGAAATGGGGCCATGGACCAGGCTGCCATGAATCATAGCAACACTGTTTTTGGTATGTTTCTTGTTCTTTGGTACTGTTACGAGTTCAGATTTTAGAGTCTTGCTTGCTAAATAGTGGTTAATTATTTCTCGGACGCATATATAGATGCGTTGTTGGGCTCTTTTTATGTTCATTTAAATATATTGTTTTTCTTTCTTTAAGATGATGTTAAAGAAAAATGTCCGAGTTGTAGATAGATCTTTGTTTGGCTTTAGAGCAATCTCTCTATCTTTGCATAAAAGAGTTGACCTGTTAGACCTGTTTTTTTTTTTTTTTGTTGCTTTCTGTTGGTTTCTATTTCTGAAGCTAAGGATGTTTAATGTAATGATTTGTTTGTATGTTGATGTTCTTGCCTGTGGTATGAAGACGCTAAACGTTTGATTGGAAGGAAATTCGACGATGCCTCAGTGCAACATGACATGAAATTGTGGCCATTCAAGGTGATTCCTGGCCCTGATGGGAGGCCACACATTGTGGTTGAATACAAGTGCGAGGAAAGGCGGTTTTTGCCCGAGGAAATCTATTCAATGATTCTATAAAGATGAAGGAGATTGCTGAGGCTTACTGTGGTTCGAAGATAAAAAGTGCTGTTATCTCTGTTCCTGCTAGTTTTAATCATTCACAGCGTCAAGCAACGATGGATGCTGGTGTCATTGCAGGCCTGAATGTGATGCGAATAATCAACGAGCCAACTGCTGCTGCTATTGCATATGGGCTTGACAAGGAGAATAATGCTGGTGAGAAGAATGTGCTCATCTTTGATCTTGGTGGTGGTACTTTGGATGTCTCGCTTCTCACCATTGAAGGGGGTATTTTTGAAGTGAGAGCTACGGCTGGTGATACCCACTTGGGAGGTGAGGATTTTGACCGTAGAATGGTGAATCATTTCCTTCAAGAGTTCAGCAAAAAGCATAAGCGGGAGATTGCTGGTGGAAAGGCTCTTAGGAAGTTGTGGACTGCTTGTGAAAAGGCCAAGAGGACCCTCTCATATGATACTCGAACTACAATTGATATCGATTCTCTGTTTGATGGTATTGACTTTAACACAAGCATTACCCGAGCAAGGTTTGAGGAGTTAAACATGGACTTATTCAGAAAGTGTATGGAGCCGGTGGAGAAGTGTTTGAGGGATGCTAAGATGGACAAGAGCAGTGTCCACGATGTGGTTCTAGTTGGTGGGTCTACTAGGATCCCCAAGGTTCAGCAACTGTTGCAGGATTTCTTCAATGGGAAGGAGCTATGCAAGAGCATCAACCCTGATGAGGCTGTTGCTTATGGTGCTGCTGTTCAGGCTGCGATTGTTAGTGGTCAGAGTAATGAGAAGGCGCAGGACCTGTTGTTGCTGGATGTCACTCCTCTTTCCCTTGGTTTGGAGACTGCTGGAGGTGTCATGACTGTTTTGATTCCAAGGAATACCACAATTCCCACCAAGAAGGAGCAGGTGTTCTCAACCTACTCTGACAACCAGCCCGGTGTTCTTATCCAGTTGTACGAGGGTGAACGTTGCAGAACCCGTGACAACAACTTGCTGGGCGAGTTCGAGCTCTCTGGCATCCCTCCTGCTCCCAGGGGAGTCCCTCGAATCACTGTGTACTTTGACATCGATGCCAATGGAATCTTGAATGTCTCTGCGGAGGACAAAACCACCGGACAGAAGAACAAGATCACAATCACCCACAAGGGCAGGCTCTCCAAGGAAGAGATTAAGAAGTTAGTGCAGGAGGCTAAGAAGTACAGGGCTGAGGACGGGGAACATAAAATGAAAGTTGATACAAAGAATGAACTGGAGAACTATGCTTACAACATGATGAACGCATTCAAAGACGAAAAGATTGCAGCTAAGGTCCCTGCTGCAGATAAGAAGAAGATTGAAGAAGCAATTGAGCAGGCTACCCATTGGCTTGACCGAAACCAACTTGCTGAGGCAGAAGAATTTGAGTTCAAGAAGGGCGAGCTGATGAGCATCTGCGACCCTTTCATTGCCAAAATTGATCAAGGTGCCGAAGGTGATACGAGTGGAACCACGCAAGGTGAGTCTGAGAAGTGCATTGATCAGCAAAAGGAGTGTAATATCAAGGTCGAGGCAAAGAATGCACTGGAGAACTACGCTTACAATATGAGGAAAACTTTAAAAGATGAAAAGATTTCAGCTAAGGTCCCTGCAGCTGACAAAAAGAGGATCAAAGACGTAGTTGAGCAGTCTATCCATTGGTTCGAAGGGAACCACAATGCCGAGGCAGATGAATATAAGGTCAGGATGAAGGAACTGGAGAGCATCTGCGACCCAGTCATCGCCAGGACTAATCAGGTTGCTAATGTTGACATGGTTGAAGCTTCGCCAAAGCATAAGGAACCCAAGAATGAGACCAAAACCAAAATGCAGGAGGCTGAGAAGGATATGGATCAGGAAAAGGAGCATAAGACGAAGGAGACAGAGAAGGCGAAGAAGAAGGTTGAGAATATGAACATGGCCGAAGATAAGGTGCATGAGGTTGAGGCAAAAAATGCTTTGGAAAGTTGTGCTTATTACATGAGGTACAAAATCAGAGCTGTGAAGAACGCTTTGACAAAGACCGAAGATGCAATTGAGCAGACTATCCTTTGGCTTGATAAGAACCAGAATGCCGAGGCAGGGGAGTTTGAGAATAAGATGGAGGAGCTGGAGGGCTTCTGTCACCCGTTCATTGCCAAAATGAAATAAGGAGCTGGTGGTGATATAAAAAATATATATATATATATATATAGATTTCTTTGTACTGTAATCTGGTCTTTGTTTGTGAGTAATTGAAAGCTGTAGAGGCTTGAAGGGTGAGGCTTTAGTTACTTTTGTTGCACTTATATGTTAGCATTGTAACTCAGTTGTATATATTGGGTGTTCTTGGGATGTTTAAGCTATGTTGTATTGTGACGTTGGAAAAAATGATAGAAATCAGATTTCAATTAGAAATATATAGCCAATAGTTACTCTGAAACTTGCTCCAAGAAAGAAACTCATGAAAATTAGTTTCACTTTCAAACACTCTTACTATAAAGCAAAAGGACCATAATTGTCTTTTTTAATGTATTTTTTGTTTTTTGTTTTTTTTTTTTTTGTTTTTAAGAATCTTATTATTTTTTAAAATGGTCAAAAAAATTGATTTTTTTGCCTTTTGGTAAAAAGCCGACATATACTTTCAAGTTTCCCGGATTGGTTACGTAAAATAAAAAAACTCATCTTATTTCATCTCAATTCATTATTACAATTTTTTCAAATCTTCATATAAAATATAATAAAAAATTTTATTTTTTTAAATTTCAATACAAAATTAATATTATAAAATTATATTATAATAATATTTTATTTATTACTATTTAAAATATCTCATCTGTGTAATCAAACGGAGCCTGAAACCCTTGGTCCCTCTCTCTCTTCAATCTTGCTTTTGTAAAGTAGCCGACATGTACTTTCAACGGCCAAGATTTCTCATCCTCGCAATGGCGTGTCGCATTAGGAAAACACTATATCAGAAAATTCTCAAATCCCCTGGAGAGTTGAAAAGAAGAGTGAAGAAAAATCGGGAGAGCCCCTCCGATGAGAAATTTTTTATCCGACGGCTCACAATCCAAGATCGGGAACCTTTCAGAAATCATACTTTCTTCTTATAGACCAGCTCTCCTCTGTTTTCTCCTCAGTTGAGTAAAATCAAAATCAGCTCTCTCAAGAATCTCTGTGATTTTGTTCTCTCAAATTACAATTTCTCGTTGTTTTTGTGTAGTTTTTAAGTACTCATTGGAACTGAGAGTGTATTGAAGTCACAGAGAGCAAGATGTAAAAGACTCAAGAAGAAGAGATAAAAAGCTGGGAAGGAAATGTGAAAGAAAAACTCGTTCATTCATTCTCATAGCCATGGGTCTGTTCAAGGCAACCCTTCCTCCAATAGTCTAGAATATTCCAGTTTTTGTCTAATCTCTACGTCCGTCTTCTTCCCCTTACATAATAATACATATAGTGCTAGCATTGTAACATAAATTGTCTTATACGAAACAGAAGACAAAGTAACAGTAAATGACATAAACTATGGAAAGATAAAATAAAAGTCACAGCCTTCCAAACGCCGCGTTTCATATAAATGAAATGCAGTGCTTCATTCACAGGACTTCAGCTTGCTAACTTCACATCTTCAAACGGTGCGTCTGATCCCCTTGGGCTCCAAACGACGTCGTCACTAGTTGCAGATGCATAAGGCCACTTCTAGATCACTTCACTTTTCGGTCCCTAGATCTTCCTTTCTCTCGAGAACTACCTTCGACCTCTACCCAGCACTTCTCAGGGCAACCCCCGCCGTCCTCCAACCTGCCATCGGTGGGGTCCCTAACAGTAGCTTTCTTTCTACGAGTTTCTTTGGTGATTTAGCCATGGCAAAGAGTGAGGGTCCGGCGATTGGTATCGACTTGGAGACTACGTACTCTTGTGTGGGTGTTTGGTAACACGACCGTGTAGAGATCATGGCCAATGAGTCCTAGGGGCGAACAATAGTCAGACTGGATCGGAGAAATTGACCAAACCGAAAAATGAGTTGGTTGGTTTCGGTCTAGAGATAGGAAAATTTTCGATCTTTAGTCCCGATCCTGGGGTGGGGTTCCTCGGACCACACAATCTTGGGACTGGACCGAATCAGACCAAGTGGACCGAATCAGACCAAGTGAATAGAGAAAATGAATATTTTTTATTATATATATACATATTATTTGATATAATAATTTTATAATTAATTCTGAAATTTTTATCTAACTAATCCCTATTTATAATATAAAATTTTAAATATATAATTATAAATTAATATTCTATTAATTAACTAGTGTATTTTTTTTATCAATTAACTTTTTTATTTTAAAGAGACGAAGGTCACCTGTCTACGAGTGACCTCATTCTAATTTATTAAAAACCCTTATTTATGGAGAAGGAAAATGTATAAACATCCCAAAACTCAAGCCAAAGAGCAAATCAAATCTATACAAAACTCCCAAAAAAAAAAAAAAAAAACCACCCTCACAAACCAGGCTAACCAACGTCTTAAGAACGTATAGCTGGCAAACCTAGCTTATCTACCCTCAAAATCCCTTTAAGGCAGAATATGATTAAAATGCACCTATGTCCCAGAGTGTTGCCCAGAAGCTAGTCGGGCTAAAAAGTCAGCTCCTGCATTACATTCTCTATAAACATGCTGTATTTTAAACCTTAAGTTCGATAAGAGTTGTAGAATTTTCTCCCAATAATCTTCGACATACCAAATACCACACCTCTTCCGCTCCAACCAGGTAACAATTAACGACGAATCCATCTCCACTTTTATTTGCTGCAATCCCAAATCCGTACAATGCTTTAAACTGTAATAAAGAGCTAAAAGTTCCGCCGTATTATTCATCCCATGATCTAAACTTTTTGCAAAGGCCAACTTCAGTCGCCCAAACTCATCTCCAATAAGACCTCCCGTCCCCATACGTCCCGGATTACCCATGCAACTTCCATCTACATTTAATTTAAACCAACCCATTTCCAGCTTCTGCCAATTCACAAGGCAAACCCGTTTACTTTTCAGCATTTTTATCGGAATCGCAAAGGCCAACAACACCTTCTCATCTCCAACATTGATTTTTTTTTTCTAGCAAGAAGTCGTAGCCGCACCCAAGTAATAACGGCTTTTATCGACAACCATAAGGACTCCACCAAGTTCGCTTTACCTTCCATACGGGCTCTGCACCTCCAAACCCAAAGAGACCATGTTAGAATGGCAGGAACAAGACCAAGTAAGCTGCCTCTCTGAGTGGAATTATTTGCACGTCTAAACCACATCTCCACCTTATCCTTCCAAGAACGTTGTGAGTCATATGGAATACCAAACTGCAAGGAAGCACGATGCCACATTTCCGTTGCAATCATCCCTGTGTCAAGTACATGATCCTGATCCTCTACATTACTTGGAGCACACAGCATTCACACTTAGAGACCAACGGAACACTCAGAGATCTCACACTCACATCTACACTAAGGGCAAAGTGCATTGCTCTCCACATCGTAACAGAGTATTTCTTTGGCAGTGCCACGTTCCAAATCCAGTTAGCCCACGTAATCTTCGGTGCTTGGATTCTAATGCATTCCCAAGCTGATTTTGACGTGAATTCCCCACTGATATTCGGTTTCCATATAAGTAAATCATTCCCTTCCTTCGGATCACCAAGGCATTCCAGGATCTCATCTAATTTATTCTCGCCCACTAATCTTCTTAACAGAACCACATCCTAACTATCTTGGAGCCTACACTCTCACACCTTCAAACCAGGTTGATCCATGATCTCACATGAATTCACTAGAGCCCCAGATGCCAACCAAGGGTCACGCCACAATGAGACTTGCCTTCCCTGCCAGGAAGAATGACTCAGAACCTTTGGTATCATGGACAGAACACAACGCCAGAAGATTGTGCCTCTTTGGGGGTCCACCAACGTAACATGCCTGTCTCTAATATATTTAGCCTTGAAGAAATTAGACCATAATGATTGCTGAGACAGCAACTTCAATGCAAATTTCATGAACAGAGAATTTTGAACTTCATCTAGCTTCCTCAAACCCAATCCACCCTCATGGACCGGTTTACAAATCTTGTGTCAATCGAACCAGTTCCACTTTGGCTTACCATCCAAAAAACACCAAAAGAAATTGCTCAAGAGCTGATTTAAAGCACCCAGTACAGCCTTAAGCGCATGAACCACATAGAGTAGGTGTATTGGTACATTGGTTGCAACATTTTTAAGTAATAGAACCCGAGCACCAGCGGATAGCAAGTTTGATTTCCACCCCCCCAAACAACCTCGAATTCGGCTCAATAAGTCATCAAAATGAGATACCTTTAAGCGACAAGCAATAAGAGGAGCCCCAAATATCTCTCAGGAAAGAGACCTTCCGTGAAAGACAATAACTGCAAGGAATTCCGTCGCATAGCAACAGGAGTTTGCTGAGCAAAAAATATAGAGGACTTTGCTTTGCTCACCTTTTGACCTGACCAATCTGCATATAGAGCAAAAATGTCCCTGATCACTTTGAGTGAGAGCGTCCATCATTGGCAAATACAATAACGTCATTAGCATATAGGAGATGTGAAACTAGTGGTGCCCCACGCTGATGAGAAAAATGAACAATTTTCCCAGTCACAAAATTATACTTCAGCAATTGAGAAAGAATTTCCTCCACCAAAATGAATAAATTTGGGGACAACGGATCCCCTCGTCGCAGACCACGACCACTAGGGAAAAATCTTTTTGTTGTACGATTCATAACTACAGAGAACCACAGAGTGGATATACACTGTCTGATTAGCACGCAGACACGCCGAGAAAAGCCAAAGGCGCTCATTACGTGCAACAAAAATTCCCAGTCAATACTATCATACGCCTTTTCCATATCCACTTTAATAAAAACATTGCCCCCTTGAACCGGCTTATTAATCATATGAACCATTTCTTGGGCTACAACAATATTCTCGTAAATGCTTCTACCAGGTAAGAATGCACCTTGTTCCGGAGAGATGATTTTACTCAAAATAGGTGACAACCTACGCACCAAAATTTTTGAGAAAACCTTATAAATTACCGAGCATAAACCTATTGGACGAAATTTGTCAAACCCAGTAGGAAGTTGCACTTTTGGGATAAGAACAATATAGGAAGCTGAATAAAACCGCAGTAGAGGGGACCCACGAAAAAGATCTCTTACTGCTTCCACCACACCACCTTCCACGATATCCCAACAAGATCTATAAAATCCAGATCCAAAGTCATCCGGACCCGGACTACTATCCGTCGGAATAGAGAACATAGCATCTTTCACCTCTTGGATTGAAGGGAGCTGTATAAGGCCACTGTTTTCCTCCTCCAAAACAGTATTCTCCACATACAAAGACAGATCTGGAAGGTCCCTACGGATAGCTGAAGAAATCCACTGCACTAAGAAATGAGCTGAAGAAATCCACTGCACCCAAATGGATAGCTTCAGGACTTTCCAAGCGAGAGCCATCCCACAATTGCATCTCCTGCACTAAAGGCTTGGACAAAGTCTTGTAAGACTTAAAGAACTGAGCCGATGCCTCTCATTTTTCCATCCAGCTGAGTTTCACTTGTTGCGACAATCTCGTTTCTTCTCTTTGTAACCACATCGACAACTCTTCCTTTGCAAGTAATAAAGCTGACACAACGTCATCTGAAAAGGAAGATTGAAGACAACCTTCCAGTCGTTCAAGTTTCCTTTCCAATCTCTGAATATTATCCTTGGTGCGCGCCCAAAAACCCGAATATTCCATTCTTTAAGTACTGGCTTCAACTTTTTAAATTTACCTGCTAAACCAAAAAAGACCCAAGACCCCATATTGCTCTTGCCAAACAGCTTTAACAGCATTTTTAAAATTCTCATGGGTTACCCATATTTGTTGGAATTTAAAGGAGGAAGGACCATACCGAGAAACGGAAGGCTTCAACATGAAGGACATTGAACCATGGTTCGAAGTAGTGCGGGGCAGGTAAGTCAAGAACGCCTCCGACAATAAAATGGCAGCCACTGGGTTTAACAAACAGCGATCAAGCTTCGATCAACTTTGAGCCATCCCCTATTGACCATTGCACCAAGAAAACTTACTCCCAATTGACTTCATCTCAGTCAGACCACAAGAATCAATAAAATCATTAAACTCATCCATAGCCACCCTCAAACGAGGACGACACCACATCTCTCTGTATCCTCACGAATAATGTTAAAATCTCCAAGACAAAGCCATGGCTCATCTATCGGCATGTCCTGCTGAAGGAGACTCCACAACTCCCAACGTTCCACATGATTACATTTAGCATAGACCACAGATACTACAATCGGATGAGAATCAAGTAAAATGGAAGCTGTAACATGTTGGGCACTCAAATTTAGTACCGTTACAGGTATATCACCTCCCCAAAACTGATTCGGATAACACGCCCCAAACTTCAAGAATTTCTTAATGCCTCCATTCTCGCCTCATTCACAAAAGGCTCAGCCACCATAAGAAAATCTAAATGCAACTTCCTTACCAATTTACACAATCTCTTCTGTGACGATCGCAATCCACGGATATTCCAAAAGAGGAATTTACACATCATAAGTTTAACCGAGCAGGTTTGCTAGGAACCCGAGATGAGCTTCTGAGAAACCTCCCACCCTTGGCAGAATTCTTTTTCTCCGGACACTCACAATCATAAAGGCAATCATTTTCTTTGCTCAAATGGCCCACAGTAGCACCATCAGGTTGGAAGCCCACCCCCCAAGCAGCATAGTCGCATGTGAGTCCTTCATATCCAGGACATCCCGCTTAGGCATATGCACCTCATCCATGTTGTCCCGTACCTCTACTTCTGCCTCCTCCACAACATCAAGAACCACATGATTAATGAATTCTGGCACTTCAACAACAAGATGCTGCACTTGCTCTGGAGCCAAACATACCTCATCATGCACCACCGTATCCACTAGTAAAGGACCTTCTAGCAACGCCATATTTCTATAAGCAATCACCACATCCACCCTCTTCACATTCACATCCTCAACATAAGTCCCATTCTCAGAAACACCGCACACGACATGCTCAGTCTCAACGCTGACCACATTCTCAGACTTAATGTCCCCTACAGCCACATGCTCATCCCTGGTATCATCGTCCACCTCACCCTCCTCAACCAAATCCTCCCTTACACCTTCATTACTGGGTCCTCCAATTTCCAGAGTCACTTGAACAGGCTCATGTACCGTTAATGAATCCTGAATACATAGGATCTTAGGCCTGCCACCCATGTCATCCACCTGTTGATCCTTTAGTTTTGGCACCCAATCCTTCCTCCGTTCCTCACCCTTTTTCTATTTCCGATCCAATACCTTCTTTCCACCCTCCTTCCAGCGTCTTTAAATTATGCCCTTGGATATTACATCTAGTACAAAATGCAGGCAAATTCTCATATTCAATCTCAATGTATAAACTACTGGCCTGATGCGGAATACCAATCCAGATCCCACGTAAGGCTGTTTTGCTGCATCCATCTCAAGGCATACCCGAGCCCCATCAGTTCTCGTGGCACATCTGGTCGCATTATCCCACCGTAAGAATCTACCAATAGGGCCTGTAATAATTTCCAGAAAGGACTGATGGTAGAAATTGGGAGCTAGCCCAGGAAGAACAACCCACACCGGAACCATAGAAGGCTCTTTGTCTTCATCAAATCTTGGAGTCCAATGAAAACCTCAATACGGTACCCCATTTGTATCTGTGTTCTCCCTCGATAAAGCCTTCAAGAAATCCTTCAGTCGATAACCAAACGAAAACATTTCGAGGCCTACGCATAGCCGATACCACCAGTTGGAACTCCAGCCCCCAGCGACTCCGGATGAAAGAACGAATGATATCTAAAGTGGGACACTTCCTTAGGAATTTCATAAGCATAGAATACTTGAAAGCCATGGCTGACCGATCAACCTCCTCCTTAGAAAAAATTACACAGCATTCACCAATTCACCATTAACTAATTATTAACATCTATTTCTATGACTTAAGTTGCAAGTAAATATAAAGCATGTTTGGATGTATAGATAATTAAATTATTTATGTTTATTGCTTCATATACAAAATGTAAAAATTTGTATATAACTAATTGCTCATTATGCATTAACTTTGAACTATCATAAGAAATTGACATACTCTAAGTTGGTAACAAAGTAACAATTAACATTATCAATATAATTATTATTAATTATTTTTAATGAGTTAATTAAATAATCCATATTGAATAGTTTACTTAATTTTAATTTTATTTATTAAAATAATTTTTTTATTAATTTATGTACTAAAAAGATATAGTAAATGAATATAGTTACTAAAGGCATAAACGGCACCGTTTAGTGCAAAATTGGACCTAAACAACACCATTTAGGTTCAGGGAGGAGAAATTAAAACTGCCGTTTCACACAACTTAGTTATTTTTTTCCCATTTCCCGTATGTTGAAATGACGCCGTTTAGGGTTATTTTCAATCCAAACAGCGTTGTTTGAACAATACCCTCCGAAACCCAAACCCTTCCCCCGATTCCCTCCCATTCACTCTCAGACTCTCTCATTGAGTGAAAAGGCAAAAACCCTAGCCCCTCCCATTCCGTCGCAGACTCACTAGGCCTCCCCTCCCCTCTCTGGCCCCTCCTTCACACACAAATCGAAAAATCCATCCCTCCGTTGAATCACTATAATCCTCATTTTTCTCTCTCTTAAATCGACAAATCCAAATTAATATCAGGTATGGGTTTTGCAGTTGCTACTCTCTATTTTTTTTGGTATTTTGTCTCGTTTGTGAATCTGGTATTTTGTCGGTGAATTTGTGATTTCATGGTTTTTTGTTGTGAATCTGTGATTCATGAATCTAGGTTTCTTGTTCTTTCGTTGAGCCTTTGTGTGATTTCATTTCTTGTGAATCTGTGTCTACCGGAAACAATTTGGTCACATTTAATTCATTTGGAAATCCTACTATGTTGACTATCCTATTCGTATACCATGTTGGCTTGGCTTTGCTGCAAATATCAAATAGCAACCTGAGAAATGTGTGAAAAAATGAAACCCTTCGGTGTAGTTGAATTGAAAAGAAATGATGAGTCAATTTAAAATGCTCTATGAATTAGAAAGTCAAACAAATGATGAGTCAATTTAAAATGCTTAATTCCCTTTTATTTTTCAAAGGAGTAGTTAGAATACTTATGGTGCTTAATGAAGGGTTGTGTGACAAAGGATTGCAAGCACCCCCAAAAACATTCTCACCCGCCCAAGCTTTTAGAAAAGTAGAGAATATGTGCAATTTTATACAGTCTTGAAAGCTTTAATATGTGAAGGAAATTTTTGAAAGAAATAATATTAAATGATATTTGAACGAGGTCATAGGTGGCACGGTTATTTTTTATTTTTATTTGCTTATTATATCATATTTAAAGTTTATTTTGTACTTTTGATGTAATTAGAATTAAAGTTTATTTCATATGCAAAGAAGTCAACTCAATTTATCATATAAATGACATTTACAAGATCCAACAAACATTCTAATTCAAAGAACATATAATCACAAAGGGCTTTTCCCTTTTTTTTGGTTGGGGGGAGGGGTGTTTGCCATTCTGCTCAGCTTCTGGAAGAAGGCCCAAACTACAAGCAAATGAGCGGATCGATCCTGAAAATAAAGACAAAGTTTGCATTGCAAGATTTTTAAACCTTTTTTTTTTTTTTTTGCTTTTTAATGAATCAAATTCAATAAAGCATGCAATTTTGATAAAAGCTCTAAACTTGAATCTTGATAGCAAATTGTTGAAAATACAGATTGAAATGCATGTCCCTGCGCTGCTCACTTTAATTCCCTATGTTTCGGAATGGTTTGGAGCAATGTTTTGAATACCGTATCGGATACCGTATCAGTCAAGGCATTGGAACGAAATATTTTGGTACCGGAACCGTTTCGTGTACCGTTTTAGGATAGTCGATTTATAAATAAATTATATATATATAAATATATCTATTAATTATATTCCAAAATAATAGTCTATATATGAATAAATTATACATAAATACATATATATAAATTATAAATAGCCTGGTATGAATTGGGGATCAAAAAATGAGTTTGTAATTTGAAGAAATGAAAAAAAAAAAGAAAAGAAAAGTGAAGACTGAAATACCGGCCGGTACCGAAACCGGAACCGGTACGAAACAGATGAAATTTCTGTACCGGACCAGTGGCCGGTACGGTACAAAATTTGAAACAATGGTTTGGAGTGTCAAAATCAAAGCCCTGTAGTGCAATTAATGACCATAAATATCAAGAAAAAATTTAACAAATATTGGGGCAACATGGATAATATGAATATGTTATTGTTTGTTGGAATTCTTCTTGATCCTCGGTACAATATGCGATATCTTGATTTTGGATTGGAAGGGATGTATGTACATGATCCCACAAAAGTGGTTGATTTTAGTTTTTTAGTGAAGAATACTTAACTCGCATGTATAAGGCATACCTTAGAAATGAAGAAGGGAACATTTCTTTACAATAACAGCAACAACCTACAAGTTTCCAACGTGAAGATGTAAATCTTACAGATGAAGATGATGCAAGTAGAGACGTGGACATCCGTGCACAAAGAATGACCATATTTAAGCAACGGTTGCAGTCGGAGGACTCTCTTTAAAGCAAGTTAGAAGTTGATAGATACTTAGATGAAAAGTGTGAGGCAGGCAATGCGAGTTTAGACATTCTAATTTGGTGGAAGGTTAATTCATTCAGATATCATATGCTTTAAAAATTTGTACGCGATGTACTTGCAATACCAATATCTACAGTTGCCTCTGAATCTTACTTTAGCATGGCGGTTCATGTACTTGATCATTTCCGAAGTAATTTATGCTTGATTATAGTTGAGAGTCTCATTTATGCACAAAATTGGTTTCGTTCTTCTTCTACTCCAATCAGCCTTAGGACTTTAATGGATGAGATGGAGGACTTTGAGAGGCAGTAAGATATGGGTATGTTTCTTATTGACTTCATTTTATAACTTTTATGATCTATATGTTATGTAAATTTATATAATTTGTTTCATTTTTTCTTTATTGATTAGCACTTGCTTAGAAGGGTGAAAATTCTATGCATGCGTCAAATACAATGTCTACGTCCAATGCAGATTCATGAGGTGACTTGTCCAATATTGTTTTACTTTTGTATTGTCTCTCAGATTATTTGCTGTTAGTTGTGGTGGCATCAAGTACAATGTCTACAACATATGCAAATTAATGAGTTGAATATGTTTTAACTTGTTAGTTGTTAGTTTTTAGTTTCTGTAAATTCTATGTTAGTTTTCAGTTTCTGTTTTAGCTTATTAGTTGTTAGTTTTCAATCATGTGTTTTAGTTTTCACGTAGTTTTTGTTTTAGCTTGTTAGTTGTTAGTTTTCAGTCATTTGTTTTAGTCTTCAGTTTTAACTACATATAATTGTTGATTGACTATACAGTTTACCATTCCAATGTTGGTTTTACCTTTTTATTTTTTAAGATATTTAGGATTGCACATCCTAAATATATAGGAAGTTTTGGATTGGGAAATGTTTCGACTACTTATACCTTATTTTGGACAAACACAAATGACCAAAAAAGGTGTTATTTGTCCAAAATAGGTGTAGGGTATTAAGCATAGAATTTGTGGGTAAGTGAAGCATCAAAACTATTTTGATTTTGAAGGTATCCTTTTCAATGCCATTCAATTCTGAATATAAACTGGAAATTAAATACATGAAGAGCAAATAGAAATATGAGAACATCATGCTTCGCTTTTATGCCATGGAACATACATGTTAATTTTATAGGTGTAATATATACAAGATCATTGGAGGCAGTGTTGATCATAGTGGGATTCTACGGTGCTTATTCTTGGAATATATGGTTTAACTTGAACACTTTTATGTTAAACTGTGTTTGGTGATGAGAACTTTTGCTAATAATTTCTTTGTTTACGCTTTACAAAGTATTGTGAAAACTGAAAAGTATGCCAAGCCAAAAGATGGAGGAGCTGCCAAGGCCTAGGAGGATAATTGTATAATTTGAATTGATGTAATTGCTTTATGCTACGGTTATAGTGTTATTTGAATTTCATATTTGAGAGCTGTGTTTGTTTTTAGAGCTTTTGATGTAAATTACTAAATATGACTTCTAGTCTTCTACTGTTATGTTTTTAAAACCTTTTAATTTTCAGTTTTTGAGACTAGTTTAATTCTTAGTTTTCATTATCTATGCTTGGGAATGGTTTTTTTTTTGGCTTTCTTTTAGAAGGCAGATTTGATTATGTGTTAGTATATTACTTGCATGAGCATAGGATGGAATATCTTTTAAAGAGCTTCTTGGTACAAGTTGCAAACTTGCAACTAGGTTGCTAGTTTGCTACATGATAAATACTATGATTGATAACCTTATTTAAATTGTTTGGATGGATATAGAAATTTTTATTTTTATTTATAGTAAAATATTTTATTCAAATTTATTGTATATAGAAAATTTTCCTTTTATGATTATTTTTATTTTTCTTTCAAGTTCTTTTTTTGTATTTTTAATTTAAAATTGGATAAACTGTTAGTGGGCTTTCACTATTTGGCCGAAAAACATGGGATATAAGGATTGGGCTATTGGCCCATTTGGAACAGGATTGGACCGAATGGACTGACCGGACCGGTCCTTATGGTTGTTTGGTTTGGTCTAAGGTGGGAAAACCTTGGACCAAATAGGTCCGGTTTGGTCCACAGCGGACCCACCAGACCGAACTAGACCGAATTCACCCCTACCAATGACCAGGGGAATAGGACGACGCTATCTTATGTGGCTTTCACTGACACCGAGCGTTTGATTAGTGATGTGGCCAAGAACCAGGTTGCCATGAACCCAACCAACACTGTTTTCAGTAAGTTCTTTGCTATGTGATGATTCTTTCAAGTATTTCGTGTTAGGATTAGAGCGTCATTAGCTTCACTTCTTTCTATTTATTTTGTATGCTTTTAATTGTCTAATTGGAAAATGAAATGCATTAAGAGTTTAGTGCCTTTGTTTTCTTGTAAATTGAGGCGTGGGTAGGTGCTGTAGATGAATTCACTATGATTATATTTTCATAAACGCTAGGGGGTAACAAAAATAAATTGTCGATCATTATAGTTGAGGGAGAAGTGGGAAAATGCTAGTTCTAAATTGTTGGTCATGGTGATCTACTTTTGCAGGAATATATATCTTCATAATAATTTCCATGGTGAATTTTAGAACTTGAGTTTTTGATCTATTTTGTTTTTCATAATATATACTTATATGTGAAAATTAGATACATTTTCATTTAATCTATTCTTCATGTCGAGGGAACTTCTTTTCTTAAGCTTTCAAAATTGAGAGTTTTTATGTCCAACTTCTGGTTCTGTTTTGATCAATCTAAGGCTTAACAAAATATTATTGATGGTTCAAATTTGTAACACGTCTTGCTTAGTGCTTACCGCTTCTCTTTTGTTTTGTGACGTCGTAGTAAAGGCCATTGATTATAAGTGTGTCACTTTTTCTTAAATGAAATTGTAACCCAAGATTGTTTTGATGGTCTTGATCTCCCCTAGTGGAGGTCTTTCTTGGCATTGTGATTGGAGGAGGCTATGTGGAGGCCTTTGCTCAGTTTTCCTTTGCTACAGGCTTCTTGCCATTGTTGGCTTATCACCTCTTTTGGCAGTCTAGAGATTGCCTCCCCTACACTAGCACTATAAGGCGAGCAGAGGGATACCTTGGCGCTGGTCAATCTGCCCGGTCCCTATCCCCTCTTAAGGAGTGGCCATCTTCTATGCTCTGGATGATGGACTAGTGGTAGGTGCAGTAATGGCGAGCTGGTTGACTGTCTTCTTAGGCGGGCTCGTGCACGTCCTTTTGGATGGCGAGCACCTATCGGTCTTGCAGAAATCCTAAGCCCTTTGAGGGGGCCTCTTCTCTCCTTTGGTCGCGTGGTCTACTTTCCATCTTCTCGCAAGCCTGGCCCTTAGCCGGGGCCTTCCCTTTCTTGTCAGCCTACTCCAGTCCTTTCTTTCTTAGCTTGGGCTCGATCAAAGCGCAAAGCGTGTCCTCGACATTAACAGAGTTGTCGACCTAATCCATGAACTACTGTAGTGTGATGGGTGTTTTCCTGGCCAGTTCTATCATGAACTGGGACTGAGGCCATATTCTTCCCATGTAAGAGGTGGTAATATGTGACATGACCCATCAACTCAACACAAACAAGACACAATGAAAGCAGGTTTGGGTTTAGCCTTAATAGGTTTGGGTCAAAATGGGTTGACATGTTAAGATACGATTACTAAATGGGTCACTAACGGGTCAACCCGTTATGACCCATTAAGAATATTGAATTTACCTTTATACTCCTAGACCTAAAATTCAAAAAATCCTAACTTCCTAACCCACTTACCTATCCCATGCTACCCACCTTAGTTTTTTTCTCATTGTTCTCAACCAAACTCTAGTAGCTTTTCCTTCTCAATGTTATGTTCTCACGCCGCCCCCCTCTTCGGTGTCTTTGTCTTCAACGGTTCAACCCACGCAGCAGCATCACCTCAGCCCCTCTCCTCTTCTCATGTCACCCCCTCTTTGTCTTAAATCCACACAGCTTCACCTCAGACACCCCCTCTCTCACGGTTGCATTACTCCTCCTCACTTAGATTCTTCACCTTTCTTGTACTCTAAGGTATGAACAGTTGCTAAACATCTACTTGGATCTACTAAACATATGTTCAATACATGCACTTTTTAGTTTGTGCTAAACATTTGCTAGTGTTAGGGTGCGATTGGTTGGCTACACTCTTTGATTTGTGCTGAAAATCTTTGATTAGTTAGGGGGTTGCGTTTGGATCTGCTTGGATCTTGTTTCTTTTGTGTTTCTTCTTCCTTTCCAAAACCATATAGAGATTTCATGAGTTGTTTTTGCTAAGAATCCCTTCTGTCGAAGTCATGAAGTGGAAAACCTAAATATAAGAGCTGTGCCCTTCTCCTTTCACAAAACATAGATTTCATTTTTGCAAAAACCCTCATATCAAAGTCAGGAAAGAACCTAAATATGAAAACATAGATTTCTTTTTTTGTAAGAAACCCTCCTTTCATAGATTTCACAAAATTATTCAATACATATATTTTGATAGGAACTTGGTACATATATAAAACTCCATCTCATAAAGAACATTCTTGAAACTTTTAAGCAGTAATCAATGATAAATACTATATATTTATTTTCCAATCATTTAAGCTCAGACTCATTCTGTTTTATTTTATTTCGATTGAAAACGTTTTCCTTTAAGTACAACCTAAGAAGATCATTTAGATGCTAAGCATATGCTCTCATAAATTGATAAGCATATGTTTTACATTTTTGTTTTTTCGTTTTGCTTCTTCCAAGCGAGTATGTTATGTAAATAAATTATTTAAATGAGTAGTTGGTCTGTTGGTGCAGTTGTAAGTTGCTGCTGTTTAAATATCCCCTGATTGAGGGAGACTTAGTCAGTTAGGACAGTAACGATCTGCTCAAGTCTATTTGGTGTTTCCACAAGTTCAACCCGAACTTCTGAAACAAATGTATGTGGTGTGGATACTCAATTCAAATATGAAAAAGCAGTGGTTCTACTACACCTAGAGGGGGGTGAATAGGTGTAATCCAATTTTTATGGTCTTTTAAAATATTGTTAAGCAACAATTAATCAAAGGAATAAATCACACAAATAATCAACACAGAAAATTGGTCACGGAGTGGAAACTCATTTGAAAAACGTCTTCAAAATCTAAAACCACTCCGGGTATAAGACACCACCTCAAATCCACTATAGAAAATTTAGTTTGTTACAACCAATTTAGAGACACTCACAAAACCTTTGTAGTAGCTAAACTTGGCTTGCAACACCACGAGTGACCCACTCGATCTCTACACGCATGTAGTGTCGGAACTCCGACCTTTCTATAGCTTCCCATGAGAACCTCTCGATCTTTGCATCAACAGCAGCTCCGGACTCTTCCGGCCAATGAACTTGTCCACTTCAATGGACTCATATAAAGATTGATCTTGAATGTGGTGTGGTGGAGATAAGTTTATCCAAGAGAGAATCAACCAAGTGGGAGAGAGGTTGCTCTAAAAGTTCTTGGAGGCCTTTAGGGTTTTTGCTCTGATTCTCCACCCTTAGAACAGAAGAGAAGCTGTTCTATTTATAGTCCCAATCAAAGGAGGCGTATCAAAACCCTAAATTTTAAGTGATCTGGAACATTGGCTCGAGCGAAGTGTCGAGCGAAAATCAAGCGCCACAATCTGTCTGAGTTTGCTCGAGCTCAGAGTCAAGGAAAGGTGGAGCGGTTCAATCTGCTTGAGTTCGCTCGAGCTCAGTGTTGAGCGAGTGTCGAGCTGTCAACTCTGCCTGAATTCGCTTGAGCGCCCTGTCGAGCGGTCAACTCTGCCTGAATTCGCTCGAGTGCCCTGTCGAGCGAGTGTCAAGCGGTGACATCTGTTTTGACCAGTAATAAGCACATCGCTTCAACATTTGTTACAACACTATTTTATACAGGTGAAAACACTTGTTACAACACTATTTTATACAGGTTTCCACAAAAATATGCCTATCAACTTATTTTTCCCTCAACAATCTCCCCCTTTGGCATTTCTGTGACAAAAGCTCTAACCTATACATATGACCTAATCCTAGCACACTCATCACTAGATTCATATTCTTGAACACGTTGAAATATTTCTGCACACACTTAGCAAACGGTTAAACATACCGCACCAAAAAATTTGTTTGCAAATCACAAACCATAATTCATGAATAGACATGACAAGTATAGGTTTTAGAGAAGAAATATTCCATTAAGCAATTAATCAGAAATTGAGTTCAAGAACAATTAGTCACACAGCAACAGTTAACATGAGATATAAAACCAAAAGATAAAACCAAAAGCTGCTGTTCCCAAAAAAAATGTTACTAACAACTAACACTCCCCCTGAGTTAGTGCTAAGCTCCCCCAATCTCCCCCTTAATCAGTACTGTACTACTCCCCCTTTTTGTCACAACTGGCAAAGGGTCTCAATCATCACCATCTGCAGGACTGCCACCATCCTCATCATCCTTATTAAGTTGCTCTTCGATGTCGTTGAAGCGTTGGGTCACAAGCTGCTGCAGGTTATCAATTTTAACATCTAGGCTATGAACTGTAGCATTTAGAGTATCAAACCGGACATCAAGGTGAGCTAGGTACTCAAGAACCTGCTGAAGGCTGGGCTCGGTCGAATCGAGTGCCGAAGGGGATGGTGCCGAGCTAAACGACTGAGAACTGGATGGTCGAGAGCTCGAAGGTTGAAAGTTGGATGGCCGAGAGCTCGAAGGTTGAGAGGAGGGAGTGGGAGGATGCTCAACAAGGAGAGGGTGCGGGGTGGTGTGAGCACTACTAAGTTGCACCGTCCTACGACCAATAGGAGCCTTAAATGCCATTCTAGGCTCCTATGGAAGTAAAGCAACAGACTGGGAGATGGCTAATCGGGTGATCAGACAAGCAAACGGCAAACCAGTCCATTTTTTGGAGGACTAAAAAGCCTCAAGAATGACCCGACACAGAAGATCCCTAGATCAATGGAGACACCATTGATCAAAGCATATAGAAGAGTGGCGCAGTCAAGACTCACATCACTCTGATGACCAGTAGGATACAAATTGGTAAGAACAATCCTACTAAGAATGAGATAGTCAGGTGTAAAAAGAACAGACTGGAGAGGGGTCTTCCCTTCCCAATGACTGGACCGACCACATAGACATTCAGCAATGACTTGTGGACTGGGAGGAGATGTCCGTGTATAGGGATATACCGGATGGGACACACGAGGGGCATTTAGCAGGTCCGCTATCATGCCCAGAGTCACCCAGAAGAAAATGTTCCGAAGACTAACCTCAAAAGAGCCATCATCAGAGATGGCATGTATGTTGGAGTAAAACTTCTGAACCAACTCCACAGAAGGAGTGGGATGACCAGTGGTCAAAGTCTGTCACTAGAGAAACTCAAAGATGCGATAAATTATGGTCTCAGTAAGCTCACCAAGAGAGACGTCACGCTCGACTATAGGTGCACGACGAGAGAAGTTCTGAGTATACAACTCCTGTGCCTGTGCATTACGGAAATGGGCTTGAGCGGGTGCAGGGGGATTGTGGCGAGGACGAACACGTCGAGACATGGCTTTTGGTTGTAGACAGAGTCAGTGACGTTAGACATGGCTAAAGGTAATGCGAAGACATGATGAATGCATGTCTAATATCAAATGCATGATGATGACAGAATCCAAAGCTTGACCTTCATGCCAACCGTGCCAACTAACCATGACTTACCATGCAAAAACAATCATGCCAAACATGCCAACCATGCTAAAACAACTATGCCAAGCAACCATGCTAATGAAGAAGACACACAAAACCATTTTGCTATCCAACTAAATCAAGGTTGGGATTTTTAAACGCAATGCAAGACCCATGCCTCTTCTAAAAGAAACCACCTTCAAACACAATGCAATCTCAAGTCAAACGACGTCCCAACAGTAGGATAGACATGAAATAGGTATGGGAACAATGCTATGCCAATGCATGATGAAAAAGAGAAAATAAAAATCATTGAGGCATTTCACCAAACACTTGGAGTGCATCCAAGTGAGAAACTCGGGCAACAACCCTTGGGAGTTTCAAGAGCCTCCTAAATACAACCAATCGAACAACAATACTCCATAGGAGTTTCAACAAGCCAAAATAATGGAGGGTTTTCAAGGATTTCACTCCAAAAAGAACAAACCAAAACCCACGAAAAACAACAAAGAAAACCCAAAAATAAATCCATGAATCCAAAAGATTAACAAAAGAGAAGGGATTTTACCTTGATTTGGAGAAGGTTTTGTGAAGAAGAGCAAAGGAAATCACTCCAAGGGCAAAAGAAACGGTTCGAACAAGCAAGAAGAAAAAATTTGGAGAAACCATGTAAAAAGAGAGCTCGAGCGACGCTGGGGATTTTATACCAGGCATTCGCTCGAGTGAACTTAAACCCTCGAGCGGCCTGTCGAGCAGTGGTCTCTCAAGAGGGGTCGAGCAGAGAGTCGAGTGAGACCTCCAAATTTTGCAATTTTGCCCAGTTTTGAAACACAAAACACTCACATGACTTTGATAAACACTAGGGAAGTCAATTTTCAAACCAATAATACACATCCAATGTAGATGAGCATCATATTCTCACAATACACACAAGTAAAAATAAAGTATCACAAATAATGTAGACATGCGTGTTTAAAACGGTCCTTGCTCAATCAAGAAATTTCAACCAAAAAGCGTGAGCGGGGTTGGGCTGAACATGAAACCATAAATGTTTGGGAAGCTCTTCCAAAACATAGAAAGTCAAACCCAATGCTGCTAGGACCTGAATCCTTCTGTTTGAATACTTGTTTCAGTATGTTCAAGAAACAGAAAACTTATTCTGTTTTTCACCCCTTTTTCCCTTTTTTTTATTTTTTTATTAACATCACTTTTTCTTTTCCTTTTGATATACCATATTTTTGCACAAGAGAACCATGATGAGGTCGTCTAGCCCGTGGTCAATTCTGTGTACAACTAGAGCTTTCTACCACCTTTGATTGCCTCCCCAATAAACTCACAAATGGCGAAATGTCAATTGACTGAGATGGGAGTGAAGTGTGTGATGCTAGTCACAGATTACAAAAGATACTCATGTTTCAAACCTTTGTAAACCATAGGCATATGATACAAATCTCAAAAGGTCATTCATGAAATTCTTACCCCTTCTAGAAGGATGAGCAGTTATGCTATTAACGAATGTAAGAGCATGCACAAAGTGATTCATTAATTTAAAGCAGTCTGGTCTAATATGGCCAATCTTTCCACAGTGATGACATATGGGGCTCGTGTTGCGAGCTCCTTGTCTTTTGGGAGGAGGACCAGACTTTTGCACTTGCAAAGGCTTCTTAGCCTTTTCAGATGGATAAGCCTTCTTATTCTCAGTCATTGCAGGAACAAATACTGTTTTTCTCGCATTTTTATAGGAGGCTTTCGAGGTTGAAGGAGCATCAGGATTCTCTTTAAAGTAGACTAACCCACTCTTATCATTAGAGGACTTTCCTAAACTTAGGAGTCTGTCAAGCTGGTTTGTCCCAATGGAGAATTTCTGCAACTTAGTATTTAACAAAGTCAGCTCACTTTCATGAGTTGTCACTTTATCTTCCAAAGTCACATTCCTCTTTTGTAACTCATCTGTTAGACCAATTGCTTCTCTTAGTTTGCCTTGGAGCTCTTCATTTTCTCTTTTTTATAAATCTATTTCCTCAATATGTGCTTTATTGAGTTTCCTCAATTTCATACATTCCTTATACAACTTCTCATAGATTTCCTGCAACTCATCTTCATTCCTAGAGTCATTTTCAGAAACACTCTCAATTTCAAACCTAGATTCATTGCTATGACTTTTGCCTACAACAGAGGAAGTGAAAGCCATGTAATTGAGATTTTTCTTCATGGAAGAATTCTCTCGTGAGTCACTTGACTCAGACTCACTATCGGTCAAGGAAGCAACATTAGCTTGCTCTTTTGCTTTTTTGTAATTTGCACACTCAAATCTAATGTGACCAAAACCATGACATTCATGGCACTGAATATTATCCTTGTTAGCTCTAGTGTCTTGCTGATAAGCTTATAATTTTGTCTTCCAAGCGTAGAAGCTGTCAAAGTAATACAAGGGTAAGTCCCAAGATCGAATTCACAGGGACAATGGGAATTGAGCAAACCTTTTATAATCACAAGATAAAATGCTGACATTTATGGAGACAAGAAATTTTGAAAAGAAGAAAGTCTTGAACTAAAACGTGGACTATTTACTAATGAAGTGTGGACTGAATTAAGAGTGTGATTAGTGGCTGTTTTGGAAGTTCAAGCTCGAATTAAACTGAAAATAAATGCGAATCTAAGTTTATAAAATTACCAAAACTAATAGGCTTAAAGAAAGTGTGTAACAAATGAATTAAACTTGTAAGAACAATAAAACAAACACTTGGGATGCAATTTTCACCCACTGTTTTGGCGATGGATTTTCTTCCTTTTTTTTTTTTTATCTTCTCTCAACCATGCTCCCATTCCTAGAAGACATGATCGGATAATATAGCAATGAACCACAAATCTTAGTCTAATAAAACTACTTGATGGATTATATAACAATTGTAAAATAATGAAAGAAAGCCATCAAAATCTTGTTACTTGTTCAAGTATCAATTGTGCCTTTACGTCGACAAATGATCTAAACCAAGAACAAAGAACTTCAATAATTTCTAGATGTAAATTGAAATATCATGCAACAAGTTAATCATTGAAATTTCATAACATTGAAGAAAATCTGTCCCAAAACGGTCATAGGTTACTCATTGAATCCCAAGCTAAAAATCTAGCCTATCATTTCTAAATGGATAATCTCTCTAAGCATTTGGGAGTTTATTGAAAACTGAACTAAAGTAAATAAGAGATAAGTAAACAAAATAAATGAACTAATAAAAACTGCTGCCGAAAAGAATAAATCTGGAAAGAAACAGCAAAATAAAAACCAAAACCGAGAAAGAGGACTTCCGTCCCTGTGTTCTGCAACCGAACCAACGGAAATATAAAGGAAAATAAGCCTCTCGTTTGAACGAAAAAGTAAGAAAATGAAAGAAAACCTACAACTCAACGTAACCGAAACGGAAAGAAAATAAAATAAAAGCAGCCGCCTCCCATGAGGTCTGCGTCTGTAACCAAGAGAAAAACTAAAAAGTAAAAGGCGCTCAACTAAAATGAAAAAGAGAGAAAAGTCTCCGAACGAAAAGTAAGTTAAATGCTGAAGTGAAGAACAGTCAAACGCCGAACGAAAGAAAGAAACGTAAATGCTGAACGAAAAGGAAGACTAAAAGCTAAAATAAAAACTGAACTCCACAAATGCTGGAAATGAAAAGTAAAGTAAAAGCTAGTAGCTTGTCTCTAACATCAATGAAAGAACGAAGAAAAAGAAAACTGTCAGTCTACCAGCAAAACAGTGAAAAAAATAAAAATGCCATGAAACAAAACCAGCCGCCTCCCTTCATGAGGTCTGGAACCTACCCTTCTCCCCTGCTGTGTAACGAAAAAATAAAATAAAAATAACTCTATCCCCCTTTTCGTTTGGTGCCCCTGGACCCCAAAAACAAACTATGTGTGAGCTGCTGTGGTCCCACGCTCTGATGCATGCGTGATTGGCTGGCTGGTTTTGATGGTCACGATTTTAATTTGGCTGCCCCTTCTTCTGTTCTTTTCTCTTGAATTAGATTGATTTTCATCAAATCCATAATCAATTCTTCTATTTCCTCATAGCTCTCACTCTTTCTTTCCTTCCATAAATGCCCTACAATATATAAATAAAATGATATTATAATTTAATTATTTCAAGGGCAACTATGAGACTTTGATGTGCAAAATATTAGCATCAATAAATTCTTCACTAAGTGTTAAAATTTGATGCATAATTAAGTGTCCAATCTTTCTTTGATGTAATAAATCACTCACTAAAACAACTTAATTATGCATTTCTAACACTTCATCACTCGCTTATAGCTCTTTTCTCGGTTTTTAGAACTTGAACCCCCATTAAACCATTTGAACCTTCTCTTCTCCTGTCCCGGGTTTTTCTTAGCAAACATCTTCCTGAAATTTTATAGCATAAAAAGCTATTTCCTTGTCACTCATAGCAAGTTCATCAGAAGATTCATCAAACTCCTCTCTAATAGCATTTAGGGCTATGGACTTGTTTTTCTTATTCACAGGAAGAGTATGTTCATAGGTTTGGAGGGAGCCCACCAACTCTTCAATTCTCATAGCATCCACATCTTTGCTTTCTTCAATAGCTGTAACCTTAGGGCGAAATCTCTCGGGAAGAGATCTGAGAACTTTTCTCACAACTCTATTATCAGGAATTATGTCCCCTAGATTAAAGCGAGAGTTGACGATATCATTTAGTTTGGCATAGAAAACATCAAATGTTTCATCATCCTTCATTCTCAATTCTTCAAAACTAGTGGTCAACATTTGAAACTTAGAATTTTTTACAGCCTTGGTACCTTCATGGGTAATCTCAAGAATATCCCAAGCCTCTTTGAAATTTTGACACATTGATATCCGTTTGAACTTTTCCTGGGACATAGCCATGCTGATCGCATTTAGGCCTTTGCTATTCCAACCGCACTCACTTATTTCATCCCTAGAATAATTTTCCACACTTTTGGGAGTTCGAACTCTCTCAACAATAATCACTGGTTCTGTCCAACCATTTGTTATGGAAAACCACACTCGTTCATCCACAGATTTCAAGAATGCTCTCATTCGAACTTTCCAATAAGGGTAGTTGTTTCCATCAAAATATGGTGGAGATGTGAGTGATTGAGACCTATCCATTTAAACCACTACAGCAAGATCACACTCAGGAACTAAATCCTAGCAGAGTGAACCCTCTCTGATATCAATTGAAAAAGCAGTGGTTCTACACAACACTACACCTAGAGGTGGGTGAATAGGTGTAATCCAATTTTTATGGTCTTTTAAAATATTGTTAAGCAACAATTAATCAAAGGAATAAATCACACAAATAATCAACACAGAAAATTGGTCACGGAGTGGCAACTCATTTGAAGAATGTCTTCAAAATCTAAAACTACTTCGGGTGTAAGACACCACCTCAAATCCACTACAGAAAATTTAGTTTGTTACAACCAATTTAGAGACACTCACAAAACCTTTGTAGTAGCTAAACTTGGCTTGCAACACCACGAGTGACCCACTCGATCTCTACACGCATGTAGTGTTGGAACTCTGACCTTTCTATAGCTTCCCACGAGAACCTCTCGATCTCTGCATCAACAGCAGCTCCGGACTCTTCCGGCCAATGAACTTGTCCACTTCAATGGACTCATATAAAAATTGATCTTGAATGTGGTGTGGTGGAGATAAGTTTATCCAAGAGAGAATCAACCAAGTGGGGGAGAGGTTGCTCTAAAAGTTCTTGGAGGCCCTTAGGGTTTTTGCTCTGATTCTCCACCCTTAGAACAGAAGAGAAGCTGTTCTATTTATAGTCTCAATCAAAGGAGGCGCATCAAAACCCTAAATTTTAAGTGATTTGGAACATTGGCTCGAGCGAAGTGTCGAACGGAGGTCGAGCGCTACAATCTGTCTGAGTTCGCTCGAGCTCAGAGTCGAGCGAAGGTCGAGCGGTCCAATCTGCCTGAGTTCACTCGATCTAAGTGTCGAGTGGTCAACTCTACCTGAGTTCGCTCAAGCGCCCTGTTGAGCGAGTGTCGGGCGGTCAACTCTGCCTGAGTTCGCTCGAGCGCCCTGTCGAGCGAGTGTCGAGCGGTGACATATGTTTTGACCAGTAATAAGTACATCGCTTCAACACTTGTTACAACACTACTTTATACAGGTTTTCACAAGAATATGTCAATCAACTCATTTTTCCTTCAACAAAATCGTTTAGTAGAGGGACAATGAAGGTAAATGATGTTAATATTCTTTGTTTAATGATATATATTGTATTGTTATTTTATATCATATTGCTTGAAACATTTTTTTTTGTAGGAATTTGATTTCAAATAGATTATCTTGATGCCCACATACAAAAAAGTCAATTGGAGCTCTATTTGGGATTGTAACTTCAATATTATTACCATATGTTTAGATATAAATTTGTTTAGATCTATGTTTTTATCATATTTGGGGTTATAACATTAATATGTTTACAATGTGTGTTTTGTTTATTATATTTGGGATGTAATTTTAATATTATTACAATGTGTGTGGGTGTGTTTATCATATTTGGTACTGTTGGGATTTTAATGTTGGTATTTTTATTGTTTGGACTGTAATTTTAGACTTGTAGTTAGTTTTTTATTTTTTATAGATATTATTTATATAAAATCAATCAGGTCAAATAGGTCATTAATGGGTCTGTTCAATCCATTAACGTAAACGAATTGAAATGGGTCGTATCGTGTCAATTTATTTTGTATTCACTAACGGTTCATGTGTGTCAACCTGTTATCTTACTGGGTCGTATTAGGATTTGAGATTTTGACATGAAATCCTTAACAAGTCGTGTTCGTGTTGACCCATTAATCATAATGTACATGCCTCAACATGACATGGACACGACCTGTTAACACAATTTGCCACCCCTACTCCTAGGAGTGTTGCCAAGGTGATTTTGTTGTCCTGATCGTCCTTCGTCATGCCCTCCTTGTTGAACCTAGACAGGTATGCCTTTAGACTCTCTTCCTTCCCCTGTTTGATGGTGAGAAGGTATGCCACCGGGTGCCTTCTTCTCCTGCTCGCCATAAACTGAGTAAGAAACAGCTGGGCCAGCTCCCCAAAACTGACTATGGAACTGGGCGCCAGGGACCCAAACCACACCCTCGCCATTCCCTTCAAAGTCAGCGGGAAGGCTTTGCAAGCCACCTCTATCAGGAAACTGTGCAGGGTCATGTGTGCCCTAAAGGGTTCCAGGTGCTTAAGTGGGTCTTGGGTCCCAGGTCCCATCATACATTTCCATGAGGGGGACTCGAAATTTCGGTGGCGAAGGCACCACCATCAACTCTTCACTGTACAACAGGCTCGTGCTGGTAAGTGGCTAGCCACCGACGATGAGGTGCCCATCTTACTTGCCATCTCCTCATATTTTCCCTTGAAGTTATGCAGCTCATTCTGCATATTCCTCCTTTCCTCGCCTGCGTCGCCTTCTCCTCTGGCATTTCTGTACCTAACATGCTTGCTATTGCTGGGTTCTACGTCGTGCCCTAACTCATTGGTGGTTTCCTTAAGTGACTCGTTCTCCTTTTGGAGGACACCAACCTTAGTGATAAGTTTTTCTACCAGTTGTTCCATCACTGCTAACCTAGCTTTCATGCTTGTTGGTGTCGCTTACTCCTATCCCCGAGTTGTCTGAGAATGGGTTCTTGCAGGTATGTGAAGGACATGTAAAGTCTATAGAGATCACATAGACGGCGTCACTGGTCACTGTTAACGCCATGTTTCACACGCATTTGGGTCAAACTCTCAGCAACTAGGATTTTCGATCTTGGGCCTATAGATACAAAGAAAAACCTGGAGACAAGGGTTGTGGTGGTGGCTGGGGAGTCTCCAATGCTAAAGTTTGTATCGTCTTAAAGTTTGGTGTAAGTATGTAGAGAGTTCTTAGTACTTGGGGATAGCCATTTATACTCGATCTCTGGGGTCAGATGTTTATGCCTTGTGTCAGGGGGATGTGTCCTCTCAGCAGTTTCTTTGGTTAGGCTTATTTAATGCGGCGTGGCCTTTGGGGTAGCGCATTTAATGCAACATGGCTCTATGCCCCGTTTAGCTTGTGGATACACTTCGTCAGGCGCTTCCTTCCCCATTCATTAGAAGATCAAGAGCTCTCCACGATCTGTGCCCACCTGTCTGCTCAGGGCTACATGGGATTAAGCATTGTCGAGGTGGCGCGTTTATTCTTTCTTTTGAATTATGGTGGGTTTCCCACGTGTTTAAGGTCATAGATCGACTTCTATTCTAAAGCCAGGGACCCCTTGATTGAGCTGACGGGTTATGTAATTGGCTTGAGCCTCTTGTGATATTGGGCTTATGCTTTGGGCCTTCGACCCGGGAGGAAAAACCTCTTTACAATATGTTTAAATCACTTTAAACATGTTATATTTATTTGAAAATATATAAATATATATATATATATATATATATATAATTTTTAGAAAATACTTTCTTTATTCACTTTATAGCAAAGATTGAATATATAGAAGATAATCTTCTAAAAGAATACTATCCTCATAGAGATGTATAGCACTCTTGGCAAGCACGTGTTACATTGTTTAAAGTTTAAACAAGTCCCGTTTGAAACTTGGATTGAACTAAGTCTAATTTTAAAGTTAATATAATCATCTCACAGTTTAATTTTAAACTGAGTCTAACATTTAAACACTCAACTCTAAAATCACTAAACTTATCTCAACTCAAAACCTCTTTACACGTGAAACTCACAACATTTTTCAATTTAACACCTCTTTACACATGGGATCCACAACCTTTTTTAACTTCTCATAAATATATTTAAACTCATATTAACATCCAAATACATCTAAACTTATCTTAAGTAAGTCCCACAAAACTTACTTCGTCATCCCAATTTACTATTATTTATAAAGAACTCAAGTCATTTTATCTCAACTTAACATCCAAACGGGATAGAAACCTATTTAACAGACCAAGATTCCATCTGAGTGAGCAGTTGCTTGATATCTATAATAATCATGCCTGTCAAGCTCCATTGTTCTTCAGTACAATTGATTGCATCAACAATTATCAAAGCATCTCCTTCCATAACTATCTTAAACCCGATTCAGTACAATGTATTGAAATCTTTAAAGTTGCAACTGCTTCTCCAAGGCATGCATTGGAAAATTTTCTTTGTTCGACCTCAAAGTCGAAAGGATTTTCCTGTCCCAATATCGCACTATTACTTCTATCCCCAGCTTGCAGTTTACCCTATCGCTATTGCATCCCAGTTAATTTATAAAAATATGCTTTCTCAGTTATTATTTGATTTTTTAAAAATTATCATTATATTTTAAAAAGTTTTAAAGTTAATTATTTTAAAATTATATAGGTCTTTTCGTTTATTGACAATCTATTGAGGAAATGTTTTTCCTCAATTATATTTTTTAGATTACTTGAGATTAAAAAGTATTTTAATATATAACATCCAAACAATCTAATTTTACTATTAAAGAGCTTTTAAGACTGTTTAATTATTTTTTTAGACTCCGAACATTAGGGGTGAAAACCGACCCCTTCGGCGCGGTTTTTGGGCAAAACCGCCACCGACCGATGAGAGGGAAACTAGTGGAGCAACCGACCGTAACCGGTCGACGGGGAGGAGAACAACCGGCCGTATCGACTTCAGTAGCTCTCTGGCGGTTCACGGTCGGTTCTCGATTTCCCCTCGGCGGCGTCGTTCGTCTGAGATAGTAGAGAGAGAGAGTTGCAGAGGAGAGAGAGATGGTTAGAAACGCAGAAACGGGGAAGAAGACGCTATATAATATCTAAACGGCGCCGTTTAATTTTTTTTTTCACCTTATAGACAAAATGACGCCGTGTTGTTTAATAACAAACGACGTTGTTTAATCTTTGTGTAAAACACAACTGCTGGAGTAAAACGACGCCGTTCCACTTAAACTTAAGTGGAATGGCGTCATTTCATATTGGTATAATTAAAAAAAGAAAAGAGTAATATTACATTGGCCGGTTCAGTGGTTTGAGCCGGCCTCAAACCGCAACCGAACCGACGATAGTCAGTTTTGCTTAAACGTTGCCGCCCGCCGACCGGTTCCTTAGCGGTTTTGGCCGGTTCCTTAGCGGTTTTGGCCTGTTCCGGCCTCCGGCAGCTAGTCTGAGTCGGTGACGGCCGGTTTCACGGTTTCTTGTACACCCCTACCGAACACAATTCCAAATAAACCCTAATAGTTTTATTGGTTCTGGCGATACTTAACGTTGTAGCACAATAAATCAAAGGAAAATACTTTGGGATTCGAATTTGGATCTTGAATTTGTGTCCCGAACAATTTTTTTTATTTAGTGATTAAGGAAATATTTTTTTAATAATGTTATGAATTTTTTATTTTTAAAAAAATATTTAAGAATATAAAAAAATGAATAAAAAATAAAAAATAAAATTACTTTATTTGGTGGCTCTTCGGACTACATCCCCAAGGGATGTAGCAGGACCCTAAACCAAAGCTCTTTACTAATTCCTACCGAGTGTTACATCTTTTGGAAGATTTAAAAAAAAAAAAATGTTTGACCATTAGGGTCTGGACGACTGACATTAAGGGTGTGTCTTTTATATCTTTTTTTTTTTGTTAATGTTTCGAGCTTAATTGGTAGCATTTTAAGTTTCAATTGCTCAATATGTTTAAGTGGCTGAACGTTTTTGGGGTAATGTTTCACTGTTCTTAATAGGCTTCTCAAATTTCTAAACATAATAGTTGCGTGGTTGCCTATTTTAGTATTATGTACGTACCAAAGAGAATAAAAGAAAAAGTGTTTAGTGTTATGAAATTAATGAAAAGAGAGAGAGCGAAAGACAAAGAGGGAGAGAGAGAGAGAGATCTTGAATATGAGAATTCTATATTGAAAACCTTGAAGGATACCATATATATAGGAGTACAAAGGAGGTATTGGCCGTCATAATTGACGGCTAAGGACGGTCAATTATGACGATTATGGACAGTCAAAATTGACAGTTACGGGCCGTCATAATTGACGGCTACAGATGGTCAATTATGACGACTACGGGTCGTCATAATTGACGGCTAGTATGATGGCTAAAGGTGATCATACATGTCGGTTTATAACACTCCCTCTTTGAATAATTACATATAAAGAATATGCCTCGTTAAAACCCTGCCAAGAAAAAATCCAGTGGGAAAAAACCAATGGCGAAAGAAAAAGAGTACAATATTCATGTATATCGTCAAGTGCTTTAAGATTGCCTCATTAAAACCTTGCAAAGGAAAACCCAGTGGGATAAAACCTTAGCGAAGGAAAAAGAGTACAATTAGCACAAGTCTTCAAGACTTTACTCCCCCTAAAAAGTGCATGATAATAGGTCTTCAAGTTTCCGCATTCTAATATTCTGCACAATCTTCTTAAATGTTGCAGTTGGTAATGCCTTAGTGAATAAATCTGCCAAATTATCACTTGATCATATTTGCTTGACATCAATTTCACATTTCTTCTCATGAATTGCAATGATCTCTCTGTGTGAATCTGAAAGATAACCTGCATCCGCATATCCAACTAATTGTGGACTTGATCCATGTTGATAAAATAATTCCATATCAATCGTACCTCGAAGGTAACGAATGACATGTTTAATATCATTCCAATGTCTTTGAGTTGGTGCAGAATTATATCTTGCAAGTAAATTAACTGAAAATGCAATATCAGATCGAGTGCAATTTTCAAGATACATCAGGGCTTTAATTGCACTAAGATAAGGTAGTTCAAGACAAAGAATTTCTTCATCATCTTCACAAGGACAAAATGGGTCTTTTTGTACATCAAATGATCAAACAACCATTAGAGTACTCAGGGGATGGGCTTTGTCCATATAAAAGTTCTTCAAGACTTTATAGTGAAAGGTCTTTGGTTGATGCGTCTCAATATTGTGTACCAACTCTTTAAATGATGCAGTTGGTGATGTTTTGGTAAACAAATTCACCATATTGATTCAAGATCGTTTTAACATTAAATTTACTACTCTTCTGGAGTTGTGTTCTTCTAGAGTTCTTGTAAATAACATAGTTAGTGGAGAAGTCATCAAAATTAAGCTGCCAACCTTCATATTCAACAAAAACGGTGGCCACCTTTTTAGACCAGACAAGTACCGCAGAATTTTGCAGCTCTTCTATAGCTGTCAGGCGCTGCAGGGCTATGATGCTACATCTCTTGTCTCTTGTAGAGAGATGCTTCACGAGGGATGCTGTGAAGCAATAGAGATGCTTTGTCCTTCCTTTTACTCACTTGAAGATATTGCTCTTATGATAGGAGTAGAGATTCATTTTTCAGAAGGATTTATTTTGATTTCGTTTTACAATCAAGATTTCTTAGTGCTCAATATTTTGCCTCTGGTATGACCATGTCTCGGAGGTTATTAGCTAAACTGAATGAGGTCAACCAACTCAATAATCAAATATCTTAATTGCGTTAGAAGCTCTCTGTGAAGAGTCATAAGAACAATAAACTAAAGGAGGAAAATAAGGCGTTAAAACAGTATGCCCGTGATCTTCAGGATCATCAGCAACGGATATTTGAAAAAATCCAAATATTTAGAGAATAAGGACAAGTTGCATTTAATCTCACCGCGGATATCTAAAAAAGTTCAACCTCTAAGAGTAGGGGTAAGCTGCTTTTAATTTCACGGCCTAATATATATAATTTTGTCTTGATTTCATAATTTTCTCTATAAAAGAAATATTCAGCTCATCATCATTCGCATCCCATCTTTTTCACTCTTCTGTAATTAGTCTGCATTTTTACTCTGTAATCTCTCTTTACATTCTTACTCGACTTTATAGTAAAAGAATCTTCTGGTTATTTTATAGACGTCTATATGAAAATTATTCGGCTTATCATAATTGATTTCAGATGATCAAGATAATAATGAAAAGCATACAAATATTTTGAATCATATCATTTTTGATGCATCATAATATTTGATTCAATAGTTGTATAATATCATCTCAAAGAGAAAGCTGATAGTTTTTCCAATACGAGCTTCTGGCCCGAAATCATAGAAGTACTATAAAGATATTTATCACCACGTCCAATCTCTTAGTTTATTTGAAAACAATGCATTATTCTCTTTTGAGAATGATATAAATCCAATACCATTCACTTCAGGGAATGATGTGGAACTAGTAGGACGTGACTAATGATTTCTTAACAAAATCTCATTATTTTGCTTAGCCATTAGAAGACCAGATATAATTTTAGAATATATTGTGAACTTTTACACTCGATATTTCTACTTCAGGAGCACATTTGAGGTGTTCATTTTAAATATATATTCTTTAGTGGCTTTTCTCTACAGAATTTCAATTATGCAACTTCAGGTGCATTAATCATAATGAGCTTTTGATACACATATCATTCATTTAAACTATCTCACAAAATCAATAGATCTTTTATTATGAGATACTCAATAAAATTATTGGTTTAGAGCGATCCTTCATGGATGCTCAATTTCTATTCCAAGATGAATCTTATCATCAATAATTCATAACAAGTATAAAAAATAAATAGAACTTGTATATAAACTATGTGAATAAATATAGAATTTTATCAAGTAATAATAAGGAATATAATTTTTAATACTCACCTTGGGGATTGCAAATAATATATTAAAAACCTTACTTGAAGTAGAAGACCACTAGCTTCAGAATCAATAGAACCTCGTGTTGAAGTAGAAGATCACTAGCTTCAGAATCAATAGAACCTCGTCCTAATAGCGTTTTATGAAACTAATGAAAAGAGAGAGAGCGAAAGACGTAGAGAGAGAGAGAGAGAGAGAGAGAGAGAGAGAGAGAGAGAGAGAGATGTTGAATGTGAGAATTCTATATTGAAAACCTTGAAGGATACCTATATATATAGGAGTACAAAGGAGGTATTGGCCGTCATAATTGACGGCTAAGGACAGTCAATTATGACGACTACGGACAGTCAAAATTGACGGCTACGGATGGTCAATTATGACGACTACGGGCTGTAATAATTAATGGTTACGGGCGGTCAATTATGACGGCTAGTATGACAGCTAAAGGTGGTCATACAAGTCGGTTTATAACATTTAGATATTTTTTTAGAAACTTTCAAACAATGTGTTAATGACGTATTTCGTACGTTTTTGGGCCGGATTAATCAAGTCTTTTCATGCTTGCACATACAAAATCACTCCTAGATTCAGCAGGTAGTGTGCTGCTTCTTCCCTGACTATAGGGGTGCTGAGTGCCATTTGGATCACAACCCACTTGGCCCGCCGGCTTGACCTGCATCCTCTTGAGCTGGGGTACCTACAGTTATGTGACCCAGAGCTGGATAGGCTTAGGTTTGGCCTTGGGCCGAGTGCTATCCCTACCTGGGTTGGGCCGAACTTCTAGGGGAAATTTTTTCCCTAACACAAGATAAATGTGTTTTTTCTAGTAAAGCTTTGGATTCAACCACCTGTGCAAGGTTGGTTCGAGTTATACAACAATCACTTAGGCTATTGTATTTTGAAGGAAATAAGTCAAGAGAAAGTCTGTTGCACCAGTTTATTTGAAACTTTATATTACGCAGAGAGCTTGAATCATAGGTGGGAGGATCATTTTCCTACATGATAAGTTAAAAATCATGAAATTTAAAATTTAATATTAAAATTTTAAAAAATAAAATAAAATGAGTCCGATAAATAAAGATGTACATGTAACACTGCTCATTCTATTATAATATTGCAAAAAAGGATCCAAATACCATAATCAAAGAGATGGAATGAATTGTCCTCGGGCCTGAATCAATGATGAAAAACTGAAGTCAATTGGGCTGTCTTGCGGATTACAACAGTGTTGGACCTAATTAATTATGAAAACTAAAGTCTCAAGCAAGGGTTATGAATGATTTTCTCAGTGCATGCACCTGTTTCCAGTTAAAAAATAAGAACATTTTTCTCTCCCTCTCCACAAACATTAAAAAACAAAAAGAAGGAAATGCTAAAAATCCAATCAGACATAGCTGAACATTATTTGGGTAGAAAGAGAACAACTAATCAAAAACAAAGAAATGATGCAACTAATCACAAAATCAATTGGCTATACATGTATCATATTTTGTAGCTGCTGCTAATAAGATATTGTTTAGCTCAAGAATGCCCCAAAAAATATAACATCTTATTACATTGGCAGGACTTCTGAGTCAACATGGTTTTCTAAAAAATAACCATGATATTAGTATTCCGAAAAGAATATCCACAATAGTAAAATTGAGATGATATAATCGTTTTTTCTCCAGCTTTCTCTTACGCCGCCCAGCCCTTATATCTAGTCGATGTCGAGTGGTTTGGATATCCATTGTTGCTTGTATCTTTTGAAATTCAATTTTTGATCTACCAATTGACTGTTGTAATCAGTTAATTGTCTTTTGGCTATATACTGGAATTGTCAGGTCATACCAACAAAAAAATCTGCAAGACTGCCCAACTTGCAAAAGCGACCAGTACAAATGCAACACAACTTGGTGCCAACACCTAGAATGAAAAGCATAGTGAAACCAAAATAACCAAATCAAAATATTATATTCAAGCATAATAAAATAGAAGAATTAGATATTTTTTTTATAAAATAGATCATTGAATTCATTCAATAAACCGAAGTTACAAGTGTGACTTATCAATACAGGAAAAACCAGACTATAAGCCAACCTATGCATCTGCTCTGAAGCATTCTCACACACATAGTAGCAGACATTGTCTAAACTTCTAAATCTCTCCTAAATGAGAAAGAGAGCGCTCTGGATTAATAGAGAGGAAAGACCCCCTCCATCCTCCCAGGGATGCAGAGAACAACACACTATTACTATAGACACCAAATCCAATAGCCTAATTCTACGATATTAATAACTAAAGAGCAAACTACAATGCAAAATAAACATAAAACAGATCCCCAAGCACCGGCTTGAGCCCCGACAGCACCTACCGCAGGTATCGGCGGCACGAGTCCAGAACGGCACGAGCACCCAGCTCACGAATGGACAACAGCCTCTACTACAGAGACCGGCCATTCGACCACCAGCCATAACATTGCCTGCCACTCTCAATCAGCTTTTACCCCAGATTGTGACTGATCAAGCAGCTCATCACCTCACTGGGGTAAAAAACACTAATGGCTCCCAAAACGTGGACTTTTTTCATCAATTTTGTCTGTTTTCCCATCCACTAAGCTGTACGTACGTCTACGGCACATGACAGCCGTATCCCCCGATAGCTCATCTGCACTATCTCTGAGCAAAACACGTTTTCCCCCGCACTACTGACAGCGTTCGAGCCCTCTGAGTAGCACCCTAAACCCACTAGCCAGCCTACAATCCTGCGAATAAGGTGATGAGCCCATCGATTAAGGTGATGAACCCACTACCAGTTTTACGTTTTGCCCCAAGGATGAGGCGTTGCTACAAGTTTAACCTCCATTTCCATTGAAAGCACTGCTACAAACAAGCCAAGCTGCCCTGGATGCCTCGGTGGATGGTACTCTTCCCCTTTTTAAACTATCCACTGCCATCGAGGGTCTTATTTACAAATATCCAAACAAAAAACAAATCTAAAATAAAAATGAAACCTAGAAAACAGCAAACGAAAACATCCTGCAAGCATAGAAATGAAAACCAGAAAACAGTGCGTCAACCCCATTCCGGCCACCTCCCAAGAGAATCTCCACCATGAGTTCCGCTTGGGCTTCATCCCAAAAACCTCCTTCAACCCCCATGCATTCCAGCGTGCATCCCAAAAGTCACCTCTGTTTTCCATGGATAAAACAGAGTCACTGAACCCCCGCGGGAGTACAGCCCAAAACAACATGCTTACCATAGCTTCTGAGGTCAAAATCCATGGCTCTACTCACACTGAAGACCCTCCCCTTTACCACCACGCCCAGCTACGTGGTTTTCCATGGTGGTCCCTCTTTGATAACATACTTTTAACCGAATCGCACTCACGACCAAAACAACGACGTCAAAGCCCTACACCTCCATCGTGTAAAACGCCTTCATCTCGTCTAAGTGAAATAAAATGGTAGACGGCTTCAATGTCCTTGACCATGTAGTGAACACTTTCCGGCCACCATGATCACCACCAACCGACGCTTATTAATGAATGGAAACCTAGCAGAACAAACAAAGGGGGTGGAGGGAGGGGGGAGCCGTAGCTCCCACCCCCCTCGGACGATTTACTCCTTTTTTTTGTTAGAGAGAAGGAGGAGCTTCTCTCATTAGAAAATCACGAAGAATTAGATAGTTAAGTCCATTGGAAAACCCCAAAAAATATACAAACTGAACTTTCCTTCTACTTCTTCTCAATGAACAAACAAGTGATCAAGAATAAAATAAAATTTTAAAAAAATAAACAAAAACAAAATAAAAAACCGATACCTCACTCATCATCTGAAGCTCGTAAAATGATCACTCACACATACAATCACCATTGTCACGAATCAGAAATCCAGATTCACCCAGAAACAAAAACAAGAAACTAACACTTCATACCCACGCCACGCCAGAAATGGAGAAGTGAAAATTAGAGAGAGAAGCATATAGAGTAAGAGAGAAGCATACAAACATATTAACAAATATTTCATACCCACGCCATGCCATGCCATAAATGGAACTCTGCTGCTATGTTTTTGAGAGACATGAAAGTGGAGCTTTGAGATTACTTCGATTATGTGGTTTCAAATGGAAGGGAAGGGAGGGGAGGGAGGGAGGCGTGCAACTTTGGGAGGGAGGGATACGAAGCAATAGGTAGAAGATTAGAGGCAAAAATGGAAAGAAAACAAGAGGGTCTAAGATTTATGGTTTTGAATTTCAAAAGGAAAACAAAAGTTCAAATTTGGGAGGGACATCCTCTAACAGAAGGTCAGTCAAATCAATTACCTTGACAGAAGCTTCAGATGGCAGAGAGCAGTGAAGCCTTCGCAGATGGATAGAAGAAATGAAAAATTAATGCCACGTAGGCCTAAGTACTAAACCAGTAGTTAGAAGTTGCTAGGGTATCATTACCCTAAGAAATATGTCTCATTCTAAAATTTTCATCTCATATCATCCAATCTTCTTCTTAAACATAATTCAAATGTAAAATTTTCAAACTTATTATTACAACCTTTTCAAACAAATTATTACAATTTTTTCAAACTTTCAAACAAAAATAAAAACAATTTGACTTTTTTAAATCTCCAAACAAAAATAATATTATAAAACTATATTCTAATAATATTTTAACTTTATATTATTTTTATTCAACTTTATCTCTATCATTTCCCAAAATCTAAAAAATATTGAACTCAAACTGTCTTATTACTATTTATAAAATTCTCATCTTATCTCACTCTCCAAATCAGCCCTCGCACTCAGAGAAGCAAAATGATCTATGCATAACATTTTTCGTAACATACAATTACGTATTAAATTAGAGATATTTTATAAGAATAATATCTTTTTATAAAAATACTTTCATCTTACAACATTAATATAAAATATATTATAAAAGTGTGTTATGTGCATCATTAGTCTTCAAAAAAAGTAACGTGTATCAAGCTTGACAAAAGAAGAAGAAAGGAAAAAACAATAGTATCTTTTATTTATTTTTAATCGATTATCATGTAAATATTCGTTAAATACATAGAAGTAACACAAGTAGAGAAGTTAATTTTATTGTTCCTCAATTATCGGTTTCCAAAAGAATAAAATTTTTGGATTTGTGTCTTTTGTTCGAACTTTATTATACATCTAAAATAGAGTACACAATATTTAATAAGTCTTTAATATTTTTCTCGGATTTCTGCATGGTTCAGCTGTACGAAGAGGTCCTCACAACGTGGGATCCTGGTAGGCTTAATTTTGAGCCTTATTACTTGGCGTCTGTGGCTTTATAGGTGCAAAGCCCGTATGGAGTCTACGTATGAATCACCTGAGACCATTTGGATCTCGGTAAAATTCTGGTTGTCCCAAATTTCGGATAACATCACCAAATGTAGCAGGTTATCAGATATGGATAAAGAGTTATTAGCATCAATTAATATGCCTATAAAGCAAGTTATTAACCGAAATATAAGGGTGGTCAAATGGTTGAAACCGAAGCCAGGATGGGTAAAGCTTAATGTGGACAGGAGTTGTAGGGGCAACCCGGGGACTTGTGATGGAGGTGGAGTGATTAGAGACCATGAAGGTATAGTCAAAGCGGCTTTTTTGGAATTTTTTGGGTTTGGTACAAATATTGCTGCGGAAATGAGAGCTCTGTCACGAGGTCTTAGAATGTGTAAATAGCATGGTTTTTATCGGGTGGAAGTTGAATGCGATTCTGCCTTGTTAGTGCATTGGGTAGTTACAAAGGCTTGTAATGTGTGGTACTTATGGGATTTTTGGGAGCAGTTAATGGAAGGCCTGGAAGATATGATAGTTACTATATCTCATATTTTTCGAGAAGATAACAAAGTTGCGGATTTTTTGGCAAGGGATGGAGAAGAGGGAATTATTAAAAGCTATGACGAGAATGAGAGGTTGCCACGGGTTGCACAAGGTATGGTTCGTTTGGATAGAAAGGGTTTCCCTTCTTTTCGGTTTTAAGGCACTCTAGTGATAGGATGTTTGTGGATTATGTTTATATGTATTTGTTTTCTTTGTTGGGTGTCTTGTCTTTTGGTTTTTGTAGTCCTTATGTTTATTTGTTCTATTATGGTATTCCTCCGCCACAAGTGAGGGTTTTCTTTAATAAAATTGGGAATGGGCCACTATCGGACATGTGACCCCGTCTCTTTCAAAAAAAAAAAAAAGTCTTTAATATTTTTCAAATATTCACAATAATAAAAGAAAAATGACAAAAATTATTATTTTAATATCAAATTTTATGGAAGTTTTAAAATATGAGTAGTTTTATCCTTTTCTTAAAAAATAATTATGAAATTTATTTTATATATCTTTTTCTTTTTCTTCTTTTTTAATCTAGAATCCTCAAGAACTCAATAAAACCTTGATCTAAATGGAGGTTGAAAAATGTCAACTACTGATAAGCGTGACCATTTTCTTCAAATATTGATGCAAGTTTAAAAACTGAATGAATTGAATAAAAAATTCAATTCTAAGATAAAATTATAAATTACAAGAAGATTTAGAGGAAACATACATTAAAAAAAAATAAAAATTGGTAGGGTTATTTAAGGTTAGTTAAATCATATTATTTTAGCTTTTTAGATAAGTCTTGATTTACCATGTTACCAAATCATATTATGCTGCCGTTTGGATAGTGAGTTGAAATGAAAATTGAAAGTTAAATAAAATATTGTTAGAATATTATTTTTTTAATATTCTTATTATTTTGAAATTTAAAAAAGTTAAATTATTTATTATATTTTATGTGAAGATTTAGAAAAAATTATAGTAATGAGATGAAATGAAACACTTTTATTATCTAAACGGGGTCTATATATACATTGAGTTTGATTCCATACTTTATAAAATAATTCTACTTGAAGGTTATTACACCACACATAATTCACGTAATATAATTATATTTTATATCCGTGTGGTGAATGATAAATATTCGGTCTATACGTACACAAATTCTATATAGGAAATTTTACATGCCAACGTAGCTCATACCCAATGAATATGTATAAATATGTAACCTATGTTTATATATATACTTTCTCTTAACCATTTGAAAATCATTTTTATATTTGTTTTAGATATATGTAGCATTTGGTCATTTTTTCTTAATCCTTTTGTAAAAAGAAAATTATAAAGCTAAAGAGTCCGGTGCATTTAGAAAGCTTTTTTTTTTTTTTTTTAATCCTCTTGACCATTAGATAATTTACCCCCCATAAGCTTATCAAAGAGCTGTTTGAGAGAGTCGAGTTCACCGGATTGGACAGCAGAGAAGAACGACTGGTATTGGGTGATGGAGTGTAGAGACTTGGAGTCGATCTTGTAAGAGAGAAGCACTAAAGTTCCTAAGTTTTTCATTGACTTGAGGAAAAATGGAGGGGGAGAGAAAGAGGAAGGAAGAAAGGAAGAAAGTGGGATCCAATTGTGTCAGCCAGTTACATAATAGTTGCTCACGCCAGTTATACGTAGCAAAACTGTTTTAAAAAATATTTAAGAATAAAAAAAAAATTATTCTTTCTTGGACCGAACTCGTGTTACATCCTCAGTGATTAAGCAATGCTGGATAATATATTACGGGGATAAAGAAAGAAAGGACAGATGATAATGGAAAACGTACGAGAACGGAAGGCTAGGTCAGGAGACTGAGAATGCTTAGATGTTATCAAAATTTTCTATTATTATTTATTATGAGGTTGTGTTATATGCCATTATCGCATAGAAGAAACCAGACTTACGGAAGTCTTTGAGGGATGTCGGCACTTTAGGTCTCAGACAGGGAACAAGTTAGTGAAGTGGTCTGACCAAGCGGGCCGGGTTTGAGGCATGGGCCGAGTAGCAGCTCAAGAGATCCCATCTCGTGGGCTTTGAATGGGCCTAATAAAATACACGTTTTCTTGCTTTATTTTGCATTCAGTTAGCCTGAGGGCAATTCAGTCTTTTTATATTTCTAGTATATCTAGAGCAATAACAGAATGGGGAAGTATGCAGAACCTGTGAACCATTTTGTTAATTCTGTTTTTCATCTATGGAGGAGCTCCCCTCGAAGAGAGCGTACCAATGTCAATGAGATTTTCCAGATTATTCCATTACAATTGTTCTATTTCCTCTTTTTTACTAGTTTGATCTATTACAAGTGGTATCCAGAGCCCCTTTCCTGCCCTGTTACAATGGCTGAAAACACCCGAATGAAAGACCTCCAGGAGGGCCTCAATGCCCAAAAGAAGACTATTGAACAACACATCAAAAACACGGACAGCCAGTTCAATACAATCAGTGTGGAGATGCTGGCTATGCGACGTCAAATGGAAGTGATGTTGAAGCAATTTTCGGGGATGGCAGCAGACCTGCAAAGTGTGAAAATAGCATTAGCAAATGAGCCCCAACCCCCACCACAAAATAATCAACATGGGCAAAATTCAGAGCCTCAAATGGGCCCTCACAATTCAGACCTGCATCCCAGATCAATACGCTTGGATTTTCCACTTTTTCAAGGGGATAATCCACATGGTTGGCTATTTAAGGTAAACCATTTCTTTACCTATCATAATATCCTTCCTCAACATAAGCTCCGTTTGGTAGCCCTCCATATGGAAGGGAAAGCCTTAGTGTGGTTTCAAGATTTGGAGGAGTCGGGTAAGATCAACACATGGGAGACATTTGTTAAGGCTTTACTCATGAGATTTGGTCCAACTACGTATGATGATCCAATGGAACAGTTGGCTAAGTTGAGCCAAAAGGGGAGTGTAGATGATTACAAAGCTGATTTTGAAGCCTTATCTAATAGGCTGCGTGGGTTATCTGAGGATTTTAAGCTTAGTTGCTTCCTCAGTGGCCTTCGGGATGAGATAAGGGTGTCCGTTAAAATGTTTTCCTCCACTGATTTGCTCACAGCTTACGGTCTTGCAAAGATGCAAGAGGAAAAAAATTTTCTGAGAAAAAAAACCCCATACCGAACCATTCCTGCACATTCAGCAACCCCAAACACACAGCCAGCCTATTTCAAACCCCCTGCCCACCTTTAGCTTACAGATAGCCCAACAAATCAACCCAAGGCCATAGTCCCAGTCCATAAAATTAGCCAAAATGAGATGCGTGAGCGCAGAGCCAAGGGCCTATGTTATTCATGTGATTCTAAATGGGCCCAAGGGCACAAGTGTTCCAGCCCCAAACTATATTTGATTGAAGAAATAGAAGAGAGTTATGTGGTGGTCAACATGGACACTAAGAAGGAAAAGATGCAGGAAGAGACCCCAAACACTTCAGTTTCAACTGAACCTCCAGCAATCACTTTGCATGCCATTATTGGGTCCTTGAATCCTAAGACTATGCGAGTGGTGGGCAAAATTGGTAACCAACCAGTCACCATTCTCATTGATTCAGGAAGTACTCACAACTTCCTGGATCCCTCAATCCTTTCCAAACTTTCTCTTCCAGTGTTAACTAAGGACAAAGTCAAGGTAAAAATTGCCAATGGGGACCAAATTCAGAGTGAGGGCAGCCTTAAAGAGGTGACGATGGTTGTCCAGAATCTGAGATTTTCTGTGGATTTATATTTGCTTGTTCTAGCAGGATGTGATGTGGTGCTCGGAGTGCAATGGTTACAAGGGCTGGGGTCAATTTTATGGAATTTCCATACTCTTACCATGCAGTTCACCTACCATGATTCCCCTATTATTTTGAAGGGACTGAAGGGCAGCAGTTTAATGGAAGAAGGACCCTTTAATAGACCTACCACTTTGGAAAAAAAAAGGTGTGCTCCTCCAACTCATTGAAAAGCCTACCCAAGCTTCATCACCCTCCAATATACCTCCACATATACAGCAATTCCTGGATTTGTATCCCGATCTCTTTACCTCACCTTCTGGCCTTCCCCCAAACAGATCCCAAGACCATAGTATTCCCTTATTACCTGGCACTCAACCAATTTCTGTGCGACCTTACCGCTATCCCTATTTTCAGAAAGATGAAATTGAAAAAATCATTAAGGAGTTGTTGGAATCAAGTGTTATTCGACCCAGCCAAAGCCCTTATTCTTCACCTGTTTTGTTGGTAAGAAAAGCTGATGGCACATGGCGTTTATGTGTTGACTACCATGCCCTGAATAATGTGACAGTGAAGGATAAGTATCCCATTCCGGTGGTGGAGGAACTAATGGATGAACTTCATGGAGCACAAGTGTTTTCTAAACTGGACTTAAGGTCGGGTTACCATCAAATTCGCGTGAAGCCTGAAGATATTCCTAAAACAGCATTCAGGACACATGAAGGACACTATGAGTTCTTGGTGATGCCATTTGGCTTAACCAATGCACCTTCCACTTTTCAGAGTTTGATGAACCAGGTTTTTAAGCCTCATTTACGGAAGTTTATATTAGTTTTTTTTGATGATATTTTGATCTATAGCAGGGATGAGGAGGCTCACCTACTACACCTACAGCTCACCTTTGATATTTTGAGAGCCAACCAGCTGTATGCCAAGCTAAGTAAATGTGCATTTGGCTGCACGGAAGTTGCATATCTGGGTCATTTGATTTTCTGGCCAGGGAGTGCGAGCAGACCCCGAGAAGATTAAGGCCATGTTGAGCTGGCCTCCTCCAAAATCACTTAAAGCCTTGCGAGGTTTTTTGGGCCTCACAGGCTATTACCGAAGATTTGTGAAGGGTTATGGAGCTATAGCAGCAACCTTAACCAATTTACTCAAAAAAGACAGCTTTACTTGGGATGAGCAAGCCCAAGCAGCCTTTGACAGACTCAAGACAGCCATGTCTGAACCTCCAGTCTTAGCTCTTCCCAATTTCCTAAAACCATTTGTTGTCGAATGTGATGCTTCAGGTGAAGCCATAGGGGCTGTACTCATGCAGGCCGGGAGACCCATCGCATTTTTCAGTCAAGCTCTAAAAGGGAGGTCCCTTAGCCTCTCTACCTATGAAAAAGAATTTCTGGCTTTAGTTTCCGCAGTTCAAAAGTGGCGCCATTACCTCTTGGGCCAACAGTTTGTTATCAAGACAGATCATCAAAGTTTGAAGTTCTTGCTTGACCAACGAGTAGGTACTGTTATGCAGCAAAAATGGATTGCTAAATTGATGGGTTATGACTTTGTGGTCGAATACAAGAAAGGCAAAGATAATGTGGTCGCAGATGCCTTATCTCGCCAAGGGGTAGACTCGGAAGTCTCGGTGTCTTTAATTTCAGTTCCTAATTGGGATTGGATGCAGGAGATACAAGCCTTATATTCAAGTGATGAGAGAGTCAAGGCCTTATGGGACAAACACAACCAAGGTCACCTGCAGTCCCCTTACACAGCAAAGAAGGGCATTTTGTTTTATAAGGGCAGAGTTTATATTCCTTCCGTACCCTACTTCATCCACAAACTACTGGATTTTTTACATGGAAGTCCCCTAGGGGGTCACTTGGGCTTTGACAAAACCCTATATCGGGTTAAGAAGGATTTTTACTGGCCTGGCCAGAAAAGGGATGTCTACAATTTCCTCAAAGGTTGTGACACTTGCCAGACAGTCAAGGTAGATAATACCCTTCCCAGTGGGCTCCTCCAACCTCTGCCTGTACCCTCAGTTCCATGGACTGATATTACCATGGATTTTGTGGAAGGTTTACCCACCTCTAGTGGGTTTAATGCCCTTTGGGTAGTAGTTGACAGATTTACAAAATACTCCCACTTCATCCCTATATCACACCTTTACACAGCTAAAACTATAGCCCAACTCTTCCTCAAACATATTTTCAAGCTCCATGGGATGCCCCACTCCATTATCTCAGATCGTGACCCAACCTTCACCAGTAAATTCTGGCAAGAATTCCTTTCATTACAAGGTGTTCAGCTGGCCTTCAGCACAGCGTATCACCCACAGACTGATGGGCAGTCTGAGGCGGTCAACAAGTGGGTGGAAAATTACTTGAGATCCTATGTGAGTGATCGACCTAAGCAGTGGTCTAAGTGGATACCCCTGGCTGAGTGGTGTTATAACTCAAGCCAGCATGCTTCGAGTAAACTCACTCCCTTTCAGGCATTATACGGGTACCCTCCTCCAAAACTAACCAGTTACACAACTGGCACAGCCCGATTAGAGGAGGTAGAGCTTACCTTACGGGAAAGGGACAAACTTTGGACGTTATTGAAGCACAACTTGGTTAGATCACAAGAAAGGATGAAAAGATACGCCGATAAGAACAGAAAGGAGCAACAGTTAGAAGTCGGTGAGTGGGTGTACCTCAAACTCCAGCCTTACAGACAATCTTCCCTTCGGCATCACCAGAATCTGAAACTGTCCCCTCGATTCTACGGTCCCTTCCAGGTGCTTGAAAAAATCGGGGAAGTCGCATACCGTATTTAGCTCCCTCCTTCTTCTCATCTTCACAACGTGTTCCACATTTCACAGTTAAAGAAAAAATTGGGGAATCAAGTCAGTATTTTCTCAACTTTACCACCAACTGACAACAATGGGGTGCTAAAGCCAGAACCGGAAGAGATCCTTCAACGCCGATTAAAAAAGGTGAAGAATTTACCTGTGGTCGAACTTTTAGTTCGTTGGACCGAACAAACTCACGAAGAAGCTTCATGGGAAACATACACGCAGTTATGCACCGATTACCCATACCTTGTGGGCAAGGTGTTTTGATGCGGGGGGGATTGTTATACGCCATTATCGCATAGAAGAAACCAGACTTACGGAAGTCTTTGAGGGATGTCGGCACTTTAGGTCTCAGACAGGGAACAAGTTAGTGAAGTGGTCTGACCAAGCGGGCCGGGTTTGAGGCATGGGCCGAGTAGCAGCTCAAGAGATCCCATCTCGTGGGCTTTGAATGGGCCTAATAAAATACACGTTTTCTTGCTTTATTTTGCATTCAGTTAGCCTGAGGGCAATTCAGTCTTTTTATATTTCTAGTATATCTAGAGCAATAACAGAATGGGGAAGTATGCAGAACCTGTGAACCATTTTGTTAATTCTGTTTTTCATCTATGGAGGAGCTCCCCTCGAAGAGAGCGTACCAATGTCAATGAGATTTTCCAGATTATTCCATTACAATTGTTCTATTTCCTCTTTTTTACTAGTTTGATCTATTACAGGTTGAGGCAAAAAATGCTTTGGAAAGTTGTGCTTATTACATGAGGTACAAAATCAGAGCTGTGAAGAACGCTTTGACAAAGACCGAAGATGCAATTGAGCAGACTACTCTTTGGCTTGATAAGAACCAGAATGCCGAGGCAGGGGAACTTGAGAATAAGATGAAGGAGCTGGAGGGCATCTGTCTCCCGTTCATTGCCAAAATGAACTATGGAGCTGGTGGTGTTAAAATATATATATATATATATAGATTTCTTTTTACTGTAATCTGGTCTTTGTTTGTGAGTAATTGAAAGCTGTAGAGGCTTGAAGGGTGAGGCTTTAGTTACTTTTATTGCACTTATATATTTAGCATTGTAACTCAGTTGTGTATATTGGGTGTTCTTGGGATGTTTAAGCTATGTTTTGTTGTGATGTTGGAAAAAATGATAGAAATCAGATTTCAATTAGAAATATATAGCCAATGGTTCCTCTGAAACTTGCTCCAATTAAAAAAAAAAACTAATCAAAATTTGTTTCTCTTTCAAACATTCTTACTATAAGCAAAAGGACCATAATTGTCTTTTTAATGTATTTTTTGTCTTTTTTTAGAATCTTTTATTTTTTAAAATGGTTAAAAAAATTGATTTTTTTCCCTTTTGGGAAATAGCCGACAGATACTTTCAACGGCCAACATTTCTCATCCACTCAACGGCATGTTGCATTAAGAAAACACGATGTCAAAAATTCTCGAACCGCCTAGAGATTATAAATTTTTTGGATGGGTCATTTTCTATATTTGTAAAATTATATATAAATTTTAGGGGGCATTTTATATTTTTAAAAAGTTTCATGGCCCCTATGAGCATAACGTGTGTCCGCAACTGTTGATATATATATATATACACACTTTTGATCGAAAGAGGGCATAACCTTGTACTCATTCCTTTGATCATCTATTAAGGTATGTAAAGGAATGATTCATTGCTCAATTTTATGGAGTATGTTGTCATTCATTGTTTCCATCTTTGAATCTGGACATTACATAATTGCTTAACCAATCATTCCAAGTTTATAAATTTTAAGTAGGAGCAATTGCCTCCACTCACTTAAACTTGGACTCCTTTTTTTTTTATGTTTTTAATTATTATTTTTGCTTCTTTGATATTACTACTTTGATTTGATACCTTGTGAACTTTTTATCTTTAGATCTATTTAATAATTGTTGGTTAATTTTTTTTGGTTCACTTCTACTTAAAAGCTTCAGTTGCAATCTAAATCCATACAAAACAATGTTTTTATAGAAAGATTCAGCTAGTGGTCTTGATGGGTCAATCCATATTTGACGAGATTCTTCAAGACAATGGAGCTACCTCCAAATTTGTAGGATGATGGCTCTGAATCATGGGAGGCATTTCTAATATGTGTTTCGTTTTCACAACCTTATTTTTCTTTTAGATTTTTCACATTTATTTTTTGTAAAGTTGATATTTTGCTTTGTGATGTAAACAATAATGTAATATGCAGTGCATTGTGTGTGTTGATGTTTATTATTAATTAGTTTGTTTTATAAAAATTTGAATGGACAAGAAAAAGTTTAAAATGCCTATAATGATATTCATTATAAAAAAAAATGCTTATAAAAAATAATAAACACAATGGCCTATTCAAAAGTGTTAAAAATATTTTTTTTTATTTATAAAAAAAAAAGCTTTTAAAGTGTTTAAAAGATATTTAAAAAAAAAAAAGCCTTCAAAAAGTGCTATAAGAATTTCTTTTTAGAATTGATAAAAATGTTGTTTTGAAAAAACCGTTACAAAGTGTTCAAAAAGTAATTTAGAAAAAATGTAAAAAAAAATATATATTAAACTGGATATCTGGGCTCAAATTCAAAACCCTCCCGGGTTTTAGCCGAATTTATTTGGATGGATATCCGCCCGATTTTAAACACGCCGAGTCCGAATCCAAATGCACAGCCCTAAGCTTGTTAATAGAAACTCACAGCCTGCTTGTCTTACCAGTACATTTTCTTGGTTTTTTTTAATAATAGAATTTTTGTAATTTTTTTCTAATGCAATAATGGCGGCATTAGAATTTATGAGCACTCATTAAGGTGTTTTTATTTTAAAAATTTTTAATTTTTTTTTTCTAATGCAATAACGGCGGCATTAGAATTTTTGAGCACTCGTTAAGGTGTTTTTATTTTTTATTTTTAAAAATTTTAAATTGTCAAGTGCATGTTGGAGATTGTTGTGTTATATATAATTTATAGTTTTATGACTTATAACTATAATTTAAATAATAAATTTTAATATTTAAAAATTATTTATTCTTTGATAATAATATGGTTAAAGTACTTTTAAATATGTTATATTTATTTGAAAAATAATAATAAATGTATATATAATATTTTAGACAAGACTTTCTTTATTGGTTTTATAGCAAAGATTGAATATATAGAAGATAATCTTCTAAAAGAATACTCTCCTGGGAGAGATCTAAAGTACTCTTGGCAAGCACATGTGCTACATTTTTTAAAGTTTAAACTCTTAAGTTGTATTTGGATGTTGAGTTAAACTAAACTGAATTGAATTTTATAATAATGAGTTGAGATAGTAGAGTGAGTTATGTGGAGCCAATTTAAGATGAGTTTAGATATATTTAGATGTTAAGATGAGTTTAGTACTATTTATGAAAAGTTAAAAAAGTATAGGACTCACCAATAATTGGAAAGTTATTACAATGATTGAATAATTAATTTATTAAATCTTTTTTAAAATTATGATCATATATTTAAAAGTTTTAAAATTATATAGGTCTTTTCGTTTATTGACAATCTTTTTAGAAAATATTGTTCTTTTTAGATTATTTGAGATTAAGAAGTATTTTAGTATGTAACACTCAAATAATCTAATTTTACTATGAAAGAATTTTTAAGACCATTTAATTATTTTTTTAGACTCCTAATGCAATTTCAAATGAACCCTAATAGTTTTATTGGTTCTTACGTTTACTCACTTTACGGTTGTATATAGAATTACTCTTTGGGATAATGTTTTATTATTCTTCACAGGCTTCTCAATTTTCTGAACATAATAGTTGGGTAGTTGCCTATTTTGTACGTACAAGAGAGAATAAAAGAAAAATATGTAGATATTTTTTTTGAATTTTTTAGATAAGGGAGATATGTTTTTTCTTGTAAAGTTTTGGACTCAACCACTTGTACAGGGTTGGTTTCAACTATACAACAATCAATTGGGTTATTGTATCTTAAAGGAAACAAGTTAAGACTCAAGAGAATGTCTACTACGCCAGTTTTCTCAAAACTTTGTATTTCGCAGAGAGTTTGAATCTCCTTAAAAAGAGTGAGATATCCGTGTCTCAGTCGAAATAAACTCGAATTAATTTCATATAAATTTTTATTTTATTGTAAGTTTTATTTTATTACTATCATTGTATGGGAGAGTGTTAGTAGATGGTGCCATGTACTCTTAACCAACAATCATATGGTTTTTTCTTCATTTCTTCTGATAATCGCCATTATTTCGGTTGTTAATATATGCAATCTAATTTGTTTGATCTAGTGTATCATGGCTTCTTCCTCGCCCAAAGGGAATGGCCAATCTGTTCCAACTTCCAACCTAAAGCAAATAAAACCATCCATGCACTTCTCCAATATGGATTTACTACATGAATCAAATTATGTAAATATAATGGGCGGTGCTAGAGCCACCGATAGTAGATACCGAATTCATTATGAAGGTGTGTAAATTTTTTTTGTTTCTTTTTTTTATTAAAGTATTTTTTATTTATTTAAAAAAAAACAAAATACTAAATTATAAACAAACATAAATCCCCAAAAAAAAAGAAGAAATTTGTTATATTTTATTGGTGGAAATCATAGGTGGGAGTATCATTTCCCTATACAATATAAGCAAATGCATCCTTCAATATCAAATAATTCAGGTCTCCTATATAGAGTAGTGCTATTTGTACTTAATAAAAATTTACTTCTCTACATGTTAGTTATTTATAACTTGAAAATCATGAAACTTGAAATTCAAAATTTAAATTTCATAAGAAAATTAATAAAATGAGTTTTATAAGCAAAAGTATAAGTACATGTAACACTATTTATTCTATTCTAATATTGCAAAAAAAAAAAAAAAATCCAAAAATCATAATCAATCGCTAGCTTCCCATATAGGCCCTGCATTTATTAGTTTAATAACTACCCTTTTTTTTCCTGTTGTTTATGGAAATCTCACCCATTATATATGATGCTAAACTCCGAGGATCTCTGGTCGATTACATTCTTAGATTCCTCAACATCCTTGTGTCTAAAACACTATCAGGAGGGCCACTTGAACCAAAAGGTCCATTATACTATAAAAGCCCAAAGGATAGATCCAGGGCCGATGTGAGAAAATGAAGAGAGTTAAGAGTTGATCAAGTTTAGATATGCATCACGACATCTCCTGCTAAAGGATATGGACCTCATGTAGTTGTATGATTATTTAAAATACTGAATAATGATCCGCACCGATAAATTCTGGATAAGATAAATATTGCAAACATGTCTATATATATCAAGTAATCCTTAATTGGAAGGGAACTCTCTCTTTTTTTCCTTTCTGAATACATGAAACGATAGTTTACTGGCTTAAGCATTGAAGTGTTCTCAGGTGAACCCCGCCGAATCTTTTTTAGTATTACACAAGTGAACGATTACAGCAACAGAGTAGGACACGTCCTTAGCACTAACATTCTTCTTGGAAAAAAAAAATCAAAATGAAAATGAAATCAATATAATTTTGAAACGTTTTCAAACACTGATTCATTATTGTACTTGACCTTAATTAATTACATCCATATTAAAACTCCACCTTGAGCAAGATTTGTTCGTTAAATATTTAATTAAGATTTCATGTTTATAAGTTTGTGAAATTTATTTAAGGAAATTCTACCTGAAATAGTTTTGACGATAAATCTAAACGTGACACGATAATTTAATCATATTTAAAATTTAAAACTATCACCAATAAATCCCCATGTCTTTCATTTGATATAAGTTAAAATATTTTTGAGGTTGAGTTCTATCATAATCAAAGTCACCATAAGAAAATGACTGAATAATTGCCCTCGTCTGGTGCATGCCCAACCACTTTAGGCCATGTTTGGCAATCTTAAAATTCTCAAAATTCTTCAACAATATCTCTTAACCTAAAATTTCACTTTTCATCTAATCATTATTTAAACACAAAAAACAATATTTTTACAAAATTTTAACACAAAAATTAATTTTAAAAGATATTAATGTTATATGTACGTATAGTTTTACACATAATAATATATGTATGAGAAATTGTATTTGTAGTCTTAAAATGTATAAGGTTTGCCACTCATTTTAAAAATCATGAATAAGTATGAGACACACATGAAAATATAACCTTTTTAATGGTGTATCCCATTTTTTTAAAGAGAATGTGTGGAGTTTGCATATTTTTAAACTGTGTTTAGCATTACTCTATATGTATTGAGCATCTACCCAATTTTATCAGTATTTTCTTTTTTAATTTAAATTTCAAATGTCAAAATTTTTACCAATTTAATAACTTACACTTCAACACATATAGTCGTGTAAGTAAAATTATAAATATAGATATCGGATATCATTTTTCATTTTAAAAAAATTCTAATCAAATAATTTTTTAACTTTATATATCCACGATTACAAACTCCAATACAATAATTACTTTAAAAAGGCTTTTATTCAAATTTCTCAATTTCATTTTCCAAAATCTAACCTCAAACAAATTTTCAAATATTTCTGAACATTTTTTGAGTATTTCTCAAAAATCTCACTTATTGGTGGAAAAATCCTCACCTTAAATTCAAACATCTTTTACATACCTTAACAAATTTTAATCCTTTAAAATAAATTCCATCTAATCATTAGATCAATTTTCGTAATTTTAAAAATAATAACATTTTTATAAAAAGAATATCAATCCAAACATACTTTTTACAGATTCCACTGCGTGGACTTTATTTCATAAGAAAATCATTTAAAAATATTTTTAACCTTTTTTGTTTTTGCAAAAGGAAATAATAAAAAAATTTACTTGTCATCATTAACTCACACACCAATATTTTTAAAAAACGTATAGATGAAAAATGAATTTATTATCTCTACATTATATATTAATATGTAATTTTTTTAAATTTTTATTTAAATAAAAAATAATATATTAATGCGTGCAATAGGAGAAATAAATAGAATTTTTCCGTACAAATATGTCTTCCGAAAGTTCGAACGTTGGAAGTCTTCTGTATTCCGCCGTCCCTGTCTTATCTTTTTCTAGGCCATTGTACCATCACGCTTATTTTTAAATCTGAAAAATTATTGGGTGCTACCCGCGTAAGCACCCCGCCCCCGCATATGTGGGGGTGGAAATTCCATCCCGCACCCTGCCCCGGTGCTGGGGTGGGGCGAACATTCTATTCGCTATGTTTTCGTCCCCTTCAAAAATATTATGTCTTATTGGACTTAAAAAAAATTTTAGATTTAAAAATATTTTTTTAGATTCAAATTATTATATAATTAAATCGTAAATTAAAATTTATATATATAATAATAATTTAAAAACTAATAACATAAAAATTATGTTATTAATTTTTAAATTTGTTAGATTTGTTCATAAGAGTTACAAGAGAGTGAGACTTGTTCACAATATTGCATATGACATGGGCACCCTAAGCCACCTTTATATAAAACTCCAAGGCCATACAAGAGTCTTACTTGAACAATGTGAGACTTGCTGTTATGCAATCTTGTGAACAAGTCTCACTCTATTGTGACTCTTGTGAACACGTTTAATAAATTGTAATATATATTTATATATATATAATTTGTAAAATATAAATACATATTTATAAATATAAATATAAAATATAAGACCGGAAAAAAGCGGGACGGACTGAGCCCTGCCTACCCCTGCCCTTGCTTAGTGTATTTCATGCGGCTGGGGACCCGCCCTGCTCACCCCTAAAAAATTATATGCATATATTATTGAACAATTTTAATTATTTATAATCTAAAATGTCAACTTGATTGATGAGGCTAGCTATCAGGTTAGCACCTCGTGACGTGGATCGATCACACTCAGCTAGGTGACCACGACCAAGACTTTAGTCATGGCAAAATATTTCATCTTATTTTGTTTAAATATTATAATTTTTTTAAAATTTTATATAAAATATAATAAATCATCTTACTTCTTCAAATTCAAAATTAATAATAATATTAAAAATTATTATAATAATATAATATTTAACTTTTAACTCTTATTTTAATTTATCTTATCTTAACTCATTATTTAAACAGCATCTAAGCCCTCGTTTAGAACTTAGACTGAATTAAGATCAATTCAATCTAATTTTAAATTAGGCCAGTTTGGATCTCAAACTTCTCTTATCTAATCATTACAATTTCTTTAAATTCTATCACAAAATATAATAAACAATTTAATTTTTTCAAATCCTAAAATAATAATAATATTAAAAAATAATATTCAAATAATATTATATTCAACTTTTATCTCAACTCAGCTTAATATTCAAACGGAGCCTGAGTCTAACATCTAAATATCTAATTCTCAAATCATTAAATTCATCTCAACTTAAAATTTCTTTACATGTAAGACCTACAAAATGATGTGCGCATAACAATTTTCATAATATAAAATTAGGTATTAAATGAGAGATATTTTATGTGAAGTGAATTATTCTCACACTATATGTGATTTTTTTAAATTTTTTATTTATATAATATTTATATTAAATATATATTTAAATAAAAATAAAAGTAAATAACATATTAGTGCGTGCAATAAGCGAGACAAATAGAATTTTTTTGTATGGATATGTCTTCTGAAAGTCGTAATCTCAGAAGTGTTCAATATTCCGCAGTCCGTATATTATCTTTTGGAAAAATGTTAGTACACTCCCTTAAATTTACAGTTTATATATTTAAATTTTTTTAATTAATTTTTTTATTTCTACTTATACCTAACGGTGTTAACTGAGAGCGGTGGACGTACGGTCGTATCTTTTTCCTAAGCCCTTGTACCATCACGTTTATTTTAAAAAGTGAAAAATTATATATATATATATATATATATATTATTGAACAATTTTAATTATTTATAGAGTTTTGCTACATATAAGCTAAATTGTGTACTAATCTGCGTATCAATACTGATTCATTCATATTTAAAATTTAAATTAGCATTGTTTTCAATAAAATCTATTTTTTGACCAATCACATTAGATTGATGCACATATTAATACACAATTATACTTGAAATTCAATTTTTTCTTATTTATAATGTAAAAAGTCAACATGATTGATGAGGCTAACTAGCAAGTAGCAGTTTACTATGTTAGCACCTTGTGGAGTGGATCGTTGACACTCACCTAGGCGACCACGACCAAGAATAGTACTTTCATCTTAGAACATTATTATAAAATATGTTATAAAAATGTGTATGTTTATCATTATTCTTCTTTAAAAAAAAAAGTAATATATATCAAGATTGATAAAAGAAGAAGAAGGAAAAAAAAAATGAAAATACTATTGTTTAAATATTAATAAGTCTTTAATATTGTTTAAATATTCAAAATAATAAAAAAAATGAAAGAAAATAATATTTTAATATTAAGCTCTATGAAAGTGTTAAAAAATGAGTAGCTTTATCGTTTTCTCAAATAATAATTATGAAATCTATTTTATATATCTCTTTATTTTTTTTAATCTAGAATCCTCAAGAACTCAATAAAAGTATAAAACCTTGATCTAAATGGAGGTTGAAAAATGCCAACTACTGATATGCGTGACCATTTTCTTCAAATATTGATGCAACTTTAAAAACTGAATGAATAAAAAATTCAATTCTAAGATAAAACTATAAATTACATCAAGATTTAGATGAAACATACATTTAAAAAAATAAAAAAACAATTTGGTAGGGTTATTTAAAGTTAGTTAAATCATTTTATTTTAGCTTTTTAGATAAGTCTTGGTTTACCATTTGATCAAATCAGATGTCTCGTTTGGTTACACAGTTTAGATGAGATGGGATGAGATATTTTGTTGAAAGTAAATAAAATATTGTTATAATATAATTTTTTAATATTAATTTTATTTTAAAATTTAAAAAAATGAAATTATTTATTATATTTTATGTAAGAATTTAAAAAAATTATAATAATTATATAAAATAAAATAAATTAGTTTAATTTTGTATATTTAAACCGGCCGTAATGCGTCCGGTGCATTAAGAAAGCCTTTTTTTTTTTTTCTTTCTTTTTCTCTTGGCCATTAAAAAGGTATTTCAAAAGAATAAAACTTTTCCTCTTTTCCTTTTTCCAATCCAATCATGATTGATATATGAAAAATGATAGGGTTATTACTCTACTATTTATTTATTATTCTATTTATATTTAATTTTTTATTTGATTTTATTTAATAATTAAGAAAGTGATTTCTAAACTTAATAGTTAGGAAATTAATTCCTAAGTCTATGGAAAAAAGATTACTTTCAGATTTATAGCATTATTGATGCTTTATTAGATTTAATTTTGTGCTAGTCTATAGCCACCAAAGCAATCTCTCGAAAATGTATTTCGAATAATGTATTTTAAATTTTTTATGTTTTTTTATTTTTATATATTTTTTAATCATCAAAATGTATCCCGAATACTGCAATTTAAATTTTATTATTATTTTTTATGTATTTTTAAAATCATCATAAACATTTTTCGAAAAATTAAAAAATTATAATATTATTTAAAAATACTTCTTTAATTATTAAAAAATATAAAAAAACAACCAGTACGCACATTCATATATTACGGTAGCTTTAGAACTTCTCATCCTTTTCGACAATATATTACGGGGTTTAAAGAAAGAAGAGGACAATGTTGACTATGGACAACGTACGGGAACGACGACGCAGACTTAAAGAGCACTGCAAACAACTAATTGCAAACAATCCGGAGACTTGCAGGCTAAGTTTAGTTTAGTTTTTTTTTTTTAATCCCCTTTTCACTCTCCTTTTCTTCCCCACCTTCAAACCCTCTTTTAGTGGGTCAGGTTTGGGTACGAAAAGTAATTCAGATATTTCAGATTATATATATATATATATATTTTTAAAAGAAGAGTCAGGATAACTTGTTTAATTTTATTAATAAATCTTCATTTATAATAGACAAAAATCCTAATTACAATTCCAATATCTAGGATTTACATAATAAAAGAAAAACCCAGCAGTACAAAAAAAACTAACCAAACCAAAATAAAACAGAGAACAAAAACCTCATGCAATGACAAAAAGAAAATGAGACAACCTAATACGAAACGAAGACATTCCAGAGTAGTCCATATGAATTAGTCCTTACAATAATTGGAGAGTCTTCGTCAAGTGGAAAAAAACTGAATCAACACCAAAAGTTTCATGCTTCGTCAACCAATCTGTAACTTTATTTTTCTCACAAAAAATATGATGAACCTATCAAACTATAGAACTCAAAAAATATCATTCCCCACGTCTTTTACTCATCGACCAAGAAATAACAGATATAGAAACAAGTTTTATTTTCACATAATTAAGATCCACATAATTTAGTTATATTTCCATATACTTTATTATTATTTATTATTATTTTTATTCACTTTTTTCACTATAATTTAATATTATTTTTTATTTTATTTTTTATTACATTAATTCACAACTCTTATCACTTCCCAAACCCAAAGTACATGACAGAAACTCCTGTTACCTTCCTTATAAAACCGGTACTGCGCGCTTAAACACCGCGCTATCTCTTCGACTCATCAAAACGTAGTGCAGATCTCTCTCTTTAGAAATCAGAAAGTCCTAGATATTTTCTTCCTTGTTTTTCTGTAACTTTTTCCGTTTAAGTTTTGTTAACTATGGCTGGCAAAGGCAATGGTCCGGCAATTGGGATCGACTTGGGAACGTTCTATTCGTGTGCGGCAGTTTGGAAACAAAACCGGGTGGACATCATACCCAATGAGCTTGGGTACCGAAAGACTCCATCTTATGTGGCTTTCAAGGAGACCCACCGTTTGATTGGTAATGGGGCCATGGACCAGGCTGCCATGAATCATAGCAACACTGTTTTTGGTATGTTTCTTGTTCTTTGGTACTTTTACGAGTTCAGATTTTAGAGTCTTGCTTTCTAAATAGTGGTTAATTATTTCTCGGACGCATATATAGATGCGTTCTGTTGAAGTTGGGCTCTTTTTATGTTCATTTAAATATATTGTTTCTCTTTCTTTAAGATGATGTTAATTAAAGAAAAATGTCCGAGTTGTAGATAGATCTTCGTTTGGCTTTAGAGCAATCTCTCTATCTTTGCATAAAAGAGTTGACCTGTTAGACCTTTTTTTTTTTGTTGCTTTCTGTTGGTTTCGATTTCTGAAGCTAAGGATGTTTAATGTAATGATTTGTTTGTATGTTGATGTTCTTGCCTGTGGTATGAAGACGCTAAACGTTTGATTGGAAGGAAATTCGACGATGCCTCAGTGCAACATGACATGAAATTGTGGCCATTCAAGGTGGTTCCTGGCCCTGATGGAAGGCCACATATTGTGGTTGAATACAAGTGCGAGGAAAGGCGGTTTTTGCCCGAGGAAATCTATTCAATGATTCTCATAAAGATGAAGGAGATTGCTGAGGCTTACTGTGGTTCGAAGATAAAAAGTGCTGTTATCTCTGTCCCTGCTCGTTTTAATCAATCACAGCGTCAAGCAACGATGGATGCTGGTGTCATTGCAGGCCTGAATGTGATTCGAATAATCAACGAGCCAACTGCTGCTGCTATTGCATATGGGCTTGACAAGGAGAATAATGCTGGTGAGAAGAATGTGCTCATCTTTGATCTTGGTGGTGGTACTTTGGATGTCTCGCTTCTCGCCATGGAAGGCGATCTTTTTGAAGTGAAAGCTACGGCTGGTGATACCCACTTGGGAGGTGAGGATTTTGACCGTAGAATGGTGAATCATTTCCTTCAAGAGTTCAGAGAAAAGCATAAGCGGGAGATTGCTGGTGGAAAGGCTCTTAGAAAGTTGTGGACTGCTTGTGAAAGGGCCAAGAGGATCCTCTCATATGATACTCGAACTACAATTGATATTGATTCTCTGTTTGATGGTATTGACTTTAACACAACCATTACCCGAGCAAGGTTTGAGGAGCTTAACATGGATTTGTTCAGAAAGTGTAGGGAGCCCCTTGAGAAGTGTTTGAAGGATGCTAAGATCGATAAGAACAGTGTCCATGACGTGGTTCTAGTTGGAGGGTCTACTAGGATCCCCAAGATCCGGGAATTGTTGCAGGAATTCTTTGATGGGAAGGAGCTCTGCAAAAGGATTAACCCTGATGAAGCAGTTGCTTATGGTGCTGCTGTTCAGGCAGCGATTCTTAGTGGTGAGGGTAATGAGAAGGCGCAGAACCTGTTGTTGCTAGATGTCACTCCTCTTTCCCTTGGTTTGGAGACTGATGGAGGTGTCATGACTGTTTTGATTCCAAGGAATACCACAATTCCCACCAAGAAGGAGCAGGTGTTCTCAACCTACTCTGACAACCAGCCCGGTGTTCTTATCCGGTTGTACGAGGGTGAACGTAGCAGAACCCGGGACAACAACGTGCTGGGCAAGTTCCAGATCTCTGGCATTCCTCCTGCTCCCCGGGGAGTCCCTCAAATCACCGTGTGCTTTGAAATCGATGCCAATGGAATCTTGAATGTCTCTGAGAAGGACAAAACCACCGGACAGAAGACTGACATCACAATCACCCACAAGGGCAGGCTCTCCAAGGAAGAGATTAAGAAGTTAGTGCAGGAGGCTAAGAAGTACAGGGCTGAGGACGGGGAACATAAAATGAAAGTTGATACAAAGAATGAACTGGAGAACTATGCTTACAACATGATGAACGCATTCAAAGATGAAAAGATTGCAGCTAAGGTCCCTGCTGCAGATAAGAAGAAGATTGAAGAAGCAATTGAGCAGGCTATCGATTGGCTTGAGCGAAACCAACTTGCTGAGGCAGAAGAATTTGAGTTCAAGAAGGGCGAGCTGATGAGCATCTGCGACCCTTTCATTGCCAAAATTGATCAAGGTGCTGAAGGTGATACGAGTGGAACCACGCAAGGTGAGTCTGAGAAGTGCATTGATCAGCAAAAGGAGTGTAATATCAAGGTCGAGGCAAAGAATGCACTGGAGAACTACGCTTACAATATGAGGAACACTTTAAAAGATGTAAAGATTTCAGCTAAGGTCCCTGCAGCTGACAAAAAGAGGATCAAAGATGTAATTGAGCAGTCTATCCATTGGCTCGAAGGGAACCACAATGCCGAGGCAGATGAATATAAGGTCAGGATGAAGGAACTGGAGAGCATCTGCGACCCAGTCATCGCCAGGACTAATCAGGTTGCTAATGTTGACATGGTTGAAGCTTCGCCAAAGCATAAGGAACCCAAGAATGAGACCAAAACCAAAATGCAGGAGGCTGAGAAGGATAGGGATCAGGAAAAGGAGCATAAGACGAAGGAGACAGAGAAGGGGAAGAAGAAGGTTGAGAAGATGAACATGGCCGAAGATAAGGTGCATGAGGTTGAGGCAAAAAATGCTTTGGAAAGTTGTGCTTATTACGTGAGGTACAAAATCAGAGCTGTGAAGAACGCTTTGACAAAGACCGAAGATGCAATTGAGCAGACTATCCTTTGGCTTGATAAGAACCAGAATGCCGAGGCAGGGGAGTTAGAGAATAAGATGGAGGAGCTGGAGGACATCTGTCACCCGTTCATTGCCAAAATGAAATAAGGAGCTGGTGGTGATATAATATATATATATATATATATATATATATATAGATTTCTTTGTACTGTAATCTGGTCTTTGTTTGTGAGTAATTGCAAGCTGTAGAGGCTTGAAGGGTGAGGCTTTAGTTACTTTTATTGCACTTACATGTTATAGCATTGTAACTCAGTTGTGTATATTGGGTGTTCTTGGGATGTTTAAGCTATGTTGTATTGTGATGTTGGAAAAAATGATAGAAATCAGATTTCAACTAGAAATGAGAAAATCTAGTCCTAAGCCGGTCTGCAGATCACACACCACACGAATGTGATGTCTAACTTGAGTCTGGTCTGCTCGTGCCTCTACCTCCCTCTTGAATCTGAATCCCTCTTCCCCCCTTCTCTCCCCTCATCAAATCCCTCTTCCCCCGTTCGTCTATGACTCTCCCTCCCTCTGAATCCCTCTCCTCCCCCATGATGGATGTTTCATCTTCTCCCATCTCTAATCTTGCTCTTCCCCAAGAGTACCCAGTTGCAGATCCCATATGAGAAATCTCTCCCCTTTGAGTACCCAGTTGTACTTCCCTCAATGCTTCTCCTCTGTGCCGACTAAAGAAGAACCATAGATTTCCAGCCTCACTTGTTACAGTTTGCTTCTCCTCTGCCGTTGTTCTGTATGATCACCAACCATAACCCTAGATCTATTTTAGTGCACAAATTTTATGATTTCTGAGTTGGGGTTGTACTTATGATTTCTATGATTTCTGAGGTGGGTTTTTATTTTTAGGCTATTATTGCACAATTTTATAATTGCTGAGTTGGGGTTGTGCTTATGATTTCTGAGTCTATCGGGAAAGGCGATCCGTTTTCTACTCCACATCCAATGCCTAGATAAAAACTTTCAGAATAAAAATCGCACTTAAAAAAAGTTTAGCACAGTATCCTCTCTCTAGATATTATCTCATTCCTCTCCGATTAGATATGAACTGTCTTCAGAATCTTCCAAGATCTACTTAAACATTTCCTTCATCCTCTGATTCTCTGCCTTTCAAAATATCTCTCTCAGTTATTTTCTTAAAAATTTCTGTTTTTTTCCTCTTTTCCAATTTCAGATCCTCTGCCTTGCCTTTACAAAGGCCATTGGAGAAAGACTCCCTGCTCTGTTAATACACTGGTACAAGGAAAATAATATTCCAATATATATATACGTGCATATGTGTGTGTATGTGTGTGTGTATATATATATATATATATATATGCATAAATCGATATTTATTTGTATAATTGTATTCATGTCTGTGTCTATGTACTCATGGCAAAATTAATGCTTTAATGCAGGGAGTGATGAGTAGTGTTGGTCTACAATGAAGTACGGCGGTCAAGGTAACTTAATAATATATTTCCTGGTTTGGTTTTGTAACAGTTCTTAGTTTCTTTTTTGTTAAGATTCCATTTATTGGTTGTTTTTTCATTTAGTCTGGTTTTCTTGAATTTGACTTGTGTTTTTTTATTTTCTATCATCAAGCAGCCATTAGTTTGGTTGTTTGTGGTCTTTCTTTTTCTAGGTTTTAAATAATTTGGTTGATCTAAAACTATTTAATTTTCCGTTGTCAGCATATGTAATGTTCATTAGGTCGATCATTTCATGAGTTCAATATGTTATATGGATATATATATATATATATATAGACACAGACACACATAATGTGCAGAAATCTCCATCAATGTATTTACTATTGTCCTTAACTTGTTCGTAGTATTTTTGCAGAATTACCTTGAAGTCCGTGGCATAATGCTTTTTCTGATTTTGGTGGTGGGTTTAGTTCCTGTTGGCATGCAGTAATCTTATTAAAATGCAGAATGAGAGTTTTGAGTTCCTTATTCTAGTTACTACAATGTACATATGATGCAGAATTCATCAACCCAGCTATTTATAAATGCAACTTGGGGTGAATGGAACACAACCAGAGCTATGGTTGGGGATTTTGGTTTTGTTATCATTGGTATGTATCCTTAAAAATGTACTTAAAATGTATAAAGTTGTTCATTTAAATTAGTAGTTGATTTATTTGGTCATCCAATTTTGCTAATTGCAATATCTTAACCCTACAGATTACGGTACAAGTGTTGGTGAACTTACAAGTACTGCAACCAAGAGCAGAGTGAAACATTCAGGGATATAGAACTATTAATTTCCCTTTTGGGAAATAGCCGACATATACTTTCAACGGCCAAGATTTCTCATCCTCTCAACGGCGTGTTGCATTAAGAAAACATGATATCAAAAATTCTCGAACCGCCTAGAGATTATAAATTTTTTAGATGGGTCATTTTCTATATTTGTAAAATTATGTATAAATTTTAGGGGGCATTTTATATTTTTCAAAAGTTTCATGGCCCCTATGAGCATAACGTGTGTCCGCAACTGTTGATATATATATATACACACTTTTTTGATCGAAAGAGGGCATAACCTTGTACTCATTCCTTTGATCATCTATTAAGGTATTTAAAGGAATGATTCATTGCTCAATTTTATGGAGTATGTTGTCATTCATTGTTTCCATCTTTGAATCTGGACATTACATAATTGCTTAACCAATCATTCCAAGTTTATGTTAGGGTGAACACCAAAAATCACAGCGGAATATTTTTCTACCCTTTCGATGTGTAAATTAAATTAATAATATAGTAAGTAGAAACTCACAAGCAAGACACCAGAAATTTTTACGTGGAAAACCCTCCAATGCGAAGGGAAAAACCACGGGACCTAGTCCAGTTAAACTTCCACTATCAACGATAATGAGATTACAGATTGTCTTCTCTAGAACAATATCTAGAGGCTACCAATACATCAAGAATATTTAAATTCTTGGTTCAACACAAAATCATCACCATACAGATGGAAAAACCACAAGAGAGATAAGAAACACTTCACCAAATAAGTATATGTAGAGGACGGATGAAAATGAATCTCAGCGATCGAAACCAGTCAAACTGAAACTGTCGACATCACGAGTAACATACTGAAATTTCATCCAAATCAGACCATGAATGATCTCTCAAACAGTCTTGTAAAAGTGTGAAGAAAAGGAATTCTTCGTACACGTACGTACGACTTCTTCTTTTCTCTCCGTCTCTTCCTCTTCTCTTTTTTTTTTTTTGTCTGCCAAGCCAAACAATTCAGCCGCTACTCCCTTTTATATCTTCATGTAAGGCAAGCAAAAATTACAAACCATGCCATTATCATAAATCTCCCTCACATAGAGGGACCCACAATAACAAATCTCCCCCTCTCGACTATGTGAGAGGTTCCATCAAACCTGCTTTTGCTCTACATACTTCGAGTTTTTGCATAGGCAGTGGTTTTGTCATCAAATCTGATCCATTTTCATTAGTATGGATTTTTTCAATTTGTAACAACTTCATCTCCAATACATTACGAATCCAGTGATATCTCACATCAATATGCTTGGATCTTGAGTGAAAGGTTGAGTTCTTGCTAAGATGGATAGCACTCTGACTATCACAGTAAAGCACATACTTCTCTTGTTTCTGACCTAATTCTTCTAAGAATTTCTTCATCCATAGCAACTCTTTACTAGCCTCAGTTATGGCAATATACTCAGCCTCTGTAGTAGATAGAGCAACACATTTCTGTAGTTTAGATTGCCATGACATAGCTCCCCCTGAATAAGTAATCATATACCCAGAAGTGGACTTTCTGGAATCAATATCTCCAGCCATATCTGCATCTGTAAACCCATCAAGCATAGGCTTACCATTTCCAAAGCACAAACACACCTTAGAAGTACCTCTGAGATATCTAAGAATCCATTTCACAGCTGTCCAATGTTCTTTGCCAGGATTAGAGAGAAATCGACTAACAACTCCAACAGCATGAGCGATATCAGGTCTTGTGCACACCATCGCATACATTAAGCTGCCTACAGCTGATGCATAAGGCACATTCTGCATTTCTTCTTTTTCTTTCTCACTTGTAGGACGCTGCTTTAAACTTAGCTTCAAATGACTAGCAAGTGGAGAACACACTGGTTTTGCCTTACCCATGTTGAACTTGTTTAATACCTTCTCAACATAACTCTCTTGAGATAGCCACAACTTGCCATTATTTCTGTCACGAGAGATCTTTATGCCAAGAATCTATCTTGCAGGGCCTAGGTCTTTCATAGCAAAAGACTTACTCAATTCTCTTTTCTATTTATTAATTTTTCCAGAATCACGACCAACAATCAACATGTCATCCACATATAGCAAGAGAATAATAAAGTCATCTTTAGAAAACCTTTTAAAAAATACACATTGATCAGAAGAAGTTTTATCATACCCGTGCACACTCATAAAAGAGTCAAACTTCTTATACCATTGTCGAGGTGCTTGCTTGAGTCCATATAAACTCTTTTTCAATCGACACACAAGATGATCTTTACCCTTTGCTGCAAACCCCTCTGGTTGCTCCATAAATACTTCCTCCTCTAAATCACCATGGAGGAAAGCAGTCTTCACATCAAGCTGTTCGATTTCTAAGTTCATACTGGCAGCCAAGCCCAAAACAATTCTGATAGAAGACATTTTTACTACAGGTGAAAAAATTTCTTCAAAATCAATACCTTTCCTCTGACTAAATCCCTTCACAACCAAACGTGCCTTGTACCTTGGTTGTGATATATTTGGCTCAGTCTTCAATCTGAAAATCCATTTATTCTTCAATGCTCTTTTACCCTTTGGTAATTCTACCAGTTTATAGGTGTGGTTTTCATGCAATGATTTCATCTCTTCTTGCATAGCTCTCAACCACTCATCTTTCTGATCATGTTGCATGGCTTCTTGATAACATTCTGGCTCTCCCCAATCAGAAAGTAAAACATACTTAGCGGCAGGAAATCTGGTAGAAGGCTTATGCTCTCTGGTAGATCTTCTTAACTGATTTTCTGCAGGTGGTTCTGAAGGAGATCCCTCTACTTGTTGATCTGATCCCATGTCATCAATTTCAGGTTCACATCTTTCAACAGTATCAGCCTGTTCTTCTAAAGCATCTTCCCCATGCTCATCATGCATCACAGAAGAAGGAAAAACAGAATCCATATCAACAAGTTCTTCATTTAGAAATTCATGCTTCTTTTGATTCACATCTTCAATGGTTTGATCTTCAAAGAAAACAACATCTCTGCTTCTCTGAATTTTCTTCTTAACTGGATCCCACAATCTGTAACCAAATTCCTCATGTGCATAACCCAGAAAGATACGCTGCTTGGATTTGCTATCAAGTTTAGACCTCTCATCTTTAGGAATATGAACAAAAGCTCTACAGCTGAATACCCTCAAATGTTCAAGAGAAATATCTTTTCCTGTCCAAACTTTTTCAGGAATGTCACCATCCAAAGGAACTGAAGGAGAAAGGTTGATTAAGTCAAGTGCTGTCCTCATTGCCTCACCCCAAAAAGAATTAGGCAATTTTGCATGAGAGAGCATGCATCTGATTCTTTCACAAATTGTTCTGTTCATTCTCTCTGCTACACCATTTTGCTGTGGTGTCTTAGGAACTGTTTTCTCAAGCCTTATACCGTGACTTCTGCAGTATTCTTCAAATGGTCCTCTATACTCACCTCCATTGTCTGCCCGAACACATTTTAAATGCCTTCTAGTTTCTCTTTCAACTTTCACGTGTAGCATCTTGAACACATTTAGTACCTGATCTTTAGTTTTCAATGGAAAAGCCCACACTTTTCTAGAATGATCATCTATAAAAGTGACATAATACAATGCACCACCAAGACTTTTAGCATTCATAGTGCAAACATCAGTATGAAACAAATCAAGAATGTCACTCTTTCTAGAAGGAGAAAATTTCTTAAAAGAAATTCTTCGTTGCTTTCCCATAAGACAATAAGTACATGGCATTAGTTGCGTACCTTTGATATTGGGCAGGACTTGCTTCTTTGCAAGAATCTGAAGTCCTTTCTCACTAATGTGGCCAAACCTTTTATGCCATAACTCAGTGGAGATTTCATTTTCAGCAGCAATAACATCGCCCTTGATGAATCTTGCATCTGTCTTGTAGAGAGTATTGACCTTCCTTCCTCTTGCTAGAACAAGAGAACCTTTACTAAGTTTCCACTTTCCATCTCCAAGATGATTATGGTAGCCTTCATCATCCAATTTTCCAATTGAGATCAAATTAAAGCGAATATCAGGAACATGTTTGACATCTTTGAGAAGCAATTTGCACCCAATGTTGGTTTCCAATTGCACATCTCCAATGCCCACAATCTGACACTTTGCTTTATTTCTCATCCTAACCCATCCAAAATCACCACTGGTATAGGAAGAGAAGAAATCTCTACGTGGGGTAATATGAAAAGAAGCTGCTGTATCAATTACCCAAGTAGAATCCTGACAAGCAATATTAACATGAGCATCATCACAAACAATGAATACATCAGTATCAGATGCAACTGCTGCAGTTTCTTTTTCTTCTTTCAACTCTTCATTTTTTCCTTTCAGCTGTTCCTTTTTAAACTTTCTGCACTCTTTCTTCATATGCCCAAGCTTACCACAGTGAAAACATTTTATTCCTTTTCTTGAAGTGGACCTTCCTCTTGCCTTGTCACCATTGTAATCACCACGAGGTTTTTTGCTTTTACTTCTTCCTCGCTTTTCTGTAACAAGTGCCTCTGAATGAGAAGGAATGCCATACTCTTTTCTTCTTGCCTCTTCATTAAACATGCTATCTTTCACCATACTCATAGTCATTACACCATTGGGCGCAGAATTACTGAGGAATACAACCAAAGTTTCCCAACTATCTGGCAAAGAAGTTAACAAAAGTAAAGCCTGAACTTCATCATCCAAGACAAGTTTCATGGTAGACAACTCATTTAATAATTCTTGAAAATTATTAAGATGCTCTGCAACACTTTGTCCATCCATGTATTTTAAATTCACAAGCCTTCTTATCATAAATGCTTTGTTTTGTGCAGTCTTTCGCTCGTAAAGACTTTCTAATTTCATCCAGAGACTGTAAGCGTCTACTTCTTTGGCTACATGATGGAAGACACTTTGGTCAACCCATTGTCTGATATGACCAACAGCTTTCCTGTTTAATTTCTTCCACTCATCATCAGTTTTCTTTTCTGGTTTAACACCGGCCAAATCAATAGGCTCAAACAACTCTTTGCAATATAAAACATCCTCCATCATTGTCTTCCAAATTGAATAATTGGAAGAAGTGAGTTTGATCATACTACTAGATGAATCCTCCATATTTAATTCACACTGATACTTAACAAAACAATGAACCTGGTTCTGATACCACTTTGTTAGGTTGAACACCAAAAATCACAGCGGAATATTTTTCTACCATTTCGATGTGTAAATTAAATTAATAATCTAGTAAGTAGAAACTCACAAGCAAGACACCAGAAATTTTTACGTGGAAAACCCTCCAATGCGAAGGGAAAAACCACGGGACCTAGTCCAGTTAAACTTCCACTATCAACGATAATGAGATTACAGATTGTCTCCTCTAAAACAATATCTAGAGGCTACCAATACATCAAGAATATTTAAATTCTCGGTTCAACACAAAATCATCACTATATAGATGGAAAAACCACAAGAGAGATAAGAAACACTTCACCAAATAAGTATATGTAGAGGACGGATGAAGATGAATCTCAGCGATCGAAACCAGTCAAACTGAAGCTGTCGACATCACGAGTAACATACTGAAATTTCATCCAAATCAGACCATGAATGATCTCTCAAACAGTCTTGTAAAAGTGTGAAGAAAAGGAATTCTTCGTACACGTACGTACGGCTTCTTCTTTTCTCTCCGTCTCTTCCTCTTCTCTTTTTTTTTTTTTTTTTTGTCTGCCAAGCCAAACAATTCAGCCGCCACTCCCTTTTATATCTTCATGTAAGGCAAGCAAAAATTACAAACTATGCCATTATCATAAATCTCCCTCACATGGAGGGACCCACAATAACAGTTTATAAATTTTATGTAGGAGCAATTGCCTCCACTCACTTAAACTTGGACTCCTTTCTTTTATGTTTTTAATTACTATTTTTGCTTCTTTGATATTACTACTTTGATTTGATCCAGGGTGAACTTTTTATCTTTAGATCTATTTAATAATTGTTGGTTAATTTTTTTTGGTTCACTTCTACTTAGAAGCTTCAGTTGTAATCTAAATCCATACAAAACAGTGTTCTTATAGAAAGATTCAAGCTAGTCGTCTTGATGGGTCAATCCATATTTGACGAGATTCTCAAGACAATGGAGCTACCTCCAAATTTGCAGGATGATGGCTTTGAATTATGGGAGGCATTTCTAATATGTGTTTTGTTTCCACAACCTTATTTTTCTTTTGAATTTTTTACATTTATTTTTTGTAAAGTTGATGTTTTGTATTGTGATGTAAATAATAATGTAATATGCAGTGCATTGTGTGTGTTGATGTTTATTACTAATTAGTTTGTTTTATAAAAATTTGAATGGACAAAAAAAAGTTTAAAATGCCTATAAAGATATTCATTATAAAAAAAAAGCTTATAAAAAATAATAAACATAATGGCCTATTAAAAAAGGCCCTTTAAAAAGTGTTAAAAATATTTTTTATTTTTATTTATATATAGAAAAAAAAAGCTTCTAAAGTGTTTAAAAGATATGTTTTTTTTTAAAAAAAAAAAAGCCTTCAAAAAGAGCTATAAGAATTTCTTTTTAGAATTGATAAAAATGTTGTTTTGAAAAAACCGTCACAAAGTGTTCAAAAAATAATTTAGAAAAAATGTAAAAAAAAAAAAAAAATATATTAAACTGGATATCTGGGCTCAAATTCAAAACCCTCCCTGGTTTTAGCCGAATTTATTTGGATGGATATCCTCCTGGTTTTAAACAAGCCGAGTCCGGATACAAATGTACAGCCCTAAGCTTGTAATAGAAACTCACAGCCTACTTGTCTTATCAGTACATTTTCTTGGTATTTTTTAATAATAGAATTTTTGTAATTTTTTTCTAATGCAATAATGGCGGCATTAGAATTTGTGAGCACTCGTTAAGGTGTTTTTATTTTTTATTTTTAAAAATTTTAAATTGTTAAGTGCATGTTGGAGATTGTTGTGTTATATATAATTTATAGTTTTATGACTTATAACTATAATTTAAATATTAAATTTTAATATTTAAAAATTAGTTATTATTTGATAATAATATGTTTAAAGCACTTTTAAATATGTTATATTTATTTGAATAATAATAATAAATATATATATATATATAATATTTTAGGAAAGACTTTCTTTATTCATTTTATAGCTAAGATTGAATATATAGAAGATAATCCTCTAAGAGAATACTCTCCTGGGAGAGATCTAAAGCACTCTTGGCAAGCACATGCGCTACATTGTTTAAAGTTGAAACTCTTAAGTTGTATTTGGATGTTGAGTTAAACTGAACTAAGTTAGAGTTTTATAAATAATAATGAGTTGAGATAATAGAGTGAGTTATGTGGAGTTAATTTAAGATGAATTTAGATATATTTGAATTTTAAGATAAGTTTAATACAATTTATGAAAAGTTGAAAAAGTGTAGGGCTCACCAATTGTTATTACAATGATTGAATAATTAATTTATTAAATCTTTTACTATTAAATAACATAAATCAAACATAAATTTCTGCAATGTATAAAAAAAATTAAACAAAATATTCCGAGCGCTATAAAAACAAAATTTCTTACTCCAAATGCATATTATTATATTATTTAATGACATATTATTTAATTAATAGTAAAAAAAAATATGCATGAGAGGAAAAAAAATAAAGACTCGCGGAGGCATGCTCGAGCGAAACACCAAAATTTTGATAACCGCTTGAGGGAAATATGCTTATTTTCAATTTTCCTTTTATTAGTTGTAGGTCCCACATAGGCATAAAGTTACTTTTGCCTTTTTTTTTTCTACTGAGAATTGAGAAACACCGAAATGTGAAAGGAAGTTAATTTTGTTTGCCTTTTTTAGTTGTGGATCCTACAGAGGTTGAAGTTGAAATGAGCTCAACGTTTACTCAACTGTATATTTAGACGTTGAATAGAGTTTAAAACTGAAGTGACTCAGATGCTTCTAACATACAAATAACATACCAAGACTCCATCTGAGTGAGCAGTTACTTGATATCTTTAATAATCATGCCTGTCGAGCTCCATTGTCCTCCAGTACTATTGATTGCATCAACAATTATCTTAAATCCGATTCAGTACAAAGTATTGATAGCCTTTAAAGTTGCAACAGCTTCTCCAAGGTATGCCATCCCAATTTCGCACTATCACTTCTATCCCCACCTTGCAATTTACCTTAGCATTTCAGTTAATTAATAAAAATATACTTTCTGAATTAAAAATAATGATTATTAAATTTTTTTAAAAATTATGATCATATCTTTAAAGGTTTTAAAGGCATAATTATTTTAAAATTATATATATCTTTTCGTTCATTGACAATCTTTTTAAAAAATATTATACTTTTTAGATTATTTGAAATTAAAAAATATTTTAATATGTAACACTCAAACAACCTAATTTTACAATAAAAAAAGCTTTTGAGACTACTTAATTATTTTTGTTAGACTCCTAATGCAATTTCAAATAAACCCTAATAGTTTTATTGGTTCTAACATTTACACACTTCACAGTTATATATAGAATTATTCTTTGGGGTAATGTTTTACTGTTCTTCATAAGCTTCTCAATTTTCTGAACATAATAGTTGGGCAGTTGCCTATTTTGTACATGAAATAGAGAATAAAAGAAAAGTATGTAGGTATTTTTTGAGAATTTTTCAGATAAGGGAGATGTGTTTTGTCTTATAGAGTTTTAGACTCAACCACTTGTACAGGGTTTGTTCTAACTATACAACAATCAATTGGACTATTGTATTTTAAAGGAAACAGGTTAAGACTCAAGAGAATGTCTACTACACCAGTTTTTTAAAACTTTGTATTTCACAAAGAGTTTGAATTTCCTTAAAAAAAGTGAGATATCTGTATCTTAGTCGAAATAAAGTTGAATTAATTTCATGTAAATTTTAATTTTATTGTAAGTTTTGTTTTATTACTATCATTGTATGGGAGAGTGTTAGCAGATGGTGCCATGTATTCTTAACCCTTCATCTAACAATCATATGGTTTTTTCTTCATTTCTTCTGATAATGGCCATGATTTCAATAGATTGTTAATATATTCATTCTAATTTGTTTGTTCCGGTGTATCATGGCTTCTTCCTCGCCCAAAGGAATGGCCAATCTGTTCCAACTTCCAACCTATAAAGCAAATAAAACTATCCATACACTTCTCCCATATGGATTTACTACATGAATCAAATTATGTAAATATAATGGGCGGTGCTAAAGCCACTGATAGTGGATACCGAATTCAGTATCAAGCTGTGTAAATTTTTTTTGTTTCTTTTTTTTTTTAAAGTATTTTTTATTTATTTAAAAAAAACAAAATACTAAAATATAAACAAACATAAATCCCCAAAAATAAAGAAGAAATTCGGTATATTTTATTGGTGGAAATCATAGGTGGGAGTATCATTTCCCTATACAATATAAGCAAATGCACCCTTCAATATCAAATAATTCAAGTCTCCTATATCTAATAGTGCTACATGTACTTAATAAAAATTTACTTCTCTACGTGTTATTTATTGATAGGTTGAAAATCATGAAACTTGAAATTCAAAATTTAAATTTTATAAGAAAATTAATAAATTAATTTTGTAAGTAAAAGTATAAGTACATGTAATACTATTTATTCTATTCTAATATTGCAAAAAAAAAAAAAATCCAAATATCATAATCAATCGCTAGCTTCCCTCCCATATAGGCCCTGCATTTTTTTTTCCTGTTGTTTATGGAAATCTCGCCCATTATATATGATGCTAAACTTCTAGAATCTCTGCTCGATTACATCTTTAGATTCCTCAACATCCTTGTGTCTAAGACTCTAAAACACTAACTAGAGGGCCCACTTGAACCAAAAGGTCCATTATACTACGAAAGCTCCAAAGGCGTAAAAGCCCAAAGGATAGATCTAGGGCCGATGTGAGAAAATGAAGGGAGTTAAGAGTTGATCAAGTTTAGATATGCACCACGACATCTCCTACTAAACGATATGGACTTCATGTAGTTGTATGATTATTCAAAATACTGAATAATGATCTGTACCGGTAAATTCTAGATAAAATAAGTATTGCAAACATGCCTATATATATACATCAGGTAATCCTTGATGGGAAAGAGACTCTGGGAAAGAGACTCTTTTTTTTTTTTTTTTTTCTTCTTTCTGAATACATGAAAAGATAATTTATTGACTTAAACATTGGAGTGTTTTCAGGCAAACTCCACCGGAGCTTTTTTGGTATTACATAGGTGAGCGATTACAGTAGCAAAGAGGACATGTCGTTAACACTAACATTCTTCTCCAAAAAAAAAAAAAAAAAAAACCAAAACCAAAATGAAATCAATATAATTTTGAAACGTTTTCAAACACTGATTCATTATTGTACTTGACCTTAATTAATTACATCCATATTAAAACTCCACCATGAGCAAGATTTGTTTGTTAAATATATAATTAAGATTTCCTGTTTATAAGTTTGTGAAATTTATTTAAGGAAATTCTTCCTGAAATAGTTTTGACGATAAATCTAAACGTGACACGATAATTTAATCATATTTAAAATTTAAAACTATCACCAATAAACCCCCATGTCTTTCATTTGATATAAGTTAAAATATTTTTGAGGTTGAGTTCTATCATAATCAAAGTCACCATAAGAAAATGAATGAATAATTGCCCTCGTCTAGTGTATGCCCAACCACTTTAGGCCATGTTTGGCAATCTTAAAATTCTCAAAATTCTTCGACAATATCTCTTAGCCTAAAATTTTAACATTTCATCTAATCATTAATTAAACACAAAAAATAATTTAAAAAGATAGTAATGCTATGTAAATATAGTTTTACACATAATATTATATGTATGAGAAATTATATTTGCAGTTTTAAGAAGTGTAAGGTTTGCCACTCCTTTTAAAAATCGTGAATAAATCTGGACATACACGAAAAAATAACTTTTTTAATGGTGTATTCCATTTTTTTAAAGAGAATGTGCGGATTTTGCATATCCTTAAACTATGTTTAGTGTAAGATTTAGTGAAGGTCTGGTTTACTAGAAGAAGAGTAGCAGAATGACAATGGTGATGAAGAGAAAATACTCTATTTTTTGTATTCAAGTCATTTCTGTAAACTGTACAGTAATCTAGTTATACAAGAGAAATAATAACCAGCTATACATGAAAAATAAATGAATGTACAATATTGCCCCCAAGCGTGTACAACCCAAAATATCACTATCCATTCTGTTGAGAATTTGTTGGGCATGTAGTGGTGTTGCGCTCTCTGTCCTGTTCTTTTGTGTGGCAGCTGATGTAGTGGTGTTGCGTTCTCTGTCCTGCTCTTTTGTGTGGCAGCTGATGTAGTGGTGTTGCTCTCTCGGTTTTGTTCTTGTTGTGTGGCAGCTGATTCATCATTCATTAATATTTAGCATTATTCCATATGTATTGAGCATCTGCCCAATTTAATCAGTATTTTCTTTTTTAATTCAAATTTCAAATGTCAAAATTTTTACCAATTTAATAACTGACACTTCAACACATATAGTTATGTAAATAAAATTATAAGTATAGATTTCGGATATCCTTTTTCATTTTAAAAAAATCATAATCAAATAATTTTTTAACTTTATATATCTACGATTACAAACTCCAATACAATAATTATTTTAAAAAGGTTTTTATTCAAATTTCTCCATCTCATTTTCCAAAATCTAATCTCAAACAAATTTTTAAAATTTTCAAATATTTCCAAACATTTTTTTACTATTTCTAAAAAGTCTCACTTATTGGTGGAAAAATCCTCACCTTGAAAATCAAACATCTTTTACATACCTTAACAATTTTTAATCCTTTAAAATAAATTCCATCTAATCATTAGATCAATTTTCGTAATTTTAAAAATAATAACATTTTTATAAAAAGACTATCAATCCAAACATACTTTTTACAGATTCCACTGCATGTAAATTATTTCATAAGAAAATCATTTAAAAATATTTTTAACCTTTTTTTTCGCAAAAGGAAATAATAAAAAAATTTACTTGTCATCATTAACTCACACACCAATATTTTAAAAAAACATCATGCATGAACCGTATAGATGAAAAATGAATTTATTATCTCTACATTATATATTAATATGTAATTTTTTTAAATTTTTATTTAAATAAAAAATAAGAATAAAAAATTATATATTAATGCGTGAAATAGGAGAAATAAATAGAAATTTTCCGTACAAATATGTCTTCCGAAAGTTCTAACCCTGGAAGTGTTCTATATTCCGCCGTCCCTACCTTATATTTTTTCTAGGCCATTGTACCATCACGCTTATTTTTAAATCAGAAAAATTATATGCATATATATTATTGAACAATTTTAATTATTAAAAATCTAAAAGGTCAACTTGTTTGACGATGCTAGCTATCAGGTTAGCACCTCGTGTCGTGGATCGATGAAACTCAACTAGGTGATATTAGAACCTGCACCTGGTGTAGAGGATAGCACCTCACCAAAATCTTTCAGAATAAAATTTCAACGGAATGCAAGCATCATTTTTGACCACTAGGATTGTTTTAGCATATTCTAGAGAATGTTTTGATAGTCTATAAATACTGAATAGTACTCAAAGCTAAATAAGAAATACGATTATAAAGCTCATATTACCTCTCTGCATACACTTGCAATTTGATGAATTCTAGTTGATGAATTTTATCAAATACTGTGTGTGCACTCTGTTTTAGCTTAACAGAGCCAGATAGGACTTACGTCCAGCTTTTTTTCTCTGATTCCTCATGGCACCCAAACACACTTCTCCTAACCCTTCTATCACTAATTCTGCAGCTCAACTCATCACCATTAAACTCTCTACAGACAATTTTCTCCTTTGGCAAGCTCAAATTCTTTCATTCCTTAAAGGAAACCAGCTTTTTGGGTATGTTGATGGAACCATACCCATGCCTCCCCCCACCATCAATGACGCCCCCAACCCAGATTATACTTCCTGGACCCTTCAAGATCAATTAATCATGTCAGCCATTAACTCCTCTCTCACCGATACAGTGCTCTCCCATGTCTTGGATTGCTCTACTTCCCGTCAAATATGGCAAACTCTCCAAGTTCTTTATTCTGCACAATCAACAACCCACCTTATGCACACGAAATTTTAGTTGGCCACACTTAAAAAAGGGTCCGACTTTATTTCTGTGTATTTTCACAAGGCTAAGGCTCTGTCGGCTTCCCTGAATGCCGCAGGCCATCCTCTTCCCAAATCTGAATTCATTATTTACCTTTTGACTGGTTTAGGAACAGATTTTGAGTCGGTGGTATCCTCTATTACCACTCGACCAAATCCTCTTACCACCTCACAGGTTTACAGCTACCTTGTAAATCATGAGTCTCGTCTTAATCATCAAACACAGTCTCTTCTCTCTGTTGTGCCCTTTTCCGCTAATTCCACCACTACACGCTCACCAAACCAGTTTTCTTCTGGTAACCGTGGTTGTGGCCGTAGTCCTCGGCGAGGTCAGGGTGGTCGTTCCTTTCCTCCCTCCTCTCCGAATTTCTTTCCTCCTCAACAGACCAATCGTCCTACCTGTCAGTTGTGTCATCGAGTGGGTCACTCTGTCGTCTCTTGTTATCATCGTTTTGATCATACCTATCAGTCTCCCCCTCCTTCATCCTTCTCGGCTAATTTTTCCAACTTTCCAAATTCCTCCACATCTTCTAAGAGTTGGTTTCCAGATATAGCAGCTTTTACGCACTTCACGTCTGATTTTTCTAAACTCAATCTGGACTCCATTCCCTATCAGGGACCTGATCAAGTAACTATTGGAGACGGCTCCTCTCTGGCTATTAAGAACTCTGGCTCTGGATTACTCCCAACACCTTCTGGCAATTTTCTCCTTCGCCAACTTCTTCACGTTCATTTAATTTCCAGAAATTTATTATTAGTTCGTCAATTCTGTTTAGACAATTCTGTTTTCTTTGAATTTAACTCATCTGGTTTCTTTGTGAAGGATTTGCATTCCCATGAGGTACTTCTTCAGGGGCCCATTAAGAATGGATTGTATGTTCTTTCAGATGATCAGACTACCTCTCATCCTCCTCAGCATGCTTTCATTGGCGAACGAACCACACCTCACATTTGGCATTCCCGACTCGGTCACCAATCCTCACGTATCACCTCCTTCACCATACGACATTACAACCTTCCTGTCACATCCACCTCTAGTCCGTCTCCTTGCTCGGCATGTCTTCGAGCTAAATCTCATGCTCTACCTCATCCACCCTCATCTTCTCGATCTACTTTTCCTTTTCAGTTATTATTTTTAGATGTCTGGGGACCTGCGCCTGTGCTGTCATCTAGTGGTTTTCGATACTATCTTTATATTGTTGATGATTTTACTAAATACATTTGGCTTTTTCCGTTACATGCAAATCTGATGTCTCTACCATTTTTTTTTTATCTTTTGTTAAATATGTCAGCAATACATTTTCCAAAAATATAATTAACATACAATTTGATTGGGGTGGCGAATTCCGCCCCTTTCATGCCATTTTGCAAAATTTTGGAATTTCTCACAGAATTACATGTCCTTATTCTCATGCACAAAATGACAGTATTGAAAGAAGACATCGCCATATTGTTGAAACTGGACTCTCTCTTCTAACTCAGTCTTCAATGCCTACCAAATATTGGGTTGAAGCTTTCCAAACTGCAGTTTTTCTTATTAATCGAATGCCCACTCCTATTCTTCATTACATGTCTCCATATCAATCTCTTTTTAATTCTTCTCCTGACTATTCCTTTTTACGTATTTTTGGTTCAGCTTGTTGGCCCAATCTTCGCCCTTTTAATCGTCACAAATTAGATGTAAGATCTCAACTCTGTGTCTTTTTAGGATACACTTCTAATCACAAAGGATATAATTGTTTGCATATTCCCTCTGGAAAAATTTACATTTCGCGTGATGTTCGTTTTGATGAAAGCTTTTTTCCCTTTGCCTCATCTACAGCCTATTCTCATCCGACTTCCTCTCCTTCCCATACTCATCATCAATTCCTTTTATCTCCTTCTCTTCACATACAGGCCGCCTCTACTCCTTCTCGCCACATACAGGCCGCCTCTACTCCTTCTCTTCACATACAGGCTGCCTCTACTCTTTCTCGCCACATAAAGGCCGCCTCTACTCCTTCTCTTCACATACAGGCTGCCTTTACTCCTTCTCTTCACATACAAGCCGCCTCCACTACCTCACAAACTCACCCCCATGAGCCTCTTTCTTCTAACCCTACACGCCCGATACATTCTCCAGATAGTCTCTCTTCCAATTCTTCTTCAGCGCCGTCGACCTTGCCCTCTGCAACTTCACTGCCTCAAGCTACTTCTTCCACTCCTCTTCTCCCTACTTCCCTCAATACTCACCAAATGCTTACCTGATCTAAAGACCACGTTACTCGACCCTTACAGCGCTAAGATGGGACCATTCCTTGGCCACCATCGAAACACTCTGCCTCTCTAACCAAAGCCTCTTCCATCCTTGATGAACCCAGCTCGTACACAGAGGCTTCCAAATTCCCTGTCTGGCGTGCTGCCATGGTTAGTGAATTTGAAGCTCTTCTCAGAAATAAAACTTGGACCCTCGTTCCTTCTCATCCGAACCAAAATCTCTTAGGTTCTAAGTGGGTTCTTAAGACCAAACGACTTGCCAATGGAACCATTGAGCGACGCAAGGCTCGCCTTGTTGCAAAAGGGTTTCATCAACAAGCCGGGCTTGACTACTCGGAGACATTCAGCCCTGTCGTAAAGCCAGTTACCGTGCGCCTGTTGATCTCCATTGCAGTGACCAGACGGTGGCCTCTTCATCAGTTAGACATACATAATGCCTTCTTGCACGGGGACTTCGAGGAGGATGTCTACATGCAACAACCAACTGGGTTTGTTAATTCTGATTTTCATAATTACGTTTGTAAATTGAAAAAATCCATTTATGGTTTGAAACAAGCCCCTAAGGCTTGGTTTTCGAAACTTAGCTCTAAACTCATAGATCTTGGTTTTCGTCCTTCCCTTTCGGATTCCTCTTTATTTATTTTTACTTCTGCTACTGTTTCCATTTATGTGTTAATTTACATAGATGATATTATTGTTACTGCTTCAGATTCATCTCTCATTTCTGATTTTATCTCCTCCCTGTCCATGTTTTTCTATGTAAAGGACCTTGGCTATCTTCATTTTTTTCTGGGCATTCACGTCTGTCAAACACCTACGGGTCTCTTTCTCTCCCAATCCCGCTATATTTCTGATTTATTAACTCAGACTAATATGCATGAGTCAAAACCAGTGTCCACACCAATGTCATCTTCATCTAAACTTTCTGCTCTTGACGGATCCTCTTTTGAAGATTCTCAACTTTACAGAAGTGTTGTTGGCAGTCTTCAATATCTCTCGTTTATTCGTCCTGACATTTCATTTGTTGTTAACAAAGTCTGTCAGTATATGCACTCACCCCGTAACTCTCATTGGCAAACTGTTAAACGCATATTACGTTATCTCCGCCTCACCATCTCCTTTGGTCTCTTCTTCTCTTCTACTTCTACTTTTAAACTTACCGCTTTCTCAGATGCTGATTGGGCTGGTTGTCCAGATGATCGAAAGTCGACAGGTGGTTTTTGTATATACTTTGGGTCTCATTTAGTGTCATGGAGTTCCAAGAAACAACCAACCATAGCTAGATCCTCCACTGAATCTGAATACAAATCTGTTGCGAATATTGCTTGTGAACTTTTGTGGATACAATCCTTGTTAAAAGAACTAGGAATTTTTATCTCTGATGCTCCAAACTTGTTATGTGATAATATTAGTGCAACTTATCTTTCAGTTAATCCTGTTTTGCACTCAATAACTAAGCATGTGGATCTCGATTATCACTTTGTACGAGACCGTGTTGCTAACAAGACTCTCACTGTCTCTTTTGTTCCAAGTAAAGAACAGATTGCCGATATTCTCACTAAGCCACTCTTTTCAACTCGCTTTGCTCTATTACGTTCAAGCCTCACTCTTCTCCCTGTGCCGCTTGAATCGCGAGGGGATATTAGAACTTGTGCACCTGCTGCAGAGGATAGCACCTCACTAGAATCTTCCAGAATAAAATCCCAACGGAATGCAAACAGCATTCCTGACCAATAGGATTGTTTTAGCATATTCTAGAGAATGTTTTGATAGTCTATAAATACTGAACAGTACTCAAAGCTAAATAAGAAATACGGTTGTAAAGCTCATATTACCTCTCTGTATACACCTGCAATTTGATGAATTCTAGTTGATGAATTTTATCGAATACTGTGTGTGCACTCTGTTTTAGCTTACTTCAACAGGTGACCACGACCAAGACTTTAGAGCATTATTATTGGATTATTTAAATGTAAATATAAAATTTATATAATATGATATAATTTTGCATTTAGATATTTTATTTAATTTTTTTTATATTAGATTATCCATCTATTAGTTAAAATAATAATAAAATATTATAAATTTAATAATATTTTTTTAAAAAAATTTCTATTAATTTTTTTTTCTAAATTTAGAGATTATATGGAAATACATTATTATTTTTTATTAAATAATATGGAGAAATAGTGCATGAGGAAGAATGAGAATAGGGAGGGAGAATAGAGGGAGAGAGAGTGTGTATAAAGATATTATTTTTTATTTATTTGAATGTGAAATAGTAACAATCAAATTTGGTTACAAATCTTAACTTTATTGTAGCTAAAAGTAGAAAATTTTGGAATTAGATAATCAAATGTAGAGCATTTTCAAGTTCTATTAGCTAAATTTGTCATTGGATTTGCATTTGCATGATCCAATGAAGATGCTCTTAGTCATAGTAAAATATTTCATCTTATTTTATTTAATTATTATAATTTTTTTAATTTTTATATAAAATATAATAAGTAATCTAACTTCTTCAAATTCAAAATTAATAATAATATTAAAAATTATTATTCTAATAATATATTATTTAACTTTCAATTTTTATTTCAATTTATCTCATCTTAACTCACTATCTAAACTATATCTTAGGCCTCGTTTAGAACTTAGATTGATTCAGTCTAATTTTAAACTGAGGGCTAATTTGGATCCCAAACTCCTCTCAACTCATATCATCTAATCATTACAATTTTTTCAAATTCCAACACAAAATATAATAAACAAAATTCAACTTTTTCAAATCCTAAAATAATAATATTATTAAAAAATAATGTTCTAATAATATTTTATTCAACTTCTATCTTAACTCAGCTCAACATTCAAACGGAGCCTGAGTTTAATATCAAAATATCCAATTTTCAAATCACTAAACTTATCTCAATTCAAAACTTTTTTACACGTGAGACCCACAAAATTTTTCAACTCAACACCTATTTTACATGTGAGATCCATAATTTTTTTCAACATTTCATAAATATATTTAAACTCATTTTAGGTAGGTCTTTTAAAACTTACTCTATTATTTCAACTCATTATTATTTATAAAAAATTTAATTCAGTTTAACATTTAAATGGGTCTTTCGCACTTGGAAAAGCAAAATGACGTGCACATAACATTTTTCATAATATAAAATTAGGTATTGAATGTGAGATATTTATGTGAAGTGTATTATTCTCGCACTATATGTAATTTTTTTTAATTTTTTATTTAAATACTAGTAAAGCACTTATGTGCAAGGCACATATGTCTGATTTTATGTGCCTAATTTTTATTATTTATTGCGTTTTTCAATCTCATTGGGAGGAATTTAAAAAACATGTTTTCATAGCAACTGCTGAATTTTGAATTTTTTGTACATAAAATTGAAATTTGTTGTGAAATAGATCAGTAAAACTGGTTATAAGGTGTAAACTTATGAAATTGTGGTGGAAAGAAATGTGGTTTGCTTTGAGGAAAAACAAGGGCTACGGTGATGGCCGGTGCATATATGGTAGAGAAAATTTGTGAGTGAGAGATTATTTGAGATGTTGTCGGGCAAGTATCAACGCATTTGAAAAAGATGGAAAATCCGGTTTATAATCTAGATGGAGAAATTTGATCTGGTTAATAAGTCAAATGTTGAAGTTATTTATAAGTTGGTGAGTTTTGGAAATTAATACTCATCATCCATTACTGCATTTTCTCAACGCTTGAAGTCAAAGAGTGGTGAGGTTGAAGAATTTAGTGAGAAGATTTATGTACTCTAGGAATTTTATGTAAGGGAGGGAACATTTCAGTAGACAAACAAAATGTTTAAGTTTTTATTAAATTCTTTCTTTCACTTGCCAGCTCCTATGAATAGAGATGACATGACAATTTATGAAGAGAATGAGTTTCTAAAAAATGAGACTAAGAATTTTAAATTTTTGTAAGCATATTAAATAAAATATAGTTTTTTTTTATAGGTAATATGCTTCTTAGTTGATGGGTGAAAAAAGATCTACGTATTAACCATAGTTAATAAGCAATTTACCTTATCCTAAATAATAAAAAAATATCCATTACTTATTACCTTATTCTAGAAATAATAAAATAGTATCGTATTTTCTAAACTTTGCATAATCTATCAACCTGAGCTCTAATTTCAATGGGCGAGGAAAAAATTGATTCCTACAGTGAGACATGGACGATGAATCTTGAAAAATCTCAAATGAGTAAAAGGCAACTGCGCATGAATCCATATCTAATAACATATCAATTGAGTGAATAAATGATATGAATATATATAAATCACAAATAAAAAAGGTTTATGATAAAAGTTTTTCAAACGCAGATCTTAGAGAGCAATATGTAAAACATATATATAAAACATATTAACAAAATATCACAGGAACTCTTCAAAGGTAAGTTTTGAAGAACAGTATGCATATCATAAAAGTTTTTTCAAGTTAACAAAAAGCTATTTGTGCAGTCTGAGGTTAATATATATATATATATGTAACTCAGCTTGTTGTTTTGGTTATTAGATGCATAGATATGACGGTAAAATTCTTGTGTCGTTGCTTTTTTAATTCATCTATATTTGCGGCAACGTGTATGACCCATTCTTTTTCTGACACATGTGCCGTAATATTTTGCACATACGGTAAATGTTCATACATAAAATCAATTTAAAAATTTAGAAGATATTGAAAGAAAATAATATTATATGAAATGAATGTAGCTATACAAATGAAATGTTTTTCCATTTAATTACAAGGATGTTAGATTTTATGCGATGGGTTTAAAAAGTTTTTTAATGCATTCTCTTACAAATTTTGTACGATAAAATATTGTATTAAATAATTTCATTACTTCGCTAGTGTGGTTCATGAAATCAATTGCTGTATAGCCCATTGCCTCTTCTGCAATTGCTCCAAATAAAACAGCTGTCAATCGTCCTGTATTATCATCTATCTCAACATAGGCTCAACAATTGGAACAAATAAAAGTAGATTTCTCAATTTTAATGATCTATTCATATGAGAAAATTGTTATATTAGAAGTTACAAATTAAAATATGAAGGAAACATATATATCGTGGCTGTGCGATGCTCATATATTTGTATTGATAACATAAGAATTTATCATTATAGGCATATCTCGTTCCTTTGTTGCATCCAATACAGGACATGTAGAAAAATATTTTATGGAGATCAACTACAATATTTGTCATCGAATCCAAAAATTTGGTTTCTATATGAAAAATGAAAACAAACATGCATATAAAGTGGATAGCGTATCATATTTATATAAATAAAACATAATAATAAAATTTAAAAAGTAGAACGTTACTGTCATAGGTTGTAAAGCTTTCAGGAAAGCAACAACATCATCAATCTTTATTATGGATCGAATACTAACATTTAAGGCTGATGCTGATGAAATAGGTATTCTTTTTTCAACAATTTCTTCAAGTTGTGATTCATTAAGTGTTGCCCTTAAAATTTATATATAAATTGGTAAGAATAAAAGAGAGTAAATAAAACATAACATGAATATATATTTTTATATATGTTAATAGAAATAGATTACCATTGTTGCAACGATGTTGTAACATGAATAAAAGGTTCAATAATAAAAACACTTTTTGGTCTTGACAAAAGGGAGAGTCCTGCATTGTGAAAATATATTAATAATGTCAAAAATATAAAATATATAAGAAATAAAGTGAATATTATTTAATAAAAATACCATTATAAGAGCCAACTTTTAAACGTATGGCAAGAATCATTTGTTTAGCTCCAATAAGATTCAAAATTGTTTGACATTTTTCGTGAACAAATCAATCCCACATTGTAAGACAAACATGTATAAGACTGTAAAATTAAGAAAATAATATGTAAGAATATAATATTGAGATGTAATACATGAAATATATTCAAATAAAGTGATAAAAATAATCTATAATAGTTTTACCTTTGATCGATTATATATATTTCTTGAATCAACGTAGACTTATGTGCTATAGTTATCTCTTTAGGTGGGTCAATGTGTATATCAACAGCCAAGAGATAAAAAAAATGTAAGAAATGTGTTAGCTATAAATGAAAGAAATTATGAAAGAAAATGACATGATGAAGTAGAAATGACCTGTTTCAGCATTTGTGTCTTTGTAATTGTGTAAGTCAGTGAATGGAATAAAATTGTATTCAGCCGGCTGCAAAACTTCATCATCGTTTGTTATATCTTCAATAATTGTTTTATAATTGAAAATCCATTGATACTGATGTGCTTTAGTTCTATATTTTGGATCTAATAGTTTCACATACGCGTTGCTGATGTAGTAAGATCGAACCATGTGTAATGTATCATCACGCGAATCGATGTCTTTGTCAAATATGATTGCCTATAGCCGATTGCCCTATAAAGCATAATACATAATGTATAAATTATACATAAAATATATTGTAAAGCAATGTTTTGAGATTAAAGAAATATAATAATTCAGAAATAGAATGAAGACAAAGACATTTTATAAGGTATATATTAAATTTATTAATATAATTTCTATATGAATAGAAAATAAAAAATTTTATTTTTAGAAATTGTAAATATATGACATCTAATACCTCGGGATCAATTAATGTTAACTTTTGATAATTTTTTGTTGAACCTTGAGCAATACATTTTGGTGATTTCTCATTGACAATCATTTTTATCTTCCAATCCCTTTAACTGGGAGTAATATCTTCGATTGATTTATAGATAGTCCGTATCCTGATGAGTACCTATGCATAGAATAAAAGAATATATTAATGGAACAAATTAATATTTTATAATATAATTGGAATAAGATATAATAGAATACAACAATAACATTATATAAAAATAAAAGAGAAATAGACAAAATGAATAGAGATATATTATAAATTTATTACCTATGTAGGCTCATGTTGAATGTGCCATTTTTAATAAATCTCTATAAACAATATTTTTTGTGTGACTTTCTTTAGATTGTTATAAGAACTTTTATTGAGCTACTACTTTTTGCTCTTGATAAGGCCACATATAATTGACCATGCAAAATACAGGCTGAGGCAGGTATATTCCAACAAAATTTAGTGTCTGTCTTTGTGATTTGTTTATTGTCATTGCGAAGCTTAGTCTGATAGGGAACTATGTTCTTTTAAATGGAAATCTACTGTTTTCATCTGAATTTGGTAGGAATGGAATCTTTGGTATGAAAACTCTCTTTCCACTGTAGTGATCGATTGCAATTTCTACATCAATGACATTGCGATTGAAGTTGCGACAGATCAAACGTGTTCCATTACATAAGCCTTCAGAAGGATCAATGTTTCTGAGCAACATGATGGGATAATTTTTTTTTAAACAATAATTCATGAGGTGGAAGTCCATTCGGTGTCAATGTATTTAGGAAGTCTTCCATAATACATTGTTCAGAGGAATCTATTGTTTTATTGAAGCTATAATAACGTATAATTTTACCAGGCAATCTTTCGATCAGTATAACATTAATTTGATCAATATAAACATTTCTCGGTGTTAATATAGCTCAATTGCTCATCTGTAAAAGGTTATATGAATAAATGTTCATATCTCCAAAAACAGCATCAATCAAATTTTTCAAAGACTCAAGATCATTGGTATAAAGGATGAGCATTTCATTGAAAATTTTTATATTTTCTTCAATAGTAATTGGTGATGTTCCATTGCCCTTGTAACAAGTATCCTGAAAAATCCAGATCTAATCTTGCTCTCATATTTTCACTTAAGGTAATTTTTTTCATCATAGGCCAGAGATAAGAGGCAACTAAGCTGGAATTAATTTGTTCTTGTTTTGTGCCTTTACGAACAACTGGAAGAACTTGAAATAAATCCTTACCAAATACTACAATTTTTCCACCAAACGGCAATTCTGAATCATTAATATCTCGTAACATTTTATCAAATGCTTCAACAGATTCTTTTATAGATATAGGTGCCTCATCCCATACAATTAATCTTGAAAGACGTAGTAATCTGGCAAGACCTCCCTGTTTGTTGACACTACATATGATATTTTTTTCGACATCTAATGGAATTTTGAACCTGTGCTGTTCGACCACGAAATAAAATAGATGCAGCAACACCAGATGATGCAGTGGCGAGTGCAATTAAATGTTCAGATATGAATTTAGCGAGAAATGCCTTATATAGGAATGTCTTTCCAGTACCACCAAGACCATCAATAAAAAATACAGTAGTCTCATTGGAAAAAACTTTCTGTAAGATTTCATTATATGCTTGTAGTTGTTCAGAATTAAGAGTCCCTGATGCTAAAAGATCATCTTCTGGAATTGTAACTGCTAATTCATCGCTGATTTCTTTACATTGAGATTGCTCTTCATCAAAGGAGACATTATAATCTAGAAGATGGAAGACATTAGTATCTTTTCCCATTGATTCAAGTGTAGAAGAAACACTTTGTAAGACCTTTTTTCTTACATCTGTTATATTTGCATCAGATGTTTGGAAATCAATTGACATGTCTTTTTCAAAGTGTTCCCAAAGTTCCCTTCGGTTTGTAGGATTACAATATACCAAGATTGTTGCAAATAAACACCTCAAACCCTATGACATTTAATACAAAGACGCCTATTGTAAACAATCTTGAAGGCCATTATCTTTCTTTAACAACCTATGCAAAGTAGCTGCCTCGTGAAATGTTGGTGCAATGATACCATCAATTGTCTTGATACGATCAAATGATAAAGGACCTCAGATATGATTCAATAATATTCGTAGATAATATTTTTCACCTTCAAATGGATTTGATGTAACAATCCGCCCTATCACAGTTTTTTTCTTTCTTGGAGTCCATATTTTATATTGTTGGTTCCAAACGAAAGCTTTTGGAAATTCTTTGTACAACAATTTACAAGCATTTGTATCTACCTAATTTGTTGTAAAAAATTCAGTTAACATTGACTTTACTGAGAAATCCGAGCTAACAACATTGCTCTGGTTTTCATGTGCACGAAAGGTTACCTTGTGTTGATTTTCAAGATGTAGATGTAAACTGTAGACTGCTGGATACATTTTATTAAGAGTAAGATCATATATCCTTCACATGGCTTCAGGTGGAGTGATCCATCTTACTGATTGGAATTGTCAGATTTCATCAATATCTTCAGTACCATTTTAATAAATTAAATTGAAAGCGATACGATCATGACCCTTATAAATGTATTTATAAAGATATTTGACTGTCTTAATTGTGGAGCAAACCTCAACATTGATATGACAATCATATTTCGCAATTAGATATAGGTTATGTGGAACAACTCAACGATTATCTAAAATTTTGCCTCTAACTTTACCAGATATTCCAGTATCACGGCATCTATACTGCGGGAAGCAATCATTTTCTAAAATAGTAGCAGTCATGAAACTTTTTGGGTACTTTGCAGTTTTTGCATCTTTTTTCATGCATATGTTGGTAGGATTTAATATTCCACAAGGACCATACATCATATGTCTAACAACTGATTTTATATAAATGCAAGTTGTTGTCTTTATCAAGTATTTCTGCAAATCTGATATTATCAAAAGACTCAGGAGCATACATTTTCCAATCTCGTTGTAGTACAATTAGGAAATGAGCATGTGGAAGATATCTTTTTTTGGTATTCAATTATATAAACATATGCTGAAATTTTCCCAAATATTTGCCGCTTAAACAAATCATATTTTAGCTCTTCCAATTTTGCTATAAAGATGCGGGCAATCAAGTCCGACCGATTTTATGCCTCTTCCTATGGTTCTAACTCATCTAAAACTTCTTTCCAACTTGGATTACATGTTATGGTCAAGAAAATATCACGTTTCTCAAAATGTTGAATTAAAACTTTGCTTCCATATATCTTTTATGCATATCCCTTGGACCTCCAATAAAAGATGAAGACAAAATAATACGTTTACTAATTTTGGAAGCATTATTTTGTCCAATTGAAATACTATCAACAATACCTTGATATACTTCCAATTGAATATGTTGCTACTTATTACGAAAGTAATTTAATCTTGATGTCTCAATCTTCACATACACATCAACTACAAATTGTTATAACAGACGATCACATAGCAATAAAATACTTTTATTGTTCTTTCTTATTTGTAACTTGTAACAGTAATACTCATAGCATGAAATAGTTGGCTCTTTCTTTTTTTGGTAAGAACTACAGAAAAATAAAGCGAATGAATTAGAAATAAATATCATATAAGGATAGAATCTAAATAATTGAGAAGTAGTATGAAAATAGACCTTCTTCTTCTCTTCTAAGTAAGTATTCTGCTGAAAGAAATTGGTTAGCATGAATTGTAATTCCTATTCCAAGATATAACAATGCTGTTCCTTTTCTTATTTTCTGTATGCCTTAATGCCAACCAGTATCATCGAAGGGAAATAATAATGGATATTGTAAAGGATTATAACAACTGAAATAATATTGAACTATACGACCTTAACCTGCATGATTGAAGACGACAATGTCTCGGGCTCTTAAACTCTCAAAATTTTCATTTTCAATCCAAATAGCTGCGACCTGTGAGACTGATGGAGTATTGTAAACACGTTGATCTAAACTAACATCTGATCTAATATGAATCCTGTATTTCTCCAAATTGGGTAGATCACCAAGAGTCCGGAAAAAAGTAGAGTATGAATTAACATGGAGTATATCCATAACTTTTCCAATAATTGACGGATTTAATCTCTCAGAATCATAAACATGATTCTCTATTTCATGTTCAGTATCAAAGAAATAGAGCTGCAAATAAGAGGGATGTTTGTCGAGAGGGAGTAAATCATTAATGTAATGATATATTTGTCCCTGAACTTGAAATGTGTAAATTCCTCTATTTCTTCTGCATAGATCTTGATCGAATGTAACTCCAAATGATGTAAAAGTAAATTTGTTATTATATGTGCGCACATAGGTACGAAAGTGAATAACTTCATCTGCATTCAAAGTAAATAGTTAATAAAATTGATCTGGAACATCATTACTAATTAATGAAACTGTCTCATCAGCACAACAGAAACCATTCGGTTCATGATGAAACCTTTTTGCTTGGCAATATTTACAGAATGGAACCGATGGTAACAAACTTGCCTCAATTGGTATACTTCGTAATATTTCTCTAAAATTAGCGGATGTTTGATGTTGTTTTTCTGTAGGATAAAAGAAGCAGATATTGAAAAACTAAAAAGAGCAAACAAGAAGGAATACAAAAGGAAGGAGGAACCTAGTTTTAGATATGGTTCTTACCCTAGGAAGATATTGATGCTCTTGTTTCAAAAGTAGGATGGTTTGAAGGAAGATAAATAATCTGATCTGAAAGTTCTGTAAGACTATTAAAATCTAAACTATCCATTTCCAATGGTATAGATGAATTGTTTTCTGAAGTCACTACAGATATAGTAACATTGGAAGAACATCCGAGTTCTTCTGTAGAAAATATTTCATGCCTCATATTAGAAGCACAAGAAATGTGTTGCTTTTTTCCGCGCAACACATCGAGGAAATCATTATCATATATTGATCTAACATCATTTTCTAGTATATTTCTTTCAATAGGATTCGATGCAGAAGAGCATAGAAATAGGTCATTCTCTGTAATAGCAGATTTTGCAAGTAGTCTTTGTTCAGCATACATTTCTCTCTTTTTAAGAAATATCTCTTCTATTTTTTCTTGTGAATATGAAGCATAGGAAGCTTTTTTTTTTGGTCTTTCTCAACATCTTGAAATTTATTTCAAATAGAAAATCCAGATAATATAATATAAAGAAAATGTTTGATTATATTTAGATGTATTTTACCACGTTTCATTACATTATTGAAGAAAATAAATCCTTCAATAATTGGATTTAATCAGATAGTAAGAAATTCCAATGGATTGTTGAAGAGCAATAATGGGGAAAATTTGTGTCTAGAAGAAAATAAATAAATATTATAAATATGTTCATAACGTGGTAACACAAATTGTATATAAACTAATTACGATGCGTACAAAGTAATGGACAATAAGTAAATGAAAAAATGACATGAATAAATTAAAACTATAGACATAAGAAAATGAATGCAAAATATTTAAACGCAACTATTATATCTCAAAATAAATAAAATTTAGTAGAAGGCAAATAGTTAAAAAATAATTTAGAACCTGAAGAAAATGGAGTTGTGAGATAGGAGCAAATAGATAAACGTCTAAATCCTACAATGTGAGGAGAAATAGCAAATATATCAAGACAAAATATTATAATAAATTATGAACAAAATAATCTAAATCAAATTATGTAATAATAATGTTAGAAAAATTTTAATTTATTTCTTTAAAAATGTTTGTCTCTTATATTTTTCAACATTTTCTCATTGTTTTTTCTTTCTCTTCTATTGTTTCCCATTTCTGTCTTTCCCGTACCATCCTTTTTTTTTCCTATCCTTTCTCCTAGTATCTGCATTGTCCTAGCGAGTCTCTCCTTTTCATTGATTCCTTTATAAAATATAAAATAACATATTTTTATATATTAATTTTTATAAAATTTGTTTATAAGTATAGTAATTCTCTTACAATTGTTGCAATCCTCTTGAGAAAAATAATTATAGACCTATTTATTACTAATATAAAATTTGATATTTAGTAAATAATATTAGATTTTAAAAATATCGAACTTCTTCATTAATAAAATATACCTTCTTATGTTATGAAAATTTATAATTATATTAATAAACCTATTGTTGTTAATTTTATTAATTACACTCGAATGCATATATTGTATAATTATCATTTCTAAATTATATATCTAATTTATTAATTTTAAACCTAGAAAGTACATTATTAAGTGCTAAATAATTTAAATTTAAATTTTCAATATTTACAACAGGAAAATAATTTAAACAAATTGTAATATATTAGATATTTTATAAATTCTCAAATATTGTTAATAATATTGGATTAGTTATTAAAATAAAAATTAAAGGAAATAAAATACAGGAAAAAAATAAATGGTTTTTAAAGATTTTATTTCCTTATTACAATTTTATGGATAAGTTTATTTCGCATAACCTTTAAACTAATTAAATTTTTTTCTCATTATCCATATCTTAAACATTTGGTAAAAAAAAAAAAAAAACAAATGTGATGTGTGGAAATGATGAATATAAATTTTCTATTTTAATTTTCCAACTTTGGATGCACTAATTAAATAGTGGCATAATTTAAAGGTCTTGAGATAACTTACACTTTTTTTAGTATTTTATTGTTTAACTGTTTAATTGCTTTTTTTCTTTTTGTACTATTTGAATTTAGATTAAAAATTTTAGAACATGTCAAGTTTTATAAAATTGAATTTATTTTTAATTAAATTACATGTTGGTATAGTTTTTTTTGTTTAGTTTTTTATGAAATAACTTTTCAAAATAAAAGACTATTCGAGATAACGTATATGACACTTTCAAATAATTAGATGTCAATAGAATTATAATATAATAAATAGAATTATAATACACTTTCAAACTGAGGGAGGGTAGAGATGCATGAAATAGCTATAGTGTGAAGCAACTTCTTCTAATGTTTTTTTATTTATTATTTGTTTAAGAATTAATTCTTAATTACTTGGGTAAATATTTTTTTTTTGTTTATTGTTCAGATCTATAAGTTTTAAATTTTGTTTTTGCAAAATAAAGTTTCATTTGTAGAGATTATTCTCGGTTTTAGCCATTAAGCACATGGGGTGTGCCTCATGGTAAATTTGAAATTTTTTACAAATTTCCTTATTTAAAAAGAATACAAAATTTATGTTCAATTTAAACAAGGAATGTAATAAAGTTTTTTAGATAAACTGCTTACAATCTAAGTAATCAAATAACAAACATAAGAATTGAACTTGTACCCAAAAGATTAGACACAAGGTCCAATTTCTAACTATATAATTTACCCTCATATTCCAATTATAAATTGTAAAACTTTCCAAATATTGATATTAACTTTGCAACAATTATTATAGTATAAATTAGAGCGAACAAAACAGTGAAAGAAAAGAAGTTCAATAAACTACGTGTTAGTAGTTCTAAAAAAAATTCAGTCAAACCCACTTCACTATGAATAAAATTCTACAATAATGCAAATTTTTAAAATTTTTCTTATTTTAAAATTTTAATATACTCATATGCACTATCCACTGTAGTACAATGAATAATCTCTTCTGCTGTTGGTCTGAATTTTACCACTATTGTAGATTTAGTATCATCGTAAACGTCTAAATATACCCGACATCTAAGATCAACAAAGAGGTTATTGTTTGTTAATATTTATATTTTTTAGTTTTTAATTTTGATGTAAGAATTTAAAATTTCTTAATATGGAAGAAAGTTTTTACTGTGGCAGTGATACAACCATACCCTTGTAACTGTAACATAAAAATTTTTTATTAGAGTCGTATCCGGTTGCTCTGTTACAGTTGGGACAAGACATGTAATAAAAATCTATAAAAAAAAAATTTATTCAATAAATTTTATTTATTCGATACAAATTTATAAAAAGAAAAAAGAATGAAAAATTTAACTGAATAAATTTTTAAAACGAATGAAATTTTTTATTAATGGGTTTTAATAACTTTATTTTTTTGAAAGTAATGACTTTATTGATAATATTATTAATGACACTTTTTTTTCATTGATAATATTTTGCCTAATTCTAACTATTAATGTATCAGGTGAAGAAAATATCTCCCTACACTCAAATCTCCACCGTCCACCTTAGCTTCACAAGATGTTTGTTACCCGTCGGCTCACCCAAGAAACAAAGAGAAAACTTCTTCCCTCCAAGAAAGCCATGGCTGGCCCACCTTTCTCTCTCCTCTTCTCTTATCTTCCATTCTCATCTTCAAGAAACCAAGTTCCTCTCATCTCCTTCAAGCTTTGCGACTCCATAGCAAGGAAAGACTTCACCCTTTATTTTTGGCTCTCTCTCTCTCTCTCTCTCTCTCTCTCTCTCTCCACCTTATACTTTCACCATCACCCTACCGGCAACCGCAAGCCCCAACGAAGAGGACAACCACTACTGTGTGTGAGTTTTTTTATTTCTCTGTTTGTTGGATCTAAATGTGGTTGTTGGATATGTGTTCCATAAAACCGATTTCTTTTTTTTGTTGGGTTTGTAAATCGGTTGGATGCAATTTTTTTTGTTCTTTCTTGTGACTGCGCTTTAGTTTTCTGTGTAGATTCCATTTCTTTTCTCTCGGTGGAATCTAAATCTGAAGGGCAGCTTCACAAATTCATTCCATCTTGTTGTTATTTGATTCAAAACTCTATTTTGTAAAAATCTACGAAAAGTTGGGATTTTTTTTTTCATTTAGTTCTGTATAATTTAGGGTTTTATAGAAGATTTGAAAATAGGGTGTAAATTGATTAGAGGATTCATCTGTTAATCTAGATCTAAGTTGAAGAAGGCCATTCAAATCTCGTCTGTCCTCTTTGTGTTGACTCTGTTTGTTTTTTTTTTGTTCTCTATCATGCATATTTGTATCATATATTTGATCATAGTCTGGGAAAAAAGAAAAACCAAACGGTGTCGTTTTCAGCACAGCATAGCCCAAACTACCGTACCCTCCAAATGCAAAAAGGGCACCATTTTAATCCAAAACCTAATCCTACACGGGCACTATAAAAGCATCGCTATACTTCCTCCACTCAGTTCCCCACTTTGCCCCCTTCCAGATCCTTCTCCCGCCTTCCCCCCCGTCCCTCTCTCTGTCTCTTTCTCTCGCCGGCTCTCTCATTTGCTCACCTTTTTCTTATCTTCTCGTGTTTTTGCTTTCCACATGCATTAAGATCTTTGTCTTTCACCGTTTTTTTATCTCCATCTCTCGCTGCCTCTCTTCTCTCATATTGTTTTCAAGAAATCAACAACATTCAATGCATTTGCGTTTATTTTACTCGCACAAATGGATTTTTTTTTTTTAGATTTTACAAATCTAAGGTTTTACATTTCAATTATGTAGAAATTATTTCTGTTGCTTTTGACATACACTGGCTTCAATTTTTTCATTTGGTTCATGTATATATGCTTCCATTTTATTTATTTCTTACACGTCTGGGTTCATATCTATTTTTTTACTCTGTTGATTGCATTTCAATATAGATACAAATACATCTGCATATAGTCTAACAAAGCATGTTTAGATCTGGGTTCTTAGTCTTTTTATCTGTTATCATTTATTTATTTTTTCTTCTTTTACTAAATCTATTGTTGGCCATATAACTCTTCCGATACAATTTTTTTTTATTTTTTATTTTTTGCGTATACTAAACAGAAAATCATAATATTTTCTTGTAGTTTTTTTTTTCCAATTTTTTTGTTGATTTTTATTTTTGTTACATTTTTTCTAGCACGTTTTTATTTTTCCATAAACATGAAATTTTTTTTTTCAGCATAAGTGAAAAAAAAATTCATAGGGTTTAACCTTTCATTTTAGCTACCCTGATTTTTTTGTTACTGTCCGTGCAGTTCTCAATTAATTTTTTTCCCAGAGAATCTCATAGATGTTCGTAGATCTAAATAGGTAATTTCTAAACCTAAACAATTTTGTTTTTTATTTTATATTTTTTTATGCTTTGTTTTTTAATATTTCATGTTATCTTTTATTCATCGTTGAAATTTTGTGTATATGATTGGAATGTTAACATCTTATTTATTGTTATTAATCTTGTATATAGATTAGATTGTATTGTTTTCTACTTATGTACATGTACTATTCCGCTTTGTATTACTTGGAATGATTGTTTTATTCTACCTGAGATTCTTATATCATCTCTTATTTATCATTAATATTTTCTTCAATAGTAATACTACATACAGTCGTTGAGTGTGTAAACGCCGCGCAATCGCTTTGAAAAAGAGTGGGGTCCACGATTAAAAAAGTTAGTTTTTTTCATGTGGATCCCGTATTAATTTACTTTTTTTAAATATACTGCGTGATGTTTGCATAACCACGACTGCAAATATCATTTCGCTTTCTTCAAATATTGGAATAAATTACTGGTATTTTTGTCATTCATATGTCAGCTACTAAGAAGTGAGCTACTCCGTTTACATATGTGGCAAAGCAAGTAAAAAATGGAAGAATAAATCATACCACACAACGCAGAGAACAAAGCAAATAAAAAGCAAGCTACTAATGTCCGCTTAAGAAGCATATAACAAAACCTTGAGGAATTGAAAGATTGTAGCTTTTTATTGTTCTTCATTCCTTTCATGTATTTTGCCAAATTTATTTGTAACAATTAACTATTGCATACAAATAAATAATTTGAATAAACAGTTAGAAATATTGAATCCAGAACAATGAACATTACAAAAAAAATACCCCTTAATGTTGAGAGTCGAGATGTAGGACCTAAAAAGCAGAAGCAAACCAAGGATCATTTGGTAAATGTTAAAACGAGAGAGAACAGTTGATTTTACTGGATAGAAAAAAGTAGAAAATGAATAAGGTGAAATCAGTATTATATCAAGCGGGAGTAGATTTATCTTCTAGAATAAAATTTGAATTTATCCATATTTTGATATATGTAACTGACTAAGCACTAAGCGGTGGTCGAGGATTTGAGGGATGAAAGAGGTTCTAAAAATCTACGTAAGGATAAAATGGGACATAAATGTTGTAACATAAATTACTATTCATTTGAAGATTGACGCTTTTATATATAAGAAGATATATTTATATATTAATATATATTTAAATAAAATAATAATAAATAATATATTAGTGCGTGCAATAAGCGAGAAAAATAGATTTTTTTTTTGGTATAGATATGTCTTCTGAAAGTTAATCTCACAAGTGTTCAATATTCCGCCGTCCTAAATTAACTTTTATAATTTATTTTTTTATTTAATAATCAAGGAATTAATTATTAATAAAATTATATATATTTTTATTTTTTTACTGATTAAATATGTTAAAAAATATTTAAAAAATAATAATAATTAAAAATAATAATTCCCACGTTTAGACCCGCTAGCACCATCTTTATAATTTTAAAAAATGATAAGAGTTACCTATCCGAGTTATCCTTGGAGCTACTGCTCGTCTTTTAATTTTTAATTTATTGATTTTTTTACTTCGTGATTAAGAAAATATATTTTAATAATATTATGAATTTTTTTTAAAAAATTTGAAAATATTAAAGATACATGTAAAAAATATAACATAAAAAAAAAAAAAAAACTCCACTTGTACCTAACTGCGGTAACTGAGAGCGGTGAACGTATGGTATGGTTGCATATAATAGAACTCTTTTCCTAAGAAGTTTTGTTACATACAAGTAAAGTCGCGTACTATTCTGCATATCAATACTGATTCCTTCATATTTAAAATTTAAATTAACACTATTTTTAATAAAATCTATTTTTTGACCAATAACATTAGATTGATATATATATTAATGCACAATTATACTTACAACTAGATTTTTCCTTTCCTAAATTCTTGTAACGTCACGTTTATTTTTAAATCAGAAAAAAATATATAAATATATTAAATAAATAAATATATATATATATATATATATATATATATATATATATATATATATTATTGAACAATTTTAATTATTTATAATGTAAAAAGTCAACTTGATTGATGAGGCTATCTAGCAAGTAGCAGTTTACTAGGTTAGCACCTTGTGGAGAGGATTGATGACACTCACCTAGGCGACCACGACCAAGACTAGTACTTTCATCTTAGAACATTATTATAAAATATGTTATAAAAATGTGTTATGTGTATGTATCAAGATTGGTAAAAGAAGAAGAAGAAAAAAAAAATGAAAATACTATTGTTTAAATATTAATAAGTCTTTAATATTGTTTAAATATTCAAAATAATAAAAGAAAAATGAAAGAAAATAATATTTTAATATCAAGCTGTATGAAAGTTTTAAAATATGAGTAGCTTTATCCTTTTCTTAAATAATAATTATGAAATCTATTTGATATATCTCTTTCTTTTTTTAAATCTAGAATCCTCAAGAACTCAATAAAACCTTGATCTAAATGGAGGTTGAAAAATGGCAACTACTGATATGCGTGACCATTTTCTTCAAATATTGATGCAACTTTAAAAACTGAATGAATAAAAAATTCAATTCTAAGATAAAAGTATAAATTATATCAAGATTTAGATGAAACATACATTAAAAAAAAAACAATCTGGTAGGGTTATTTAAAGTTAGTTAAATCATTTTATTTTAGCTTTTTAGATAAGTCTTGGTTTACCATTTGATCAAATCAGATGTCTCGTTTGTTACACAGTTTATATGAAATGAAATAAGATATTTTGTTGAAAGTAAATAAAATATTGTTATAATATAAATTTTTAATCTTAATTTTATTTTAAAATTTGAAAAAGTAAAATTATTTATTATATTTTATGTAAGAATTAAAAAATTATAATAACAATATAAAATAAAATAAAATAGTTTAATTTTGCATATTTAAACCGGTCGTAATTAGTCCGGTGCATTAAGAAAGTCACCATAAAGGATATTCCACCTGAATTAGTTTTGACGAAAAACCTAAACGTGACACGATAATTTAATTATATTTAAAATTTAAAACTATCACCATTAAATCCCCATGACTTTCATTTGACATAAGTTAAAATTCTGAGGTTGAGTTCTATCATAATCGAAGTCACCATAAGAAAATGAATGAATGATTGCCCTCGTGTAGTGTATGCCCAACCGCTTTAGGCCATGTTTGGCAATCTTAAAATTCTCAAAATTCTTCAACAATATCTCAGAACCTAAAATTTCAACTTTTCATCTAATCATTATTTAAACACAAAAAACAATACTTTTACAGATTTTAACACAAAAATAATTTTAAAAAATAGTAGTGTTACATATAAGTATAGTTTTACGCATAATATTATATGTATGAGAAATTGTATTTACAGTCTTAAAGTGTGTAAGGCTCGCCACTTCCTTTAAAAATCATGGATAAATATAGGATACACATAAAAAATTATATTTTTAATGATATACCTCATTTTTTAAAAAGAGAATGTGTAAAGTTTGCACACCTTAAGGTTGTGTCTAGCATTACTCCATATGTATTGAGTATCCATTCAATTTTATCAGTATTTTATTTTTTAATTCGAGTTTCAAATGTCAAAATCTTCAACATTTCAATAGTTGACATTTCAACACGTATATTCATTTAAATAAAATTGTAAATATAGATATTGGATATCCTTTTTCATCTTAAAAAAATTAGAATAAAATAATTTTCTAACTTTATATATTCACGATTACAAACTCCAATATAATAAATTTTTTAAAAATATTTTTCTTCAAATTTCTCAATCTCATTTTCCAAAATTAATCTCAAACAAATTTTCAAATATTTCCAAACACATTTTTAGTGTTTTTCAAAAATCTCACTTTTTTACATAATGTTGGAAAAATCCTCACCTTAAATGAAAACATCTTTTACATACCCTAACAATTTTTAATCCTTTAAAATAAATTCCATCTAATTATTAGATCAATTTTCATAATTTTAAAAATAAAAACACTTTTGAGAAATAGACTATCATTCCCAACATACTTTTTACAGACTCCAATGCATGTACATTATTTCATAAGAAAATGATTTAAAAATAATTGTAACATCCTTAATTCAAACATTAATATTTTTAAAAAAAAATTATAAACATATAAATGTGAAATGAATTTATTATTTTTATACTATACACTTATATGTAATTTTTTATTTTTATTTTTTATTAAAATAATGAATAATATATTGGTGCGTTAAAACGGAGAAATAATTATAAATAGAGTTTTTCGGTATAGATATCTAGGCCTATGCATAAGACCCAACAACCCGCATGATCTGAGCGTCCTGAACCGGCCTGACCCGACATTTGACGGGTTACTAATTATCGGGTCACCAATCCGATAAAATAAACGGGTTTAAATTTTAGTTTTAACCGACCGTATAAATTCTTCTTCATCTCATTTCTCTCAAACCCTAGCCTTCAAATACAATGTGGGCGGCGATGTCTCTACAGCACGAGTAGGGGAGTTTGTAAGGGGTAAAGAACAGAGGAAGCATTAGGGGACGGCTTTAATGGAGGCTTTGAAGGTGAGCTCGCAGCCTTTCGGACACCTTTTTCGCCTCCCATCTTCTACTGCCTCCGCTGCCACACGCTCCAGAATTGGATTTCTCAGGTGCTGCTACTTTGCATCTTCCGCTTTCATCGCAACCGCCTCTGGCCATAACTGTCGATCTTGCTCTTAAGAGAAAAAACAAAACCAGGTAAAAAAAATCATATAGAAAACCAGCTCCATTTTTAGAGTTGCAACCCAAAAGCCTTCGATGGAGAAAAATACAGAGCAGACTTTCATCATGATCAAGCCCGATGGTTTCCAGTGATTTTGTTTGTTTTCTGGGTTTCTACGTTTCTGGGTTTTCTTTTGTTATAGATCTTCTTGTTGGGGGATTTGTTATAGATCTCGTTGTTTGGGGATTAATTTGTTAGGGGCTTTCTGTGTTTCATTTGTTGGGGGATCTTTTGCTTTCAATAAATCTGAAGTCGATGACTCGTTGATCTGTGCAGTAGTCATCTGCGTGTTTGGTTGATGAGAGTTTTAAAAAAATAACAGAACTTATTGGCCGATGAGAGTTATAAGCTTAATCTATGATGCAACTTGCCTTTCTTGGTTGGGTTGGAAATTTGCATCTATAGAAAATCAGTACAAACCAGTTCTGTCGATGAAGGAGCAATATTTTCAGTTTTTTGTTTTTAAATAATAAATAAAGACTAAGGCGGGTCATACGGGTTCGACCCGATTATGTTTTTACGGGTTAGTTCGGATCGGGTTGGTGCCTTAAATTGTGGGATACGGGTCGGGTTGGGCACAAATCCGATATTTTCAATGCGGGTTGCAGCCCTATAGATATCATGTCTTTTGAAAGTTATAACCTTGGAACTGTTAAATATTACGCGGTCCCTACCTTCTCATTTTCCTGTGCTATTGTACTCTCATGCTTATTTTTAAATCTAAAAAATTATATGGATATATTATTGAACGATTTTAATTATTTATAATCTAATAAGTCAACATCATCGATGACAAAGACCTAGGCGACCACGACCAAGACTTTTACCTGTTTACCTAGTGGAAGTATTTTATTTTATTTTATAATTTTTTTAAATTAAAAATTAATATTTTAATATCAAATTTTATGGAAGTTTTAAAATATGAGTAGCTTTATCCTTTTCTTAAAAAATAATTATGAAATTTATTTTATATATCTATTTCTTTTTCTTCTTTTTTTAATCTAGAATCCTCAAGAACTCAATAAAACCTTGATCTAAATGAAGGTTGGAAAATGTCAACTACTTATAAGCGTGACCATTTTCTTCAAAAATTGATGCAAGTTAAAAAACTGAATGAATAAAAAATTCAATTCTAAGATAAAAGTATAGATTACATCAAGATTTAGATGAAACCTACATTTAAAAAAACAATTTGGTAGGGTTATTTAAAGTTAGTTAAATCATTTTATTTTAGCTTTTTAGATAAGTCTTGGTTTACCATTTTACCAAATTAGATCTTTGGTTTGATTACATAATTTAGATAAGATAAAATGAGATATTTTAGTGAAAGTAAAGGAATTTGCTTATTTACTCCCCTTTCCCCATTCTTTCTCGGGTAGTGATAGAGTTAGTACCCATTTACTACTTATAAGGTATTAGAAATTTTTAATTTTTTTATCATTTTCTTTTAAGTAATTTTTTTAACATTTTTAGCCATTAAGAAAAATTAAAAAAAAATATAATTTTACTAATAATCACTTTTTTAAATTATTAACTAAAATTAAAAATTTTAAAAAATTAAATATAAAAAAAATTAATAAATAGGTAATAGAAAAGTAATAACTCTGTTATTTTCCTTCTCTTTCCCATGCGAAGAAATCTTCTTCTATAGGTTCATTCCCTCCGTACTTGTTGACTGCCCTTACAGCTCCCAACTGCACTCACAAATAAGCTCTCACCCCTCGTACCCCGGCTCGGATGAGTTCGCCCCATCATCCGTTAGCACTGCCTCTTGCTAGGGCCACCTGCTTGCCCCCCCCAAACATTAAAAAGGCATTTCAAAAGAATAAAGCTTTTCCTTTTTTACTTTTTCCAATCCAGTACGGAATTAATTCCTAGGCCTATAGAAGAAAGATTACTTTCAGATTTATAGCATTATAGTATTATTGATGCTTTATTTATATATTTAATTTCGGCTTTCCCTTTGTACTAGTCATGCTTTACGCTTTTAGCCTTGCGGGGGTAAAGAAAGAAAAGGACAAAGATGGCAAAGGAAAACGTACGAGAACGACGACGACGACGACTTAAAAAAGCTCTGCAAGCAAATAATTGCAAACAATCCCAAGACTTGCAGGCTAAGTCTGCCTGCTGAACATTGTACATCACAGTATATCTCCTGTTACCTTCCTGATAAAACCGGTAGTGCGTGCTTAAACACTGCGCTCTCTCTTCGACTCATCAAAACTTAGTGCAGATTTCTCTCTTTAGAAATCAGAAAGTCCTAGATATTTTCTTCCTTGTTTTTCTGTGACTTTTTCCGGTAAAGTTTTGTTAACCATGGCTGGCAAAGGCAATGGTCCGGCAATTGGGATCGACTTGGGAACGTGCTATTCGTGTGCGGCAGTTTGGAAACAAAACCGGGTGGAGATCATACCCAATGAGCTTGGGTACCGAAAGACTCCATCTTATGTGGCTTTCAATGAGACCCACCGTTTGATTGGTAATGGGGCCATGGACCAGGCTGCCATGAATCATAGCAACACTGTTTTTGGTATGTTACTTGTTCTTTGGTACTGTTACGAGTTCAGATGGGTTCCGTTGGAGTTGGGTTCTTTTTATGTATATTGTTTTTCTTTCTTGAAGATGATGTTAAAGAAAAATGTCCGAGTTGTAGATATATAGATCTTTGTTTGGCTTTAGAGAAATCTCTATCTTAGCATAAAAAAGTTAACCTTTTAGAAGTGTCCTTTTTTTTGGTTTTTGGCTTTCTGATGGTTTGGATTTCTGAAGCTAATGTAATGATTTGTTTGTATGTTGATGTTCTTGCCTGTGGTATGAAGACGCTAAACGTTTGATTGGAAGGAAATTCGACGATGCCTCAGTGCAACGTGACAAGAAATTGTGGCCATTCAAGGTGGTTCCTGGCCCTGATGGGAGGCCACATATTGTGGTTGTATACAAATACGAGGAAAAGCGGTTTTTGCCCGAGGAAATCTCTTCAATGATTCTCATAAAGATGAAGGAGATGGCTGAGGCTTACTGTGGTTCGAAGATAAAAAATGCTGTTATCTCTGTCCCTGCTCGTTTCAATCATTCACAGCGTCAAGCAACGATGGATGCTGGTGTCATTGCAGGCCTGAATGTGATGCGACTAATCAACGAGCCAACTGCTGCTGCTATTGCATATGGGCTTGACAAGGAGAATAATGCTGGTGAGAAGAATGTGCTCATCTTTGATCTTGGTGGTGGTACTTTGGATGTCTCGCTTCTCACCATTCAAGGCGCTCTTTTTGAAGTGAAAGCTACGGCTGGTGATACCCACTTGGGAGGTGAGGATTTTAACCGTAGAATGGTGAACCATTTCCTTCAAGAGTTCAAAAAAAAGCATAAGCGGGAGATTGTTGGTGGAAAGGTTCTTAGGAAGTTGTGGACTAATTGTGAAAAGGCCAAGAGGATCCTCTCATATAATACTCGAACTACAATTGATATTGATTGTCTGTTTGATGGTATTGACTTTAACACAAGCATTAGCCGAGCAAGTTTTGAGGAGCTTAACATGGATTTATTCAGAAAGTGTAGGGAGCCCCTTAAGAAGTGTTTGAAGGATGCAAAGATCGATAAGAACAGTGTCCATGACGTGGTTCTAGTTGGAGGGTCTACTAGGATCCCCAAGATCCGAGAATTGTTGCAGGAATTCTTTGGAGGGAAGGAGCTCTGCAAAAGGATTAACCCTGATGAAGCTGTTGCTTATGGTGCTGCTGTTCAGGCCGCAATTCTAAACAGCGAGTGTGGTACGAAAGTGACGGATATCTTGTGCCTAGATGTCACTCCTCTATCCCTTGGATTGAAGACTGCTGGAGAGGTCATGAGAGTGCTGATACCAAGAAACACCACCATTCCCGTCAAGAAGGTTGAGGAGTTCTCAACCCACGAAGATAACCAGCCTGGCGTGCTGATTCAGGTGTATGAGGGTGAACGTGGCAGTACTCATGACAACAACTTGCTGGGCAAGTTCGAACTCTCTGGTATTCCTGCTGCTCCTAGAGGAGTTCCAAAAATCACTGTTTCCTTTGATGTCAGTGCTGATGGTATCTTGAACGCCTCTGCCAAGGACAAAACCACTGGACAGAAGACTGACATCACAATCACCCAAATCGGCAGGCTCTCCAAGGAAGAGATTGAGAAGTTAGTGCAGGAGGCTAAGAAGTACAGGGCTGAGGACGAGAAACATAAAATGAAAGTTGATACAAAGAATGAACTGGAGACTATGCTTACAACATGATGAACGCATTCAAAGACGAAAAGATTGCAGCTAAGGTTCCTGCTGCAGATAAGAAGAAGATTGAAGAAGCAATTGAGCAGGCTATCCATTGGCTTGACGGAAACGAACTTGCTGAGGCAGAAGAAATTGAGTTCAAGAAGGGCGAGCTGATGAGCATCTGCGACCCTTTCATTGCCAAAATTGATCAAGGTGCTGAAGGTGATACGAGTGGAACCACGCAAGGGGAGTCTGAGAAGTGCATTGATCAGCAAAAGAAGTGTAATATCAAGGTCGAGGCAAAGAATGCAGTGGAGAACATGAGGTACAAAATCAGAGCCGTGAAGAACGCTTTGACAAAGACCGAAGATGCAATTGAGCAGACTATCCTTTGGCTTGATAAGAACCAGAATGCCGAGGGAGGGGAGGTTGAGAATAAGATGAGGGAGCTGGAGGGCTTCTGTCACCCGTTCATTGCCAAAATGAACTAAGGAGCTGGTGGTGTTAAAAGAAAAGAAAAGATAAAAAAAGTTAAAAGAGTTTTCTTTGTACTGTAATCTGGTCTTTGTTTGTGAGTAATTGAAAGCTCTAGAGGCTTGAAGGGTGAGGCTTTAGTTACTTTTATTGCACTTATATATTAGCATTGTAAGTTGTGTATATTGGGTGTTCTTGGGAGGTTTAAGCTATGTTGTGCTGTGATGTTGGAAAAAATTATAGAAATCAGATTTCAATTAGAAATATATAGCCAATAGTTACTCTGAAACTTGCTCCAAGAAAGAAACTCATCAAAATTAGTTTCACTTTCCAACACTCTTACTATAAAGCAAAAGGACCATAATTGTCTTTTTTAATGTATATTTTGTTTTTTTAAGAACAAAAATTCTATGTGCAGTCATTTTTGTGTATTCTTTTGTGCACTCTAGTGATATGATTAGTTGTGTATTAAAAAAAAATTAATATACAAAATACTAGATTACAGTACAAAGCCTTGGTTTCTCATCGTCTCCTTTGTTTGCCTTTTTTTTTTTCAAATTTTTATTTTCAATCTTCCTTTCGTGAAGTAACCGACATATACTTTCAACGGCGAAGATTTCTCATCCTCGCAACGGCGTGTCGCATTAGGAAAACACTATATTAGAAAATTCTCGAATCCCTTTGAGAGTTAAAAAGAAGAGTGAAGAAAAAGTGGGAGAGCCCCTCCAATGAGAAATTTTTTATCCGACGGCTCACAATCCAAGATCATGAACCTTCCAGAAATCGTACTTTCTTCTTATAAACCAGCTCTCCTCTGTTTTCTGAGCAAAATCAAAATCAGCTCTCTCGAGAATCTCTGTGATTTTGTTCTCTCAAATTACAATTTCTCGTCGGTTTTGTGTAGCTTTCTTTTTACGAGTTCTTTGGTGATTTAGCCATGGCAAAGAGTGAGGGTCCGGTGATTGGTATCGACTTGGAGACTACATACTCTTGTGTAGGTGTTTGGCAACATGACCGCGTAGAGTGTGTTACCTGTTTTTACGTGTGTTTTTATTGGAAGAGTATTTTAATTTAATTAAAATATTAGTTCTTTTATTTTAAATTATCGAATTTTAATTGAATTTATTTGGTTGTGAAATTTATTTTGTTGAGCTTTCTTAATATTAATTATTGTTTTGAGTTTAAATTACTGTTTAATTTATTTTAGCTTGTTTTTGGATTTAAAATTAAGTTGTTAGTTTTTACTAATTTTTTTTTAGAAGAGCCGAAAGTCACATGTCCAATAGTGACCTCGTCCCGATTTTATTAATAAACCCTCACTTGTGGCGGAGGAAAATTTTGGTTGCAACCGGAGGCCTGGGGATACAAATATGAAATAAGACCAAAACCAGACTTCAAAAAAATAAAAGGACCTCAACAACAAGACCAAATCAAAAAGAAAAACAAGACCGAAACACAAAAAAACAACCTGCAAGAAAAAAACCTGCACGAACATAAAGTCAATAAAAACTTAAACTAAGGCAAGAAAAAACATACCTGGAGAGAATACCCCTTGCAACATCAACAAAAAGTTACCGCTAAAGGAAGTGGGCAACTCGGATAATGAACTCCAGGAACCATATATAGCTCACTAAGATATCCTCAGATAGGGAATACCAACTATATCCATTCTGAGCAGACCTTTTAACTGATTGGAAAGAGACCTATCTTCAAACCACTACATATTAGACCCTCTAGAACCCTCTTTCGCAAGATAGTCGGCTACTACATTTCCTTCCCAAAAAACATGGCTCATACTATACTCCAAGCGATCAAGACAGTCTTGAAGCTCATCCCAATAATCCTCCAGGTACCAAATATTACACTCACCCTTTTTAATTCACTTAATAAGAATCTGGGAATATGTCTCGATGTTAACCCTTCTAAAACCCAAATGACAGCATCTCTTAACACCTTCCAGCAAGCTTCTCAACTTAGCATAATTATTAGAACCCTGGCCTAAGGAAACAGAGAAAGCCGCACACATATGGCCACCTGCGTCACGAATGACACCCGCAGCGCCAGTCGAACCAGGATTTCCCAAGCTGCTCCCATCAATATTAAGTTTAACCCAATTTGGACAGGGCGGAAGCCACTTCACCAAAGAATCTCTCTTTGCTTTAGGAGTCGTGATCAAAATATCCAACCTTTTAAGGATAACTAAGTCTTGATTCAGAATCTTTGTAGCTTTCATATTTAAATACATGATATTATGGACCCAAAATTTAATAACATTCCAGACGGACTCAATCAAATCAACCTGACCTTCATATCTAGCTTTACAATGCCTTTCCCATAATTTCCAAGATACAATGGAAGGAATAAAACCAAAGATAGTCCTAACCTGAGACAATTTGCCAGCTCGGCGAAACCAAAAATTAATTTGTTCCTTCCAAGTACAGAATTCACCCATATACACCCCAAGTTGAACAGAGGCCATGCGCCAAATTTTTCTAGCAAAATCCCCAGTACAAAGAACATGATTAAAATCCTCAATCTGACCCATAGAACAACAATTACATTTCAAGGCCAAAGGGATTCCAACCATTTTAATTTTTTCATCCACATTCAAGCAGTTATTATAAGCCTTCCCATCATAATGGAGATTTTCTTGGGAAGAGTATTGTGCCAAATCCAAGAAGTCCAAGGTAAAGGAGCTGCCCGAACCCTAATACAATCCCAAGCACTTTTAGTCCGAAACTTTCCATCATTCTCATTCCTCCAAACTAAAACATCCTGCCCCTCTTTCCTCCTTGCCAAAACCTGATACAAATCTGTGGCTTTTTCTTGACCCACCATCCGTTCCAAAAGAGGAATATCCCAACCATTATCAATGTAAAAGTCTTTAATCTTAATCAAAGGTTGCTCGATCACTGGTAATTGATTATGGAGAGGACCTTCCTCCTGCCAATTGTCATACCAAAAAGAGAGATTACCCTCTCGCACTAGCCATTTAGAATTATTAAGCACAACAGGAATATTGGTAACAATAGATTTCCAAAGACGGGTACCCTTGTTCGGCGTCAGATGGGAAAGATGATTTCCCCTAACATACTTACCTCTAAAAAAATCTGCCCATAAAGATTGACCAGAGATCAAACGCCAGGCAAGTTTCATATGTAAAGCCCGTTGCATATCTCCAAAATCCCTAATGCCCAAGCCACCTTCTTCAATAGGAAGACAAATCTTATTCCAAGCCACCCATTTTCTTTTGCCTTTCCCTTCAGATTCACCCCAAAAGAAAGTACTAAGAAGTTTATTCAACTCCATAATCACCACCTTGGGAACTTGTAAAACAGCTAGAAGATGAGTGGCCATACTCGAAAGAACATGACGTAACAAAATAATTCTCCCACCTGCAGAAAGTAATTTCATCTTCCAACCCACAATTTTCTTTTCAACTTTCCCTAATAACTCACCAAGGTCATGAGCCTTTAATCTACCAACCACAATAGGCACACCCAAATACTTGAAAGGAAAGGAACCCTCCGAAAAACCAGCTATACGAAGAATATATCTCTTTCTGTGCATAGATATATGTTTAGAAAAAAAAATAGCACTTTTCTCTTTATTAAGAACTTGACCCGTCCAATCTTCATAAGAATTTAAAACCTGGATCAATCCTTTCATCGACCTTTTCCCACCATTCATAAAAATAACAATATCATCAACATACATAAGGTGGGAAACAAGTGGAGTACCTCTCGCCTGATAATACTGACCAATATTACCATTATTAAAAGCATGCTTCAACACATGAGGGAGAACCTCCTGCACTATAATAAATAGGTAAGGCGATAAAGGATCCCCTTGCCTCAAACCACGTTCTCCTTTAAAAAAATCCAAAGAAGTGCCATTCATCATAGTAGAAAACCAAGTCGTAGATATACATGAATTAATTAAAGCACAGCTTGATCAGAAAAGCCAAAAGCTGACAAAACATGTAACAAAAACCTCCAGTCAATTCTATCGTAAGCCTTAGACATATCAAGTTTAATCAACACATTACCCCCAATAGATTTTTTGTTAATAGAATGTACCATCTCTTGAATTAAGCTAATATTCTAAAAAAATGCTCCGACCTGGAATAAAAACCCCTTATTCCTGAGATATCATTGATTGAGCTGAGATATTGCATATTTAAGTTATTTAAAATCAATTTATTTCAACTGCTTCGTGACATTATTATTGGTTTTATATGGAAAAATGGTTAATAAGCATAAATACGAGTTGTGATTTTTGATTTTACCTGTTTTTACGTGTGTTTTTATTGGAAGAGTATTTTAATTTAATTAAAATATTAGTTCTTTTATTTTAAATTATCGAATTTTAATTGAATTTATTTGGTTGTGAAATTTATTTTGTTGAGCTTTCTTAATATTAATTATTGTTTTGAGTTTAAATTACTGTTTAATTTATTTTAGCTTGTTTTTGGATTTAAAATTAAGTTGTTAGTTTTTACTAATTTTTTTTTAGAAGAGCCGAAAGTCACATGTCCAATAGTGACCTCGTCCCGATTTTATTAATAAACCCTCACTTGTGGCGGAGGAAAATTTTGGTTGCAACCGGAGGCCTGGGGATACAAATATGAAATAAGACCAAAACCAGACTTCAAAAAAATAAAAGGACCTCAACAACAAGACCAAATCAAAAAGAAAAACAAGACCGAAACACAAAAAAACAACCTGCAAGAAAAAAACCTGCACGAACATAAAGTCAATAAAAACTTAAACTAAGGCAAGAAAAAACATACCTGGAGAGAATACCCCTTGCAACATCAACAAAAAGTTACCGCTAAAGGAAGTGGGCAACTCGGATAATGAACTCCAGGAACCATATATAGCTCACTAAGATATCCTCAGATAGGGAATACCAACTATATCCATTCTGAGCAGACCTTTTAACTGATTGGAAAGAGACCTATCTTCAAACCACTACATATTAGACCCTCTAGAACCCTCTTTCGCAAGATAGTCGGCTACTACATTTCCTTCCCAAAAATCTCGCTTCTCACCATTCAAGGCGCTCTTTTTGAAGTGAAAGCTACGGCTGGTGATACCCACTTGGGAGGTGAGGATTTTAACCGTAGAATGGTGAACCATTTCCTTCAAGAGTTCAAAAAAAAGCATAAGCGGGAGATTGTTGGTGGAAAGGTTCTTAGGAAGTTGTGGACTAATTGTGAAAAGGCCAAGAGGATCCTCTCATATAATACTCGAACTACAATTGATATTGATTGTCTGTTTGATGGTATTGACTTTAACACAAGCATTAGCCGAGCAAGTTTTGAGGAGCTTAACATGGATTTATTCAGAAAGTGTAGGGAGCCCCTTAAGAAGTGTTTGAAGGATGCAAAGATCGATAAGAACAGTGTCCATGACGTGGTTCTAGTTGGAGGGTCTACTAGGATCCCCAAGATCCGAGAATTGTTGCAGGAATTCTTTGGAGGGAAGGAGCTCTGCAAAAGGATTAACCCTGATGAAGCTGTTGCTTATGGTGCTGCTGTTCAGGCCGCAATTCTAAACAGCGAGTGTGGTACGAAAGTGACGGATATCTTGTGCCTAGATGTCACTCCTCTATCCCTTGGATTGAAGACTGCTGGAGAGGTCATGAGAGTGCTGATACCAAGAAACACCACCATTCCCGTCAAGAAGGTTGAGGAGTTCTCAACCCACGAAGATAACCAGCCTGGCGTGCTGATTCAGGTGTATGAGGGTGAACGTGGCAGTACTCATGACAACAACTTGCTGGGCAAGTTCGAACTCTCTGGTATTCCTGCTGCTCCTAGAGGAGTTCCAAAAATCACTGTTTCCTTTGATGTCAGTGCTGATGGTATCTTGAACGCCTCTGCCAAGGACAAAACCACTGGACAGAAGACTGACATCACAATCACCCAAATCGGCAGGCTCTCCAAGGAAGAGATTGAGAAGTTAGTGCAGGAGGCTAAGAAGTACAGGGCTGAGGACGAGAAACATAAAATGAAAGTTGATACAAAGAATGAACTGGAGACTATGCTTACAACATGATGAACGCATTCAAAGACGAAAAGATTGCAGCTAAGGTTCCTGCTGCAGATAAGAAGAAGATTGAAGAAGCAATTGAGCAGGCTATCCATTGGCTTGACGGAAACGAACTTGCTGAGGCAGAAGAAATTGAGTTCAAGAAGGGCGAGCTGATGAGCATCTGCGACCCTTTCATTGCCAAAATTGATCAAGGTGCTGAAGGTGATACGAGTGGAACCACGCAAGGGGAGTCTGAGAAGTGCATTGATCAGCAAAAGAAGTGTAATATCAAGGTCGAGGCAAAGAATGCAGTGGAGAACATGAGGTACAAAATCAGAGCCGTGAAGAACGCTTTGACAAAGACCGAAGATGCAATTGAGCAGACTATCCTTTGGCTTGATAAGAACCAGAATGCCGAGGGAGGGGAGGTTGAGAATAAGATGAGGGAGCTGGAGGGCTTCTGTCACCCGTTCATTGCCAAAATGAACTAAGGAGCTGGTGGTGTTAAAAGAAAAGAAAAGATAAAAAAAGTTAAAAGAGTTTTCTTTGTACTGTAATCTGGTCTTTGTTTGTGAGTAATTGAAAGCTCTAGAGGCTTGAAGGGTGAGGCTTTAGTTACTTTTATTGCACTTATATATTAGCATTGTAAGTTGTGTATATTGGGTGTTCTTGGGAGGTTTAAGCTATGTTGTGCTGTGATGTTGGAAAAAATTATAGAAATCAGATTTCAATTAGAAATATATAGCCAATAGTTACTCTGAAACTTGCTCCAAGAAAGAAACTCATCAAAATTAGTTTCACTTTCCAACACTCTTACTATAAAGCAAAAGGACCATAATTGTCTTTTTTAATGTATATTTTGTTTTTTTAAGAACAAAAATTCTATGTGCAGTCATTTTTGTGTATTCTTTTGTGCACTCTAGTGATATGATTAGTTGTGTATTAAAAAAAAATTAATATACAAAATACTAGATTACAGTACAAAGCCTTGGTTTCTCATCGTCTCCTTTGTTTGCCTTTTTTTTTTTCAAATTTTTATTTTCAATCTTCCTTTCGTGAAGTAACCGACATATACTTTCAACGGCGAAGATTTCTCATCCTCGCAACGGCGTGTCGCATTAGGAAAACACTATATTAGAAAATTCTCGAATCCCTTTGAGAGTTAAAAAGAAGAGTGAAGAAAAAGTGGGAGAGCCCCTCCAATGAGAAATTTTTTATCCGACGGCTCACAATCCAAGATCATGAACCTTCCAGAAATCGTACTTTCTTCTTATAAACCAGCTCTCCTCTGTTTTCTGAGCAAAATCAAAATCAGCTCTCTCGAGAATCTCTGTGATTTTGTTCTCTCAAATTACAATTTCTCGTCGGTTTTGTGTAGCTTTCTTTTTACGAGTTCTTTGGTGATTTAGCCATGGCAAAGAGTGAGGGTCCGGTGATTGGTATCGACTTGGAGACTACATACTCTTGTGTAGGTGTTTGGCAACATGACCGCGTAGAGTGTGTTACCTGTTTTTACGTGTGTTTTTATTGGAAGAGTATTTTAATTTAATTAAAATATTAGTTCTTTTATTTTAAATTATCGAATTTTAATTGAATTTATTTGGTTGTGAAATTTATTTTGTTGAGCTTTCTTAATATTAATTATTGTTTTGAGTTTAAATTACTGTTTAATTTATTTTAGCTTGTTTTTGGATTTAAAATTAAGTTGTTAGTTTTTACTAATTTTTTTTTAGAAGAGCCGAAAGTCACATGTCCAATAGTGACCTCGTCCCGATTTTATTAATAAACCCTCACTTGTGGCGGAGGAAAATTTTGGTTGCAACCGGAGGCCTGGGGATACAAATATGAAATAAGACCAAAACCAGACTTCAAAAAAATAAAAGGACCTCAACAACAAGACCAAATCAAAAAGAAAAACAAGACCGAAACACAAAAAAACAACCTGCAAGAAAAAAACCTGCACGAACATAAAGTCAATAAAAACTTAAACTAAGGCAAGAAAAAACATACCTGGAGAGAATACCCCTTGCAACATCAACAAAAAGTTACCGCTAAAGGAAGTGGGCAACTCGGATAATGAACTCCAGGAACCATATATAGCTCACTAAGATATCCTCAGATAGGGAATACCAACTATATCCATTCTGAGCAGACCTTTTAACTGATTGGAAAGAGACCTATCTTCAAACCACTACATATTAGACCCTCTAGAACCCTCTTTCGCAAGATAGTCGGCTACTACATTTCCTTCCCAAAAAACATGGCTCATACTATACTCCAAGCGATCAAGACAGTCTTGAAGCTCATCCCAATAATCCTCCAGGTACCAAATATTACACTCACCCTTTTTAATTCACTTAATAAGAATCTGGGAATATGTCTCGATGTTAACCCTTCTAAAACCCAAATGACAGCATCTCTTAACACCTTCCAGCAAGCTTCTCAACTTAGCATAATTATTAGAACCCTGGCCTAAGGAAACAGAGAAAGCCGCACACATATGGCCACCTGCGTCACGAATGACACCCGCAGCGCCAGTCGAACCAGGATTTCCCAAGCTGCTCCCATCAATATTAAGTTTAACCCAATTTGGACAGGGCGGAAGCCACTTCACCAAAGAATCTCTCTTTGCTTTAGGAGTCGTGATCAAAATATCCAACCTTTTAAGGATAACTAAGTCTTGATTCAGAATCTTTGTAGCTTTCATATTTAAATACATGATATTATGGACCCAAAATTTAATAACATTCCAGACGGACTCAATCAAATCAACCTGACCTTCATATCTAGCTTTACAATGCCTTTCCCATAATTTCCAAGATACAATGGAAGGAATAAAACCAAAGATAGTCCTAACCTGAGACAATTTGCCAGCTCGGCGAAACCAAAAATTAATTTGTTCCTTCCAAGTACAGAATTCACCCATATACACCCCAAGTTGAACAGAGGCCATGCGCCAAATTTTTCTAGCAAAATCCCCAGTACAAAGAACATGATTAAAATCCTCAATCTGACCCATAGAACAACAATTACATTTCAAGGCCAAAGGGATTCCAACCATTTTAATTTTTTCATCCACATTCAAGCAGTTATTATAAGCCTTCCCATCATAATGGAGATTTTCTTGGGAAGAGTATTGTGCCAAATCCAAGAAGTCCAAGGTAAAGGAGATGCCCGAACCCTAATACAATCCCAAGCACTTTTAGTCCGAAACTTTCCATCATTCTCCTTCCTCCAAACTAAAACATCCTGCCCCTCTTTCCTCCTTGCCAAAACCTGATACAAATCTGTGGCTTTTTCTTGACCCACCATCCGTTCCAAAAGAGGAATATCCCAACCATTATCAATGTAAAAGTCTTTAATCTTAATCAAAGGTTGCTCGATCACTGGTAATTGATTATGGAGAGGACCTTCCTCCTGCCAATTGTCATACCAAAAAGAGAGATTACCCTCTCGCACTAGCCATTTAGAATTATTAAGCACAACAGGAATATTGGTAACAATAGATTTCCAAAGACGGGTACCCTTGTTCGGCGTCAGATGGGAAAGATGATTTCCCCTAACATACTTACCTCTAAAAAAATCTGCCCATAAAGATTGACCAGAGATCAAACGCCAGGCAAGTTTCATATGTAAAGCCCGTTGCATATCTCCAAAATCCCTAATGCCCAAGCCACCTTCTTCAATAGGAAGACAAATCTTATTCCAAGCCACCCATTTTCTTTTGCCTTTCCCTTCAGATTCACCCCAAAAGAAAGTACTAAGAAGTTTATTCAACTCCATAATCACCACCTTGGGAACTTGTAAAACAGCTAGAAGATGAGTGGCCATACTCGAAAGAACATGACGTAACAAAATAATTCTCCCACCTGCAGAAAGTAATTTCATCTTCCAACCCACAATTTTCTTTTCAACTTTCCCTAATAACTCACCAAGGTCATGAGCCTTTAATCTACCAACCACAATAGGCACACCCAAATACTTGAAAGGAAAGGAACCCTCCGAAAAACCAGCTATACGAAGAATATATCTCTTTCTGTGCATAGATATATGTTTAGAAAAAAAAATAGCACTTTTCTCTTTATTAAGAACTTGACCCGTCCAATCTTCATAAGAATTTAAAACCTGGATCAATCCTTTCATCGACCTTTTCCCACCATTCATAAAAATAACAATATCATCAACATACATAAGGTGGGAAACAAGTGGAGTACCTCTCGCCTGATAATACTGACCAATATTACCATTATTAAAAGCATGCTTCAACACATGAGGGAGAACCTCCTGCACTATAATAAATAGGTAAGGCGATAAAGGATCCCCTTGCCTCAAACCACGTTCTCCTTTAAAAAAATCCAAAGAAGTGCCATTCATCATAGTAGAAAACCAAGTCGTAGATATACATGAATTAATTAAAGCACAGCTTGATCAGAAAAGCCAAAAGCTGACAAAACATGTAACAAAAACCTCCAGTCAATTCTATCGTAAGCCTTAGACATATCAAGTTTAATCAACACATTACCCCCAATAGATTTTTTGTTAATAGAATGTACCATCTCTTGAATTAAGCTAATATTCTAAAAAAATGCTCCGACCTGGAATAAAAACCCCTTATTCCTGAGATATCATTGATTGAGCTGAGATATTGCATATTTAAGTTATTTAAAACCAATTTATTTCAACTGCTTCGTGACATTATTATTGGTTTTAGATGGAAAAATGGTTAATAAGCATAAATACGAGTTGTGATTTTTGATTGATTAATATCATGTTTATGTTTAATTTTATAACTAAGATACAATTGGGCAATATCTTTTCAAATATATAACATATTTTTTATATTTTTTTTTTCAAGTATTATTTCTTTCTTCATGTTTTCAGCTTGAATAAAATTCAAATGAGATCCGGTTGGAACTATTTGATGTTGGATAAAATGCCTTGATTTGGATCGGTGAGAGTTGCACAAGAAAAGAAATAAAAAAAAAGTCTGGTTAGATTAGAAAGAAATTAGAGGTTCAATGTGTTTGGTTTGAGGTATAGAATCGGTGGAATTTTAATTCTCTATAGAAAGAGCCATGCTTGACTTGTAGAGTAACAAAGTTTGTGGAATTGATTGTGAGAGTTTCGGTTAGAGTGAATTAAAAGAAGCAAAGCACATGAAGGAACTCAAACTCACGCATATGCAAAAGAAAAAAAAAATAAGTAACATGCAGTCAACAAATGCACATGCATGCAGAAAAATAATGCAGAAAGTAACACACATGCAGAAAACTTGGACCAAGGCAGCAGCAACTTGCACCTGCAGAAAAATACACAAACACATGCAGAAAAGTCAAGCAAAGAAAGCAAAAATCAAACATCACGGCAACTTCACCTTAATGCAGAAATTCACGGAAGAAAAGAAGCACATGCAAGCTGGAATTCAAACCAATCACAGCACACATGCAGCTCACAGCTGGAAATCAAATCACACATGCAGAAAAATAGAAGCAGAAAAATAGATGTAGAAAAATAGAAGCAGAAAAACAGAAGCAGAAAAACAGATGCAGAAAAATAGAAGAAGAAAAACAGATGCAGAAAAATAGAAGCAGAAAAATAGATGCAGAAAAACAGATGCAGAAAAACAGATGCAGAAAAATAGAAGCAGAAAAACAGATGCAGAAAAACAGATGCAGAAATGCAGAAAATCAGCAAAACAGAAATGCAGAAAACAGCAGCAGAAAACAGAAAATCAGCACCAATTTCTTGAAACAAATTACACTAGATGAGCAACAAAAAATCAAGAAAATTAGGCTGCTGTCTCCATGAAATTCAGATGCATCTCCACCGAAAATTCTACACCAAAATGATCACCAAAAGGTCATAAAAATCTGCTGCTCTTTCCACCAATTTCTTTCCACAAGTTGATCATTGAAAAGTCAAGAACATGTGCTACTTGTCCACCAAATTATGCTACTCTTTTTCCACCAAATTGGACATTCAAAGAAGTGGTAGATGGGTTCTATAAATAGGGGTTGGACGTGTAGAGGAAGAGAGGAAGAGAGAACTTTCAACTTAGTTTTCATTTTCAGTTTCTTTGTGTTCCTATAGGAAATAATTTCTTTGAGTGTTTATTTTATTTAGAGCTCAACTTCAATTTGAGTGTGTATTTTATTTGAAAGTTTAATTTAATTGAGAGTTCAATTTCTTTTAGGATGCATTTTATTTAGAGCGTTTATTTTAGAAATCATTTTATTTGGAAGTTCAGATTTTTGGATTGGAGAACGCAGTCTCCATTTTAGAAAGCATGCTAGTTAGACGGGCAACAATGATCTTAGCACAGATCTTGTAAAAAACAGAGCATAGACTAATAGGTCTGAATTTATCAAACCCATTAGGTGTATCCACCTTAGGAATCAAAACAATATAAGAAGCAGTGAAAACCCTGGGAAGAAAACTAGTGCTAAAAAACTCAGAGGTGGCCTCCAAAAGGTCTTCCTTTACAAAATCCCAGCAAACTCTAAAGAAACCTGAACCAAAACCATCCGGGCCAGGACTGCTATCAATGGGAATACTAAAGAGAGCATCCTTAATTTCCTCAAGAGAAGGGCCTTTACACAATAATAAATTTTCCTCAGTAGTAATCACAGGAGAAATCAAATGATTCAGATTAGGCAAATCACGGTTACTCTGTTTCCCCAAAAAATCCTGAAAATACTGAGCCGCAGCACGGTGAATATCAATAGGAGTATGTAAATATGTACCATCCGCCAAACACATCTCACTAATCCTTTTATGATTCTTCGACTTCAAAATAGCATGGAAAAACTTGGAATTTTGATCACCATCTTTAAGCCAGGCCTTCTTAGCCATATGTGATAAGCGAGTATCCTGCCGTCCCATCCAAGTCGATAATTCTAACTTAGCCGCCATAAGATCATCAGTATCCTCAGAATTAAAACCACTTTGGAGACCAAGTTCCAATCTCTCAATACGTTGCTCCAATTCTTGGATAACATTAGTAGTTCGACCGAACACTCATTGATTCCAATCCTTTAAAGCCACCTTAGTTCTTTTTAATTTAAAAGATAACTTATTAAGACCCACACCCAAACCTTTCTGCTCCCACACCCTTTTCACAAAACTAAGAAAATCAATATGATCAGTCCACACAAATTGAAAACAAAAAAGGCTAGGTCCATACCTGAAAAGGTCCTCTCCCATTTGGATCACCAAAGGAGAATGGTCCAACGTGGTGCGAGCTAATACCTAATAAAATACATTAGGAAAACAAGTTAAAAAATTAGTGTCAAGAAAACATCGATCTAAGCTTGCCCAGCTTCTCGCCAAACCGCCTTGACCATTACACCAAGTCATACTCGGACCATTGAAGCGCATATCCATCAAACCACGATTCTGAATACATAAGTTGAAATCAGCCATTGCCGAGAATTGACGCGGATGTCCACCTCGTCTCTCAGAGTCATCTTTAATGATATTAAAATCTCCATAAATGATCTGTGGTAATTGACCACTGCTACTGGTCTCCAACTCCTCCCAGAGAGACTTCCTTTCAATTTGATTATATTTAGCATATACAATAGTGAGGAGGAAAAGATGCCCATTCTCTTCCACTTTGACAGTCAAAGACTGACTAGAACTAGTCACCATGTGCACAGATATTGTTGATTTCCACAACAACCAAATCTTCCCATCATTTGCTTCATTCGTCAGAAAATAATCACAACTAAACTTTCTTAAAAAACCAGGGATTCTATCTTGCTTTAGAAAAGGCTCAACGAGAGCTAAGATATTAGGCTTGAATTTATTCATGATTTTTCGCACTCTCCTATGAGAAGTTCCAACTCCCCTGATATTCCAAAAAATAATAGGATTGATCATAAATTAAGTTTGGATGGACAGGTCACCGCCTGAGAGGAACTCCTTTTTTGAAACATACCAGGCTTATTTTTTGGAACTTCCACATTCGTGCTATAATCTTATTGCATATCAACACGCACCTCATCTCTTTCAACTTCATTTTCAGATTGAGTCTCGTCCACTGTGATTATGTTCATCTCGCTATCAATACCTTCAGCCTCTAGATCCTCAATGACAATGTCTTCATGAAAAGATCCCTCATTGCCAACCTGTATCATCTGGTCCTTCAAACACCCTCCCCTCTCACCCATATCTCTACTCGACTTCACAGACCCATTTAGATTATTTCCGGACTGGTGGCCCATTACCAAATCATTCATGTCACAATTTTCACCATCATTATCCGAAGGACTTGCACCATCTAGCTGAGAATTAGCTCCAATCTTTTCCCTTATTTCTGCGTGAACCATAATAGGTATCACGACTTCCTTTGATGGAGGCACTTCATACAAGGCCACGACGTCTTTTTCCATCGTGGACTCACTCGGTGTAGCAGCATCTACCTGCATGAAAGGCAAATTATGTGCATTCAAGAAAGGACTTGCTATTTTTCCTAAACCAAGTGTTCTAGCCAGACCATTCTCTAAAGTGACCGTAACAACAAGATCCATATTAGAGCTCTCATTATTTGTTTGATCTTTCTCGTGGTTTTCTTTCATGTGATCACTGTCATGAGTCACTACATCCTTCTCACTATTTTCTGCAACCGGCAAAGAAGGATCCGAATTCATATTACCTTTACTTACCGCCACTTCCTCCATAGGTTTTTCTCCTTGCTTAACCCACATCTGCCCTCCCTTTGGTTTTCATTTTTGGTCAGGACCATTCCTACAAGTTCGTTTGTTATATCCCTAACATTTACAAAAATTGCAGTAAGCAGGAAGTGTTTCGAATACAACCTCCTGCCTCCTGCTACTTGGCATCCCTGGTATGCCTAACCAAAAATGAGAAATCGGCTCCTTTGAAGCATTTATCTCCAGACACACACGAGCCCCGTCTGTTCTCGTAGCACAGGTCGTAGAATTGTCACGGTGGATGAACTTTCCAATCGGTGTTGTGATCATTTTTAGAACAGAATGGTGATAGAAGTTCGGCGGGAGTCCAGGCAAAAAGACCCATTCTGGCACACGTGGTGGTTCATAGTCTTCGTCAAAATCCGGTGTCCAAGCGAAGGATCTATAAGGAACTCCATTAACCTCGCATGATTCTCTTGATAAAGCCTTATGTAAATCATGCTCATTCCCCATCCTTACAAAAACATTTCTCGGACGCCGCATACAAAAAACTACCGGCATGCTAGAGAGACCCCAGTGACTGCGAATGAATGATCGAACAGCGTCTAACGAGGGCCTCTGTCGTAGGAACTTAATCACCATCGAATAGCGGAATGGCTGAGCCATTCGATCTATCTCCTCCGCTGTAAAAGAAAAAAATAGTTCCCCCTCTAAGTATTTCGGTGGGCGAAAAGGTAACTCCATCTCCGGCAATGGTTGAGGCACCGCAGAGACTATGTCAGCAAATGTTGAGAAGGACCTGCCATGGGTGGCATGGCCTCTGCCGCCATGCAGCCAGCGAACCAAAGCAGGAAACGGAATCTTAAACCCTAGCAGAGGCTTTACGTAAATATGGAAAGTTTTTTTATTTTATAACTTATAACTTAACTCATAAATTTTGTTAGTTTTTACTAATTATTTATTACAATCTAGCTATATGTTATGTTTAAATTATTTTCTTTGTTTTATAGCTTTTAAAATTGTTTTCGTTAGATCAATTTCTAGACTCCAGATGTGAGGATTGGATCTCATTTCTTTTCCCCATCTTTTCTTTTTCCCTTTTTCTCCTTTTTTCCTTTATCTTCTCTTTTCCTTTTACTTTCTTTTTTCTCCTTTTTCCCCCGGTTCCCCTCCCTTCCGCATGTGAGTTTTCCTTCCCTTTTATCGCTGTTTTCTTCCTTCGCCCAGGACTACCGTTCGCCAACACCATGCATCTCACCACCCACCCAGTTTTCTTCCCCTCCGGCCGGTGATCATCCCCACCAAATTTCACCTTCATCCGAGCCACCGTTAACCTCCACGAGCTCTTCCGAGCTGCACGAATTTTCCTCATTTTCGCCGCCGTCGTTCCACTTTCGGCCACAATCTCTTCACCACTTCATCACCGACTTCTTGCCGTCCTAAACCACCCATTTCTGGCTCCGATCCGTCACCGGAGCAGCTACCACGACCTCACTTTCCGTTTTGGGTATTTTGGCTTTCCACCACTGTTTTCACTGCCACCCACGGCCAACCCTCATTTCCTCTAGCTTCATAAACACCTCTAAGTTATTCCCTATCAATATCAAGCCTTGGTTCATCCCCATTCAAAAGTGAGTATTTTACAACCCACAGCCACAGTGTTTTTACACTGTTACGTTGCTTTTTCGTCGCCGTTTGAAGCTCGTTGATCCTTCAGAAATTATCACATAGCGCTGTAAGTGCTTTCCAAACTTCATTTTAGATTTAAATATATTATTACTTTTACAATAAATTTGTAACTGGTTGGTTATTCCGAACTGAGTCTAAGGAGTCGGGAGTCGGATGGATTTGAGGACGGAGTTGTTTGTTTGTTGTTGATATTGAGATTTGTTGAATAATTTATGTCTTGCCATTTGCATTGCATTGTGCATGCATGTACATGTGTTGAATTATGAAAACTGAGTTTTCATGTGTAAATAGATTTTTGGATGCGTGTGTATTATGACCCCAAGCTGAGATGGGGCATTATCTCAGTGGAGTTCCTCTGGTCACTCGTGAGCGTAATATACTGAGTGACGTCCCCTGGGTTGTCGCTGGACGACAACGGGAGCGGGCGGGATGGTAACGCTCTCGTACCGACTCCGTGGCCCCTTTGTTGGTGTGGGCTAGAGGATGCTTGACTACGTACGCGCTAGGCACAGAACTGGGCATTGTGCGTTATGAAGTCACACGCATGGTCGTTACCCGTAGTGTGATGAAGGGAGCTAGGGTGTGCGAATGACCCCTAGGGGAGGTTATGGTGTATTCGGTTAAGGAAAAAGTGAAAATTGTTTTGAGACTTGGATTTTGGGCCATTATCTGGGATAATGGCGAGGAAAGGTTTTAAAGGAAATGTTTTGGTTCAAATGAGACTTTTGGCATGCGTGCAAAAATGTGGATTTTTGGGACATGTGCATTTAGCATCTTTTCATGCATATTATTGAGTGTAATATATTTTTATCTTGTGGTGTTTGGATTATTACTTACTTGCGGCACCATTTTGATACTGTAGATTTTGATGCAGAGGTTGAGGAGGAGGAGGTTGAGCCCGAGGAGGCGGCTCCGCCAGAGTATTGACTTGGAGTTGTTTTACTTTTGGATATTATCTTTATTTATTTTTATGTTATGTAATTGGTATTTGAAATAGTGTTGAACTTGTAATATTTTATTATGTGTGTTTTAAGCTAGTTTGTATTTAAACAAAATTATAATACTTAGTTGTAAGACATTTATTATCCTCTGTATAGTTTATTTGTACACATGTTGCATGTACACATACTTGGCACTTAGTGATGGGATGTGTGATCCGTGTTGTCATCATCCCGACGCCTCAATTTCCACGTGTCCGTACGTGGAAGTTGGGGGTGTCACATAGAGACCATGGCCAATGAGTCATAGGGGGGAACAATGGTCGATCTGGATAGGAGAAACTGATCGGACCGAAAAATGAGTTAGTTGGTTTCGATCTTCGATCCAGTCTAGGGGTGAGTGTTCCTCGGACCACCCAATCCTAGGACTGGACCAAATCAAACCAACCGAATAGAGAAAATAAATATTTTTTATTTTATATATATTATTTTATATAATAATTTAATAATTAATTATGTAATTTTTATCTAATTTATTCCCATTTACAATATAAAATTTTAACTATGTAATTATAAATTAATAGTCTATCCATTAACTAATGTATTTGATCTATTAACCTATCACCAATTTGTCATTAACTAATTACTAACATCTATATCTATATTTAATTAAGGTTATCAGATAATTTTTTTTGTAAAATACCTAAGTTGTAAGTAAATATAAAGCAATTAAAAATATTATTGTAAATTTTAATTAATTAATGTATAATATCTAGAGGGCCTATTTTAGCCAAAGACCCATTTCAGCTTAAAAACCTAATATGAAATAAGCCCAATAGGAGAGGCCCTATTAGAAAATCTGAAGCTCAGTAAAGTTACACACATACCACGCCATCTTTCACGGAAATATAGAGATTTCATGCAGATACATAATCATTTCGGTTACCAGGTGATGATTCCCATCGATAAACTCTGAACAAGATAAGCATCACGTATGAACATATATATACCAGGTAACCTTTGATAGTAAGGGATCGAACTCTCTTTTGAATTAAGAATCATTTTGTTACACTTTATTGACTTAAGCATCGAAGTTTTCCTAGGCGGATCACGCCGGAGCCTCTTGACATCATGCAAGTGAACTGTTGCAGAGGGGAAGTGGGACATGTCCTTAACATTGGCTCTATTTGTGGGATTCACTATCATGCATCGTGGTTCTCACATGCCAACTGTAACACATTCCTTTGCAAGCCGAGCGTTAGATACGTTGCAAACATCCATGGAGGCACGATTAGTAGCAACTGAGGAGAGGCTGAAGAAGGCGTTGGAGGCCATGGAAATCTTGCAGAAGGAAAACGACGACCGAAGGCGGAAGAATGCTGAATCTGATGATACCACCATACTCGCTCACGGTGAGCAAGGTGAAGGGGAGGCACAATGTGATACTGAGGCAAACTTGGGACAAACCAAGAAGAAAAAGATGCATGACGAATTGAAGGATTTGATAGGAAAGTACGAGGAGATGGCGAAGAGGACGAGGGGATCTTCCTAGGTGGAATGCTAGTTACACCAAACAGATTTGCAGTATAGCAAACGGATTATGGCCATGCTGCTCCCGCCAAAATTCAAAGTCCTCCAGATAGATATGTATGATAGATCCAAAGACCCAGTAGATCATTTGGAGAATTTCAAGGCCCACATCGCGCTCCACAGTTTTCTGGGCGAGATTGCATGTCGGGCCTTCCCTTTGACCCTAAAGGGGACGGTGAGAGGATGGTTCGGAACCCTTAGTCCAAAATCGATAGTTAGTTTCAAAGAATTGGCAAAGTAGTTCCTAACCCAGTTTATGCCTAGCAGAAGGCGTCGACGTCCAGCCGCCTACCTACTAACAGTCAAACACAAAGAGGATGAGAACCTAAAGACTTACCTTATTTGCTTCAACAAAGAGCGGTTAACAATGGATGATCAGGATGAAATGATTACCCTTGCTGCCCTCTTGGGAGGAATATGGCCACACAGTCCCTTTATGGCGGAGTTAGCTCGAAAGACTCCTTCCACCCTCAGGGAGTTCATGGACAGGGTGAATGACTTTGTTAACACAGAAGATATGCTACAACCTTTGGTGGATCCCCATAAGGAGGATAAAAAGATCGAATAGAGAAGCAGGTAGATTGACAGAAAAGCCGGAGCAAGTCGGCAGGAAAGAGCACCAGAAAGGCGACTAGATCACAATTCTAGACTGATACATAATAATTTGAACGTGCGAGAGGAAGAGAAGGACAGGGAAGAACGTTGCCAGCTCAAGACAGATAGTCGTTACTGCAAATACCACTAGACATGTTCGCACTGGATTGAAGACTGTACGACCCTGATGAAGAGAGTAACTGAATTGGCAAGAAGAAGCGAATTGGAACGAATGGTGGCAGAATGGTCAAAACCCAGAAGGCGTTAGGAATCTAGGAGTGGTGCCAGGAGGAGTAGTAGTCCAGAGCAAAGGCACCAAGCTGGTGGCCTCCAAAGCGATGGGGATAGGGCGCCCCCAAGAGGCGACAGGAATGGGCACCCATAGAAGAAATAAGGACCATAGCAGGAGGTTTTGCTGGAGGTGGTATTTCCGCATCTAGTTGGAAGGCGTATGCACGAAAGGCGAGATATGAGGAGGTATATGTAGCAAATAGAGCTCCCAAGCAACAAAAACTTAGCAGTGATAAGATGGTAATATCTTTCGAGGAGGCGGATCGAGAAAGAGTCATGTACCCGCACGATAATGCTTTGGTAATCACCCTTGTGATAGCCAACTATACGACTAGGCGGGTACTAATTCATAACGAAAGCTCAGCCAATATACTATTTTGTGAGGCGTTCACCAAGATGGGCATCGATCCTGGTAAGCTAAGGCTCTTCCCAACACCTTTGAAGGGTTTCTCTGGAGACACGATCCAGCCTGTCAGAGTTATCACCCTTCTAGTGACCGAAGGAACTAGAACAATAACGGCGACCACCATGATTGATGTTTTGGTGGTAAAAGCTCTCTTCTCTTACAATGTCATATTGGGGAGACCAACACTCAACCATCTCAGGGCAGTGACGTCCACATATCACCTCAAGATGAAGTTCCCAACCGATAGTGGGGTGGGGAAATCATGAGGTGAGCAGGCTCTAACACAGGAGTGCTATGTGCAAGAGTTAAGAAAGGGCTGAAGCAAAGTTTGTGTTGTAATAGAACAGAACGAGGCACCAGTACCACCCCTTCTACTGCCTTTAGCGGTGACTTTAGAAAAAGAAGTGGAGGTCAGGGACGATCAGTGTCAACATGCCGAAGTCAACGAACCATTGGAGCTCATGACATTATTTGCGGACCACCCAGGAACTACTACACGCATTGGGACAAGAGTCCTGCCGGCAAACAGAGAAGCCTTGAAGCAATTGTTGATAGAACATAGGGATGTCTTTGTGTGAAGCCACGAAGAAATGTTTGGCATAGATAACGACGTCATTGAACAACACTTGGGCGTAAACCCTGTGCACAAGGCAATGCGATAAAAAATAAGGTTGTTTAGTGCAGAGAAGTATGTTGCCATTAATGAGGAGGTAGAAAGGTTGCTCGCAACCAATTTTATAAGGGAAGTCCATTATCCAGAATGGCTATCTAGCGTGGTCTTGGTAAAAAAAAGGCGAATGAAAAGTGGAGGATGTGAGTAAACTTCACAGATTTGAATAAAGCTTGCCCAAAGGACAACGTCCCTTTACAACGCATCGACGTTATCATGGATGCAATGGTAGGACATTATATGTTGAGCTTCATGGATGCATACCTAGGTTGCAACCAAATACAGATACACGTAGCAGATGAGGAAAAAACTTCGTTCATAACAAATCAAAGACTGTATTGCTACCAGGTCATGCCCTTCGGATTGAAGAATGCAGGGGGCAACCTACCAGAGGTTGGTTAATCGAATGTTTAAAGAATAGAATAGGAAGTCTATAGAGGTTTACGTGGACGACCTGTTGATGAAAAGCAGGGAGCCCGCCCTGCACCTTGATGACTTGTGAATGGCACTCGGTATGCCACTACAAAATGAGGTTGAACCCTACAAAGTGTGCCTTCGGAGTCCAGTCGGGGAAGTTTTTGGGCTTTATTGTGTCTGAAATGAGGCCTCCCCAGAAGAGATAGAAGCCATACTCAACATGAAGACGCCGAGAAATCTGAACAAAACTCAGCAGTTGGCGGGCAGAGTAGCCGCCCTGGGAAGATTTATAGCCAGGTTAACGGACAAATGTCTCCTTTTTTTCAAGTACTGCCAAAAATGCATCCTTGGAACAAAGAGTGTAATGAGGCGTTCAAGAAATTGAAGCAACACCTGGCCAGTTCGCCCCTTTTGAAGCGGCCAGAGAAAGGTGATGTGTTTTGTGCTTGTCTAGCAGTCTCCCCACATGCTGTATCCGCCGTCCTAGTAAAAGAGGAGGGGATTGCCCAACATCCCGTGTACTACGTAAGTCGGGCTCTCAAAGGAGTAGAAATAGGGTACCCTCAGATTGAGATGTTGGCCTTTGCCTTAGTAACGACGGCTAGAAAGCTCCGCCCATACTTCCAATCCCACACAATAAGGGTGATTATAAAAGCTCCGTTAGCAAAAACCCTGAGGAAACCAAATAGCATAGGAAGATTGATAGGATGGTCGATCGAACTGAGCGAGTTTGATCTAGAATATGAGCCAAGAAAGGTAGTTAAGGGACAAGCATTGGCAAATTTTGTGGCGGAGTTCTCAGGTTTCCCCTAAGAAGACACGGTAGCTCCATTGGGAAAGCTGTGAGTACTTTTCATAGATGGCTCATCCTGCCAGGTGGGCGGAGACCTGGGAATACATTTGTTGAGCCTCGACGGCCAAGAGTGGTACTACATTGAAACGTTGGCATTCAAAGTGATAAACAACGAAGCTGAGTACAAAGCACTCGTGGTGGGACTTTCTATAGCCGCTAGGATAGGAGCAACCGAGATAGAGGCCAAGTCAGACTCACAGGTGGTGGTAAATTAGGTGTTGTGCCTGTACACTACCAAAGGCGAGAAGTTAAAAAAATATCTAGCAAGAGTCTAGGAGGTGCGTGACCTTTTCTCGTATTTCACTATAACTCAGGTGCCAGGAGCGGACAATGAAGTCGCAGACAAATTGGCACGAACAACGTCAGGAATGGAATAGGTGCCTTTCCTATAGCGAGTTGAAAGAAGGGTCATCGAGATCCCAGCCATTGGCGCAGAAGTAGGCACCCTGGGCTCCAACATTCCAGAATGGGCAAGCGGGGTGGTTGAGTACTTAGACAAATGAAAGCTAGCAGAAGCAAAGGAAGGGGCGAGGAGGATGAGAAGGAAAGTGGCAAGGTTCCTACTCATCGATGAAGTCCTTTATAACTCTCTGTCTCATTACTATGATGCATTTCCACACAAGAGGCGCAATATGTCTTAGCAGAGATATACGAGGGAATATGTGGAAACCATTCTGGTGGAAGGACCTAGGCTAGGAAAGCAGTCAGGGCAGGATATTGGCCCAACGCTTTAAGGGATGCTTGAGAATTTACCAAGAATTACGTCAAATGCCAGACGTATGCGTGGGTACCGCATGCCCCTCCAAAGGAGTTTACATCTATGACAGCGCCATGGCCTTTTGCCCAATGGGGCGTAGATCTAGTAGGATATTTCCCACAAGGAAAAGGTGGAGTAAAATTCATGATAATTGCCGTAGATTACTTTACGAAGTGGGCAGAGGCAGAACTGTTGGCGACCGTAACAAGCTAGATCGTGACAAAGTTCTTGTGGAAAAACGTTATTTGTAGATTTGGAATCCCGTAAAGCATAGTGACAGAGAATGGATGCCAATTTGACTCCGACCATTACAAAGAGTGGTATGCTGAGTTGAAGATCAAGACAAAGTACTCCTCACGGGGCCATCACCAAGTGAACGGACAAGCGGAAACAACAAACAAGGCGTTACTCTCAATCCTTAAGAAGAGAGTCGCGAAGAAGAAGGGAGATTGGGCGGATGAGTTGCTAGGGGTACTTTGGGCGTATAGAACATCAGTCAAAACTCCAACAGAAGAATCCACATTCACACTGGCGTATAGGTGCAAGGCGGTCCCCCCAGTCGAAGTAGGGCTCCCTAGCTACAGAACGAGCTACTTCTTGATTGCCCAAAATGATAAAAAGATGGAGGAATACCTTGACTTATTAGAGGAAGAAAGAGAGATAACGGAAGCCAGAGTGTTGCAAGAGAAAGAAAAATCCAAGCAGTACTTTAACAAGAGGGTGAGGCCAAGGACTTTTAAAGTAGGGGATCTGGTCTTGAAGAAGAGCGGCGTAACTACCCAAAGCGAATGAAAAATGGGACCCCAATGGGAAGGGCCTTACTTAGTAGTAGCTAACAACAGGCTTGGATCGTACCATTTGAAAGATAGCCAAGGCAAGGAACTACCACATCCATGGAACACATAGCACTTAAGGAAATTTTATTAGTAGCGTTTATAGCATTTTCATTTCTGTTAATTTCATTTCCTTCGTATTTGCATTATTACATTTATATTCATGTTGCAGAAATGTTTGCATTTGCTTATCACTACTTAAAACTTGTCATGCTTTGCTTTATTAGTAACTTTTCGATAAAAGTAAAGAATATCCGAGGGCAGACATTGGTGCAAAACCTGGCGAACACAAAAAGTAAAGGACACAGAGTTCATTTGACCACGCCACCCCTAAATACCAAAGATAAGCCTTAGCAACTTATGGTGCCAAGAAAAAGGGTGCAAAAGTCATTGGACCACGCCACCCTTAAACACCAAAAGTAAGCCTTAGCAGCTTGTGGTGCCATGAAAAGTGGTGCAGGGGTCATCAGACCACGCCACCCCTAAACACCAAAAGCAAGCTTTAGTAGTTTGTGGTGTTATGAATAAGGGTGCGGATGTCATCAGACCACGCCACTTGTAAATACTAAAAGTAAACCTTAACAATTTGTGGTGCCATAAAAAAGAGTGCGGAGGTCATTAGACCATGCCACCCCAAAACACCAAAAAGAGGGCGCGAAGTTCATCAGACCACGCCACCCCTAAATACCAAAAGCAAGCCTTAGTAGCTTGTGGTGCCATGAAAGAGGGCGCGGAGGTCATCAGATCACACCACCCCTAAACACTAAAAGCAAGCCTTAGCAGCTTGTGGTGTCATGAAAAATGGCACGGGGGTCGTTAGACCACGCCACCCCTAAACCCCAAAAACAAGCCTTAGTAGCTTGTGGTGCCTTGAAAAAGGGAGTGAAGGTCATAGGACCATGCCACCCCTAAACACTAAAAGTAAGCCTTAGCAGCTTGTGGTGTCATGAAAAAGGGTGTGGAAGTCATCAGACCATGCCACTCCTAAACACCAAAAGCAAGTCTCATCAGCTTGGGGGGCCATAAGAAAGGGCATGGAGGTTTTTAGACCACGCCACCCCTCTCAAGAACCCTAGCGGCCTGACAAACCAATGGCCAAAAAGATAAAGCAATCCAAATATAAACAAAAGACCAAGAGCAAAGGTGTGCAACAACAGAATTAACAGATACTCATTATTGTAAACCAAAGTTTATTAACAAAGCAAGAGTGCAATGTGTGAAAAGTACAAAATTTTCAAATGAACAAAAGGAAGGAGGCTAGGAAGCTAAGGAGCATCATCAGGCGGCGACAACAGAGGTAAGCCTATAAAAGCATCAGGCATCTCATCCCGCCTAAACGCATCAACTCCACGGCAGGTATTTTCTTTAGGAGCAAATAAACCCCAATTTAGAGTTTTGGGATCAGTGGTGGGGTTGGCCAAAAGGTGGTTCCTAAGCCTTAGAATGCCAGAGCCATAGCTATAAGCAAAGGCGTGATCCCTGGTAGTAGGGACGCGAGCTAACTAGGCACGAAGTTGTGTGATCTCCGCCTGAGCAATAGCTAGCTCATTCATCTTCTCAATCAATGTCCTTATGGTTGTCCTTATACTGCGAATGGTGATTCTGGAATTCTACCAAGGACCCTTGTGCCTCTAAAAGGTCAAGGGTGGTAAGGTGGGCCTTCTCCATGGCGACCACCAACTCCTGTGACAACTCGCTATGGCGTTCTTACGAGTGAGTTAATTCTTCACGTGTCGAGTTCAACTCTCCCTCACGGGCGAGAAGCTCAGAGTTTAGGTAGGTCTTCTTAGATTCAAAACCTTTTTGAGCCTCAAAAAGTTGGGACCGCGCCGAGTCCCTTTCAGACTGGAGGAGCTTCAGGGCAAAGTCGTTCCTGACCTTCGCTTCTTGGGCAAGGCGAGTAGCTTCACGAAGCTCAATGACTTCTCCCTCGCACATCTCCAAGTCGCCTTGCAACGAGTGAGAGGAGCCTTCTAACTGCTCCAGCAGAATCTCCAACTCCTTCTCAGCCAAGGCTTCCAGCTCAGTCCTATCAACCTACCACTTCTCAGAAGTGTGCTTGGAGACATAGCACAACTTTCGCGGGCACAATCTGCCATATTACACGCCGCCAGATAGTTAATGCCTTGCAAAAGAAGTTGAAACAACCCAAAGTAAGAAACTATGTGTAAGCACAAAAAGAAGAAAAACAAGCCTCATGGTACCTCAGAGAACTAGTCCTTTAAACGGTTAGCCATTTGAGCAATGGCTTCAACTTGGGCAGCTAGATCAAAGAGGGCCATGCTGGCTAAACCTTTAATGTCTCTCAGACCAGAGGAATGTGGTCAGGCGGAGACACCGCAAGGTGTTGGAAGCGCGGCAGTAATTGTAGAGGTGGCGGTTGGACCTGATCGCCCCCAGAGGGTGTGGCATCTTCCCTTAACTACAACACAGGGAAAACAGCGGTGGCTGGCTGCACAGGCACCAGAGTCTGGGCTCCCTCCAAGAGCACCAAGATTTCCATAGGCGTCTGAGTCTAGGCACCTACCAAGGGCGCCAAAGCTTCCTTAAACAAGGGCATAGGAAGCACAGCTATGGCTGGTGACATGGGCGTCTGGGCACAGGCGCCCTCTAGGGGTGCTGGAGTTTTCTTTTGTGAATGCAAAGAGGGAGAAGAGTTTTCAGAGTGAGTTCTTTTCTTTTTCTCTGACTTTCACCTTCATTCTTTTTCTTGCTTCTTTTTTCCCTCTTCTCTTCGCTTTCCTGCTTTTCAGACCACCTCTTTTTCTCCTTTTTTTTTTTTTGTACGACGTTGCCACGCCTTCTACTTTTCTCGAAGGGTTTCGGTAAAGGAGGGGGAATTGTATATGAAATCATGCATGAACACCCTTTGACATGGGATCGGTTGCGGGACATCAAGAATCGATCGATGTAAACAAGCGTCAACAAAAAGTCGATCCAAAGATTCTCAGGATGAGCTTCAGCCAAGGAATGAATGATTTCAATTCGGGCAAGCTCCCAATGCGACAAAGGTTCCATGGTAGCCCACAAGCTCTTATTGTCAGGTAGGGGGTGCCAGATTGCCCTAACTGGAAAATCTCTGAAAATGTCTTTTTGGGCGGGAAACTCCCAACCCTGGCCGATAACAAAGAAAAACCTGGTTGTCCAAGCTTTGGCGTTGGAGTATTGGGTCTCAAACTGAGACAAGGTTTGCCCTTTATCTTTCTCTTGAAAACTGGTGACATTGCCCTTAGTAGCAACCCTCACGTTATAAAAGGCCAGAAATTCCCGAGTAGTCAGATCGAGATAAGGATAGCCAAGAGGCTCTAAGACCATACGAAAAACAATGCAAGCACAAAGATAAGTCCTTAGTGAAAAATGGTGTAATTGAGCCGGTGCTAGACCAAGAAGGTCCAAGATGTCACAAAGAGGGCGATAGAAGGGAAGCCTCAACCCATGTGACAAAAGTGACGAGGTCACATCAACCTTACCACCAAAACTCATGTGACGCCCACAACTCTCATGTAAGGACACGTGGAAATCGAGGCGTTGGGATGATGATAAGCCGATCACGCATCCCATCACTAAGTGCCAAGTGTGTGTACATACATGAAGTGTACAAAAAAACAACACAGCAGATAAATAAGGTTAGTCGACTAAGTACCAGAATTTATTTAAATACAAGCTCGCTTAAAATAAGCGTACCAAAAATATTACAAATTAAAGTAATGAAATCGTAATCCAAAATACATAATTTAAAAACAGAAAATAATCTCCAATAATTATAAGTAGAGACACCAATCTACTCCTCCGGCGAAGCCGCCTTCTCGGGCTCAACCTCTTCGCCATCTGCAATAAAATCTACGGTACCAAGAAACGGTATCGTAGGTAAGTAATAAACCAAACAAATCTCGAGATAAAAATACATTTATGCAATAACAAAATGCATGAATATGATGCCATATGCATGAGACCCAAAAAATACAATTTCTCAGAAAATGAATAATTTTCCATGCACGCCAAAAATTCCATTTCGCTCAGAAATCAAATCCATTAAAGCAGTCTAGCCATTTTCCCAGAAAATGGTCCAATATAAAAACCAAAATTTTTCCAGAAAATGGTTCGTATAAATCCACTTTATCAAATCCTGCAATTTTTCCAAAAAATGACCCATCATCCAATTTATCAAGACCAATATCCAATTTTATCTGTATGTACCATGATCTCCCGTAGGGATCATCCGCACACCCTGGCTCTCAATGCCATACCATAGGTAACGACCACGCATGTGATATCATAATGAGTGATACATAGCTCCACGCCCAGCTCGTACAATGACCAGACATCCTCTAACCTCCGCTAGCAGAGGGCCCATGGAGTCGGCACGATAGTGTTACCATTATCGTCCGAGCCTGTTGTCGCCCAGCGACAACCTAGGGGGCGTCACTCAGTATTTTTCGCCCCCGAATGACCAGAGGAGCTCCACCGAGATAATGCTCCATCTCTTCTTGGTGTCATGATACACACACACCCAAAAATCCACTTACACATGAAAATCTAGTTTTTCATTCATACCCATGAACATGCATGTACTATGCAAAAATCCAGTTTTCATTTTATAAATATGATCATGCATGCATCATGCAATGCATGCAACAAGCCACAAAAATATATCCAGCAAAACCCAACATCATCCAAACAAACAAACAACTCTGTCCTTCATTCAAACCAACCCCCAAAATCCTCGGACTCAATTCGGCACAATAAACCAATCCACAAAAATATTTGTTAAAGTATAAATATATTTAAATCATAAGAATTGTTCGGAAAATTACTTACAGTGCTATAAAATATTTTTTGAATGATCATTGAGTTGCAAAAGGTGGCGGAAAGGCAATGTCACAGTGCAAAATGCATTGTGGCCATGGGTCTCAAAATATCCAAATTTGAATGGGGACAAACGAAGACTAGAGAAGGATAGGGTGGGACTTAGGGATGTTGTTGAACCTCATGAAAGTGGTGGTTGGCCGTGGGTGGCGGCACAAACGGCAGTCGAAAGTTAAAAAGGCTAAAACAGAAAGTGAGATGGTTGGGCTCGACCGGTGATGGATCGGGGCTAAGGATGAGTGAGTTAGTTAGCTGGAAGATTGGTGGTGAAGAGCTGGTGGCCAACGGCGGCATGACGGCGGTGTAGGGAGGCTAAGACCATGCGGCTTGATGGGCTTTGTGGGAGTAAACGACTGGGAACCAGGGGCTGAGATTGGTGGAGTATGTTGGCTGGCGGGAGGGCAAGCTGTGGTGGTGGTGGCAGCGGCAGCGTAGGACAGTGGAGCACAACGGAACATTGAATTTATAGCCCATTTGGGCTCTACACAGCTAGGAGAGAGAGGGTGGGGAGTGGGGGGTAGTGGCTGGGTTGGTTGAACTCACCGGAGGGTGGGGAAGGTCATGGGCTGGGCGGTGATGCCAAATGGTGGTGCATGACTGCACTGATGGTAGTGAGAGAGAGAGATGCACGGGAGGGAAGAGGGGGGCTGGGTCATGCACGGCTTGGGAAAAACATAGGGAAAAGAGAAACGGGGAGAAGAAAAAGAGAAGGAAAAAGAAAAGGGAAAAAAGAAAATGAGAAAAAGAAAAAGGAAGGGAAAGAAATGAGATCCGGTGTTTTCAATCTGGGTCTCAAAACAGATCCAACGAAATAAATTTTAAAACAGCAAATTTAAATAAAATAATTTAAATGCAGAGACTTAGTAAAATAAAATAATAAAATCCAACAATAAAGTAATTTAAAATAAAGAGCACAAATAAATAAATAAAAGCCAAATAAAAACACTACAACTCAATATTAATAAAATAAAATAGTTAAAGCTCAACAATAATACAATTCAAGCTAGAGATTAATTTAAATGCGAAATAATTATTAATATCAAGAAAACACATTATTTAAATCTTACAACTTAAAAAAATCATAAAACAAGACCACGAGAAAAACATTTAATTTAAAATAAAAGAACCACTAATTATAGTAATTTTAAATAATCCTTCAATAAAAATACACTTAAATATGGGGTATCACAACCCTCATCATTGCAACATTCAAATGAGGGAGCCTCCATCACTGTCGTTTTACAGATGCGATATTCCTCCCGAATCTCCAGCAAATGTTTCTCTTGGAGGCCTAAACGCCACTTGTACCCATCAAAGGTCATGCCCTCCGGGACTTGAAAAGGTTGCATGTACGGATTTGTCACCTTGTTCAGCCATAGAAACTGGAAGGAAGAAAAGAAGTAAGAAGATGAAGAAGACAAAATGGGCAAGAAACAAGAACAAGAAATGACGCACGAGCAAGAAAAGCACAACGAGGAAAAGTGAGCAGAGGAAAGAGTGAAGGAGATAGAGAAGGGGTATTTAAAGAAGGGTGAATACGAAACACCTACAGCCATAGACATCATGGCTTGACATTGAAGCAAAAGAGTAACCGTCACACGAAAGCCCCTCTCCCTTTTTCCACGAAAGCGGGAAATCATGGGGGCTCCTTGATTTTTGAAAAAGTGACACGGTGTAGGAAGAAGAATATGAAAGGTCAGCGAGTGCTCAATAGTTCATAGATGGGCCGAGCTTGTCCCAATAGTCATTTGCTTTCCTGTGCGCCATACGCCTTGTGCTTGCCCAAGCCCGCGGTAAGCCATCGAAAGATTTAGGGCTGGAAACAAAAAGGGGCCCATACCGAGGTTCACAATACTTATGAGGCAGCATGATTAATCAACATAAATTCCCTATGCCTTGGGGCAAAGAGAATTTGCGGGGTAGCTGGAGGGCCTATTTTAGCCGAGGACCCATTCCATCTTAAAAGTCCAATATGAAAGAAGCCCACTACGAGAGGCCCTTTGTTGACTAAAGGGAATTAGAGAGTCCGAAACTCAGCAAAGTTACACACACACACCATGCCATCTTTTACGGAAAGATAGAGATTTCATGTAGATACGTGATCATTTTGGTTATCGAGTGATGATCCCCACCGATAAACTCTGAACAAAATAAGCATAACGTATGAACCTATATATACTAGGTAACCCTTGATAGTCAGGGATCGAACTCTCTTTTAAATTCTGAATTGTTTTGTTACACTTTACTGACTTAAGCATTAGAATTTTTCCAAACGAATCACGCCGGAGCCTTTTGACATAACGCAGGGGAACGGTTGCAGAGGGGAAGTGAGACACGTCCTTAACAATATCAATTAACTAACCCATCATCAATTCACCATTAACTAATTATTAACATTTCCCCTCTCTAGCCCCTCTGTCACACACAAATCGACAAATCCACGCCTCTGTTGAATCACGATAATCCTCATTTTTCTCTCTCTTAAATCAACAAATCCAGATTAATATCAGGTATGGGTTTTGCAGTTGCTACTCTCTATTTTTTCTGGTATTTTGTATTGTTTGTGAATTTGGCATTTTGTTGGTGAATTTGTGATTTCATGGTTTTTTCTTGTGAATTGTGATTTGTGAATCTAGGTTTCTTGTTCTTTTGTTGAGCCTTTGTGTGATTTCATTTCTTGTAAATCTGTGTCTATTGGAACTAATGTCACATTTCATTCATTTGGAAATCCTACTATGTTGACTATCCTATTCCTATACCATGTTGGCTTGGCTTTGCTGCAAATATCATATAGCAACCTGAGAAATATGTGAAGAAATGAAACCCTTCGGTGTAGTTGAATTAAAAACAAAAGATGGGTCAATTTAAAATGCTCTATGAATTAGAAAGTCAAACAAATGATGAGTCAATTTAAAATGCTTAATTCCTTTTTTATTTTTCAAAGGAGTAGTAAGAATACTTATGGTGCTTAATGAAGGGTTGTGTGACAAAGGATTGCAAAGCACCCCCAAAAACATTCTCACCCACCCAAGCTTTTAGAAAAGCAGAGAATATGTGAAATTTTATACAGTCTTGAATGCTTTAATACGTGAAGGAAATTTTTGAAAGAAATAATATTGAATGATGTTTGAATGAGGTCATAGGTGGCACGGTTATTTTTTATTTTTATTTGCTTATTAGATCATATTTAAAGTTTCTTTGGTACTTTTGATGTAATTAGAATTAAAGTTTATTTCATAGGTAAAGAAGTCAATTCAATTTGTCATATAAATGACATTTACAAGATCGAACAAACATTCTAATTCAAAGAACATATAATCACAAAGGGCTCCCCCCCCCCCCCTCTCTTTGTTTGGGGGGAGGGGTGTTTGCCATTCTACTCAGCAAGGCCCAAAGTACATGCAAATGGGCAGATTGATCTTGAAAATAAAGACAAAGTCTGCATTGCAAGTTGTTTTTAAACATTTTTTTTTATACTTTTTAATGGATTAAATTCAATAAATCATGCAATTTCGATAAAAGCTCTCAACTTGAATCTTGATAGCAAATCGTTGAAAATATAGATTGAAATGCATGTCCTTGTGCTGCTCAATTTAATTCACTATGTTTGGGAATGGTTAAATTGATCTGTATGATATATGATTTTCTATTCTTGCTATTCTAATATTTTTTTACAATCTAATTGTTAATGCATTACTTTTGTAGATGGACCCTATTCTATAATTGAATCCACAAGACTCTACTACAGATGATGTAGAGTTAACCATGCCTACACAGGGGCAATGCTGACCTCCACTCCCACCCAATGTAAGTAGTAGTACTAAACCGAGTGTGAGTGGAAGACCAAGGTCAATGATTTGGGATCTTTACAAGAATACCAAACTGTGATCCAAGTAAACCTAGGGCTAAATGTAATTATTGTGTTGCTTTATATGCATGTGATACGAAGACTAATGGTACAAAGTCCAACATTGAGAAACAATATAAGAAATGTCATTTTAATAGGACGGATAAGTCCCAAACTACTCTACCTTCGAAGGCGGATGGAAGAAGTGGTAGTGGAGAACCTGTGCCCGTAGCATTTAGTGGTGAAGCTTGTAGACAAGCCTTAGCAGAGATGATAATTCTTGATGAGTTGCCCTTTAGGTTTGTTGAATGGGAGGGTATCAAGAAGTTTATGCTTATTATTTGTCATAGGTGGGTAACGATTCCATCCCATGTTACGGTTATGAGGGATTGCTTTAGTGTGTATATGAGGGAATAAAATAAGTTGAGTAGTGCTCTTCAAGGGCAACAAATTTTCCTCACCATAGATACATGGGCATCCGTGTAAAATCTCAACTATATGTGTCTGACTACACACTTTATTGATGATGATTGGAATCTACACAAGAAGATTCTTTCTTTTTGTTTGGTTGAGAATCACAAGGGTGATACACTTGGTAGGGCCATAGAGATGTGATTGCATGACTGGAGGCGACCAAAATATCTTGCTATTACACTAGATAATGCAAGTTCTAATAGTGGAGCAGTTTCTTATTTGAAAAAATTAAAAAACCAAGTATAGGAGGGACACATGCAAGAATTTGTTTTGGAACACAAATTCTTGCATGTTCGATTTTGTGCCCACATCTTAAACTTAATCATTCGTAAGGGGATGAAGGAATTTGATGAGCCTATTGCAAAGGTGAGAGGTGTTGTGAAGTATGTGAAGTCCTCACCTCAAAAGTAGAGTACATTTGAGAAATTAGGACCACCCAACAATATCAATTGAGAGAATTAAGATTGTTTGTAAGGTTTCTTAAATTATTTTATGTTGCAACTTTACACTTTTTGGGGGTCAATATGTAACTTGCAACTCATTTTTTCTGGAGTTATTACAATATCTTATGCGATTGATTTGGATTGTCAAAATCAAAGTCCCGTGGTGCGATTAATGACCACAAATATGAAGAAAAAATTTAACAAATATTGGAGCAATATGGATAATATGAATATGTTGTTGTTTGTTGGAATTCTTCTTAATCCTCGGTACAAGATGCGATATCTTGACTTTTGATTGGAAGGACTGTATGCCCATTGTAACAGCCCGCTAAAATTATCAGTTTTGGATTATTTCCCGACAGCAATCACATCTCTCTTGTCTTTACCCTCATCTGGAATCACGCGTATAGTTTATCTTTTCCGTAAATCACGTATTTTGTTCTTCACCGACAGCTGTAAAATCATGAGTCTTCCAAGACCACGCCTAGCCTTTCTCAAGCCCAAACTACCACTTTATGTGGTGGACAGCCACCGTACGCCGCCACGTACGTTCCTCCGACGCATGTTCGTGACGAACAACGAGCGACGCACGGGTTATCCCGTCGATGGTATAACCTTCTATCTCTAGTTATTTTACGTTTAAAATAGTTGGTTGGTTTGTGGATTGTGTAGTTGTATTTGTGGAATTCGTTGCGTAGTTGTGAAGCGAAGTGTGGTTGTGAAGTGTTGCGTTTGATTGTGTATTTTGTGGACTGTGCTGTGAAGTATAGGCGTGAGATGGATGCCGTAGATGTGATACGGCGGGTTGTGTGAAGAGAATACGCGTGTAGCGTATTCTGTGTAATGCAGCGACGCGCCGCGCGACGTGCACTGTAGTGATGTGTGTCGTAGAAGGAAGGGAGTACGCATGTAGTGTACTCCGTGTTGTATGGCGATGCATCGTGTGATGTGCATCGTGTTGATGAGAGTTGTAGCGAAGGAAGTACGCGTAGCGCGTACTCCGTGTCGCGTAGCGATGCACCGTGAGACGTGTATCGCAGTGATGGGTATTGTAGTGTGGATGGAAGAGAGTTCACGTGAGTGTACTCTGTATTAAGTCGTGATACATCGGATGGCGTGTCACGAAGGGTTGAATGGCGTAGCAGAGAAGTGTGGAGCGTATGGTGTAATGTTGGGAAACTGTATGACAGTGTCCCGAAGCAGTGATGATATGGATTATAGTCCGGGATGACTGGTGTCATCTTGTGGTTGACTATGGCTAAGAGTATATGGATTGAGAAATGAGTTGTTTGTTTGGTTGTTATTGATAATTTTAATGAACTTGTTTTAGTGCAAAGGCTTTCTGAAGTCAATTTATCTCTTCCGAGTATAGTGAAACCTCAAGTTGGCCGTGGTGTTGCAAGTGCTTACAATATGGCAATTGAGTTCAGAAGTGAAAATCTTAAGGACTCGAGTGTTCCTCTTCCAGCTGTTGTGCAGTTCCTCGTGTCTCGCGCTCTATTCTCATAGAACGCGACGATCGAGGTAAGTTAGCCTCTAACTTACTATCAGTTTATTGTGTATGTGTGATGGGTAAGAGAACTACAATTTATGTATGTATGTTATCGTATATGCCATGTCATGCTATGTCATTACATGTTTATCTGTTACGTATGATTTAATCTCTCATGAATAATTATCTGTTAAATAATCTTTTCTGCCATACAATGATGTATGTTATAAGTATGCCATGTTAAGTATGCCATATGATACATGTATGCCATGAAATGTTTATGATTAAATCATATTATGCCATTTACAAGTATACGCCATGTTAGAAAAGTATATGATATTAAATAATATCACATGCATTAAGAAAGATAAGACATGTTATGTTATAATAATGCGTGGGGCCACAACAACTGTGGAGTACGTATTATATTTATGTTATTTATAATGCGTGGGGCCACAACAACTGTGGAGTACGTATTATATTTTATGTTATTTATAATGCGTGGGGCCACAACAACTGTGGAGTACGTATTATATTTTATGTTACTTATAATGCGTGGGGCCACAACAACTGTGGAGTACGTATTATATTTATGTTACTTATAATGCGTGGGGCCACAACAACTGTGGAGTACGTATTATATTTATGTTATGTTATTTATAATGCGTGGGGCCACAACAACTGTGGAGTACGTATTATATTTTATGTTATTTATAATGCGTGGGGCCACAACAACTGTGGAGTACGTATTATATTTTATGTTATTTATAATGCGTGGGGCCACAACAACTGTGGAGTACGTATTATATTTTATGTTATTTATAATGCGTGGGGCCACAACAACTGTGGAGTACGTATTATATTTAATGTTATGTTACTTATAATGCGTGGGGCCACAACAACTGTGGAGTACGTATTATATTTATGTTACTTATAATGCGTGGGGCCACAACAACTGTGGAGTACGTATTATATTTTATGTTACATGAAGTATGGGGCCACAACAACTGTGGAGCATACACTACATGAGACACAGCAATTGTGACATGTAGAATACGTGGGGCCACAACAACTGTGGAGTACGTATTATATTTTATGTTATGTGAATTCATGGGGCCACAACAACTGTGGAGCATGAAGTATGGGGCCACAACAACTGTGGAGCATACACTACATGAGACACAGCAATTGTGACATGTAGAATACGTGGGGCCACAACAACTGTGGAGTACGTATTATGTTTTATGTTACTTGAATACGTGGGGCCACAACAACTGTGGAGTACGTATTAATGCACGTTATTAATCAAGACAATTAAATAAGATTCCAAGTTTATGTTAAGTCAAGTTTCAGATCAAGTTCATGTTATGTTATGCTCACGTACATGTTATGTTCATGTTCATGTTATGTTCCAAGTTCATGTTCACATCATGTTATGTTCACGTTTATGATACGTTCAAGCTCACGTTCATGTTATGTTATGTTCATGTCCATGTTATGTTTCACGTTCATGTTATGTTGATTGTTCATGTTATGTTTTAAGCTTAAGTTCATGCCATGTTAAGTCAAGTTCAGTTCACGCTTAAGTTCTGGTTAAGTCATGCTATATGTCAAGTTATACTATGTTTATGTATGACTATAATTATGCATTTATGCTTTTACTGCCATGCATGCATTTTTAACCTGTGTGTGAGTTTTATGTTAACTTACTGAGATTTGTAATCAAATCTCACTGTGGTAGTCCCAACTACCATTCCCCCGAATGGTAGATCTTGTTACAGGACCCAAAGGAGAATTGGAATCTGACCAACTGAATACGGTCGACTAGGCCACGGTGCGATGTTGATGATGGTATAGTATTTAACTTAGGTTAATACTTGTACTTTTGGAGTTGTATCTCAAGTATTCTTTTGATCACAACCATTTTAGACTAGTGTGGTGATCACGGCTTTTTAGTATGCCTTTATGTATGAATTATGTTTCAAGTATTTGGGATATATTTAGTTTGGTGCATAGTATTGCTAAAGAAAAAGATTATCCGCTGCGAATATTGCATAATGCTAGATGCATGTTAGAAACATTGCATCTTATATGTCATGAACGGGGGCAGGTAACCTTGTGTTGCATGTCCCGACGCTTCAAATGTCCGTTCAATCCCAAGCGGAATTTGGGGGCGTCACACCCATGATTCCACAAAAGCAATTGATTTCAGTTTTTTAGTGAAGAATACTTTAATTCGCATGTATGAGGCATACCTTAGAAATGAATAAGGAAACAATTCTTTATAGCAATAGCCTACAAGTTTTCCACGTGAAGATTTAAATCCTACAGATGAAGATGATGCAGTAGAGACGTGGACATCCGTGCACAAAGAATGGCCATATTAAGCAACGGTTGCAGTAGGAGGACTCTCTTGAGAGCAAGTCAGAGGTTGATAGATACCTTGATGAAAAGTGTGAGGTAGGCAATGTAAGTTTTGACATTCTAATTTGGTGGAAAGTTAATCCATTTAGATATCGTGTGTTTTCAAAAATTGCACGCGATGTACTTGCAATACTAGTATTTACAGTTACCTCTGAATCTTACTTTAGCACGGTGGGTCATGTCCTTGATCCTTTCCGAAGTAATTTATCTTCAATAATGGTTGAGGGTCCCATTTATGCACAAAATTGGTTTTATTCTTCTTATACTCCAATCAACCTTAGGACCTTAATGGATGAGATGGAGGATTTTGAGAGGTAGTTGGATATGGGTATGTTTCTTATATACTTCATTTAATAACTTTTATGATCTATAAGTTATGTAAATTTATATAATTTTTTTTTCTTTATTGTATTGCAGTTGCTCAGGAGGGTGAAAATTCTATAGATGCGTCAAATACAATGTCTAAATCCAAGGCAGATTCATGAGGTGAGAACTTGAATTGTTTTCTTGAATCTCTCAGATTATTTTATTGAATTGTGACTTGTCCAATATTGTTTTACTATTGTATTGTCTCTCAGATTATTTGCTGTTAGTTGTGGCGGTGTCAAATACAATGTCTACAACAAATGCAAATTAATGAGGTGAATCTGTTTTAACTTGTTAGTTGTTAGTTTTCAATTGATGTTTTAGCTTGTTAGTTGTTCGTTTTAAGTCATGTGTTTTAGTTTTCATACAATTTCTATTTTAGCTTGTTAGTTGTTAGTTTTCCAGTCATGTGTTTTAGTCTTCAGTTTTAACTACATATAATTGTTGATTGACTATACAGTTTACCATTCCAATGTTGGTTTTGCCTTCTATTTTTTTAATAAAGATATTTAGGATTGCACATCCAAATTATATAGAAATTTTTGGATTGGGAAATGTTTACATTGCTTATACCTTATCTTTGACAAACACAAATGACAGAAAAAGGCGTAGGGTATTGAGCATAGAATTGGTTGGGTAAGTGAAGCATCAAAACTATTTTGATTTTGAAGGTATCCTTTTCATTGCCATTCAATTCTAAATATAGACTGGAAATTAAATACATGAGGATTAAATATAAATATCAGAACATCATGCTTCACTTTTATGCCATGGAACATACGTGTTAATTTTATAGGTGTAATATATACAAGATCATCGAGGGAAGTGTTGATCATAGTGGGATTCTACGGTGCTTATTCTTGGAATATATGGTTTGAGTTGAACACTTTTATGTTAAACTGTGTTTGGTGATGAGAACTTTTGCTAATAATTTCTTTGTTTACACTTCACAAAGTATTGTGAAAACTGAAAAGTATGCCAAGCCAAAAGATGTAGGAGCTGCCAAGGCCTAGGAGGATAATGGTATAATTTGTATTGATGTATCTGCCTTATGCTACTGTTATAGTGTTATTTGAATTTCATATTTGAGAGCTATGTTTTTTTAGAGCTTTTGGTGTTATTTTAGAGCTATGTTACTAAATATGACTTCTAGTCTTCTACTGTTATTTTTTTTTAACCTTTTAATTTTCAATTTTTGAGACTTGAATAATTTTTAGTTTTCATTATCTATGCTTGGGAATGTTTTTTTTTCTTTCTTTTAGAAGGCAGATTTGATTATGTGTTAGTATATTACTTGCATAATGTGCTTAGGATGGAATATCTTTTAAATAGCTTGTTGGTGCAAGTTGCAAACTTGCAACTAGGTTGCTAGTTTGCTACATGATAAATACTATGATTTATAACCTTGTTTAAATTGTTTGGATGGATATAGAAATTTTTATTTTTATTTGTAGTAAAATATTTTATTCAAATTTATTGTATATAGACAATTTTCCTTTTATGATTATTTTTATTTTTCTTTCAAGTTCTTTTTTGGTATTTTTGGCTTAAAATTGGATAAACTATTAGTGGGCTTTCACTGTTTGGCTGAAAAACATGGGATATAAGGATTGGGCCATTGGCCCATTTGGAACAAGGTTGGACTGAATGGACTAGCCGAACTAGTCCTTATGGTTGTTCGGTCCGGTCCAAGGTGGTAAAACTTTAGACCGAATAGGTCCGGACTAACCAGATCAGATTGGACCAAATTCACCCCTGACAATGACCAAGGGAACAGGATGACACTATCTTATATGGCTTTCACTGACACTGAGCGTTTGATTAGCGATGCGGCCAAGAACTAGGTCGCCATGAACCCAACCAACACTATTTTTAGTAAGTTCTTTGCTATGTGATGATTCTTTCAAGTATTTCATGTTAGGATTAGAGCGTCCTTAGCTTCACTTCTTTATGTTTATTTTTTATGCTTTTAATTGTCTAATCAAAAAATGAAATGCATTAAGAGTTTAGTGCTTCTGTTTTCTTGTAAATTGAGTCGTGTGTAGGTGCTATAGAAGAATTCACTATGATTACATTTTCATAAACGCTCCATACAGGGAGTAACAGAAATAAATTCTCGATTATTATAGTTGAGGGAGAAGTGGGAAATGCTAGTTCTAAATTGTTAGTCATGGTGATCTACTTTTGCAAGAATCATTATCTTCAAAATAATTTCCATGGTGAATTTTAGAACTTGAGTTTATGATCTATTGCATTTTTCATAATTTATACTTATAAGAGAAAATCAGATAAATTTGCATTTATTCTATTCTTCATGTCAAGGGAATTTCTTTTCTTAAGCTTTAAAATCTGAGAGTTTTTATGTCCAACTTCTGGTTCTGTTTCGATCAATCTAAGGCTTAACAAAATATTATTGATGGTTCAAATTTGTAACACGTCTTGCTTAGTGCTTACCGCTTCTCTTTTGTTTTGTGACGTGGTAGTAAAAGCCATTGATTATAAGTGTATCACTTTTTCTTAAATGAAATTGTAACCCAAGATCGTTTTGATAATGTTTTGATGGTCCTGATCTCCCCTAGTGGAGGTCTGTCTTGGCATGGTGATTGGAGGAGGCTATGTGGAGGCCTCTACTCAGTTTTCCTTTGCTGCATGCTTTCTGCCCTCGTTGGCTTATCGCCTCTTTCGGTGGCCTCAAGATTGCCTCCTCTACACTAGCTATGGAAGGCGAGCGGAGGGATACCTCGACACTGGCCAATCTGCCTGGTCCCTATCCCCTCTTAAGGAGTGGCAATCTTCTGTGCTCTGGATGGTAGACTAGTGGTAGGTGCAGTAATGGTGAGTTGGTTGATCGTCTTCTTGGGTAGGCTGGCGCTAGTACTTTTGGATGGCGAGCACCGATCGATCTTGCCAAAACCTAAGCCCTTTGAGGGGGCCTCTTCAATCCTTTGGTCACGTGGTTTACTTTCCATCTTCTCACGAGCCTAGCCCTTAGCTGGGGCCTTCCCCTTCGTGTCTTTGACATTGATGAAGTTGTCGACCAAATCCATGAACTATTGTAGTGTGGCAGGGGTTTTCCTGGCCAGCTTTGTCATGAACTGGGACCGAGGCCATACTCCTCCCAGGTAAGGGTGGTAATATGTGACACGACCCGTTAACTCATCATGAATATGACACAATGAAAGCGGGTTTGGGTTTAGCTTTAATATGTTTGGGTCAAAACTGGTTGACCCGTTAAGACAGGATTGCTAAATGGGTCACTAACGAGTCAACCCGTTATGACCCATTAAGAAAATTGAATTTACCTTTATACCCCTAGACCTAAAATTAAAAAAACCCCAACTTCCTAACCCACTTATCTATCTCACGCAACCCCCCTTAGTTTTTTTCTCATTGTTCTCAACCAAACTCCAGTAGCTTTTCCTTCTCAATGTTCTATTCTCACCGCCTTAGCCCCTCTCCTCTTCTCATGCCACCTCCCTCTTTGTCCTCAACCCACACAGCTTCACCTCAAACACCCCCTCTCTCACGGTTGCATCACTCCTCCTCACTTAGATTCTTCACCTTTCTGCTCCTCACACCTCCCCTCCCCTCCCCTCACCTCACCTCATACCATGCCTCTCTCATGTTGCCACCACACCACCCACACACCCACCTCTAAGGTATGCACAATTGCTAAACATCTGCTTGGATCTACTAAACATATGTTCAATGCACGCACTTTTTAGTTTGTGCTAAACACACTACAACAAATTCAGCTTTTTGCCACCATTTTTTTTCCTGCAGATCATAACTTGCTGCTAATACATATGTTTATTCACAATATTTATATCTCCAAAAATATGCGATGAAATTGTTAATAAAAATGGTTACTTTCGGCAACAAACTTTCACCGCAAATAATTTTGACATTATAAGTCAATTTCTTCACATTTTGTATTTGTTCTAATGACATACAGTTGTCACTTGTTGTGGTTTCCATTAATTAATCACTCAATCCTTTTGTGACAAGTAAAAGTCATCATTATAGCCGAGTTATATAATAGCCCTTACAAGGAGCGGGACTTTTTCCCTCTCTTCTCGTCAGTCCCTCTATCATTGTTATAGAATACCATATTTTGGGCAAAACCCACAGCCAATTCCAAAAATTCCTACTTATTATCACGGATTGTGAATCATTGCTACCGTAACCGATCTGCTCTGAACCAACAACCACTGAATCGTCGTCGACGGTGATGGCACAATCATGGTTTGCGAATTATTTTTTTTGGTCGATTTGCAGTAGCATCGGGAGATTATATGATCCCTAGCTGTCACTGCTCAGTCATCCCCTTCCCTTCATTGATCTTACAAAAATTAACAGTTTCGGCTGCCTTTACTGTGAGCTATCAACAATGAGTAGTTGGAAGCTACAGTCAGGTAAACAAGCTTTCATTTTCTTTTTCATTGTTGCCCCTGCTATGCTATATTTCTCTATTTGTTTCAGTTTTAATTTGTTGAGATGTAAGATGAGGGGATAAGAGGTATTTCTTGGTAGATTTATATCACACAAAATCGCTAGTGGCATTTTATATAGTTGAGAAAACTCTACTTGCTAATAGTCTGGGACACGGTAGATTGTGAGAAGCTTTTAGAACTCTTTTTTTGATTGGGTTAATTTTTTGAGTTGTTCTCATTTGATCTTTGATTATTGCTTGAAATGCTGAGGCTCTTTAAGGTTTACCAGCTATTCTTCACCGTTCTTCGAATTGTCTCTATTTTTCTCTCCTTCTTCATCGGCATGCCGTCTCTTTTTCATTTGGTCCCTTTATTTTTCTTGACTTCAGAATTTTGGTTCCTACAATTTACAATCTGGATATCTTGATTTTGAACGAACCCTCTGTATAGATTGTTCTTCTTGATGCCTTGACTGAGATCTAAATGAAGCTTTAATTTTAGTTATCTGTTCCGGGGATTTTCCATTTTGTTTCCTAAATTTCAGTTTTTCTTTGGGAGATTAAAACTGGATGAATATTATTTTGTACCTTTATTGTTTCGCTAACAGTTCTCCAATTTGTGTGTTTCAGATATATATTTTTAAATGTTAGTTATAACGAAGTGAGGTACTATTTTGTTGTTATCTAACCTCATAAAGTTTCTCGTTTGATTGGTTGCAGAGTAGTGTGCTCCGGGTTCAACGTCGAAGTTTTGGTTCCAATTAGTGAACCCTTTGTGCTTGATTGGGCTCTTGCCTTTGTCACCGACCGTATGTTTATATTCTTTCAGAACATCCTCAAGTAATCGGATATAGTTCTTCCCTTTTATCAGTTGATGCATGGTTATAATTATCTTCAGCTGCTTCTTTGGCGTTTAATAATTGCGGTGGCTTCTTAATTATCATTTACATAATGAAATTAGTAAATCTAATTTCGACTACTGTGATTGATAGGATGGTAGCCTGGGTTTAACTAAGTTATTTTTATTGCTTTGTAATTTGATTGAAAGTGAGAAGTTATTTAATTAAGTCATTTTCACAATTTGGTGAACCATAAGTGCATATTAAGCTACTCCTTCAATTAAACATTATTAGTTATGCACATTTGATTGTTTTGTCACCATTTAGTGTGCCTTTCTTCTGCTTCTATATCTGGAGTCGTGTGATGGTTGTATTGTGGATCAGGCACTCTCAAGGAAGTTACTTAGCCTTTTGGATCATCCCATATAATTTAGAAATAATGGCCTCAGGTATAACCCTCATTGTGGATTTGACTCTCCTTCACATGTAGCTATAAAACATGGCCTGATCACACTTTTTAAACCATTTTTCATTTACATGTTTTGTTCTCTCATGCATGCTTCTGTTGTTTGACTTCTAAACCATTTCTTACTTCAGATTGGCCATGATTGAGTGTTGAATGTATCATGTTAATGCAACTTCCAATTGTTAGTGTTATCTCTTGGGTATTTGAAAAATTTATAAAATAATGACTTCCAAGATGATACCGTGATATTGATTATGCTAATGCATTTGTGAAGCCTTCACTGTTCTTAAAGTGTGTATGCACATTTGCATTGTTTTCTCAGGTGATGCTGTTTTGGCTACTTTAAGTGCATTAAATTTAATATCCTTTACCTACTCCTCTTTTCATTTCTTTTTCTCTTTGCTATTTTTTTTCTTTTTATTAGACTTCTAATCTTACAAAATGATTTTACCTACCCACTCAAATTGTAAAAGAAAATGTTGGATTCATTTAGGGCAACAATGTCAATCATTAAAAAGAAGATGTTGTAGTTAAATAGTTAAATAATAATTTATTTAATAAAGTTATTAACAAATATGTGAAGTGTATTTGTAACATATTTAAAAAAAACTCAACTATTAATAAAATATATAATATTTTATTATCATTTAGACTTTAAGATAACTAGTCCAATGTGGACAAATCTATCTAGAAGTCCATGTTCTAGCTAAAAGTTAACATTCCACTTGCTAAATTATAGACTTGGCAATGGCTAGGCCATTGCCAATGCTTTGGGGAAAAACTGCATGTTAAAAAAGAAGCTTACAAAACTGGCTCTAAGGTCATGCAATATAGTAAAGAACCCAGCACTGGTTTAGCAAATTATCATAAGCCATAATCCCAAACTCAAGAAACTCTAAAAACCAATTATGAAGAAACAGATACATAAATGTAGGTATTGAAAATTGTGAGACATTTATTCAGGTTGTTCTATGTGCAACAGGCAATAGGCAGACTTACAATTAACAAAAGCGGAGTTAGATATTCTTTAGGGTAGAGAAACAAATTCTATTTCGACAAAATAATCCCATGCTTACATACCACTACCAATGCTGATATGCCAAGGATGCTCGTGCTACAATGTCAATGTGTCCCTCGATTGATCTTAGTGTTGCTTTTTTGTTAATGACATCCATATGATGCCAAAAATATCAACTTTGATCACTGGTAATTTATTTGTTTATACATTCTATCAAAAAGATCCAGTGAGTTTGTTCACAAAAAATTAGGGGAAGATGGGGGAGACATACAAGTCTAAGCTAATTGCATACCATCCTTCTTCTTTTTTTAATAAGTAATTACATACCATCCTTATAATGATAAGAGTCACATAATATTCTAAACACCTCTAAAAAAAAATTTTTTATAATACATGGAGGAAAAAAAACTATGGAGAGCCATCATAGAGATCAGGACTGATTGAATTCATTGCAAGCTTATATTCAAGTATGTGTGCACATATAAATCCAATTTCATATATCAGAAACATTAGCCTAATAGAATAAAACGATTACCAAGTTGTAATGATATGATGGACCTTGACTTGAACTAACACTCCAGAGAAACTTTTCCTAGAGGTTCAGCTTTTTTAAAAACAATGGCTATTGCTTAAATAAATTTAAACACAACAATCCTATAGTCAGATATGCACTTTGAGAGCTCAAAAATTTCAACTTATTCAATCTGGTTGTGGTCTTTTGTGAGATCATTCTGGTCAACTAATGTTTAGTTTTTCTTAGTTTTTGGGAGAATGAACTAACATTATTGTTGAATTAGCAACTTTGCACCAGTCCCTTTTATTTTGTTTGCACTTTGACATCTCTGCAGTCACTATTGAATCTGATTTAACTTTTGGGTAGCTCACTCGCCATTCATCCTCCCTATCATGGTAATATGTTTATGGCAGTCTATCCTAATTTGTGTGCTCTTCCATGCATGTTAAGTTGCAAGTGTAGAATGTACTTGAAAATATGTTCTTTCTTCCAAGTGTAGAAAGTACTTGAAAATACGTTGGGGAAAACATCCATTTGCTATATTAGATTTGGACAACACAGACTACCAAAACAACATTGAAAATACATTGTACATAGACAACGAGAGCTTGGAATGTATGTGATGATGAATCTTCATGGATTTGTTATGAAGATCATAAACACAGAGTGTATGAAAGGATTTTTTGTCAACTAATTATAATAGAAAGCACATAAGCATATCTACATTACAGTCCAAATTGATTTGATGATGCTAGCATTTTTTGCCCCACACCTTCACATGTAATTGATCTTGCAAACAAGAAACTGGTTGAGTCATAACAAACCTTAGTAGATGCAGAAAAATTGGATTGTCTCTCAGTAAACTTTACGTGGTCAAGTCATTTTTATACCAAACAACTTAGCAATAGCAATTACTCTTCATGGATATGATCAGATGTAAACCTTAAACCCTTTTCCCTTCAAATACTAACTCTATCAAGAGACTATTGTTCACTTAATTTAACCATACCCTTCCCAATCTTGTATTTTATCACAAAATTACCTACTGCACTTGGTAAACAATTTCAAAATATGCAGTTGAACAATGGATCCTTCATGCTAGATAATAGCTTCTATTGTGCCTCATCGCAACTACAACAAGGATTAGTATCATATGAACTGCTTCCTGTTCCTAATGTGGACTGCTAACTTGATAGGATGATGAACTGCGACCAAAATTGGCACATCAATTTAAACAACCCACAACATCCAGTACCAACAATGCCCAAGCCTAGTTACATCACTAGTCACTAATTGTTTGTTCATTTCTCCCGTAAAAACATTGCTAAAGAACAGCATCTAATATATAGCATGAAAATGATAGGATGCTATCAACTCTGGAAAACCATACAGCTGCTGGCTCCTTTTCCTTCTAGGATGAATATTTAAAATGTAAAATTTTGTGCGACTTTGTGGGTGGGAATTGATTACAGAATTGGCATGCTAAACCAAAGATATTAAATATGTGCAGGTTCCACATGTGGATGTGACAATCCCAGAGTTGATGTAATCAATTAATGCTGACAGACTTGGTGTAAGTTCTCATCTATGCTATAATTTTAAGTTTTTTGCTATTGCTAAAATGCACTACAGAATGTTCCTACTACTATCTATTTAGGGTTATTGAGGTGTAACTTGGCTTTGCAGTTTGGTCATTGTATGAATATATTGTCACCTAGTGTTGAGTTAGCAAAAAGGGTTTGTATGCATTAGATGGGATTTGAGTTACAGTCTAGTTTTAATCTAACTCATGAACATAGAAGAGTATACTGCCTTTATAACTATTTCAATTGATCAAAACTGTTTGGAAACAGTTTGTGTTGCAGCAAACATGATAAACTTCTTATAGCTACTGCAAAACTTGAAATTAACGGGTGGGTGTATGCAGCAAATGTGATACCCCGTTTTTACGTGTATTTTTACTGAATGAGTGTTTTTAATTTAATTAATATATTGGTTTATTTATTTTAAATTAATATATTTTAATTGGTTTTTAATTTATTTGATGTTGTATTTAATTTATTTTAATCGTTTTACGGTTTTTAAAATCGTTTTCGACGGATCAGTTTTTGGATTCCGGAGTGAGGATTGGTCCTCATTTCTTTTCTTTTCTCTTTTCTTTTTCCCTTTTCCTTTTCCTTTTTCTTCTTTTCTTCCTTTTTCTTTCTTTTTCTTTCCTTTTTTTTTTTTTTCCTTCTTCTTTCTTCTTCCTTCTCTCCCGCGCGCACAGCTCTCCCTTTCTCTTTTTCCCTTACAGTCGTTGCCACTTCGGCCGCCCATTAAGCCGCCTTCCGGTGGCTATGTTGTATACCACCCCCACCATTCTCTTCCCCTCCCACTAGAGTTCATCCCCACCAATTTTCAGAGCCATCGGACCAGCCGTTAGCCACCACGCACGGTTGGAAGTCACGGCCCCAACCCTGTTTTTCTCCCCTGTCGCCAGTTTCTTTCTCCACCCAGAACCGACCCTCACCGGCGGCGTGGCCTACACCACCCACCCAGTTTTCTTCCCCTCTCACCGGTGAATATCCCCTCCAAGTTTCACCTCCATCCGAGCCACCGTTAGCCACCACGAGCTCCTCCAAGCCACACGGTTTTTCACCGTTTTCGGCGTCATCGCACCACCTCCGGCCACCATCTCTTCACAGCTTCTTCATCTACCTCTTGCCGACCTAACCCACCTAATTTCGGCTCCGATCCGTTGCCGGAGTAGCTCCCACGAGCTCAACTCCATTCAGCTCCTTTTTGCACTTCCACCGCCATTTCCACCACCACCCACGGCCAAAGCTCACTTCCTTTAACTTCATAAATATCTCAAGGCCATTTCCTATCAATTTGGTGCCTTGGTTTGTCCCCGTTCGAAAGTGGATAATTTATTACCCATGGCCACAGTGTAAAATACATTGTTACGTTGCTTTTCCTCCGCCGTTTGCAACGCCGCGAGCTTTCGAAAAATATCTTATAGCGCTGTAAGTATTTTTCAAACTCTACTTTTAGATTTAAATATATTTTTTCTCTTACAATAAATTATCTGGTTGGTTGGTTGATTCCGGACTGAGTCCAAGGAGTTCGGGGGTCGGATGGATTGAGGATGGAGCTGATTGTTTGGTTGTTATTGATGTTTGGATCATGTTGGTTAACTTGTGTGATTTTAATTGCATGGCATTGTGCATGCATATTCATGTGTTATTTATTGAAAATGGGATTTTCATGAGTTAAATAGATTTTCGGGTGCGTGTGTACCACGACCCAAGCCAGGATAGAGTATTATCTCAATGGGAGCTCCTCTGGTCACTCGAGAGTGTAATATACTGAGTGACATCCCCTGAGTCGAAGCTTGGCTATGAACACGCGGGGCAGGAACTGAGCGACGACGGGAGCGGGGGCTAGAGGATGCTTGGCTACGAACACGCCGGGCACGGAACTAGGCATCGCTCTATGCACCGACTCCGTGGCCCTTCGCTGGCGAGGGCTAGAGGATGTTTTGCTACGAACGCGAGGGGTGCGAAACTGGGCATCGCTAGTTTATGTGTCATACACGTGGCGGATACCCGCGGTGTGGCACAGGAGCAAGGGTGTGCGGATGACCCCTAGGGGAGGTCATGGTGCATACGGTTTATTTGGTTAACGGTTTGAGTTGGATATGGGCCAAATGGACTTTTGGCGTGATATTTGGAAAGGTTATGTTTTGGGCCAAATGGGATTTTTGGCGTGCATGGAAAAAATATGGTTTTGTGGGTTTAGTGCATTGCATTCTTTTATGCATATTGTTTGAGTTATCATATGTTTTTATCTAGTGGTGTTTGGATCTTACTTACCTGCGGCACCATTTTGGTACCATAGATTTTGATGCAGGGATCGAGGAGGAGGAGGAGGAGGCTGAGCCCGAGGAGGCGGCTCCGCCGGAGTTTTGAGTTGGAGTTTATGCTTTGTAGTTGGTTTTGAAACAATATTTGTAGCTTGTAATAATTTATTATGTATGCTTTAAACAGTTTTGTATTAAACTAAGAAAAATTCTGGTACTTAGTTATATGAGTTTGTTATCCGCTGCGTGTTTCTTCGTACACATTTGTTGCTTTTACACACACTCGGCACTCGTCGATAGGGTGGTGACCCATGTTGTCACCATCCGGACGTCTCGATTTCCCGTGTCCATGCGTGGGAATTTGGGGGCGTCACAGCAAACATTTATAAAGCAATCTACATGTAGTGAGGGTTTATGGTTGTTTTTCCAAGTGGTTGTATGTTTGATGTGATAACTGACACTAGACTCATGATACTATGTTTTCCATTAATCTTTTTCAGGAGTAGCTCCTAAGGTTAGGTTGTAAACCACACCTTACTACCATAATAACAAATCTGTATGTTTTTAAATGGTTATCATGTGTATTGGGGGGAAGTTAAACTGATGGAATGTTATGATAAACTCAGTAAGGTGGATATGGGCAGATTTAATTAGACATGATAATATGGGCAGCTTATATTGGCAGCCTATATGGGTTTCATCCCTTTGATTGATTAAATGTAGTTATGTACCCATATATATATATATATATATATAATTTGTTTGATCCCTTCCATTCAACTTTCATTTCTTTTGATTGGGTTGGGCCAAGCCCACTTGAATTGAGCTCTATCTTTTAGGTATTGGGCTTTAATATTTTTAGCTTCATTTACAATAAAATTATTGAAACATCAATTATAATTGGACTCTTTATAAACTAGGACTCAAATTAAAAAATATCATTAAAAGTCCCAATTATACTTATGTATTAGCAAATAGATGTGAAAAGTAGCATTAAAAATACACTCTTATGCACTCTATCACAATCCTAGATTTTTTTTTTTAATGAACATTATACTACAGTCTGTAGTTGCATTAAACAACCATATCAGTTTTGTCCCTTTGGACATACATATCTATTACAGAAGGAGCTGCCTCCAGTCGTTTGCATTCATCATCATAATTGATTGGACATATTTCGCAATAGAGTGAAGTTCACAGTTAGCCTCTCTATATTAGAACTTAACTTGCCAAGTAGGTCTTCTTAAGCACATCCTTTTAATGTCCTCAATCAATTGGCCATACCATAAGTAGTTCCCACCATTTGCGAAAGACTTTATTAATATCATATTGCCTGGTTGTACCCTTGAATGTTCTAAGTTAAATTACAAGCAAGTAGTAACTTTTGATGTGGAAGAATGTGCTGGGTTTCATGCTAAACTTTCCCTGTAAAATAATGTTTGTAATCCAATATTGGACTATTGGATTTGAGTTGTTTGGCTCAAGTCATATATAGAACAAAAAGTGGGCCTTGCTTACTATTTTTTCCCTAGATATGCTTCTTACCTTGTTTTATATCAAATCTTTGAGAAAATTTGTAGAAACTAGTACTTAATTCATAGTTTGCAAGTCTTCTAACAAATTGATATCCTCACTAAAAAGGTTTCTTTTATGGACTTCATTTTGTTACACGTGTCTAAGTGATAACCTCAGGATCTTCTTATTATCAAGCAAGTTTCCTCCACAATGTAATTTGTTTTTTGTTATTGTTAAAAAGACTACAAATGTTCAAACTGATTGAATCCCTATCAGTTTTGTTGTTTTGTTGCCCACCTTTTTTAATGGCCAATGACATTTCACATATTGTCATGCATGCAGCGAGGGAACTCTAAAACACTTTGAACACTCATCGGTGGGAGTGGGTCCCATTTGCTCCATTGCATTTTTTTTTTAATTTCTTCATTTCGATTTGTCCTGATGAATTCAAACTGAAATATTTCTCCTATTTTTAGTGAGGAGTACGCATGCCAGATCCATTAAGCTAAATGTGTCTGTGCATAAGAAATCATGCACACTCCTATGTAAAGACTAGAGTTTCTAAGTTAATGGTAAGTTTTAAGTTCCAATTGGTACTAATTCAGGGTGAAGTATCATTTTTTTTATATGTACTCTAATGTCAAAAATATTTTGATGAACTCAACCAAGTCTTCCTACCTTATGGAGTGTTCATATGATGCTTTATTTGTTTTGATTCTTCTATTTTTTCCATCTCAATTTAGTGATTATGTTTTTTTCCCTGGGTGGCAGTGGGTTTGTTTTCTCCTATTTGGTCTCCAGTTTGTTTTTTGTTTTGTTTTGCTTTTAATTTTTTTATATGAATTTCCTTTGTGAGCTTTTGTTTTTGGTTTGCCTATGTACTTGTACATTCTTATTCTTGTCTAGAAGGATCTTTGCTTCCCCAAAACTTGAGAATCCTTTCTGTGCAAAAAGATGGCATTCCCACCTACATAACAAACTAGAGAATTAAATGGAACACAAAGTGTGTTGTCTCTCGTAGGTGCATTAATTATACAATGCAAAATGGACAAATCTTGTTGTGGTATTAAATTAATCTGATGTTCCCATTCAGCTACTGTTCTAAGTAAAACCGTTTCCTCAAGTTTCGAATACCTACACCCAAAATGAGATTAGGTTTCAGAAATTATGGGAACATGGAGGTGACTCCCAGTCTCTAGCTTAAGAAAAAATTTGCCTACCTGCTATTAGTAGGCCCATTCTTATATAAACCCCTCATCGTCACTAGAAACAAGGAGACTAATGGTGAAGCTTTGAACAAAAGTTTCAGCATTTGGATGCTTTCTAGCTTCCCCTTGAATGATTAAATAATGAATATGAAAAACTACTATTGATGACCAGCAAAAGATTGATAAAGATTATATGCAGTAATAATTCTTCCTAAAAATTACTATTGACATTTTAAGTGACCATTCCAATTTGGTGTCTATGCTACTTTATGATTCCATTGGTTTTTATGATCATTTGTGGTTTATGTGCACATGTATGTTATACTATTGTGGTTTAACCTTTTGTGTTTGCCTGATATTTTTCCTTGCTAGCTTGCATAATCAACACATGTAGGGTTTGTAATTGTGTAGTAGATGATATGATTCAAGCATTTTCATGACAGACTTAAGATGATCTTATAGGGCCATGCATATACTAGTCCAATTGGATTGCCTTTTTCAATATCGTTGCCCTCCCTCTACTTTTTTTGGAGCAGATTTTTAAATTATGCAGTAGAGAATACTCATCTATAGAACCAATGAGTATATGTCAATGATATTGCACTTACATGCTTGTGCAAGAAATCCTTGCTTCTCACATTTTCCTGAATTCTTTAGACCCAACTTGAATTCTTCTGTTGCCCACTCAAGCAACTTTAACTTGTATTTTTTTTCCCCTACTTCTGATAAGTATGAAGATATCAATTTCCCATAGAAATATGCATACCCTAGCGAAACAAAATTTATAGAAATTAACTCCACATATTCTACTTTCCAAATTGTCCATGATCGGGTGCAAATAAGCAAAGGGCTAAATATGCACCTTCCCTCACAACTTTGTGTCCCTCTTCAGGATGCTAATGAGCCTATTCTACTAAGACCCTAGGGACCATATAGAGCTAAATCCTATCGTGTTTCTCATTGCTCTTCCCATTTGATATTATGGTATGTAGATAATGGACATGACCATTTTTTATATTTGTGTCCCTGGGCCTATAGCATACAAAGTAAATGATTTGCCGATATGAAGAATCACACAAATAATAAATGCTAGATTTCAACCCTTGTTGTTTAAGTGATAAAAAGAAAAAAAAAATAGGAGTTTGGATAATTCGTTGTAAGGGATTGTTCTTGTGCTCCCAATATCCTAGTTACTTTCTCTTATTTTGTTACTCATGCATCATAGCTAGGTTAGTGTGTCTTGTAGTAAACTACCTTCTCGGTCGTCATCACCCATGCAACTTCCCCTACAATTTTTTGTTAACAAACTACATTGCTCAAAGTTATTTTATCCATTTAAATTTGTCAGGGTCTTAATGGAGTCCACTTCATATTACCTTATATCAAGAATATTTTCCCGGCCTGCTTTTTTCTTACCAAGAATTAAATGGATAAATCTTGGATGCATATTGAAGATAGATTGCGGTCCCATGAATATGCCGAAGGAGTTAATCATTTCTTATCCATGGCTCAATCCAATGCGCCTGCCAGTGACTCCATTAGGTGTCCCTGTCAAATATGTCGTAATAATTTTTTCCAACTAGTTACTGTTGTGAGGTATCATCTGTTCTTGCAAGGGATTGATAGAAGTTATACTCAATGGATATTTCATGGAGAAGATGATCCTTTTCATGCCAACCAGTCAGATGATGAGGATGATGGAGATGATTTTGGAGAGTACATTGATGACGTTAATGAAATGTTAGATGACATCTGGGTGGGATCCTTCGTGGATAGTGCAACCGGTTTAAATGCTACTGGCAGTGAGGATGATAATGCACAACCCAACGTTAGGACTTCAAGACACCATACATTTGAATAGTATGTAAAGGATGCACGATGTCCACTCTATCCATCGTGTACAAACTACTCAAAGCTATCATTTATGGTGAAGTTGCTTCACATCAAGACAATCGGGGGTTAGAACGTGAAGTCATTTAACATGGTGCTAAAGCTATTGAAATCTGCATTCCCGACTGCTCTCTTGCCTGAAGACTATAATGATGCACGTCAGCTAGAGCGTGGGTTGGGATTTAGTTACACCAAAATCCATGTATGCCCAAATGATTGTATCTTGTTTTGGAAAGATGATGAAGACAAATATGAGTGTCCTAAATGCAAGGCATCTTGGTGGGTCTCAATGACAAGTAAACACTGGGTACCTCAGAAAGTGATGTGTTATTTTCCATTGAAGCCTAGGTTGCAACGCCTTTATCTGTCGAAGAAGACAGCACAAGCCATGCGATGGCATAAAGTGGGGCGTATTGATGATTCGAGCTAAATAAGGCATCCAGCTGATTCTAAAGTTTGGAAAGATTTTGATAGGAAACATGATTGGTTTGCCAAAGATGCTCGTAATGTCCGTCTTGGACTTGCGAGTGACGGGTTCAACCTGTTCAATAACATGAGCAAGCCCTATAGTATATGGTCAGTAATACTTCTGCCTTACAACTTGCCACCTTGGTCTTGCATGAAAGACCCATACTTTCTATTGAAATGTTTGATACCTGGTCCTAAATCATCAGGAAATGATATCGATGTCTTCCTGCGTCCTTTAGTTGATGGATTGAAATAATTATGGGAGATTGGTATTGAGACATATGATGCATTCAGTAATGATGTTTTCTGAGTACATGGATCTTTACTCTGGACTATAAATGACTTTCCTGCATATGCCAATCTTTCTGGGTGGAGCACCAAGGGGAAGTTGGCATATCCTGTGTGCAATGTAGATACTGATTCTATGTGGTTGGCTTATGGGCGTAAACATTTTTATATGGGCACCGTCGATGGCTGGCCCCAAACCACGTTTGGAGAAAGAAAAAATAAGCTTTCAATGGTACCAACAAGGTTCGGCTTCAGCCAACAAAACTTATAACCCAAGTTATACTTGAATCATTACGCATGGTCTCCAACGTGCAATTTGGAAAAAGATTACAATATTATTACCATTTGTTTAGATTTGTGTTTTTATCATATTTGGGATTGTAACATTAATATGTTTACAATGTGTGTTCTGTTTATTATATTTGGGATGTAATTTTAATAATTTTAATATTATTACAATGTGTGTGGGCGTGTTTATCATGTTTGGTACTATTGGGATTTTAATGTTGGTATTTTTATTGTTTGGACTGTAATTTTATACTTGTAGTTGGTTTTTTATTTTTTTATAGATATTATTTATATTTTAATATTTACATAAAATCAATCAGGTCAAACAAGTCACTAATGGGTTTGTTCAACCCATAATGTAAACGAATTGAAATGGGTCATATCGTGTCGTGTCGTATCATGTCAATTTATTTTGTATTCACTAACAGGTCATGTGTATCAACCCATTATTTTAATGAGTCGTATTAAGATTTGAGATTTTGACACGAAATCTTTAACGGGATGTGTTCATATTGACCCATTAAATATAATGTACATGTCTCAACACGATACGAACACGACCCGTTAACACGATTTGCCACCCCTACTCCCAGGAGTGTTGCCAAGGTGATTTTGTTGTCCTGATCATCTGTCGTCATGCGCTCCTTGTTGAACCTAGATAGGTATGCCTTTAGACTCTCTTCCCCAAAAAAAAAATATCCTAGCTGAACTTTCCTTCTACTTCTCCTCAACGTACAAACAAGTGGTCATGAATAAAATAAAATTAGAAAAAAAAAAAACAAAATAAAAAATCGATACCCCACTCATCATCTGAAGCTCATAAAATGATCACTCAAACAGACAATCACCATTGTCACAAATCAGAAATCTAGATTTACCCAAAAACAAAAACAAGAAACTAACACTTCATACCCATGCCACGCCAGAAATGGAGAAGTGAAAATTAGAGAGAGAAGCACATAGAGTAAGAGGGAAGCATACAAACATATTAACAAACACTTCATACCCGCGTCACGCCATGCCAGAAATGGAGCTCTGCTGCTCGGTTTTTGAGAGAAATGAAAGTTTATCTTTGAGATTACTTCGGTTTTGTGGTTTCAAAATGAAGGGAGGGAGGGATACAAAGCATTAGGTAGAAGATTAGAGGCAAAAATGAAGGAAAACTAGGTCGGATTGGTTAACCAAAATTAAAAATCTCATCTCATCTCATCATTATAACTTTTTCAAATCCACATATAAAATATAATAAACAATTTAACTTTTTCAAATCTCAGTACAAAACTAATATTAAAAAATTATATTATAACAATATTTTATTCATTACTATTCAAAACATCTCATCTCATCTCATCTTATTTGTGTAACCAAACGGGGTGATTTTGAATTTCAAAAGGAAAACGAAAGTTCAAATCTGGGAGGGACATCTACTGACAGAAGGTCAGTCAAATCAATTACCCTGACAGAAGCTTCAGATGGCAAAGAGCAGTGAAAGCCTTCACAGATGGATAGAAGAAATAAAAAAATAATGCCACGTAGGCCTGAGTAGTAAACCAATAGTTAGAAGTTGTTAGGATATAATTACCCTAAGAAATATATCTTATTCTAAAATTTTCATCTCATCTCATCCAATCTTCTTCTTAAACATAATTCAAATATAAAATTTTCAAACTTATTATTACAACATTTTCAAACAAATCATTACAACAATTTCAAACTTTCAAACAAAAATAAATAACAATTTGACTTTTTCAAATCTCCAAACAAAAATAATATTATAAAACTATATTTTAATAATATTTTAACTTTATAATATTTTTATTTAATTTTATCTCTCTCATTTTCCAAAATCTAAAAAATACTGAACTCAAATTATCTTATTACTATTTATAAAATTATCATCTCATCTCACTCCCTAAACCAGCCCTCGCACTCAGAAAAGCAAAATGATCTACTCATAACATTTTTCATAATATACAATTACATATTAAATTAGAGATATTTTATAAGAATAATATCTTTTTATAAAAATACTTTCATCTTATAACATGATTATAAAATATATTATAAAAATGTGTTATGTGCATCATTAGTCTTCAAAAAAAGTAACGTGTATCAAGCTTGACAAAAGAAGAAGAAAGAAAAAAACAATAGTATCTTTTATTTATTTTTAATCGATTATCATGTAAATATTCGTTAAATACATAAAAGTAACACAAGGAGAGAAGTTAATTTTATTGTTCCTCAATTATCAGTTTCCAAAAGAATAAAAATTTTGGATTTGTGTCTTTTGTTCGAACTTTATTATACATCTAAAATAGAGTACACAATATTTAATAAGTCTTTAATATTTTTCAAATATTCACAATAATAAAAGAAAAATGACAAAATTATTATTTTAATATCAAATTGTATGAAAGATTTAAAATATGAGTAGCTTTATCCCTTTATTAAAAAATATTTATGAAATTTATTTTATATATCTATTTCTTTTTTCTTTTTAATCTAGAATCCTCAAGAACTCAATAAAACCTTGATCTAAATGGAGGTTGAAAAATGTCAACTACTGATAAGCGTGACCATTTTCTTCAAATATTGATGCAAGTTTAAAAACTGAATGAATTTAATAAAAAATTCAATTCTAAGATAAAATTATAAATTACAAGAAGATTTAGAGGAAACATACATTTAAAAAAAAAAAAACAAATTGGTTGGGTTATTTAAGGTGCATGTTATCAAATCATACTATTCTGCCGTTTGGATTGTAAGTTGAGATGAAAATTGAAAGTTAAATAAAATATTATTAAAATATTATTTTTTTAATATTATTATTATTTTGAAACTTAAAAATTTTAAATTACTTATTATATTTTATGTGAAGATTTAAAAAAAATTATAACGATGAGATGAAATGAAACACTTTTACTATCCAAACGGGGTCTATACATTGAGTTTGATTCCATACTTTATAAAATAATTCTACTTGAAGGTTATTACACCACACATAATTCACGTAATATAATTATATTTTATATCCGTGTGGTGAATGATAAATATTCGGTCTATACGTACACAAATTCTATATAGGAAATTTTACATGCCAACGTAGCTCATACCCAATGAATATGTATAAATATGTAACCTATGTTTATATATATACTTTCTCTTAACCATTTGAAAATCATTTTTATATTTGTTTTAGATATATGTAGCATTTGGTCATTTTTTCTTAATCCTTTTGTAAAAAATAAATTATAAAACTAAAGAGTCCGGTGCATGATTTAGAAAGCTTTTTTTTTTTTTTTTTAATCCTCTTGAGTACCATTAGAAAGGCATTTCAAAAGAATAAAACTTTTCTTTTTCCTTTTTATATAGCTACGAAATTAATTCCTAGATCTATAGAAAAAGATTACTTTCTGATTTATAGCATTATTGATGCTTTACTTATATATTTAATTTTTTCTTTTTCTTTGTGCTAGTCATGCTTTACGCTTTTTCTGTATCTAACCGCCTTGGGGGGAATCGGCACCCAAGTGGATAAAAAACTCACCGTTTCATTTGACTATTTCCTCTCAACCTCTTCCATCTTTTTCTTCTCTTCTGTGTGAATAGTATATTAAATATTTGATAAAAAATAAAATAATAAAAATTAAAAAAAAAATGTAGTGTGAAGTGTGTGTAAATAGTAAGAGGTTGTGAAGAGTTTTTCTTTTTGTGTTAACTCTATTCCCATTCCCATGAAGGCCACTTCTCACGAAGCCAACACCTGCTAGAAACTTTTAAATGAGTTCTGTAGCCTTGAAGCAAAGTAAACTGATCCACTAAAGTAAAAGTCCCACAAGGCCAAGCAGTGGGAAGAATTTAATGGAAGTAATTCTTCCAGAAAGCAGGCTTTTCACTCCCTCAAATACATGGAATTGCAGAAAAGAAAGATAAAATTACTTTCAATGCTGGAAAAGGTACTTATATGTGTATTGCAGATCTTGTTATACTCCATTAAGGATCCTTTCTTTTTGCCATTTTCTTCGCAGATTTTCATTCATTCCTTAAAAATTGGAAATAAAACAAAAGATCTGTTTTTCTTGAAGTTAGTATCAAACGAAGTTCTAACTTTTCTTGGTGGTTGATGGATTGGGTTCTCTAAGACTTGATTCTTAAACTAATTAAGCGACTACGGGCCCTTTCATTAAGGAAAAGTCTAAATGAAGGCAAGATGGGGACGGATTGTGCACCAATGTACTATTTAATAAAACGGTGCGTTTTTATTTTAAGGGAGTAAATTGAATTTTGGGCGGCAAAAAAATTCCATGTTCTTCTTCTTCGAGTTCTCTCTCTCTCTCTCTCTGCGAACAGGTGAATTCCAAGTAAAAATTAACGGAGCAATATATATTCCTCCCCTCCTAATGCTCTTCCACGTACTTCACAGATCACTAAGTTTTTTCATGGAGCAACTTCATCAGAAAATATTAATGCTAATCAATGAAAAAAAAAGGCCCTCCAGCAGCACTTCAGTTATCTTCTCCTCCTTCCTCCTCCTCCTGCACTGGGAAATGCATGTGCTTCCCTTTTGGTGTGGGCAAGCCCTTCAACCGCAATTTACTTGGCGAATCCTCACTCTTTTTCGCGCACTCCTCTTCTACTCCAACAAGCTCATCTTCACTGTCGTGTACAAACCTTGCGTCTTTTCCTTCAAACTTGGAAACAATTCTCTTCTCATTACTACCATCCACCAGCTTCATCAGAAAATTAAGTTGGTGGTCAAACACTCTGCATCATTGAACCATGGAGGATCCGGTCGTACGGATAATGAAACTAGCTATGAGGTTTTTTTTTTTAACTTTATTTATATATTCATCTTCTTGTTCTTTTCCTTTACAATCATCACCAGACAACTTAAAATCACCTACTCACCCAGTTGGATCTCGGATTTTAGCCTTTTAGGTTACTGATGCGATATAGTTGAAGTACTCTGCAACACACCATGGGCAAGATTATTAGGATCTTCATCCTGCTTCGATGAATCAACACATTCATGCATATATGGGGGATGGGGGTATTCCTATTTTTCCTTGATAAACCTCTTTTTTCTACTCTTAAGATCTGAATTTACTGCTTCTAAAACCCTTTAAGTTGCCTTTATTTTATTTTATTTATTATTTTCTACGAGGAGGAGAAAGGCAGGGTAGACATCTTTTTCTTCCATGTAGTTTTGCCTTTAACAATCTCTTCATGACTTCCATGCTCACCTTGAGTTTGCAGGAGATGTGTATACCTTAATGGTGCCTTCTCAAAGGAGTCCATAAGTGCGTTATTTTCGAGAATTTCTAATGCAAGAGAAAATCCATTGAGTATATTAATGTCATTGGTTTGTTTCAATCCATTTTCATAACTCCATCTTCATCAGGGCAGTACCGAGAGGGAAACCCAGGGACAAATGAGATGCATCCGCATCCGTGTGGACTGGCGAAATATCTTGGCTCTCCAATCACTTGCAGTTTCTATTGTTCATTCTCTTTTGTTTCTCTTGCGAAAATAGTGTGAAGATGGGAAAAGAGAGAGGGGAGAGAAAAATGGCTTCTCTTCTTTTCTTTCTTGCTTTGAACGGAGAACAGGGGAGTCGAATAGAGTTTTTTCTTTTATCTTCCTATTATTCTTTCTTTATTCTTTATAAAATAATACTAGCAGCGGGTCATGTCATTTTGGTGCGCGGATTTGTCCGCAAAATGCTTGTATGTAGAAGAGCCCTTTCATTAATGGCCACACCATGACAATTCTGGCTCTTCCCTCATAAATGCACATTCAGCCAGTAGCGACTCATCGGTCGTGGACCAAGAACCTACTCTCAGCTCCCCTTTAACAATTCAGATCATTACAAAGCTTCCAATTTTTCCTTTCTCGGCCAACGCCTTAATGAATGTGAGGTGAGATCCCCAAATTTTCTCAGCAACCAGAAGTGTAGAGGAGAAAATAATTTTATGTATATAATTGTATTGGACACTATGCAGTGGAAATGAGTTTGGACGTTTTCCTTCTTAGATGGTGATCTTCTTCCCGAAACGGGTTCCATCTGATGTATTCTTCCCAAATTTCACTCGAAGAATGAAAAATGAGAAATGGATTCACATCACGGTATGAGCAAAATTGTCTTGGACCTGATCTTTAGAGTCTGAAGATCAGAGAACCTAAGCAAGTAGGTGAACAGCTCCAGCAGATTATTGTCTGCAACCACGTATAGGGCGGTCTCGCCCGCATCGTTCTACAAAGCCAGTAGACCGGAGAGGCGGACCCATCGGTTAATTTACCTCCCATAAGCTTATCAAAGAGCTGTTTGAGAGAGTCGAGGTCGCCGGATTGGACAGCAGAGAAGAACGACTGGTATTGGGTGACGGAGTGTAGAGACTTGGAGTCGATCTTGTAAGAGAGAAGCACTAAAGTTCCTAAGTTTTTCATTGACTTAAGGAAAAATGGAGGGGAGAGAAAGAGGAAGAAAGGGAGAAAGTGAAATCCAATTGTGTCAGCCAGTTACATAATTGTTGCTCACGCCAGTTATATAGCAAAACTGTTTTAAAAAATATTTAAGAATAAAAAAAAAATTATTCTTTCTTGGACCGAACTCGTGTTACATCCTCAGTGATTAAGCAATGCTGGATAATATATTACAGGGATAAAGAAAGAAAGGACAAAGATGATGATGGAAAACGTACGAGAACGGAAGGCTAGGTCGGGATACTGAGAATGCTTAGATATTATCAAAATTTTCTATTATTATTTATTATGAGGTTGAGGTAGAAAATGCTTTGGAAAGTTGTGCTTATTACATGAGGTACAAAATCAGAGCTGTGAAGAAGGCTTTGACAAAGACCGAAGATGCAATTGAGCAGACTACTCTTTGGCTTGATAAGAACCAGAATGCCGAGGCAGGGGAACTTGAGAATAAGATGAAGGAGCTGGAGGGCATCTGTCTCCCGTTCATTGCCAAAATGAACTATGGAGCTGGTGGTGTTAAAATATATATATATATATATAGATTTCTTTGTACTGTAATCTGGTCTTTGTTTGTGAGTAATTGAAAGCTGTAGAGGCTTGAAGGGTGAGGCTTTAGTTACTTTTATTGCACTTATACATTTAGCATTGTAACTCAGTTGTGTATATTGGGTTTTCTTGGGATGTTTAAGCTATGTTGTATTGTGATGTTGGAAAAAATGATAGAAATCAGATTTCAATTAGAAATATATAGCCAATGGTTCCTCTGAAACTTGCTCCAAAAAAAAAAAAACTCATCGAAATTAGTTTCTCTTTCAAACATTCTTACTATAAGCAAAAGGACCATAATTGTCTTTTTAATATAGATATATATTTTTTAGAATCTTATTATGCTTTAAAATGGTCAAAAAATAATACTTTCAACGGCCAAGATTTCTCATCCTCTCAACGGCGTGTCGCATTAGGAAAACACGATATCAGAAATTTCTCGAACCGCCTAGATAGTTATAGAAGAAGAGTGAAGAAAAAGCGGGAGAGCTCCTCCAATGAGAAATTAAGGCCGTTTAAAAAAATTGTTGATCCGACGGCTCACAATCCAAGATCGGGAACCTTCCAGAAATCGTACTTTCTTCTTATAAACCAGCTCCCCCCTGTTTGCTCCTCAGTTCAGCAAAACCAAAATCAGCTCTCACGCGAATCTCTGTGATTTTTCTTCTCTCAAATTACAATTTCCCGTTGTTTTCGTTTAGCTTTCTTTCTACGAGTATATTTTCGGTGGTTTAGCCATGGCAAAGAGTGAGGGTCCAGCGATTGGTATCGACTTGGGGACTACGTACTCTTGTGTGGGTGTTTGGCAACACGACCGCGTAGAGATCATAGCCAATGACCAGGGGAACAGGACAACGCCGTCTTATGTGGCTTTCACTGACACCGAGCGTTTGATCGGCGATGCGGCCAAGAACCAGGTCGCCATGAACCCAACCAACACTGTTTTCGGTAAGTTCTCTACTCTGTGATAATTCATTCAAGTATTTCATGTTAGGATTAGAGCATCCTTAGCGTCAATTATTTCTGTTTATTTGTGATGCTTTTAATTGTCTAATTGGAAAACGAAATGCGTTAAGAAGTGGCTCTGTTTTCTTGTAAATTGAGTCGTGGGTAGCTGCTGTAGATGAATTCACTACGATTACATTTTCATAAAACGCAGCTCCTTATAGGGAGTAACAGAAATAAATTCTCGATCATTATAGTTGTGGGAGAAGTGTGTTCTAAATTGTTAGTCATGGTGATATGTTTTTGCAGGAATCTATTTCTACAGAATAATTTCCATGTTGAATTTTTGAACTTGTGTTTATGATCTATTGCGTTTTTCATAATATATACTTATATGGGAAAATCAGATAAATTTGCATTTAATCTATTTTTCATGTCGAGGGAATTTCTTTTCTTAATCTTTGAAAACCAAGAGTTTTTAAGTCCGAATTCTGGTTCTTTTTCTATCAATCTAAGGCTTAGCAGAATATTATTCTTGGTTCAAATTTGTAACGTCTTGCTTAGTGCTTACAGCTTCTCTTTTGTTTTGAATTGTTAATCATGGTGATCTGCTTTTGCAGGAATCTATATCTTCAGAATAATTTCCATGGTGAATTTTAGACCTTGTGTTTATGATCTATTGCGTTTTTCATAATATATATTCTTATATGTGAAAATCAGATAAATTTGCATTTAATCTATTCTTCATGTCGAGGGAATTTCTTTTCTTAAGCTTTAAAAACTCTTGGTTTTTAAGTCCGAATTCTGGTTCTGTTTCTATCAATCTAAGGCTTAGCAAAATATTATTCTTGGTTCAAATTTGTAACGCCTTGCTTAGTGATTACCGCTTCTCTTTTGTTTTGTGACGTAGTAGTAAGGACCATTGATTATAAGTGTGTCACTTTTGCTTAAATGAAATTGTAACCCAAAGATCATTTTGATAATGTTTCTGAATGAATTTGTTCCTTTTCTGGGTATCCAGATGCGAAGCGTTTGATCGGCAGGCGGTACAGCGATCCCTCCGTGCAAGGCGACATAAAAATGTGGCCGTTCAAGGTGATTCCTGGTCCCGCAGATAAGCCCATGATTGTGGTGAATTACAAGGGGGAAGAGAAGCAGTTTTCTGCTGAAGAAATTTCCTCCATGGTTCTCACAAAGATGAAGGAGATTGCTGAGGCATACCTTGGTACAACCATTAAGAATGCAGTTGTTACCGTCCCTGCTTACTTCAATGACTCTCAGCGTCAAGCCACAAAGGATGCTGGTGTCATTTCCGGCCTCAATGTGATGCGTATTATCAATGAGCCAACTGCCGCTGCTATTGCTTACGGGCTTGACAAGAAGGCAAGCAGTTCTGGTGAAAAGAATGTGCTCATCTTCGATCTGGGTGGCGGGACATTTGACGTCTCTCTTCTCACCATTGAAGAGGGTATCTTTGAAGTGAAATCTACAGCTGGTGATACCCACTTGGGAGGTGAAGACTTTGATAACAGGATGGTGAATCATTTCGTTCAGGAATTCAAGAGGAAGCATAAGAAGGATATCAGTGGAAACCCACGGGCTCTTAGGCGGTTGAGGACTGCTTGTGAGAGGGCAAAGAGAACTCTTTCATCTACTGCTCAAACAACCATTGAAATTGATTCTTTGTATGAGGGTATAGACTTCTACTCAACAATTACCCGAGCCAGATTTGAGGAGTTAAACATGGACTTATTCAGAAAGTGTATGGAGCCGGTGGAGAAGTGTTTGAGGGATGCTAAGATGGACAAGAGCAGTGTCCATGATGTGGTTCTCGTTGGTGGGTCTACTAGGATCCCCAAGGTTCAGCAACTGTTGCAGGATTTCTTCAATGGGAAGGAGCTATGCAAGAGCATCAATCCTGATGAGGCTGTTGCTTATGGTGCTGCTGTTCAGGCTGCGATTCTTAGTGGTGAGGGTAATGAGAAGGTGCAGGACCTGTTGTTGCTGGATGTCACTCCTCTTTCCCTTGGTTTGGAGACTGCTGGAGGTGTCATGACTGTTTTGATTCCAAGGAATACCACAATTCCCACCAAGAAGGAGCAGGTGTTCTCAACCTACTCTGACAACCAGCCCGGTGTTCTTATCCAGGTGTACGAGGGTGAACGTAGCAGAACCCGTGACAACAACTTGCTGGGCAAGTTCGAGCTCTCTGGCATTCCTCCTGCTCCCAGGGGAGTCCCTCAAATCACTGTGTGCTTTGACATCGATGCCAATGGAATCTTGAATGTCTCTGCAGAGGACAAAACCACCGGACAGAAGAACAAGATCACAATCACCAATGACAAGGGCAGACTTTCCAAGGAAGAGATTGAGAAGATGGTGCAGGAGGCCGAGAAATATAAGGCCGAGGACGAGGAGCATAAGAAGAAGGTGGAGGCGAAGAATGCTCTGGAGAACTACGCTTACAACATGAGGAACACCATCAAGGACGAGAAGATTGCTGCGAAACTTCCAGCTGCGGACAAGAAGAAGATAGAAGATGCAATTGATCAGGCCATCCATTGGCTTGATGGGAACCAGCTCGCTGAGGCGGATGAGTTCGAAGACAAGATGAAAGAGCTGGAGAGTATCTGTAATCCAATCATTGCCAAGATGTACCAAGGTGCTGGTGGTGATATGGGTGGAGCCATGGACGAGGATGGTCCTCCAACTGGGAGTGGAAGCGGTGCTGGTCCCAAGATTGAGGAAGTTGATTAAATGGTTAAGTGTCTTGTTGTGTCTATGGGGTTCCTCTGTGTGGAGAGAATGGTTATTTGGTTCTGTCTGTATGGTGTCTGAGATCGTATGTTTGCTTGCTTTTTAGATTTGCATGGTGCTATGCTTTGTTTTGTTGTTTAAAGTTAAAACAGAAAAGTTTCTTTTGATTCTCTCTTCCTCGAGGAATCTACAATACCAGCATAATAGTTTGGATGTTATTGATGGTGTTTAAGTCAGACCTAGTTGACGCCACCATATAGACCCAAGGGAGCAGAGAAAAAATGTACAAGACCCTTTTGCTTTTGGTTGTGAAAGGAAATAACGTTGTCAATCTATCTTTAATCCATTTCTCAAAACTTGGAATTCAATTTTAAACAAGTAAATAGTTAAAATCACCTTCGATGGAATGAAGATAACAACAGTTGCATCAAAAAGAAAACAAAAAAGCAAAAAGAACAGAATTATACTAATTTAGGATTAATTGCCTAAACTTCTGCCAGAAATGGTACAACATGACTTTTAATATCCAAATAACAAGGGATGGTACAGCATCGGACAAAAGTATCCGACAATAATTCGCAATCTAGAAGATATCGAGAAACAAGCAAAATGAGGTTGCAGGATCCTTCCCACTAACCCTAGAACTTCAACCTCGAAGCTCAATATAGTTCCGAACTATTTAAAATGCACAACAAAAACCAGAATAATCAGGTCGAGAAATAAAATTGGGGTAGAAGTTTAGGCCGTAAAACCGGTGGACCACACTCATAGGACCAGTTTTTATATCATGCAAACCGGCCCGAACTGGTTTGGTTTTAGTTTCTTACTTTTCAAAACTGGACCGGATTAGTTGTAAAGAAATATATATATATAAATTAATTTTTAATATTATATAAAATATTTTATACATATAATTATATATCATATAAGAACTAATTTTATATTATAATTTACAATATAAAATTTTAATATTAAATATGAACATTTGTAATTTATTTAACCATATGTTATTAATATAAAAAATATATATTAATTATATTTTATGGTCCAATAAATTTTTAATATATTCTTTTGATAAATACATAATAGTATTAGTAATCAACTAATCTACTTTAAGTCTATATATAAATAACTATATAAATGATTATAGTTTTAGTAGTTATATCAATACTATATCACTAAATAATACTATAGTGATATAATAATATTAATACTATTAGTATAACTATCAGTGATATATATACACTAATACTATTATATAGTTATACTGATTACTGATTCATTATAACTATATATAGTATTAATATCAAATATATGTAGTAGTAATACTATAATAGTATAATATATAGTATTAGTATATATGGATATATTATAAGAGTTATAGCATAATATATGTATTTAACTATCAATCTACTATGTAATATGATGAGAGTACAAAATTAGCACCCAAGAATTAAGATTACTTTCTTCTCAAGCCATGATTTATAATTTATATCACTATTAGTTAGTGATCAATATTAGTATAGTATATAGTAATAGTAATCATTTATATATATATATATATATATACACTATATGTAGTGGTAACACTATAATAGTATAATATATAGTATTAGTATATATTAATATATTATAAGAGTTATAACATAATATATGAAGTATAGTTAACCATCATAATATGTTAGTATTAATATCACTATTAGTACAGTTTTAGTAACTTAATACTCTATTAGTATCAATATATTATTATATTTTATAATGGTATTTTGGTATACTCTATAGTTATTTAGTATTAGTAAAGTATTAACAATACCAATAGTATTACTATATTTATATATGCTAATATATATATATGTTAATATATATATATATACTAATAAGACTGTAAATGTCGTTCTGTATCTATCTTTCTCAGCAATTTGGATTTGTCAAAATTTACCTTTCATATCAAATTTTGAAAATATATAAATATCATAAAGTTGGGATAATAAAGTCTTAACGAATAAAAGAAGAAGTGGCGGACAGTGTGATAAGGAATGTGGATAATCATTTTATAATAAAAAAAATTTGTAGACTTTCTTGGAGAGAAATAGGAAGAATGAGAGATTCTGATTCAAACTAATCCCACCATAGTAGAAAACATCATGTGAGTGCTTTAATTTCCTATAATTTATCAAAGTGAAGAAACTAGAAATGGTACAAGTTTTTGTTCTTTCTTAAAAATATTTTTGTCCATGCCTATTGATAGTTATAATAAATAGGGTGGATTATATGGTTGAGAAAATTTTCTTGTTAAATAAGAGCTTTTTCCCATTGTTCTAAGGTAATGACTTATTTAATATAAACTTTATGAAAGGTAATAATCGGAAATGCAGGTAGAGAATGTTAAGGTACAAAAATAATAAAAGAATCTATATTTACTAAAATAAATTCATAAAAATTCTAGGTTTTTGTAATGTTTTGTGTATCATAATACCAATTTGATAAAAAAAAGAGTATCAAATAATTTTTTAGGATTAGAAGGGTACTATAATTTAGATTCAATAGGAAAGATTAGGTGTCAATGAGTTTTGAAGATGATAGGAGTTGTAGAATATTAAGATAATGCTGGAAGATTGATAATTTGGGAAGAAGTAAAAGAAGAAGGAGAAATAACTCAGGAATGTTGTTAATTTTGGAAAAAATAATGGTGGGAATGGATTATTGTAAGATGCCTTAATGTTTTGTGGTAATGTTTACAATATCGTGTAAGGTTTTGAAGTGATAGAAGGACAAGGTAAATGATAAAAAGGAGATGGTGGCCTACATAGGAAGATTTCGACTTTACTCTGAACTTTGGGGATATGATTTTTTCTATAAAAATTCTTGAGATAGAAAATCAGAAAGAGAATTAGATTCTTATCTAATATATTCAATATCAAAATAAAAAATACTTAATATAGTTTATCATCTAGCAAATATTTGTTTAGCAGTCAGGTTTTTCACATCTTTAAGCAAAACTTCCTTGGCTGATTTATAATCTATTTTAAGTAAAAACTTTTGATTCAACAAATCATCTTGAAATTTGGAAATACATAATATAATAGTTAAAATATCTTTTTTAATAGTACTATAATTTTTTTTAGCAAGATTTCAACATCTTGAATGAAATATAATAATTTGTTTAGAATTATTAGATCATTTTTGTTTCATAATTCATCCGTAACCAAGATCAGAAGCATCTGTTTTAACTATTTTAAAAATATGAGGAGATGAAAGTCCTAAACATGATAATTTATTAACATGAGCCTTTATCTATTTTATGATATCTGTATGCTTTTCTGTCCATGGTGGTAAATTCTTTTTTAATCTTTTAAATAATAGTTTGCATAATGGTACGAGATATTAATAAAAATCTGCTACATAATTCAAACTTCCTAGAAATTTTTGTAATTGTTGCATATCTTTTATTTTATCAGAAAATTTATTTGCAAATTCTATTACTCTACTAATTGATGTAATAGTTCTTTGGTAAATAGCATGTCCAATAAATCTAATTTTATTTTACGTGCTGAGACAACTAATCTGTTTTGTTTAATAATATGAACAAAAATGTTTAAATGTTTCCAATGTTATTCAATAGATGTAGAAAATATTAATACATCATTTATGTAAACTATTGAAAAGTGAGTAAAATGAGTAAATATTGCATTCATAATATTTTAAAGTTCACTAGGGGTATTTTTTTTAATTCAAATGGCATAACATTTCATTCACAATGTCTAAATGGGACTGTAAATGCCATTTTGTATTTATCTTTTTCAGAAATTTAGATTTGCCAAAATCTACTTTTCATATCAAATTTTGAAGTAGCATCATAAAGTCGGGATGATAAATATTTTTTATTTGGAATATAGTACCTTATCCATTGTAATAATTTATTTAATGACTTATAATTAATGATTAATCAATGAACATCTCTTTCTAATTTTGTTTGTTTCTGAACATATAAAGCAGCACAACTCGATAGTGATTTACTTTTTCTAACTAATTTTTTTGATAATAAATTATTAATTTCTTTTTTATAGAATTCTAATAATTCATTATTCATTTGAATTGCTCTAACTTTAGTAAGAATATTCTTTTCAGAGAAATATTTTTCATATAGTAATTCAACTATGTGTTGTTTTCTATTCCAAAAAGAATTAGGTAAGTTGAGCATACTTCTTTTTCAATTATAATTTTAAAGTTCTTTTAATTGTTCTTCGATTATTTTATATCTTAATTTTTTGTTTTAATAAATTTATTTGTTTTTCTTTCCTTTTAATCTTGTTTTTTGTTAAAAATTTAATTTCTTTAATTAATGAAACTTCTTTAAGCATTAATCTCTTTTGAAATTGGATGAAATAGAAATTTAAATTGAATTTCTTTACTTGTAGAAATTCATTCCTCTGTTACAGAGAAATGATATAGTAAAGCAAAGAATGGATTTCTTAATATTATTCTAGTGTTGATAATTTTTATTAGAATAAATGTTGTTTTAAAGCAAATTTCATTATTGCAAATATGTACATTTGATCATTTATAATTTATGTTTAATTTTACTCTATTAGCTTGATATAATGTCTTTTTTATTTTTTTTTAAATATTTAGAATGTATTCTTTATTGTTGTATACAATTTAAACATGCTCCTTATCTAATAAAATAATTGTCGTAAAAGAAAATTTTTTATTAATAAAAATAATTATTTCAGTATATACTACTACACTAGCTTTTCCCACTATTTCTTTTTACACGATATATATTAGTAGCAAAAAGTGTGCTGTTGACCCAACTTTTTACGACGAGATGATCGTGATAGAGAAATATTGGCGAGGAAAAACTTTTTTCAGCGAGATAAATATTTTTTTTCCGCTAGTTTGTACAATTGAATGCAAAAATGATGATGACATTTTTTGGTAATGGGGAAAAGTTTTTTATGGCGAAAAGTTGGGTTAATTCCGGCTACTGTTTCTTGCCGCAAAAGGTTACTATATATAAAAATATTCTGGCCCCCACCCCCGCGATAATCTCCCCTCCCAATTTCTACAAATTTCCACCCTACTCTCGAGGCCTCCCCCATCAGCCATCGCGATTACCTCCGCCTCTCGTTGTCCGATTACAAGCCAGTCCCCCTACTGCGAGAATCCGTTCTCTCTCCCTCACGGTGCTGAACCAGTCCCTCCCGCGCTAGCAGCACTCCGCAAAGCTCGTCTCCCCAAAACCCTCCGCTGTCATTGCAGTCCACACGGAAGTCTCTCTCTTTTGGCGATAACACGATATGGCCTTTGGCACCTCTCTCTTCTACCTCCGTCTTATCTCTCTGTTGGTGGATATTCTTCTCTGTCTCTAGGTTTGCTCTGTAATTTGATAGTGGAAATGTTGAATATTGGTTCCATGCGATTCTGTGTAAAGTTTGACCCATATGATTGTGTAAAATTATTGTGGATTTTTTCTAGGTTATGGTTGTGCCTAACTTTTTCATACTGTTTACTAGGATAGATTTTTTGTAAAATCTGTTCTGATGGTATGTTTGTGGGCAAGGGGCATGAATCTCTAATCTTCTGGATACAGATTTAATAACTTGTCTGAATCATGAAGGACCAAAGATGAAGTGGGAAGTCAATTACCTTCTTGGATATTTACTGGAATAATTAAAATTTACAACATAGGTGAGATTTAATTCCCTCTTGTAGAACCCACCAAACAGGAGGTATTTTGATGTCCCTGCTCCTAAAACCCCAACCAAGAAACAACAGAACTGAGAAATTCATATTAATAGAAGTCTAACAGTTTGTGGCAAAAGCTGTTGTAGGTAAACAAATTTTAACATAAGGCAACAGCTACAGATAATATTCATAAAGATATTGCATTTGGACTCCATATAGATGGCAATTGCACTCAAGTTCTGCTCAAATTATAGGGTTACTCATTCTGAAACGTTACTTTCTTGTTAAAGATATTAACCTATGTACTTTGATGTTCTGTCTCTTGCTGTGAGATGATGAATCTCTGATACATTAGGATCAAGCGCTGGCTGTGATATCTCAAGCCCTTGTTCTTTAATAATTCTAAGATGCCTGCATGGAAGAAATTAAGGCACAGAAACTCAACTTAAATTTTCACTTGAAAAGTTGAATACACACTGTAAATTCTTTGGCAATCCATATTTCGCAAGAGAAACCATCACATTATCTGTTCATAAATGCACACATGAACAGACAACTTAAACATCATCATACATTCAAAGTATATTTACCAGCAACAAGCATAGTCAGTTATATGCATATAAAAACTCATAATCAAGCTTACTGACCTTCCAACATGAAAATGGTCAACTCTAAGATCTTCATCCCAGAGGAAGATGTTAGCAATGTTGGCATGGTTAGACACAATGTCAGGATGTAAGAAACGCTTGGCAAACCACCTAAAAAAAAACTATATGAGTTAGTGAGGATGGACTAGACTTTTCTAAACAAGTATACATATATATTAGCACTAACTGGTATCAATTAAAAATTACCACTTAGTTTGATTAATTGAAGAAACATGTACGGCGTGATTGCTCCAGTCTAAATCTTTCCAATCATCCACATTACCATCATAATGGAAAAGCATCACGACAAAATCATTTGGAAGAAATTGTAATTCATTTGTGAAAAGAGAGATTAAATCCATTGGTACCATAGAAAATAGATGTGATGAGGGCATGAAAGTTGGGTTTTCACCTTCTTTACAATTTTATTCACACTTTTCTTTTGCTTTATACTAGCTGCAATAGCCAACAAGTTCGTGAAAGACTTCGAGTTCTAAATAGAAGTAGCATTGTACATAAATTCATGGAAAAATCACATAATTTGGACAAAAAATGACTCCAGACTCAATTGTAACTCAAATAAGCAAAGTTCAGAAAACTGGACGAGATGATTAACAAATCATGGGTATTAAAAATGCTTGATAGAAAATAAAATGTGACCAATGATCACCTTAAATCAGAAGTCATTGAACAAGAAAGCCCCAACTTTCCTCGTTCTTTAAGAAAACGACAAAGTGACACTACCCGGAATGGCACACTACCACTGAAACTTACACCTAAAAGTCCACGCACCTTTTTATCCAGGGGCCCACCTAGTGGTTGCATTTCCAAGTCAGAAGTCTTGGAAACGATTTCCTTGGGTAGTGGTTCACTTCCTTACTAAGTCTAAATATAAACAAGAATCAACACGAGTATAAAAGTTGATCATTACATACTGGGGATGGCTTTTGAGTGGTAGCAACATACCTCAAACATCTTAGATCTTGTACTCTGCATAGCATCAACTTCGATTCTAACACTTTACACTCCCAACTCATGCTTGCCCACAAGACCCATAATGCTAGAAACCTACTCGTACATTATTACACGGTTTAACTAGGAGTCCTAGCAGGCTTAGGAATTCAAGTTGCATAATTTCGCAAATAACATATACTTCCTATTGCTCACTTAGAAAGGTTTGAGAAATTACACCATTAGTAATTCCATTTCTTCTACGACTCCAAATCCTAGAAAGGTTACATTGAAACCTAGTAACCGCAAGAAGCAAGATAAACCTTTGCATCCAGCCCCTTCAAACTCATCCATCCCCAAGGTTTCTCAAGAAATCCATCCCCTAACTCCCGGAATGTGTAGTCAGTCTTAAATCCAAGAATACGAAATTTCAGGACAAGATTTATATTCATTGGAGTTCACCATGAAACATTTATATTGGACACCACCATGAATTGGATGTTTCTATAAACTTCTTTTTCGATTGTTAATAAAACATTACTAATGTTATAATAATAGTACTTCGGACTTCAAGACCAGCCCTGAAGTTAAATCATTTCAACATAAAAATGTGTTGCCAATGTTATGGCTTTCCTTTTACAAAGTTGTTTCCTAAGATAATTGAAATGTTGGGACTATTTCAAGACTTCGAAAGTCTTCAAACTAGTGATAATAAAGAATTAATAAACTGACACGCTTGTACATTTTAATTAAAATGAAGTACTTTTTCTTTGTTGTAGCTCTTAAGTTCTGAAAATGTCAATGTAATTCTGATTGAAAAATAAGAATTAGTCAATATACACTAGAATGTCTATGTAGTCTATTCTCTTGCAAAGAATTCAGACAAACAAATGGAAGTGCCTTACACTTTTAGGTAACTCATGAACTAATGTTAAAAATTTTGTAGCCCAAATTTTAGAAACCCTTAACAGAAGGTTTATAGAATGCATTGTAATGTATAGAATTAAATTTTATCTTTCTTTATCCCTTGATATCATATGCCTTGCCAGCATCACATTTTGGATAGGACTATAGGGTTGCATTTAATAGTTTAGAGAGAGAGAGAGCGTATATGGAGTCTTGAACAAGAATTTTACTTCTTATCCACATGGAAATACGTACAAGATTTATCTGACTTTATTTATTCATTTACTTAACTCATGATCTCAGCCACTAAACTACTTTTTTTTTAACCACTCCAAATAGTTTCCAAGTGCTGATATTACAACTATTGGAACAACTGACGTTTGAAAGCGATTAAAACTAAACCCAACCATTACTTTAAGCACATTTTAAGACCACACCCACCAACCCGAAGGCTCTTCCTCTCCATGGGAGAACTGTTCTGCAGCTGCAAACACATCTGAGAAGTAATTCCGGCCGTCATCACTCTTGTCATCCTCCTCTGATTAAACCCCATGGACTGCAGCCACAAAGCCAAGGTAGTTGTCACCTGGAAAGTATGAATCACCAATGTCCACAAGTGGTGGACCGTCCTCATCCACCACCCCACTCCCTCCACTCCCAGAACTCCTCAACCTTCTCTTTGAATTGGAGGGAGGAAACATGTGTAGTATCCCCTGGAAGTCCATCAAATTAGTGAGCTGAAATAGCTGCTCCGACCTCCTCTTTAGCTTGAATTTTTTCAGATAAGGCAAATACCTTATGTCCAATCATCACAATAAAATAATGACACTTAACAAGCAATAACTGACCAATGCTGATCAAAATTTCCTGATATTCCTTTTTAAACAATGTGATGCCCCCCAACTTCCATATATGGACACATGGAAATTGAGGCGTCAGAATGATGACAATACGGGTCACGCGTCCTATCGCCAAGTGCCAAGTGTGTATACATACAACACGTGTATAACAAAAATAATGCAGCATCTAATAAAAGTCTTTCAACTGAGTACCAGAATTTTATTTAAATACAAACTCGCTTAAAACAAGCGTATCAAAATAATACAAGTCTCAATAATGTCACAAATCCGAAAATACATAATTAAAGACAGAAAATAATACAAGCCAAAAACTCCAATCAGTCCTCTGGTGGAGCTACCTCTTCAAGCTCAGCCTCATCTTCACCTGCACCAAAATCTACGGTATCAAAGACGGTACCGCAGGTAAGTAATAATCCAAACAACCTACAAGATGAAAATACATTAAAGGCACAACAATATGCATGAACGTGATGTCATATGCATGAGATCTGAAAATAAACATTTCCCAAAAATAATCATTTTCCAATGCACACCAAAAATCCCATTTTTGGTCCACAATATTTCCTTTAAAACATTTTCTCGCCATTATCCCAGATAATGGCCCAAAACAAGAATCCACCATTTACCCAAAAAATGGTCCACGAAAATCCATTAATGAAATCTCGTCATTTTCCCAGAAAATTGCCCACAAATATCCTTTAACCAAATCTCGCAATTTTCTCAGAAAATAACCCATTAACCAATATCAAAATTAATTTCTAATTTTATTTGTATGCACCATGATCTCCCCTAGGGATCATCTGCACACCCTAACTCTCATGCCACACCGCAGGTAACAACCACGCATGTGACATCTTAATGAGCGATATCTAGTTCTGCGCCCAGCGTGTACCATGACCAAACATCCTCTAACCCCCGCCAGCCAAGAGACCACAGAGTCGACACGATAGTGTTACCGTATCGTCCGATCCTATTGTCGCCCAGCGACAACCCAGAGGACGTCATTCAGTATATTTCGCTCCCAAGTGACCAGAGGAGCTCCACCGACATAATGCCCCATCCCAGCTTGGAGTCGTGATACACACGTACCCAAAAATCCATTAACACTTGAAAACTCAGTTTTCAATTTCCAACACATGTACATGCATCCACCATGCAATGCAAATGACAAGACAAATTATCCAATAAATCCAACATCATCCAAACATAAATAACTCCATCATCAAATCAATCCGACCCCCGACTCCTCGGACTCAGTCCAACACAACCAACCAAATCATAATTATTATTAATGCAAAAATATATTAAATCTTAAAGGTCGTTTGGAAAATACTTACAGCGCTACAAAATATTTTTTGAATGATCATTGAGCTGCAAAAGGTGACGGAAAGGTAACGTCACGGTGCAAAATGCACTGTGACTGTGGGTCTCAAAATACCTAAATTTGAATGGGGACAAACGGAGACTAGGGAAAGCTAAGGTAGAGCTTAGAGGTGTTGGTAAAACTAATAGAAGTGGTGGTTGCCCGTGGGTAGCGGCACAAATGGCGTTCCAAAGCCAAAAAGGCTAAAACAGAAAAACATGAATACAATCTGAGATATTCAGCAAATCAGGAAATGCAAAGAAAACCCACTTCTAAAAAAAATAAAAAGGAAGCAACTATGCACTTAGGTGGTCTTATTTTAGAACATAAGGTTGTCCAAAAAAAGACAGGGAATTAATTAAACAATATACCTTTAAGAGGTATGCTTGTTGAGAATTTTAAAATGGAATGAAAAACATACTCATTCAAATAACCAAGGGTATTATTGTTGATATGTAACAACTCTTGACCAAGCATGTTGGTATAATGTCGGATAATGCGAATCAAAAAAATATCCAACAATTTCTAGATACTGATCAAAATTTTAAAATGGAATACATTGAATATTCATGTAAATAACCATGTTTATTATTTATGGTATTCTCAAAACTCCTGCCTAAGTGTGTTAGACAATTTCGGATGATGGGGATTCAACAAAATGGTTAGGAATTTTTGGAAGGTGGTTGAACCTGAAAATTTCAATTTTTTTTTTTTTTTTTTTTTTTTTGTGGCAATTAACTTGAACAGATTGCTAAGGAACAATTCTAATGACTTGCAATGTAATGGTGAAAGCACACATAAAATGGACTATGTAAGGGGCGGGAGATGAGGTCAAGGGTGGGATATTAAATTTATAAGATGGGAAATGGTGCCTAGGGGTCAAATCCTGGTTTTCAGAGACAAGAAGCCAAATTATTTCCCATGGACAGGTGGCGATCAAACCAGTGATTAACAAAGCTTTATGCTGAACTTCATTACTTCCCTCTGATTAAGGCATGACACACTCTGAAGTAGACTTGGAAAATCCAAGGGTTTTGAGCTGCTCTTCTTGTTCCAGTAAGGTAAAGTGGTTCCAGACAAACAAATCAGGTTTGGTAAACTCTTATAACTATTGAAGCTGCTTCTTTTCTTCACATAAACAACACTTCAACATTCTCTCGTTCACCCCTGTCTTCTTATGCATGGAGCTGCTTCTTTTCTTCCACTTCAGCATTGGGAAAAGTTTTTAACCTCTATTTAGAATAAACTACACATAAAGCTTCTCTCCTTCACTGACTTCCACGCAAACCAAACCCACAATCAGGTACTAACAAGCCTTTTGCTTCACTGGGTTGTTATCCTCCTTCGATTACAACTCATTTTTGTACTAAGTTGCTGCTGCAATTTACACAGGCCACCTATAACCCTTCCATCTTAGTATAATTTTTTTCTTATTTGAGGTTAAACTCTATTTAGAATATAAGAGTGTTTTTTTTTTCAATCTGCCACCTAATTTTGACTTAAGCACAAGTTATGAAATGTTTTGTATGTCAAATAATGTATTAATAACATATCTGCCCTGTTATATTTAATGCTATAAAACATCACAGTGAAGCTTCAAATACATACTATAAAACCGAGACAGGGTATTGGCTGTCATGGGGGTAGTTGTTTCTCTAATCTAAGATAATACCGATTGTATGAACTTATTTCATTTATGTTAATAAAATCAATTTAGCCTTATGGTTAGTCAGGTGACCCATCAGTTACTTGATTTATATGAAGTGACCATTTTTTTTTTCATCACATTATCTAGTTTGTATGCAATAAAGGAAATGAACATTACAAGATTAGGTTGCTAGGCCAATGTTTAAAGTCTATTGAAATTTACTGAAAAGTCTGCCACCTCACTCTCTTAGAAACAAAATACAAAAGTACTTGAAAAAAAATGGGCAAAGCCCTTATTGGTGTTTTTGTTTCACCAAGAAACAGAGGAAGAAAGAGGACATGGGGTTAATCCCTCAGGAGCTATTTAACTTTTCACTTGATTTGATATATTTAGATGGCTACAGTATGCTCTATGGTAGTAAATTATAATAGCACCAACTCAATAATTAGAGGCTGAATTATCAGTTTACATGAAGCTTATTGCGTTAAATAGCATGTAATCATTCTCTCATTTACTGGTTGCATGTTACAACTGAGTTGGGGTTGAATTCCAGCAAATCCAACGATGAGGAAATCTATAAAGTTTTCCTAGGGGGGGGGGGGAGGGGGGGACTCTGACATGATAGAGCTCTCATATGTGGCACTCCAAAAGCAGAAGCTTTGCGTCCGAGAACCATGTTACGGGACGAGCCAGAGTCAAATGAATCAACTCAGAATGTAGAAGGTGCGGGTGCCCAAGAGGCTATGGGTGGAGCACAGGTTGGAGAGAGTCACACTAATACAAGTATGCCATGTATTTTTCCAGACGAGTTAGCATATTTGATATGTGGTCAATTCATATAGAAATACATGGTATTTAAATTTTTTCTGGTTCATGGTACAAAATAAGGTGATTGGGTTACAATATCTTGATGTCTTGATGTAGATCCACCTATTAAGAAAAGAGGTTGAGGGCCAGCGAAGGGCATGCTATTAAACGACTTAGGAAAGTGGGTAAAATATCTCTGGTTATACAAGATCATCATCAAGGGTCATATTGCGAGAATGTATCCATATTCACTGGTCGACTAACATCGATCATTAAAGTACATATGCTAGTTAGAGTTATGTACCCGAAGACAAAAAGCAAGAGTTGATTGACCGTGTTAAGGTAAGACTTTACTTTCTAATAACAAAGTTCATAAGTTAGTTGCTTACTCATTTAGCCTAATTATACGTTTGATGACAAGGCCTTGTAACAAAGTTCATATATGATATTGCAAGCAGATTTTATTCTGGATTGGACAAGAGACAACTATCGTGAGATAGTTGTAACACATTTGGGGGATAGGTATAATGCATATCATTATGCACTACACAAAGTGTATTTAAAATATGTATAACATGAAGAGGCCCTACGTGGTGGGACGGACATGGTGGACAAACCTGTATGGCAAAAGCGATGTGAAAGGTGGGCAAGTGAGACATTCAAGGTATTTCCTTTTAATTAAGTTTCATATTAGTATTAATTGATTAAAATAATTAAAATTGATTTTTGTACGTAGTGTTAGGTCCCTCAAATAGAAGTAGGTTTCATGGGAAATGTTTTTTTCTTAAGTTTAAACTCAAGAAACACACTATTTATAAAGGAAATTTAATTTTTTGGAAAAAAATGCAGGAGAAATCCAGAAGAAACAATTCAAATAGGCAAAAGTTGAAGGTCAAACATACCAGTGGGTTGAAATCCTTTATACGGATATTAGAGGAGAATGTTTGTGACAGTACGAGGTATAATATAAGTCCTTTAATCTGTATAAGGTGGATTAACTTTACTGTTAATTGTGTGTTTCAGCGAGAGATGGCGCCAAATATGGTTGCATTCTATAAGGAAACACATTGATCAATACAGAAGGGTAAATTCATCAATGCAGCAACTGAACACAATTATGTAAGAGTGTATTCAATTTAATTGAAGTTATATTGACAGGCTGCATAGGTGTTTAATAGCTAGCTGATTTTCCTTTCATGAATTTTTCATAATCTAATGATGGAGAGGTTAGCTGAAAAAAACTCCAAAGAGGATGTTGAAGAAGCGACTGACACTATCTTCAAAGAAGTCTTGGGACACGGATTTGGGTACTAAATGGGATAGGGCACATGGTCATTCCAGACCCCTCTCCTTCAATGAAGAAGAGTAGAGCATTTATTTGTCTGTCGGAAGATAATCAACGGAACAAGAGTGATGCAGAAATGTACAAGAGCAAACTAGATGCTATGATGGGTGATATAGAAGAGTTGAGAAAGAATTTTTCTAAACATGAGAAACTCTTAATGAGCTATCGGAACACTGAGTTACCCGAAGGTAGTGAGCTCATAGAGAGACTCAGCGAGATGCTTAGGCATCTCACTTGATGGGAATTTTTGTGGAGGGTATTTTTGTGGGGTATCTTTTTTGTAGATTATTTAAAACATATATAACAATCCAATGGCCATGGACTTATATCCCTTAATTAAGATTTTGGTACTTTAATATTATAGTTAGGGTGGATATCTATTAACCAATGCAAGAAAAGTAAGATGATGGGTTTACTTTTTGAGTTGTTGGTAGCCTGTGGTTATTAAGAAATGGTAAGTTCTGAAACAGACATAGTAAAAATATTAATGCTATTTTTTGTGATTTGCATAAGGATGCAAAAATGACCAAGGATGCTGATATTATAGTCTTCGAAATTACAGGTTACCAGTATGCATCTCAGCTCAGCCATATGGATCATGGAATGTAGAGCAAGAGTTAGTTTCATGATAAAGAGCATTTTCAGATAATAGGTATTTAGTTGGGCTGTATTTCTTCAGTACAAATCCTTGTAGCTACTGCTTTGCAAGAGATATGACTGCAAAATTTCAGTTCTATGAAAGATCACACACACCCTCAAAAGTTGGGAAATATGTTTCAGGTTTTAATAAACTAAACAGTTTGGTTAGTTTATATGCTAAGGGTTTAACTACACACTAAGTATTTAGAAGATAAGGAAACCCACTTCTAACTACTTTGGATATATATGGGAAAAGATGAAAACTACTAAGGGTTATGGTCAATACCAATTGTGGTATAATGAAGTACTAATTTTGCTCTATATTATGCTTGGTTGAGAAAAAATGTACATGAAACATTAGTAGTTTTGTAACTTAATTCTAGTATCCAAGAGACAGATGTGGTTATTCATAGAATAGTAGCTAATTTGTTGTTTGGAGCATGAGTAGTGAAAGGTGATAGACACAAAGTCTACTCAAATACAATTCCCAGAAGAAAACCTGTGGGTGGGGATGGTTGGTTAGATTTCAGAGTTGGGTTGTGGGGAAAAAAATAGGCAATTAGTAATTCTTACATGGTTACAAATTTCGTGTATCAGCTAAAGATTTGAGAAATTTGGTTGTCAATTTCTCAAAACAGTTTATACTCTCATAGCCAATTCCATGAGCTATGGTAGATAGGAAGTCCTATACGAATTTCAATACACAAGTTTTCCCGCAATAGTACATTACTTGAATTCAGATTGGGCTGCTCTGTTTTGGGATATACTGAAGACTGATATACTGCCATAGTTTGGTTTCAGCTACAGCAAACTCCTTACTGCAGAATATGCAACTTTAGTATCTTGCAAAAGCATATAAGTAATAGTAGTAATAATATAGTCGACTTTTGCATGGGAATATCAACTATTGATATTGGCATTTTCCAAATTCATCTTTTAGGTTAAAGTACTTTACTAAAACAATCTATAAATGTTATATGGGCAAAAGTTAATTGATTAAAATTAATGTACAAGGGCTGGATACACAATTACTATAGTAAATCCCACCCCATGTCATGTAATTCACCAATTAAGTATAATGTTTGACACAAGTTGTTTTTGACAATTTCAGAAAACATTTAGTACCATGCTTTGTGGAGCAAGAGGTGGAAACTATGAATGTTGGAAGCACACATTATGAAACACATCACATTAATGCTTAGTAATCTATCTATATGTCCTTCATCCCATCATAAATGATGTTGGAGCAAGAATATATAATTCCCTCATGTACTTGGAATTAAGCTGCAAACATATTGTATGTTTTATGGCCTTGAACTATTTGATTTGAATTAAGATGTTGGTAGATTTATATATATGATGGTATTTGAATGAATGTTGAGAGATTTGTATACATGATTTTGTCTATGAATGTTGGTAGATTTGTATATATGATGGTGGTTATATATGTATATTGGCAAGTTATTATGGAAGTCAATTTCAATTGTTATATTTGTATGTGGTATGGCCTTAAGGGAAGTATTTGGATTGTTTGTGGGATAACAATGAGTTTTACAGGATTGTATTCTACTAGTTGTCATTGGTGATAAGAATTGATTATATAGTGTTCAGTTGGTAACAAAACAGGTTATTTCCATAAGGTTATGAACAAAAGGTTATTTCCAGAAATCCATTTCATGGCAAAACATGTAGTTATAATGAAAATGGATTCGTGCTAGTAATACTTAACACGGTAGCACCTTATCATGATAAAAAGAATTTTCCCACCACTTTGTAGTAATGGGAAAAGCCATTTGAGTTTTTTGCACCAACAAAATTGATGTTAAAAGAATGGTTGCAATCATATGAGGTAGCAAGAAATAATAGTTTTCCACAAATATAATGTGGTGCGAAGGACTAATTTCCACCCCAACTCGTCATCAACATAAAGCCTATTGTCATCACCACATAGCTTCATCAGCATAAAAGGTATGCCGTTTTATTTATTTTTTTTTTTTGTCATGAACACAATACATGGATAAATGATTTTTGTGACGATTAAGTTAGCAGGAAAATAATCATTTCCAATCATTAAAATTGGTGGGAAATAAGCGTTTGCTTCAAATGTCATGGCCCGTAAAATATAATTGTCACTCAAATTAATTATCCCAAAACAAACTCTTGTTAAGATGTATGCTACTAGTGGGAAAATAATATATGTTACTAAATTTGAGACGAAATAGCTCATGGATAATAAGTTTTGCCGACTATTGGTTTCACAAATAATGGACTATTTGTCACAACAATGAAATGGTTAGCAACAAGTTTTACTACGGCAAAAAACATTTATTGCTACAATGACGTCTCGTGGTAAAAAGATAGATTTTCCCATGAAATCAGATTTTGGTAGGTAAATTACCAATTCCCATGAATCATATGCCACGAATGTGCCACCACCTAAATTGGTGGGAAAATATATTTTTTTCACTGCAGTCCACTTGTTTCGACCACTAACCCTCGTGGAAAAATTTGAGAATTGTTGTAGACACCATTTTTGAAAATTTATTTTATTAAGAATTAATGAAAGTATCTGGTTCTTCTTTAATAACTATTGCTGAACTTTCTCCTTATTCTTTTTTAAGAGAATTAGTATTATTATCAATTTTTAATAAAATAATTTCTTGTATCAATTGTTTATTTGAAACTTCGAATTTAGTATTAGAGGCTTTGAGATTTCTAATTTCTTCGTATATTTTATTAATTTCTTGTTGTAGATCCTTTAAAGTAATTTTTTGTGTTTCTGTTTTAAATCTATTTACTATTTCTAAGAAATTATATGATGAATGTGTTTGGGTAGGTACTAAAGTGGTTTGATTAGCAAAAATATCTTTTAATTTTTCTAAATATTCTTTTCTTTCTTGTGGATTACTAATTTTATCTATTAATTCTAATATAATATTTTCATGTTTTGATAATACATTAATGGTTTTGTTATAAATACAATTATTCTTATCTAAGTAATTACAAACATGTACCCTGTCTTCTTTTGATTCACTATAAGAAGATTGTTCTGATTAAATTTCTTCTTCTTTTAAAGAGCTTTCATCTTCCTCACTTGAATGTATTATAAAAATATTTAATAATTTTTCTTTTACTGTTTCAGCTACATCTAATTCATTAATTTATTTTTTTAATCTTACAATTTGAATAATCATGTCTAATTTTTCCACATTTATAACAAATATTTTTTTTCTTTTTATTAAATTTTTTTGTATTTTTTATAGGTTTATTGTATTTTTTTTATCTTTTTGTCTTTTTATAAAGTCTTTTATATTTTCATTTTTTATTTGGATAATTTTTATAATTTCTTTTCACTTTTCTCTATCTTCTAGATGAGGCTAATAATAGAGTAAAATCAAACTGTTCACAAAAGGTACCTAACTCTTTCTTAGCAAATTTCTTTCCTTTATCCATTTGCTTTTTTAAACTTAAATTATTACACATAATTAGACATGTTCTATTAATAGTAGTTATTATATCATCATATGTGAGATTAATAAAATCAATAGTAACTTCTAGTTTTACTAATGATTCTCATACCTTTTGAGTGAAATAATATGGAAGTCCAGCTATGAACTTTTCCCTTCAATATGGTTGTTGACAATCATTTCTAATTATAACTTTAGTTAGAAACACACACATATATATGTATATATATATCATATAAAATTAGATAATTGAGAAGATCTTAAATTGATTAATAAATCACTAGTTCTTTCTTTAAATTGAATAGAACTGCCAACAAAGTGCTTGGTTAGTATAAATATTAAAGTATTATCATCATCTTCTATAGGTTAAGCATCTTCTGTTTTCGTTTCTTACTTATTTTCACCATGTTTATATTGATTTAGTATTCTTATTCTTTGTTTTTGTGAAAGATAACAATCTCATTAGCTCTTTAATTGACCAGTGAAACCTGTAATAAAAATATGTGCTACTTGATGATCTGTTTTTCTATTAGCTTTATAAACATTAGCTACCATAATCATTTCTTAGAAATGATTTAATATTTTTTATTCAGATAATTCATCTATATTCCATTCATATAATACATCTGGTGAAAAAACAGATCTTACTATATGTTCTCTTTTTTCGAATTGCATATCCGGTGGAGTAGGCCTCAGATACCAATTACGAGTAATAGAAATATGATGTTTAGAGTCTCTAGCAGAGAAACTATTAAAATGATCACCTCTAATTTTATGTAATTGTAAATCTAAATTTTTTAATTGATTTTCAATATTACTAATTTCAGAATCAGATAAATTACGTGAGTCTGTTTTACTTAATACATTAATATGAAATTGTTTTAAAATAGATGCAGTATTAGTAATATTTAATTTTTCTAATTTATTAGAAATTTGTTCTAATAAATCATCTTTAGTTTTAGAAAAATTAGATTTTAAATAAGAATGAATTTCTTTTGCTTCCTTAATAAGAGTATTGATATGAGATATTTGATTTTCAATTTTTTCTAGTTGTTTACTCATGGTTTTTAGATATAAATTAGTATAATTATTTTGTTAGATTATATTGTCAGTATTTCTACTTTCTGATATAGAATTATATTTCTTTATTTGTGATACTAATATTTGAGTATTCCTTTGGCTGTCCTTAATAGTTTCAAAATGAGGATATTCTTCATAAATAATTTGATTATTATCTTCTTTAGTCCATTCATTAGTAGTTTTATTTATAGTTGATAATTGATTTGATTTATATACTTCAAACCATAGAAAGAAATGTATATTAATTTGTATATTTTCTAAGTACTCATAATATTTTCCTTGAATATAATCCATTTCTATCTTTGTGAAAGTTGAGAAGAATACTAATCTTTTTTGTTTATTTGCTTTTTTCATATAATCTTGTTTAAGATATTATTTATTAATTTTAAATTCTTCTTTACTCAAGTTGAATGTTTGAGTATCATCTCCAACTACTTATGGATATGTTGGAGAAGAATGTTCTTTTCCTTGTTGGGGATTTTAAGAAGTAGATGCTATATCAGGATGATTAACAGTATATATTTGTGTATCAATAATATTTCCAGGAATAACTCCCCGGATCTGAATATCTAGATTTTGATATTGGTGCCAAAATTTTGAGATCTTTTTCTAGAAACTGAAATAAGAATAGATCTAGATGTATGATAACTAAAAGGTGCTGGTGAAAAATAATATGATTGTGATAATGATCTCCTAAAAGGTTGAAGGCAATTTGGACTATTCCATCAGTTTTTTTTTATCTATATAATCTAGATCATTTTTAGAAAGCTTTTCTATTTTAGGTAATGGAATAATATTTTCTAACTGTCATTCATCAGAAAGAGTAATTTGATTCCAATTAATCTGTTTAGGAATTTGTATATTAGAATTTAGTGTTCTGGATTGTAATAATAATGTATAACCTTTTGGACTAGTAATAAGAACTTGTGGCTCTAATATTGTTTTCATCAATTTATAATGGATTATATATACTACAGTTAAAGGATGTGATCCTTTCATTATATGATAACCATTTGTTTTAATATTTAATGTTAAAGCATGTAAAATATTAATATTAAATAATGAAAGTGAATAATTAAGATAACAATTAAAATAAGAGCCGTACTAGGTACAAGCGGGTTGGGAACCAACCCGCGTACCAATTTGTTTACGTGGATTGTTTCAGTAGTCAAATGCTAATTTCATTAAAAAGAAAAATGAAAAATAAAGAAAAAATACGAATAGAAAATAGAGACATCCAAAAAGCAAACGCAAATCTCTCTCTCTTAACGTTTTTTTTTTTTTTCTAAAAGAGCCGGTAGCCACATAACCAATAGTGGCTCCGTCCCAAATTTATTAAAAAATCATCACTTATGACGGAGGAAAACCGTGGTTACAGAACCAGCCTCTGGGAGTTAACATATAAAGAAAAAAAGACCTCCCAAGTGCAACCCAAAAAATAAGAAAAAAAAACCACAGACCAACCTAAACAAGCCTATAACAAACCAACGTCTAAACATGCCTAACAAAAAACTACACATGCCTAAATACCAACACACCACCAAACAAAAACAAACTCAGCTAGAATCGAAAAGAAGGAAAGCCCAGAGAATCAGTCCGAACAATGCCTTTCAAGAGACGAGGGCCTCTTTGAATGCTATCATAAACTTCCGTCCTCCCTCTTTCTCCTTCACGAGCTAAAAAATCCACCGCAAAATTTGCTTCCCTGAATTGGTGTTCAACCATATAAGTCATTCCCCTCAATTCCTAACATAACTCATCCAAAAAATCCCAGAGATACCACAACGTGCACTTCCTTTTACGAATCCAATCGACGACAATTTTAGAGTCGCTTTCAATAATAATATTATTCATATGAAACCGTTTACAAAGCCGAACTCCTTCCACAATGGCCTTTAATTCTGCACTATTATTGGTGCCATGTCCGTAATACGTAGAGAAAGCCCCTTTCACGAGTCCATGACTATCCCTTATGATGCCACCACCTCCTGTATTACCGGGATTGCCTTGACAACTCCCATCACAATTAAGTTTAAACCAACTCTCGGGAGGCCTAGACCATTTAACAATTCTTCCAGGTCTAGAAATTATGTTCTGACATTGTAATTGAAAATTTTCAAAAATGGCTCTATCATGTTCTGAGAATTTTCGGGCTGAGCAAAGATTGTCACCCAGCAATTTAATCCAAACACGAACAGCTCACCAAACCTGATCCGCATTTTCAGTCTTCCCCTCCATTCTCGCTTTACATCTTCTTTTCCAAAGACACCACGTAATTAAACAAGGAATTAAACCAATCAACGTTCCCTTGATGGAAGACTTCTTAGCATAATTAAACCAATCCAACACTCTGGATTTCCAAGATCAATGATTTGTCGAAGGGATCCCCATTTCTGTGCTAGCAAACACCCAAACCTGAGCCGCAACCTCTCCCCGGGAGAAAATATGGTTTATACTTTCTGTTTGACGCATCAAACAACAATCACAAGCCGAAGCTAACGAGACCCCTTTATGCTGAATTCGATCATCCACTGCCAAAGAATTAAACCAGCTCCTCCACATACACATAGATATCCGTGTAGGTAAAAAATTATGCAAAAACCACCCATAACCCGGTAATAACTGCCCTTTAATCCGAGACACCTCCCAAGCTGTAGAAGTAGAGAAATTACCATCAAGAGAAGGCATCCATACCATTTTATCCCCACCCCTTTTCCCAACAGGAACATGTAAAATAATATCTGCCACAGTATCAGCATCAACTAATTCCCTTAACAAATCCGTGTTCCAAGAGTTATTACTCCAACAATCACTAATACGTAATCTCTCTCTTAACGTTTGGCTATTCTCTTCTGTACGCAATGGAGAAAGACAAGCTTTCAGTTTCCTATAATATTTTCTTAGCAACCAAACAACTTAAACCCTAAAAATGCAAAAGCTGTGAAAAAGAACAATAACTGAGGAGAGACTACGACAAGCAGTGGAGGTAGATGAAGCCCTTTCTCAGCAACCAAACACATTTTCTTAGCAGCGTTGTATAAAGCCCTTTCTCAGCAACCAAACACATTTCTTGGGTTTTGAAATCCTTCAATAGGTTGGAACTTGCTTTCATCGAAGGCGCGCCAAGCTGAGCGGCTCAATTTCTCATCATTCACTACTCAATTTCTAATGCAGAGGTCCCTCCATCTGAGCAGCTCGATAAGTACATGCCAAGCTCTCTCTCTCTCTCTCTCTCTCTCTCTCTCTCTCTCTCTCTCTCTCTCTCCCATGCTCAGTTGCTCAAATGGACGGTAGTATCGTCGCACCACCACCATCCGTTGTCGCACGCTCGCCGTCGCCGATCCATAGTGTCATGTTCTGCTCCGCTGCCTCTCTCCAATCTCTCTTTCTCTCTCATCAATCTCTCTCACTCCCATGCTCAACCGCTTAGATCGACGGGAATGTCGCCGCACCACCGCGATCCGCTGTCGCACACTCGTCGTCACCGATCTATAGCTTCGTCGTTCTCTACTCTGCCACCTCTCTCCAATCTTTCTTTCTCTCTCATCACTCTACGTTTCAGATGAAAGGAAAACGCTCAGATTCATATAAGGAAAACGCATGAAAAAACAAGGAAGAAGAAATGAATTCCCACTTCAGATGAAACGTTGCGTTTTATTTTATCCACGTCAGCAATGGTGCGCAAGTTGGTCCACTTTCTGCCTGTAAGAAGACTTTTCCTTAAAATAATCTGGTCCTTGAAACAGGCTAGATTCTACCATTCCAAGTAATAAATTATGAAAATTATAGTGTCTTCCATCTCTTAGAAAAAAGTAATACTGAGGCATTTAATCCGCTTTTGGTAAGTGGTTTTATGACCATTTGTACTAATCTAATATGTATAAAAGAATATTTTTATTTTTTATGGTGTTTAATAGCTTATTTTGTTAATAATTGTAATGATTAATAATCATTATTTAGTCTAATAATTTTTTCTACCGTTTTAACAGTATAATTAGTAAGAAATGATAATTTAGAAGAGAAAGTAGATTGTTTGTATACTTAATTCTTAGAAACATTAGGAATTATCGAGTCTTGTAAATTTCTTTCTATATCTATTATAATATAGTTTTCTTGATTAATATTATCAACTTTAGATTCTATAAGTATACTAGTAGTAGATTCATCTTACTTAAATAAAGAATTCATTATTTTCAATTGAAGAGTTGAACTCTCCTCTTGGCCTCTGTGGAGAGCGCGAAGGTGGAGCTTGAGTCTCAGATTGCTTGGTAAGTGAGGAAGAGGATTTCTCATAGCTTGCTTACAGGCTGGAGAGTGGTGATGGAAGGTTTGAAAGAGCAATGAGATAAGCTTAATTTGACGGAGGAGGAAACTGAGGCAATTGATCTGGATTCTGGACAATCGGCGAAGGTTCTTGAGGAAGGGGAACGAAGCTTAGTAGGGAAGCTTATCTCTGATAGGAGGATTAGTAAGGCTGTAATTCAAGCTACATTGTTGAAGATTTTGCATACAGATGGATCATTTGTGTTTCACAAGATTGAGTCGAATCTATTTGTCATAACCTTTAAACATCAGAGGGATAAGGTAAGAGTGATGGAAGGTAAACCATTGTTATTTGATAATCATTTGCTTGTACTGAAATTATTTGATGGTTTTACACCGCCACAATCAATGGAGTTTGGAAGAGAAGAAATTTGGATTCAGTTATTCAATCTGCCTTTGGCATGTATGACGGATGAGATTGGAAATAGGATTGGTTCATCTATTGGTGTGGTGAAAGAAGTAGATGTATGTGATAATGGAATTGGATGGGGAAAATACTTGAGAGTTAAAATTGAAATCAATCTGAAGAAAAAGGTGGCACGAGGGGGGACAACAATGTTGATGGGGAATAAGATTTGGATCCCGCTAAAGTATGAGAAACTCCCGAAACTGTGTTTCAATTGTGGTGTGATATGTCACGGGGTGGAGGGGTGTAAGGGATGGAAGGAGGGTGCAGTGCGTGGAAAGGGAATGGGGATGCAATATGGATCTTGGCTCAAGGCAACCTATAATCCAAGACAATCTCTTAGTGGTAAACAAGGGAGTAGTGGTGGGGGGAGTCCGAGTCGGTATGGGGATGAAGGGGAGGGTGAGACTGAGAGTGTGGAAGAACAAGGGAGGGGGAGGGAGGAGAGTGTAGATGGATTTGGTGGAAAGGGGGGGGGGGGACTGAGGGTGTAGGAGAGGCTGAGAACATATTGAATTGTATTTCCCTAGATCCGGGAAAGGGTGGGAAGATGGTGGAGGAAGGGATTATTGGTGTTGAGAGTGGTCAAGGGGAGAAGGAAGCTACCTGTGATTTAGTAGGTGCTGAGAAGGTGCTTGAGGAAAGGTTTGAAAGAAGGAGGAAGGAGGAAGTTACCACGATACCTGTAGATAACCAGTGTGAAAATAAAGACTATGTGGAGGGTAGTAACTTTTTGGATGATTCTGTTAGGGGTGAGTTAGTTAGGGTGTCAAAAGGTAGATGGAAGAGAAGGGCTAGAGTTGTAGGGGGTCATGGTTCTCTAAACCCAAAGAGTGCTTGTAAACGTTCATCTGGAGTTGTTTCAAACATGGTGGAGGATGAAGGACTGTGTAAGAAGGGGAGGAAAACAGAGGAGGGGATGGATGGGGCTGTTTTTTCTTCTATGGCTGTGGTTGATCTCTAGCCTCGCCAATCACCATGAAAATCCAAAGTTGGAACTGCCGGGAGGGCTTGGGAACCCCCGGACAGTTCAGGCTCTTCATCTGTTGGTGAAGAAAAAGAGACCCGAGATTGTGTTCTTGATGGAGACCAAACTAGTGGCTAAAAAATTTGAGGGAGTTAAAAAAAAGGATAGGATGGGATGGCTGTTTTGTAGTGGAGCCAGTAGGGAGTAAGGGTGGTTTGGTGTTGTTGTGGGGAAAGGAAGTGTGTTTAGAAATTCTGAACTTTTCATAACATCACATTAGTGCATATATCGATGGGGAGATCAGGTGGTTAATAACCGAGTTCTATGGCCATCCTGAGGTGAGTAGAAGGAGAGAACGTGGAGATTGATGTCATTGCTCATACCCCCAGAGCAAATGGCATGGTATTTAATAGGTGATTTCAATGAGGTGGTCTGTCAAGGGGAAAAGTGGGGAGGGAGACCTCGGCCTGAGGGGCAGATGGATGATTTCAAACAAGCTTTGGAAGAGAATTTTGTTTTTGATCTTGGATGGAAGGGGTGTAGATTCACATTGAGTAATAGGCATGAGGATAATACTTTCACCAAGGAAAGGCTCGACAGAGCTGTTGCTAATTGCAGATGGACAAATTTCTTTAGAAGTCATGAGGTGGAGGTTTTAACAGCTTCACAATCAGACCATAAAGCTCTTCTATTGATTATGGAAAAAGGGTGCATGGGAAGAAGGATGGGCCAAAGAATTTTTAGATTTGAAGCTAAATGGGCCATGGAGGATGAAGGGGGAGCTGTTATTGAAGGAGTGTGGTCGAGAAGGTTGGGTGGGCAAGGCTGTTTAAGGGGGATCCAGAACAAGCTCTATAATTGTAGAAGGAAGCTGTTAATGTGGAGTAGGCAAAAAGGGAAGAGTGATGAGCTCCTTATCAAGGAAAAAACAGAAAGGCTGAAAGTGGAGCAGGATGAAGAAGGTCCTCATAATGCTGAGATGATCAAAAGGTTGCAGAAGGAGTTGGGGCTTTTACTTGAGCAGGAATATATGAAATGGAAGCAAAGGGCGAAAAGGAATTGGTACCAGTTGAGGGATAAAAATACCAAATTTTTTCACTCTTGTGCCAGCCAAAGAAGATGTAAGAATCTGGTGAAAGGTATTTTGAATGAAGATGGAAGGATGGTGACTGAGCAGGAGGAGGTTGAGCAGGTTTTCCAAAGCCATTTCCAGCAGCTGTTTGAATCATCGGGGCCTACTTTGGAGAATATAAATGAGTGTTTGAGAAATGTGGTACCAAGGGTTACAAATGATATGAACGAGGAGTTGCAAAAGGAGTTTACTAGAGGGTAAATTGAGGTTGCTTTAAAACAGATGGCTCCTTTGAAATCCCCTGGACCCGACGAGTATGGAGCTTGTTTTTTCCAAGCCTATTGGCACATTGTGGGAGATGAGGTTAGTGAGGCTCTACTGAATTTTTTGAATGGTGATGGGGGGTTGAATGGTTCCATTAACCATACTTATATAGCCCTTATTCCAACAGTAAAGAACCCTTTGAAAGTTAGTGAATTTAAACCCATTAGTCTATGTAATGTGGTCTATAAGTTGGCCCCAAAAGTGATGGCAAATAGGCTGAAGAAGATGCTTCCTTATTTGATTTCTAGCAACCAAAGTGCCTTCATTCCTAGGAGGCTTATAACAGATAATGTCATGATTGCTTATGAGACTCTCCACACGATGAAGACAAGGCAAAAAGGAAGGGTGGTGAGTATGGCTCTTAAGTTGGACATGGCTAAAGCATATGATAGGATTGAGTGGAAGTTTTTGGAAGGCATGATGAGGAGATTGAGTTTTGGGGAGAGGTGGATAGGGCTTATTATGCAGTGTTTGAATTCAGTTTCCTACTCAATCTTATTGAATGGTCAACTTGTCAGAGTTTTTAAGCCAACTCATGGGATTAGACAAGGGGATCCTATTTCCCCTTATTTGTTCATTTTGTGTGTTGAAGGACTTAGTTCCTTAATCAATATGGCTGAAAGGTCAAAGAAGATAAGGGGGTAGCAATGGCCAAAGGTGGAACAAGGGTTAGTCACCTGCTTTTTGCAGATGACTGCGTGATTTTTGGGAGAGCTCTTATGGCTGAATGACATAGAATTCATATGTTGTTGGAGTTGTATGGGAAGGCGTCGGGACAGTTGCTTAACTTACAAAAATCCACTATTTTCTTCAATACAAATACAGCTACTGCTGTTAGACGACAGATCCAAAGGGTAGCAGGGGTTCCTGTGTGTGGGAGTTATGAGAAATATCTAGGTCTACCTACCATGATAGATAGATCTTGGTATAATACTTTCAGAGAAGTTAAGGAAAGGGTATGGCCAAAGCTGAATAACTGGAAAAAAAATTTCTTATCACAAGCTGGGAAAGAAGTCTTGTTGAAATTGGTTATCCAAGCTATTCCTACATACTCAATGAGTGTGTTTATGTTACCAAGAAGAATTTGTAAAGAGATCTCTTCCCTCGTGGCCAAATTTTGGTGGGGGCACAAACAAAAGGAGAATAAGATACAATGGAGAAGTTGGGATAAGTTAGGCGATTCAAAAAGGGATGGAGGGTTAGGGTTCAGGGATCTTGAATGTTTCAACCAAGCAATGCTTGCTATGCAATGCTGGAGAATGCTCACTTCCCCTTCCTTGATGGTGGCTAAGATTATGAAAGAGAAATATTTTAGAGGGGTTTGTTTGAATGATGCAAAGCTGGGAAATAATCCTTCATACATATGGAGTTTGTGGTCTGTCATTGAGCTTGTCAAAGATGGGACTTTATAGAGGGTTGGAGATGGAAGGAAGATTAGTATTTGGCACCATAAATGGCTTCCATGCCCGAGTTCATACAAGGTGCAATCTCCTCAAACCTCTTTGCCTCATGATGCTAAAGTTAATTTGCTGATTGATGTTGAGAGTGGTTGTTGGAAGAGAGATTTAATTTTTTAGTCCTTCAACAAAATGGATGCAGAGCATATTTGCAAGTTACCTCTTAGTAGATGGGGAGTGGAGGATAAGATGGTATGGGGGCCAGCAAAGAATGGTAGGTTTTCTATTAAATCTGCATATTTTCTCAGGAAAGAAAGAATTAGGAGGAAAATGGGAGAAAGTTCAGGGAAAGATAAGGTGGAGGAGATGTGGAAGCAAATATGGAACCTAAAAGTGCAAGGTGTTGTGAAGCTATTTTTGTGGAGAGTGGGTCATGAGCTATTACCTACTAGGGCAAATCTATATAGAAGGAAAGTTTCTGCTTCTAACTTGTGTCCTATATGTGAGAGGGGGATTGAAACAGTTGTACATGTGATTTGGGGTTACTCTACAGCTTCTTATGTATGGGCAGTGGATGAGAGTCCTGTAAGGAAATGGTGTAATGCAGAGATTGGTTTTGCAGAATTATGGGCCTCTATGTTTCAGAAATTAAGTATAGAGGAAGTGGAACTAATGGCTTATACCATGAGGAAGTTATGGCTTAGGAGGAATCTGTATGTTTTCGAAAATCAGTTTGATGATCCAAAGAAAGTTTTCAAAACTGCCAAACTGGCTTTGTCAAATTTCAAGGAAGCTAATTTGGTCTAGCAGAGAGGTTTGGGTGCCAAAGCTATGAGAAGAGAGGAAGCTAAATGGGAAAAGCATGAGGTGGGGATGGTAAAGGTAAATTGGGATGCTGCTGTGGATGCTACCAACATAAGAGTAGGGATTGGAGTTGTAGTGAGGGATGATCAAGGGGAGGTAATAGCCTGTTTGTGCTCGGCTGTTGAGATCCAAGTGGGGGCCTGTGCAGCAGAAGCCATGGCTGCTAGAAGAGCTGTTCTTTTGTGCATAGAATTGGGCCTGAGCATAGTAATTTTGGAATGGGACTCACAGGTTGTTGTGAAGGACTTGAGCAGTGATGAGGAGGTTCTAACAGATTATGGTATGTTCATAGAAGATACAAAGAAAATTCTTAAAGGAAAGACTGATTGGGCTACAAGATTTGTGTATAGAGAAGTTGACAAAGTAGCACTTATACTTGCAAAACTAGCTTTGTCTAGTATAGAAGAGAGGGTGTGGATTGAGGATGGACCTAGGCAAATTACAAATAATGTGCTTAGTGAGAAATATTGTATCGATTGAACTTTGTTTCAGATTTATTCAATAAAGATTCACAATTATACTTAGAATAAATAAATAAATAAAGAATTCATTGGAACAGGTTTTTAAAACAAAATTAAACTGTCCAGCTTCTTCTTTTATTCCTTAAGGCAAAATTAAACTGGATTATGAAGTAGGAATACGTTATTAAACTGGAACCATCGTGAGATTGTTTTAATTTCCTATAATTTGTCAAAGTGGAAACACGAATATAAATATTGTAATATAATATTTATATAATATACGTATAATATACGTATATAATTTATGATTCTCATATTATTACGTAATTCTATAATATTATTACTCAATTATTTAACATGACAGATGAAAACTGTCAAAAGCATTATCTCTTCAGAAACGTTATCTCTTTATTTTGTTATCTCTTTATTTAAGACAAGTAACTTTGTTTATTATGAGATTACTGTTACTGTTTACTTTCAACCTTATTCATTATCAGCCGTCACATGAAGACAAAATATTAGGCATGCATTATTAATTTTTTGTGTAAAAGTCACTGTGTTAGTGTCTTATGTATGTATATATAATTAATAATATAAATGTATCGAAAAAAGCCCAGCTGACCAAAAGTCCAAAAACGGAGCCCAGACCAATGAACAAAAGCCCACTGCCCAACCCCAAAACTTTGCAAACGGCGTCGTTTTAGTGCTTTTAGGGTTGCCTCCAGCCCCTCTCCAGACTCATCTCTGCCCCTCCCCCAGTCCCCGGCACGTAGCCCATCCCCAGTCCCCTGCACGCTGGCCGCAGCCCTCTCTCAGACTCTCATCTCTGATTCGTCCACAGATCCTCGCCGACATTTCGAGGTATTAAGTTTATAATTTTGATTCATGAGTTCTTTGGGTGCTTTTCTGCTCAACATTGCATTTCGCTTGGGATGGTTGAAATATAAAAACTTCCGTTGATAGATCAGATCACGGAAATGGAATGGAAGTATACTTTGTCTTTTATTATTTATCCCTGCAAACTCTTCATCCAACACTTTTGACTCATCCGTTATTTGCTATGTAAAAGTTACCACTTGTTGTTATCTTCACTTCTGAACAGAACGCTCTAGATTTTTTAGGGAAAATTTAGTGGGGAGTTGCAAAGAGCAGCAGCCAGCAAGAGGCAAATCTCACAAGTTGCAGCGTGGAGTGGACGGTGGAGTGTGGAGACGTCAACCTGCGGCGAAGGAAAACAAGTCGCGGCTGAGGAACACGTTGCGATGGAGCGTATCGAAAAACACGAGCAGACCGAGCTTCGACGGAGAAAAAGGAGCTGCGACGGTCTGGAGGTGCGTCAGCGCCGGTCGTCGGAGAGTGGAGACAACAATAGCAGGGTCCATTGAGCCGCAACTTGTGTTCCTCCGCCGCAGGTTGACTTCTCCACACTCCATTGTCCACTCCACGCCGTAGGTAATAAGTTTTTAACATAGCAATTCCAATTCTAGCATCTGTTTTGCAACATTGGGAATTTCTGTATCATATATACAGGACAAGATCTTTCTAAGCTAAATTCATGTGTTTGGTTTAAGGCTCAATAAATTAGTGGATTTAGTTAATCAAGATGTTGATGTTAGTGATGATGAGGAAGAGGAATCATTAGGGGTGGAAAAATTCTATGTCGTACTATATTTTCCTATTTTTCGACTAAAATCTGGCACCATGTGCTTCATACCCACTAGTTCCAGTAAGAAGAAGCTGTGAATAACCTTATTTGTGTCAGGAAAAAGTAAACCTCTGAGTCAACTCAATTTGTGTCTCCAGTTACTGTAAATATGAAATCAAAATATCATTGAGGCTGTGTTTGGCACAAGGAAATTATCTTGAGTGTTTGACAGATAGGAAAATGAAAATCAAATGATTTAGTGAGAGGTCATTTCTAAAGTATTAGCAACTTATGCCAGCATCCTTTAGAAATATGAATAACTTCATTAATAGTGGAAAGACACCTTTTCCATCATAGAAATGCTTTAACCGAACAAAACCCACAGATATTAAGTTAAATCTTTTTTTTGATAAGTGGTATTAAGTTATTAAGTGTAACTTTATAGATTGGAGACCCCCCTTTTGCTCTGTATTGAGATTGATGTGCATGCTTTTGTGGTCGGTTTTGGAAATACAAACCTCTGATTTTATTGAAGCCTTTCCGTTGTGCTGTTAGTTTACTTGCTCATTATGTGCATGCTATTGTGGTCCATTTTGGACATACAAACCGCTGATATTGAAGCCTTTCTGTTGTGCTGTTAGTTTGCTTGCTCATTATATACAATGAAATATTGGCACTTTTGCTAACTTGCTATAGTTTTTTTTATATAAATATATAATTGTATATATATAAAATTTATCCATTTAAAGACTATCCCAAAACGGTATACTGAAACATACTGGTACCGAAATATTCCGTTCCAATACCTCAACTGGAACGGAATTCAAAACTTTGGGTAGCAGAGCTCCATCTCCAGCTGCAAAAACCTAAGGGACCAAAAGGAAAGAGAGATGCGTTTTAATCTGCACACCAAGCACTAGTGCTCCCTTTGGATCTCTCAGCTCTAAGATCACAGCCGCCAACCCTGTAATTTATCTGCTTTTCATTCTCCTTTGTTCCCCTGCTATATTTCCAATCTAAACGTTTGAGATGGTTTATTTGCATAAAAAAATGTGAGCTGCATTGTATGGATGCCCAAATCAAATTTCACTTCTTCTTTTTTTCCCTGGAAAACTACATTATTTTGAAATAATTTTTGTATGGAAGAGGCCTGCATCAATTAAGGAGTTGTAAATGTTGGAATGACTTGCAGTTCTTTTCATAATTTATAGCCTACCGGAATGATATTGAACGACATGGTTAAATTCAGACTAAAGTCCCTAAGCCTCCAAAAGTTCCCATTAAGTCCTACTGCCCTAAACCCCTAACTTTCTCAAATTCTCAGACTCTCGTCACTCTCAGAAGTCATAATCTCAGTTGTACTTCTCCATCCCCATTTCGTGCATCCGTGTTGCCTCCTACTCAAATCACCATAGGAAGTTCCTCAGTTCTCCATCCCCCATTGGTCATTTTCATGCATCACCTCCTACTCGAATAACCATAGGAAGTTCCTCAGTTCTCCATCCCCCATTGGCCATTGTCGTGCGTCATCTCCTACTTGGATCGCCGTAGGAAGTTCCTCAGTTCTCCATCCCTGATTCCCTGCTGCTGTGCTGTCCTAACTTTCTCAGTTCTCCATCCCCCATTGGCATCCCCCATTGGCCATTGTCATGTGTCGCCTCCTCAGCCACAAACTCTGCTAATCTCTCTCTTGACCTCTTGGTATGTTCTTTTTTGGATTGTTTGAGTTTTGTCTTGGCTTGATTTGGTGGGTTGATTTTATGAGGTGTTAGAGTTAGGGTTTATGTGGTGGTTGTTGGATTTGGGAACTTTTGGGTTGGATAATTTTGTTGGATGAGACTAATAATAACCTCATTTGACTGAAATGGGTTTGCACTTAGAGAGGAGCACAATCCAATGTTTTGAATACCGTACCGGTCAAGGCACTAGAATGAAATATTTCAGTACCGGTACTGTTTCGGGATAGTCGATATATGAATAAATTATATATATAAATATATATTAATTATATTCCAAAATAATAATCTATATATGAATAAATTATGCATAAATACATATATATAAATTATAAATAGACAGGTCTAAATTGGGGGTCAAAAAATGAGTTTTTAGTTTGAAAAAAAAAAAAAGAAGTAAAGGCTGAAATACCTGCCGGTACATAGCCCGGTATAGGCCGAAATATCGGCTGGTACAGTCGGTATTTGGACCGGTACAAAACAGGTACAATTTTTGTACCGGACCATTGGCCGGTACGGCATATTCCGGCTGTACCAGCCGGTATGGTACGAAATTAAAAACACTGGCACAATCTCCCCTTTCGATGATATTGGAAAAAGGGTGTTATCTCATCATTATCTTCATCAAGAAATCGCTTATAGGAGGTGGAAGACATGGTGGGATTTGCGATGACGGTGGAATTGGGAAGAAGATGGGGGAAATGAGCAAATTAATTTTCTGTTTGTGAGAGAAGCTGTGGACTTATGTGTGTAGAGGTGCAGATAACTCGCTAAATGCGTGAAGGACTGGGTTTCTCAGGAAAATAACATAAGAATCAACGAATAATAATGGAGTAATCAGGTACAACACACCATCAGAATCTGGTCGGATTGGAAAACCTGCTTTTTCGGAATTGGGTTTAGGTTTGAAATATTGGTATACATAATCAGCTTGGAACTGTTTGTTCGGGAGTGAACCTTTTCGGGTCGGTTGGGTGAACAGTGCTAGCTGTGGTTGACAAGGATTGCCATGATTGAAATTAGTAAGTTTATTCTTTCATTCCACTGTTTATAAGAAGTGGTTTTGGATTGATTAGTAAAAAAAGAATTAGACAAGAAGCTGTTCACTTTCTTGATCTAAGGGTTATTTTATATGCGAGGATTGACAATGGACTAATCACAGGCTTAACCCAATTATTGTTACTCTAGAAGTTTGCTTTGAATACTTGCATCCAATTAGTTTATTCCTTGTATAGCGATATGGCCAGCTTTTAGTCTTCTTCTCACTCTTTAAGCTATGGGTGAAAAGCTAGTCCGAGTAGGTGTCGACTTTCATGCCAATGTAACTGTGCTCTGCTTTTGCTTCCCCATATGCTTTTCATTGTTTACTCATGCATACTCATGGAACCACATAGATATTCACCTCACTTTATACTCACAAATTAAGATACTAAATATGAGTTGCTGGCTAGACTACCACATGTTTGACACAATGGATTCGGATTGCTTCATTGCTATGAATGTATGCTGTGTATGCTTGGGTTAAGGTGCATTGTTGGTGGCAGAAATTTTACAGCTTTCAAATGGTTCTCCTCAATGAGAAGTGGAATTTATGAGAGTGGACGGGACCAGGAGGTGGATCTCTTTTTACCTCATTTTCTGCTTGTTCGTATTCTCTTTGAGTGAGACAAGGTGGAAAAGACAAGATGCATTGAGCCAGATTTAAGAGGGGGTGTTCCTAGTTAAATCGTTTCTATAATTTTTAGTTCCCTACAGCAGATGTGGAAACCGAAGATCTTCTCTTACTCCATTGTGAGGTAGCTAGCTAGCACTTTTGGCAAGATTTTTTAGTCTTTTTGGGCTTGATCGGGTGATGCTGGTAGGTATGGGTGGTTGATAGGTTAGCATGCTGGAAAGGGCAGGTTGGCAGTCATCACGATAGAGTTCCAATCTGTTTAATGTGATGGATATGGAGAGAAAGAAATGACCAAAGTTTCAAAGATAGCACAAGTACTTTGGAGGACCTCATGTGTTTCTTTCTCTTTTTTTTTTTTTGATAGGTGTTTCTTTCTCAATACACTACCATTCGATAGTTGCCCATCTATGTTTCTCTAGTTTTACTTTTCAGGATTCTCTTGATCCACTTTCTTTAATTAGGTGTATTTGATGTATATTTTCATTATACTTGGATAATGCCTTTTACTCATGATGAAAACTTGTCTTGTGAAAAACTTTCATATAAATAAAACTGTGGAAAAAAATATAGAAAAACCATATTGATACGCCTATTATTTGGAATAAATTTCTGTCTTCTATTTCTTTTCTCTCCCTTTATTGTATGCACTTGGAAAGATGGGCGTCTGGTCAATCGGAGGATTTTTAGTCTTGCAGCATTGTGTTCTTTCTTTTTCAGGAATGGATAGATGATAGCCTTCCTTCTCATCTGTTTACTCGGTGAGAACTATTGAATTACAAGAAACGGATGATACTGAATCAATGTGAGGCTTTTTTATGTCTGCTTTGGATCTGTTGTTTTTTTTCTCTTTTTCAGTTTGCATTTTTATGCGCTGCATTCTAAAATACAACTCATTTAGGTCTATTTAAGATGTTCAAGTGTTCTAGTTTACTTTATTTTGTTCGGCAATATGAATAAACCTTTACATTTTGAGTGTTTAGGGAGGAAAGGTATTAGACTCCCTATATATGTATAAACCTTTGCAGTATAAGACTCCCTATTAATTTGGGCTTCCACTTGGGTGCTTGTGTAATTGAAAGAAAAGTGGTTAAAACATAGCTATCTTAGAAGTACATAAATTTGTATGATGTAAAAATGTTGAAATTTCTCAGGTAACAATTGAAGTGTAGAAAGTTTGTATGATGGTATAACTTAGAAATATATAAATTTCTATAGACTATAGGCCCCACCACTTTCATAAAATCCTATCTCTAAAAATCTTCATCTTAATTTAAAAACAATTTCAAGAAAATCTTACATCAAACCATGCCCTTACAAAAGTTGTCTGTGGTTCCCTTGCCAATTTCATACCTATATAATCTCATTTCATAACCACCCCCCTCTCTTTAGGGGTTATTATGGGATTGCAAGGTTGTGAAAGAATTTGTTTCAGGAGGCATGGATCAATTGAATTAACTTGGAGAGTGGCAGGGCGGATAAGCCTTTGAATAACAAATGGAATGCAGATTTTATCCTAATGCATTGCAGAAAGGGAACTGTCACAAGAATGTGATACCAGATATGTAGAATATTGGTTATTAGGTGTTAACTGTGAAGCCTTGGCTGGGAATCACTATATTTTTTAGAGTTATGTGATTGCGCTATAGAGGAGTATGTCTGGAGTTAGTTTTCTCTTCTAGAAACAGATTCGCTTTTCAGTCATCTTTCCAATCATATGTTGCTTCCGTTGACAGCTGAATGCAATATACCGTTGAGTAGTTTAGTTTGACCTGTTGACATGACCCTGATACAAGGACTTCTTTTCAGTCATCTTTCCAATCGTGTATCTTGCTTCTGTTGACAGCTGAATGCAATAAATATGCTGTTGAGTAGTTTGATTTGATCATTGGCACTACCCTGATGTGAGGACGTCATTAGAATTTTGTTATATATTTACCATAAGAAATGTAAGAAATTTTGCATATGAATTTTAACGGTATTAAACATGGGTACCTGGTGCCCTGATTGTGTGGGGTAAGAATCCCTGATCTTCAAACTCAGCAACAAGAAAAGAGTGTGCAATTTCTCAGTTAGCAATTGAAGTGCAGAAAATTGCAGCGACTTGTTTTTGGTTAGGACTTTACTGATTGTCTGGCATCAGATCCTTTGTGTGTATGTAGTTTGACTGAATGGTGCATGCTCCTAGTTCCTTAAATGGGATTGTATCTGGTTACGTGATCATTTTAGTGCCTTGAAATGTTGGTCTGTTTCAATTTTTTTTCCTCTTTATCCCTATCATTTTTTTATGATTGTAATTATTTCTAGTGCCTCCTTTTCATTACTGTTCTTGATTATATATTTTCATGAAGTGGTCAAGTCTAACGTTGTCTTGTTTGGGCATGTGTAGTTGTGAGCATAGAGCAATGGGCCGTAAAGCTGGTACGCTTCACATCAACCCAAAGAAATTTGGCTCTCTTCACAAGCCTTGCATGAAGGAAATGATTACATTTCTCAACTGCTTGGCTGTTAACCACAGCAGTGACGATAAGTGTGTTAGGCAGAAGGAACTTTTGAGCGCTTGTATGGATTCTCAGGTGATCCAACTTTCAAGCTTATCGTATCTTCTGCTGCTTCAGTTAATAGCTGTTTGTACCATTTCTTCTTTCGCATACTTCATATTGGTTCCTGGATATAGATTATGCTTCTTCTAGGATTGTTCTATGCAATGTGTGCTTCTAAAGCTTATGATTACATTTATTGCAGACAAGCAATAAAAGGAAGTCCTGGGGAAGTATTAATTACCACCTGCAGAGGCTTAACAGAGGAAGGAAGTAGTTTGGGGTTTTTAGAGAAGAATGTTTGACTCGGGCTCATTCTTCAGGGGTTTAGAGTTGCAGCCGTTTAGTAGCCGGGGAAGGAACTATTTTGTTTATTGAACCAAAGAGTGTCTATCATTTCTCGATTCAACTTGGATGATATTTCGCCAGTGAAAACATCAAACAGTTTTTGAACAAATACATTGTAGTTTATATAAATCCTCGTCCAGTTAAAGAGGTTTGCAATAATCTGTAAAATGAGTTGGACAAGAAAGGAATCTGAGCTATTTCTCTGCTCTGCCACTCGAAGCTTTGACATGTTCCTTTGATTGCAAAACTGCAATACCCGTTGTGAGAAAAGAATGCTAATGATGTGTTGGTTGATATATTTACCATTCAGACAGATCATAGGCTAAAGTGGGGTAGAATGCTACTGATGTCTGCCATAGTAAATAAGTTTGATTTCATATTCCCTTGATTGGGTCCAATTTTTTCTCTACTTAATTTTAACCTATAAGAACTATCTGCATTTTTATTGCGATTAAATTCCATTTTCAAGTGGCCAGTAGTGCAAAAAAAAAATTTGTAGTTCATAAAATACAAGCAGGACTAAATATTCCATGGTACTGCATGAACATGGTAGTATGTAGCATGCTATTTATTTCTCATGCAGTTTCCAAGTACCGTCGACAAAAGTCAGAAACTAAGAACAAATTAATATCATATAGGTAATATCTCTTGTGCTCGTAATATCACAAGAGATCGAGATCAAAGTCATACTATAGTCACAAAAAGATCTCATCACAAACTGACGTGATTTGATATTGTACGTTAGATCTATTTTATAATTAAAGTAATTTTACAATCTAACGTACTATATTTATAAGTTGCCTCAGTTTGAGTTTACTTTTGTGAAATTTTTTTGTAATTAAAACATTTCTCATTTCACAATTAGTGAAATCTAAATTATTGTAAAGTACTCTTGGTTTATAATTTTTGTTATCAATGACGTATAAGCATATATAGAGATCGATAATTAAATATTAGATATGTTGTTAGTGGTTCGATCACATACGTTTGTTCTGAAAAGAAACTTTCATCATTAGATGCTAAATGTTATAAAAGATTTGAGTATATCCTTCGATCCTATTATTACTTGAATCTAATTAAGTGGATTAACGTGAACTTACTATCCACGTACAATTGGTGTCGAATTAACGGGTTCAAGATGTAAATGCGGGGAACGAGTGGCGGAGCTACGTTGGGGCAGGGGGGCCTTGGCCCCCCCTACAATTTGACAAAAAAAAATAATATATGTGTTAATTTTTTTTATTTAATAAATAATATTCATCTATTATGTGTTGGCCCCCCCTCTAAAAATTATTTTGGCCCCTCCATAAAATTTAATCTATATAAAAATGAAATAAATAAAACACATCTCATATAAAATAAAATACATAATTTTTATTATAAATAAAAAAATTATAATTATAACTAGTAGTATTTCTAACTTTATTCCATTGTCTATATTGAAAGAGAAATAGTTAAAAATTTAGATTTAGATTCAATACTTGATAATTTTTTTTGTTTAATATATTTGTATGAATATCTTTATATTATTTTAATGATATATTGTTATTGACATATCAAATATTTTTTTAATACATAAGTTATATTAAACATATTTTATTTATATTATAAATTTTCCTATCAAATTATTATATATCATAAAAAAAATTATATAAAAATAAAATAAAAAATATTTTATATATATTGTTATAATTGTATTTGGCCCCCTGAAATAATATTCTGGCTCCGCCACTGCGGAGAACCTCAATGTAAGCAAACGATTAATGTTGCACTATAAATTAAATAAGAAGTACTCCTTCCGAGTAAAAGGATTTGGGGAAAAAAAAAGGTTTAAAAAGGTTTTTATAACCATTCTATGTCTTACTAAACTTGTGTTAAAAATTACATAACATTGCAAGAAACACTATCAAATTATCAATCAAAGTTCTTGTCCAACACAAAAATGGAGAGAGAGAGAGAGAGAGAGAGAGAGAGAGAGAGAGAGAGAGAGAGGGAGGGAAGTTTTTATCATTTGATCATGTACGCCTGCAGAAATCGGAAAACAAAAATACGTCAAGATTCTTTGGGAGCCATATATGGTCCCCTTGCTCCCCATCCTTTTACCCGACTCTAGGAATTCTAAAAGCTCCCTGATCAGCACATGCAGCCAAACGAAATACGAATATACCAATAGATCTAATTCCCTTACTAATATATCTCCAAATATGAAAACATCAGTCGACGTTGTAAGGTCTATCTATATTCAAGCTTTATCTGTTGGAGCTAGCTGCGTCGACATGCATGTTGGCCAGATCTCCGGTCCATTGAATGTCTTGGATGCGCATCTATTGATGCGAAAATGATCATCATCTGATCTGATCTGATCTGATCTGGGTAAAGCTATCTTTAATTTTCTGGGTTTTGGGTCCTTGGTACAGACGTACGTACGTACGTGGCTGTAGGTAAATATATATATATATATATATATAAAAAGCGATCCCTAGCTACCTGATGTGCCTACATAGAGAGAATCTATATATCTATATGCAATAATATTGTCAGATGCATGTGCAATTATGAACAAAAGTTTTGTTATGGGAACTATTTTCATGGGCCGATATCTAATGCGTGTGGTGTTGCATGTGGTACGTGTACCAATATAACTTTGCAGTACTGCAGAAGTAGCTAGCATTAATATTCAAGCCTTTGATTGATCTGCAGAACTTAACCCCTGCCCTGCGCGCTGCTGGCTATGGATAAATTCATCATATATTATAACCTCTAACGACAAAATGAAGGCAATTTGGGTCCTACAATCTGTCTCATTTACCTCATATTAACATTGAATGTAGAAAGCTAGCTAGCACATCCAATCTCTTGTACGCGTTGTTCAATCATTGTACTTTTACTATTCTAGCTGCGTGTGCTTGCACGTGCCCTGTGAGGGAGGGAGGGAGAGAGATAGAGGACAAATGAATGTGTTAAAGCTGCAATTTTTCTTCCTTTTCCATACTAGAGGAATAGCTTTTTTGCACGAAAATGAGCAAAATAAAGCCGGCGGTTGCCCTGTCAAAACAGATAAGATAGGCGCTAGGGGAATTAGATTCCAACACCACCAATTTCTATTATTCTTATACCCTTTCGCCATTAAACAATTGTAGATCAATCATCCACGTTTAAGATAATATTCATATATAGCAGCAGCAGGGTTGCACGATGCATGCAAATCGGAAAGCATTAATGCACGTGCAGTAGTTTAAATATTACACATGATTTCAAAGTACATTTCGTTAACAGTTTTCTGTTGAAGACATATATATATATATATATATATACATGATCTGCCCTCAAATTCTGATTAATGTTATTATCATTGGAAATTTATCTGTAAAGCTGAAATATATTAATATTAATTGCTGATCTCGATCTCAACTAGCTTGATCAATTATTTGACAAATGGATATATTAGTGGCCGGGAAGCATTTGACCATTTAATTAAAAGGTACTCAGGTGACAAGATTTGAAATATTCCATCAATTAGAATAATGATTAAGATTCTTAAAAAATTAAAATTAAAATTAAAAAAATTAAAAAAAAAAAAAAGTCCTCTGTTGATTAAATTCTAGAAAACCTGTAAGATGCTGATCATGATTCAACCCTTTAAATACTGATATTCTTACGTACGACATTGATATGGGTTATAACCAAAAAGACCCTTGAGAAGGATGATGATCATGTGCCTGAGTTTTTTAAAGAATATACCATCATGACCATTGTTAATACTTTAATTAATTCCTTGGATAATACGGAAAGATATTATGCCAACTTGATGTACTCGAATAAAGCAATTAGCCGCACGTTTGCCTCCATTCAAAATTCTAGAAAGGAAAAGCTAGCCAGACGTTCGTGTGTGAAGCTTTAAATTAACCAAATCATATATATATATATATATATATATGCATTCTTCTCATGGTAAATGATTTATACTGTTTTAGAACGTGCAAGTCTAGCATACAGCTTTTTTGAAAAAAAGTTAAGATTCACATAAAAAGAATAATAATAAAAACTACTTTTTAATTCTTAGTCCATGTCACTTGTTTTCAAATGTAGTACTTCAAAGGAAATATCATGTGAGACATCCACACTTGAGATTATATTTACCATCACTCACTTATTTTATATATATAGCCAAGTGATCGTAATTTAACAATTATCCAGAATCTGTACGTGAATAAATAAATATATATATATATATATATATATATATATATACACGAAGAAAGGGCGCTAGATCATGATAATGGGGTGGACGTGGTGTGCATGCTTTTCCACCGTCCAGATCGAACGGCATATATTCCGTAGGCTATTTTTCAGGAAAGTGCTTTGTATAAGTAGGACCCACAAGTGGACTACGTGGCAGTGGGAATTCCAGACCACGAGCATCTGATAACAGAGATTGATTTTGAAATGTCCTCACCACTGCTACGTCAGATGACTTTAGGGCACAATGCCTGCTTTCTTTTTGCATGAAACGTCAGGCCGTCGGACGAGAGTCTTCTTTAGTGTCGTATAGACCCACCCATGTCAAGGAACTGTTCTAGGGATCTTGGAATCCTTTTGAACAATTATTATTAGAGAAATTCAGGACTACTCCAAGATTTCGGAGATCGAGACATGATATATATCCGAGAGATAACATTTAATTAATTATTATTATAGAGTTTATATGTATAAAAATTTTATGTGTGGTCACTTTTATGTACTATTTTGCACATTCCATTAATATCATAATTGGTTGTATATTAATAAAAATTAATTCAGTCAATTATATCAGTGGAGTGTACAAAAAATATGTAAAAGTGACTGTATATAACATTACTCTTTATATGTATCATACGTAGCTAGGTCTTGGGTTTTCATAAGCATTATATATATGGAATTGGTGTCCAACATAAATATAGATCATTACGGATTGTTTATATATATATATATATATTAGTCTACGTACAACCACTAGATCATCTAGGTTATTATTATAATAAATACGTACGTATGTATTTTTTGAGTTAATATGTAAAGGTTCTAATAAAATCTTTTTATTTCAAATGATTTAATTTGTCATCATGTACTAATTATATCAAATTGAAAAATAGGTTCTAAATGCATAAATGAATGCAAACTACATATATGTTGTTTCAAATTGTGATTAGGAAAAAAAAATGAAGACTTCCAAATTCTGCGATATATATATATATATATATATATATGTGTGCGCGTATGCGCGCGCGCGAGTGCATGTGCACATGCACATCCCTAAAAGATATTTCGCTAACGAGCAAAAGATATTTCGCTAGCGAGCAAGCTGATTAATTACATGTGCACATGCACATCCCTAAAAGATATTTCTCTAGCGAGCAAGCTGAGTAATTACTTGTGATTGCTCGCTAGCAAGGACAGACGTGCATAATTAAAAAAATTAGGCCGGATCATTGATTACAAATTTAATATCTTGTGGATAGCTTTGCATTTGTACGTTACAGTTTACAAATTAAGTTTTTGTGTTTGTTTGTTTTTTTTCTCCCTCCTTTTAAAGCTGTTGGGTCTTTTGTAATATGTCTAAGAACATATATCATGAGTTTTAATTAGATACCATAGTGACTTCGTTAAGACACATTTAATATTTTTGTACGACGTTGATACTAAATATATAATTTCATTGTTAATTCTTCTGACAATTATAATTGTTTTTGCACATGATGTTCAACTCTCAAGATTTTTTAAGTTTCTAATTGGGCGTATGAATTATGATTGAGAATTACTTGATTATATTAATATAAGTACTGCCAAGTCCTGCATTCATTTTTCATAATGTATTGTTTTATAAGTACACTATAAATTAGTACAGATATTATATCATTATGTATGATGTATCTATCCCTTCGTTTGGATAAATATTATAGCAAACATGCACATATATATATATATATACACACACACATAAATGCGTAGTACTGATCATTGGTCATGACGGGAAAAAGGAAATTAACCTGCCGACGTTACAGTACTAGTACACGATCATCAACTGGTGTGCTATAGGGTCATCAATTCTTTTTTCTTGAGGCGCAAATTCAATTCTTCACAATTGCGTGGCTGTCTTTTAATTAATATGCTTCCTTGTTGATGTCCAAAGTAACAAAGATATATAAACATCAGAAACTTTTGATTTACAAGAAAATCATAAAAAAAATATATTTATAGCATATAATTTTTTTTTATTGACACCAGTCATGTTTAGAGCAGCGTCCCGATTAATCCTGAGAACGCATAAACCCTCGGAAAAGAGTTTTCCGTAAGTGCACATTTGGTAATTTAAAAGGAAAATCTTCCAGTCCAATGACCCTTAAAGATTATTTGTACCCAAGAAAAGATTTAAACCTTAGACCTAGTGGGAGCATAGCTTTGAGCCAAACCCTAATAATTAAACTTGGTATGCTTTATGTCTTTCATAAAGTTTGTGTATAAAGAAGTAGATTCCTTATTGACGAAGATAAATACTACTTCATGCATGATGATCATCATCGTGTACGGTACGTGTTTTGCTTCATTTTATTGGATAATCATCATGATGATGATGATCAGTGCAGCCCATGCAGCGGCCACAAAAGGAATTCATGGTTTTCTACCAACTCAATTTGGAGGCCGTCTCTATCCATAAAAGGGGTTTGATCAAGAGAAAAAGAGTACGAAACAAAAGATTGCATGCATGTGGACCGGAACAAATTAAACAAAAGAATTAAAGACAAAATATTATTACAAGCAGCATGTTGATGATATTTTCAAATTTCTAAAGCATATATATGATCATCGATTTAGTCATTTTAAGGACGCCAAAAGGCAAAGTACTGTATAAGATTTTGGGAGTTAAAAAGTTGACAAGGATAGATAAATTAATTACTTAGAGCGCATGAATGCATGCATTCATTCATAATTTGCAATTATATTATAAATATTATTTTTTGTACACGTGTTGCATGCATGATCATTGCAGTACTACAGCTAGTATCAAAGTTTTGGAAACTGTTCTGGAGGTCGTACCGGTTAAGGCATTGGAACAAAATATTTCGTTAACAGTACCGTTTCGTGTACTATTTCGGAATAGTCGATATATGAATAAATTATATATAAATACAAATACATAAATTATAAATAGCCTGGTCTGAATTGGGGGTAAAAAAATAAGCCTGCAGTTTGAAAAAATGAAAAAAAAAATTAAAAGCCAAAACACCGACCTGTATGGGCCGAAATATAGGCCGGTACAGGCTAAAATATCGGCCGGTATTTAGGGCGGTACGAAACAAGTATAATACCTATACCAGATTAGTGGCCAGTGCAGAATATATCGGCCAGTACGATACGGTATTTAAAACACTGGCTAGCATGCATGAAATACTAGTTGCTCATTTTAAGAAGCAAAATTCTCATTAAATTTCATATATATCTTTGGTGGAGAAGAAGACTTGGATGTAAGTATTTATAATTAAGAATTTCTTGTTTAGTTCATACATTAAATTTTGAAATGAAATTTGCACAAGATTTTAGGATTTTCAAAATCTTAGACTGGTTTAAATCTTAAGTCAAATCCAAATCTAAATTCTTCAATCCAAACGTAGCCTAACGAAAAAGAAGAAATATTTTGTTAAAAGAGAAAATGTTTGCTTGATTTAGAGATATATATACATACCAAAGATAGCTATAAAGGTTCTGATGATCGATCTTGTATTAGAAACGGAAGATGCATGCATTAATTGGTGCCTAGCTAATTATCATAGGACAAGCTATATAGTGCATGCTGACAGTATTGAGCCTAGGATGCTTAAATTGACATAAACGCGGCCAATTTGGCTTTTCATGTAATATGAGTTGATCTACTATTACTGTATGTTTAATAAAAGCGAAAGGTAGACTAATTGACCAAGGCAAATAACTTTTAGAGCTAGCTAGGCTACCACGTCCTTCTTGCATATTATCCATATATATATATATATATATATATGTCCGTGATGATCATGTTGCATACATACATATATATATATATGTATGTATGTGTGTGTGTGTGTGTAATTAGTATTAATTTGTAATCTAATTTGGCATATAATAATAAAACTTACGAATACATGCCGTTTCAATTTATAAAACTTATTAATTAATATTATGTCGGTGTAATTAATATTGCTTATAATATATATATGCGATATGTATGGTTACTCGCTTCCACGTCAATAAATATATATATATATATAGTTAGCATTAGATATAAGTAATTTCAATATCTAGGAAATGTATTAAGATCTTCAATTCGATCTAAGATATCATTTCATGTAGACTATTACGCACCTTTTTAACAGATATAAAAGACCTGAATAGTAAGAGTTCTTTGTTAAACATTGAGCATCTCCTTTTAGATAGCAATATTGCACCTTCCAGTACCTTAAATGGCAATAATATCATACACTCATGTTAACTATATTAATATTTAATAGAGCCATCTTGAACGAGTACTACCTCTCAGAACTCTGATCCAGTTTATCGTACACAGATAAATTAAAAGTTATATACATATATATAATTAATATATATATATATATACATGGTTTATCTAGTGTTGATGTTTCTATTAATAATGTAAGCTCTATAGAAAGATTGATCTTGTTCCAATGCATGTTCCTTATTTTTATCTGTGTACTGGTCCCCGTTTAGGTATTTTTTATTACGTGATATAGTCGCTGGTAATGCTTTAAACTCTCTCTCTCCCTCTCTCTCTCTCTCTCTCTCTCTCAATCACACGCGCATGTGGAGCCACTGATCTCTTTTTGCGCACTAAATCGTAGTCCCAGCATCCAAAGAAGCTTGTAGGCGAAGAAACTTCGTCCACTAAAACCCTAAAAATATAATAAAACAAAAAGAGATGAGAATTATGAGAGAATAAGAGCAAAGTAAACAAAAGCCTCTGATCTTAGCTTTCCTCCTCCTCCTCTTTAATTCTCCTTTTCCTTTCTTTCTTGGCTCTGGTATTCCCTTAGTGTGATTCTCCACCATATTTCCAAAAGACCCATCAAACTTTAATAAAGAAAAAAGATCAAAAACCATGGTTTTCTCGTCTGTTCCACTCTATTTAGATCCTCACAATTGGCAGAAGGTAATGTTTTCTTCAAATTATTTCATCCACATCTTCTCATGAACCCCCCCAAAAAAAGCAGATTAAAAAGATAATTATTCCTATTCTCTACTGATATCTTCTTGAATATACCATCTATTTGTTTCTTTATGGTCTCGATTACATGGGTTGATTATTTTGCAGCAACCTAATCATCAACAAGGAATCGACACCACTCAAAATCCGCAGCTTCTTCCACCAGTAGCACTGCCCTCGCCAGCCGGCCATCATGCCGGCGGTGATGCTGTCTCGATCAGGCCTGGTTCGATGGCTGATCAAGCCAGGTTAGCAAAGATACTACAGCCAGATCAAACAGCCCCCAAGTGTCCCCGCTGTGAATCCACCAATACTAAGTTTTGCTACTTCAATAATTACAGCCGTTCTCAGCCCCGTCACTTCTGCAAGACATGTCGGCGTTACTGGACCAGAGGGGGTGCCCTTAGGAATGTTCCAGTGGGTGGGGGTTGCCGTAGAAACAAGAAAAACAAAAGCAATCGCAGCACTAAGTCTCCGGCTGCCGCTGAGAAACAAACGGGTCCCAACTCTAGCAGTGCAATTCCTTCATCTGCCTGTGCCCCAGATCAGATAATTGGCCATTTTTCGCAGCAATCACCTCATCAATTACCCTTTCTAACCTCTTTACAGAATCTTACCCGCTATGGTATGGGAAATATTGGCTTAAACTTCAGTGGCATCCAGGCACAGAATGATTTGGGGTATCAGATTGGAAACAGTTCAGGTGCAAGCAACGCGATTTTATCTAGTACAGGAGGAGTGGATCAGTGGCGTTTGCAACAATTCCCTTTCATCGGTGGCTTTGAATCACAGACAGGTCCATACTCAATTCAAAGTGAAGGTGTCGAATCACCATCTCCTTTAGCTGGTGATACTGAGCTAAGGGCTATGACGTCAAGTTCTAGGGTTTCTCAGCTTCCTACAGTGATGAAAATGGAAGAAAGGCATGGGCAGAATTTATCTGCAGGTCTCAACTGGGGAGGAAATGCATGGACAGATTTATCAGGTCTTCACTCTTCCTCCACCAGCCATCTGCTGTAATTCTGATATTTCTGGAGCTTGATCATAAGCTCACCTCGAAGCTAAAGCCTTAATCCAGAATTTAGATTGAACTGCAAGCTCCAAACTGTAATATTATATATTTAAGACGACCGATCGAGATGACTAAGGCTCTGAGAAAACTTGAAATTCTCATGCTGCGTGATCATCCTGGAAAGAACCCAAGAAAATACTCGAATTGATCGTTTTCTTGTACTTTTTAAATATGTGAGCTTTTGTTTTATGTATTGTATGGTGATTTTGTTTGTAGAACTAATATTGTGTGTGTAAGTTGCTGGGGTTTGTCATAAGTAAGAATATCATCAGCTTTTTTCTATTAATGGTAACTTATTTCCTGATTCTATTTCTGCATGCAAAACCATCAGCTAGCTAGCTCACCAGGTGCATGTGCCAGAGTGAGAAACCGCAAGAGTACGTACATATATTTCCAGAAGTTTGTGCAAGAAATAAGTACTTCACTACCTATACGACAAGTAATGATGGATCCAACTACGATCAAGAAGTCGCGTGTAGGGAATATCAGCCGGCCAGCTTATTTATTAGATTTTTTTGCTTGATATTGCCTATCCATAATGTATAAGTTGATCATTTCTGAAATATTGAACATTGTCTATGGAAAATTAATTCCTTAATTTCATGCAAACGTACGGCCTATAGGGAAAGTCGAAGTGGTACTTTATATGCACTGTGCTAGATCATGCGCGCCTACCTGATGATCTGATCCTGTCATCTTGATCTTCACTACTACTTGAAGAAGACGTTAAAGTCGAGTTGGAGCTGCTTCGATTTGATACATTATTGTCTGTCAGTCTCAGCACTTCGATCGTAATGTTGATTACACTGATCTAGTTTCTCACTCACTCTCTCGAGTTTGGTCTGTAAAATAGAGGACTTGGAGTGCTGTCCTCTATTATATGTTCGAGTCAAACATTAATCCAATTCTTAAAAAAGACAACGAGTATTCAACATTAACTTTTATATGTCCAAATAATCTGAAGAACATTCCTTGTATTCACGGCCTCACTTTAAATTAAAGCATTCAAGTAGAACATGAAAAAAATAACATAGAGATTAATTTGTACTCTGAAGAACATGCATTCGCGTTCCCACCTATCAATATCTTAAAAATAATTTGTATGTAAATGACGGAGATTTACATACAAAAAAAATACCATTTTAAATAAATATCCTCCTTTTAAAATATAATTATAAAAATAATTTAAAAAGAGTTGCGCTTATTACTCTGTATTGAGAGTAACGCATCTTCGAACAAACCATAACAGTAGTGCTGATCTTAATGATGGAGTAATAATATCGGACCAGAAAAAGGAAGATTTTGTAATTATAATAAGATAAAGAATGAAAAGATCGATGGGACGTACTTATTTGTTGGGTGCGAGAATGAATGTAGATGGTGAACGGATGAAAGGCAACAATCTAAGAAAACGCCAAAAATTTCACTCAAAACCATGAACGGCCATTTTCAACGAAGCAAACGATACAACTGTCTCGAATTCGTCTGAACAATATTGGAATATATATATTGTAGCTAGATAGATTAAGTAATTGGCCATTTATTTCGATTAATCTGTTGGTTTATAAATATATGTATTAAGTAGTGGATTGTGGTGTTGTTTCTATGCAATAAAATGGGTACTCTCATCAGAAATGTCGAAACTTTATGGTCAAAAGAAATATAAGACGCCTTTAGGGAAAGGTTCATGATTTTGATGCATGCATGCAGGTATTACTCTTGATGATCTGCCTCCCATGCCCTTCAAATTTGATCTAGAAATTAACCAGTGTAATTCTTACCAACTAATTATTATATATGAACGTTAGGATTCAAATCGAACTGGATTAGTACTTGGCAGTCATAACAAAAAGAAAAGGAATCAATGCATCAATTTGCTTTTGCAAGGACCAAGGCCAGTTGCCCGGCAAGAATGAATAAAGCAATCCAAACAGTGTCCATCCACAAACAGAAAAGCTCTCTCTCATCAAACTCCGTACGGCAGATATATATATAATAATGCTATATATCACATCACCATCTCATTTGCATCTTACTACATATGATATTGTGTATTTATCACCATTTGATAATATAGAAATATATAATAAATTATCATACAATGATAGTAAATATGTCACATCTTATTTAGTAGAATGTAAATGAGATAGTAACATGGTATATAAAATTTTTCATATATATATATAGGCAGCGAAAACAGTCTGTAATTCCAACAAATGGTGGTGAAATGGTTTGGTAAAGAAATAGAAAGGAAAGAAATAATGAGGACCGTCCTGTTGCTGCTTTTCTACGGAGAATATCTATGGATAGAAGAAGGGCTCGGAAATTCATGCTTCATTTATGTTTCATGTTGGCGACCACATGGATAGTCGTGAAATGTTCTGTCTGTTAGGAGTCTGCCTTCTTTTCTTTTCTTTTTTCCCTTCCCTCTCCTCTCCTCTCTTAAAGAATCTGTTGAACAATAATGTTTAATTATAGGGTCCATATATTGGCCAACCTGCGCCCTTGATGTTTTCACGTAAAAGGAGGGCCCGAATTTGCATTTTCTGTCTTTCTTAATTAATTTTCTCCTCTTCTCTTCGTCGTTGTCGTCTTCTTTCTTCTTCTCCTTTGTCTTCTTCTTCTTCTCGATCTTCATATTGCTTTTTCTTTTTTGCAATCAACTTTCAGGGAAGACCTGATCTAGAACGACCAATCAAATTAATATGTACATGAACAACACATCATGATCTTCTTTGGTCACCCACAAGTACACGATCCTGCATTTTAAATTCACCCCATTATTATTTGTGAACATAGCAAATTACGCTTCCCAATATATGATCAAGTACCTAACACGAGAAGGGATATACCCCACCTTTCGACTTTCCACCTATGGGGTTATATATATATATATATATACACACACACTATGTTAGGAGTATGTGCAAAGCACGTATATCAAGTTGGATTAATGAATAATTTAATGCATAGAGATTAAAAAAAATAGCAAATATCTTTAGATAATGATAGGTTGGTAAATATAATAATTATATATTTAGATATATTAGAAAATAAAAAGATTAGTTTAAAATTAAAGTCAAGATACATTAGAATAATATAAACAAATAAATATAGCATCATTGTCACCACAATAAATACTACAATCACACTCAAAGAATGCATAAGATTTGAGATTTTTTTTTTTATATTGGACGATAAATTCAAATCATGTATTTTGATATAATTTTTTTTAATCTCAACATATTTGAATAGATCTTGTTTAGATCTGAGTGTTTTTCTTTGTGGAGGGTTTTTTCGTTTTGGTACTTGTTGTTCTTTATTGTCCTTTTTTTCCTATGGATCTGAACATTTATACACAGATTAAGATCTAAGTATTTTAGGAAAACGTGTAAAAGGGTGGGTTTGACGGGGGTATGTAGAGAGGCAGACATTGGAGAGTGGAAGAGAGGTTCAAGATGAGAGAGAGAGAGAGAGAGAGAGAGAGAGAGAGAGAGAGAGAGAGAGAGAGAATTGTATCCCTAAAACAAGAAAGTAACGAACTTAATAGAAAAATAAGAAAAGTTACTGTAACTAATTAGATAGCCACTTATTATAATAGAATAGATATATATATATATATATATATATATATATATATATATATCAAATTAAAGAATTTAATTACGCTAATACCTTAGTTCCTTTAATTAGCAACGATTGAAGTTTTCTGTTGAAATTATCGTTAATTATAATAGAGAGATGCTAAGTACTGCACAAAGATCCATAACCATTAAAAAAAATTAAATTAATTGTGATTTGATATGATATGTCAAATTGTGAATTTTTTTAAAAAAAATTAAGATGGTATATATGATATATCAATATTTTTTTAAGAATATGATGGTATCTTAATTTTATTGATAACTCTCACTTGTAGCAAAAATATATATACCTTATAGAAAAAGTTTGAGGATTACATTCAGAATCTCAAAACCAAACTCCTAAAAAATACGTGGAAATTATCAAAAACAATAAAATGTTCACAAATAGGAATCTATAAAAGGAAGAAATAATTAATGCCTGAGGTTAGGAATATCTAGACGATTCAAAGCAACAAGACCAACCATATGTTTAGAAATTAAGTTGTAAGAGGGAATAGAAACTTACTATATTACCATGCACACCAAATGAGGCAAGACTATCAACAAAAGCATTTGCCCTCCCTAGCTCCCTATAAACATGTTGGATTATAAAAAATAAATAGTTTTTAAGTTGCAAAAAGATCATCCAAAATATCAAAAAAATGCCAAAGGGGTTGAGAATTGGAATTAAACCAATTAACCACCAGCTGAGGACCAGATTAAGCCAATCTTTAAAGCTGAAAGCTCAGCAAAAGTGTTAGTACTAGTGCCCAAAAAAAACCTGCAATAACAGAGCTCTTAGAGGCCCTTAATTAATATGCCCCCATAGCCAGCAGGATCAGGATTACCTTTAGAAGCACCATCAATGTTGAGCTTGAGAGTTCCCACAGGGGAGAGATCCAGTGCTTCTCAAGAAAAGGCTTCTTAGTTCTAATTTTGGTACTTGAAATATAAAGAGACTCGAGGATCGAAGCATTGGAATAAGACAATAAAGACTTAGGCTTAGGCTTAAGCAAGGGGCTAAGATCATGCAGCCATATGTTGATCTTGTAAATGATAGTACTAACAGTAGTGTGGCTATCTTCAAACTTAGCCTCTTTCCTTGTTAACCAAACCTCTCAAAGAATATGATATATCAATAAATTACGTCAAATTGTAGAGTAATGTTTTATAACTCTCGTTATCAACCAAGCATTTATCAAGTGCCTAAATCAAGGGATATTATCTGCATAGTATTAAGGTCCACGAATAGCCTTTTTTTATAGCAATGATCTATACGTTCTCATTTGGATTGGTTTGGATAGTAAGATAAGAACTTTTGGTTTTAGATGAAAATTTAAAATATTATTTTTTAATATTATTATTATTTTAAAATTTAAAAATATTGAATTAAAATTTGAAAAAATTTTAATTATTTATTATATTTTATATAAAAATTAAAAAAAATTATGATAATAAGATAAGATGAGATAAAAAATTTATATCTCATCTCACCTACCAAACCTGCCTGCGCACACAATCCATTTAACTAAGATATGTGGATGGCAGGAGACAAAAGGACCAGAAAACGAGGTCCTATCTGGCAAATCAGGGCTATTCGTTATAATTTGAAAGCAAACCCGTGAATTTTTTAGTTCTATTTTGTCATATAACAATTAACAACTAGACAATGCCCTAGCGAGAGCCTTAAAATTAGGAGTAGTAAATCGTATTTTTTGGTCATGTTGGTATTATATCAAGTCAAGAATATTCAAATTATATAAATCAATTTGAACCCAACCTGTTAAGCTAAATATGCCAAATTTTTAAATTCTAACCCAACTCATTTAGATAACAGGTCATGTCATGTCATATGTTTTGACCCATTTAATAATTAATTAGAAATAAATCAACATGGCACAATTTTTTTAAACCCTTTTCATGTATATTGGTTTAACTAACATGCATAACCCATTTGAACTTATTAACATAATTTCACATAAAAATTAATATATATATTTATTTATTTATTAGTAGCCACAATATCTTCAAAAAATAAAACTACCTACTAACAAAAAATAACAAAATTTGAAAAAATTTAATATAAACCCTACAATAACAAATATAAGCATAAGTATAAAATTACAATCATAATAATATAAAAAATATAAGCATACTAAGAAATACCAATATTTCAACTCAACAATAATAAAATTATAATTTTGAAATAAAATCTAAATAGGTGAAAACGAGTTAATTTCAGGTTAAGTGGGTTGACTCGTTATTAACCCGTTTATAAATTGTATCTTAACGAGTCAATCTGTTTTGTTTCAAACTCGTTAAGATTAAACTCAAACTCATTAATTTCGTGTCGTGTTTATGTTGAGTTCAAGGGTCGTGTCACATGATGTTGTCACTCCTACTTAAAATATAACTTGTTACGAGACCATAAGTATAAGATATAATTGGGTAACTACATATGACCTCGAGCACAAACACAAGTGTCTATTAATTAACATAGGTCTCTTCCCTTCTATTAAAAGGAAGAGTTATTGATGGAATATATACAGGGATTGCCAAGGTCTTTTGGACTAGTGGGTTAAGGCCTAGTCTCCAAATGGAAGAATCAAGTTTGAAGAATCGAAACCCCCCACCGCTTTATAAAAAATTTTATATATATATATATATAATAAGAGATCATATTTGAAAGGTAAGTGTTTGACCCTAAAAGACATGCATGGTATATCATCTTTATGGGTCCGTTTATGTTTTTACAAGCTGTACCCCAATAGAGTTGGACCAATGGTAAGTCATGTCGACAAACCACTGAATTTTGAGAAGAATAATGTTACTATTTCCGCTTATAGCTCTTGTTGGGATTTTTTATTTTTTTATTATTATTTTTTATTTAATGATTAAGTAAGTATTTTTTAATAATATTGTAAATTCATTTTTTTAAAAAAAAATTAAAAGTGTTAAAAAATACATGTAAAAAAAACAAAAAAAATACAAAATCAACTAGCAGAAGCTCCTAGCAGTGGTGGTAAAGCCACCCTTTTGAGAAACCCTTGAGAGGTAGTTGGGCATGGTGCTGAGTAATACGTACTAGTAATTATATGGTGGCTAAACCCAAGTTGGAGATAGTGCTATGAGCAAGTTGAAGATAGAGCATTAGTTTCTGGTTTGGATGGTGAAGTATTCTCAGAAGTAAAATATATTTCACAATTATTTATTATTTTATCATTATTTTTTACTATTTTATACTACTATTCAATGTTTTTTCATTATTATTCACAAAGTATCTGAGATCGCCTCACTATTCAAACACAATCTTATTCACAACAAAATCAATAATAAGAAGTAGCATGCTTGAAATAAAAGTTGTTGCTTTTATTCGAGTCAACAAGTAGGCCTATGGAACAAAGTTGCTTGTAGTTCTAGGTAGGAGTGTCAAATCGTGTTAACGAGTCATATTTGTATCGTGTCAATGTATATATATTATACTATATGGGTAAACCCGAACCTGACCTGTTAAACTTATCGTGTCAAAATATCAAACCCTAACACGACCCATTAATATAACAAGTCATGTTGTATCAACCCATTTTATGTAAATTGATTGAATAGATCCAAAATTAATTGGTTTGACCTAATTAAATTTAGTATAATTTTATATAAATGTTAAAATCACAATATCTATAAAAATTATAAAGTCAAAAATTACAATTCAAACAATAAAAATATCGAAATTTAAATTTTTAAAATGTTACTTTTAGGTATAATAGTATATTTATAACTTTAACTTTCTTAACGGGTCATAAACGGTTATAACGTGTCAAAACGGATTGACCCGTTAAATAATCGTGTCTTAACGAGTCAACCCGTTAAGACTAAACTCAAACTCACTATTTTCGTATCGTATTCATATTAGATTAATGAGTCATGTCATATATTTCTACCCCTAGTTCTAGATATTAGAGGTCTTCGGCCACAAATTGCTTTATCATTCAGTAGAGACCGATTATAAGATTAACCGGGCCGAACATTGAAAATGATTAATGGGCCTCTTTCTATGCATACAAAATTCCAGCCCAAAGTTTGATAATATCCGACCCAACGATTCTGAATAGGCCAGCATTCTATCTAATTGTGATCATATTCAAAATTTTCGTGTAAGCAACTAGCGTATGCTGTAATACCCAAGATATCCCACGTTATTTGAGATGAAATGAGTTTTCAATCGAAACTCTAGTCGGTACTTTTTTCCGAAAAAGTAGTCGTCACTCCAAGAACACATGGTTGACTGGATTTGCATAGAGGAAACATCTCTTCATTAAAACCGAGGATGATTGCAGTCGTACATGTTACAGTGGTATATTTCCCATATATGTCATATACATCTCAGCCCTTTCCTTTGTGTTTCTCCCCACCTATTGAATTAAAGGCTCTTTCAATCTCTCTTCAAAATAAGGTCCTCAGTCCAAACACAAACGAATAACTTACAGATGGGGTAGGTGATCTTCCACCTTTCCCTCCGAAGCAAAAGCCCTCCCCTTTCAATACCTTAAAAGAACCCAAAAGGGAAAATAAAAACATGTAAGCGAGTGAAAATAAAAACCTCAGCTATCATCGGCATCAGTCGTTGAGGATGGCTGTGACTGCTCCGTCTGAGCTTCTGCCTGAGCCTGCTTCTGTTGCTCATCAAACCTGCTAATACGGTCTAGCAACTGTGCGGCCTTTCGCTTGCCCCTGTCTGTGCCATTTTGTGCCAAATCCTCCAGTAGACCCTTCACTCCAAGCTCTTTGGCCTCTATGAGATGGTGTTGGTCTCCAGCGCAAAGGTGCACCAAAACTGCAGCTGCATTCTCTCTATTCCTGGGGGATCCACTCGCAATAACCTCTACCAATACTGGCACTGCCTCTGCAGATCCAATGGCAGCTTTACCATCAGGATGGCTAGACAGTATTGCTAAAATGGCCAGCGCTTCATCCACCATTCCTCCTCCTGGTTCTGTTAGGAGCCGCATCAATGTCGGAACAACACCTGCTCTCACTGCCTTTCCCTTGTTCCCTTGGTAAATGCACAGGTTGAAAAGTGCTGTCGCGGCATCCTTCTTACCTCTCTGCGTTCCTTCACTCAGTAGTGTCACAAGTGGAGGAATGGCTCCAGAATTACCAATTCTAATCTTATTTTCATCCACAACAGAGAGGCTGAAAAGGGTAGCTGCTGCATTTTCCCGTGCTTCCATGCTCCCCTTCTTGAGCACATAAACTATACCAGGAACTGCCCCATACGATATGATGCTTCCTTTATTGTCCTCACATATGGAGAGGTTAAGTAGTGCTGTCACCGCATGCTCTTGGGTACGGGAGTCGGCTGTTGAAAGGAGGCCAACGAGAAGAGGGATTGCACCAGCTTCAGCAATGGCCACACGATTATCTGCATTGCGCTTGGCAAGAAGGCGGATCTCGGCCGCAGCGGATTGCTGGTCTTCAGGGTTGTTGGATGCAAGCTTCCGAAGGAGAATTTCAATCTTAGTACGTTCAGCAGGTGTACAAGCAGATGTCGTTTTACTGGCTCTAGAATTACTGGGTCGTTTTGGTGGTTCAATGCCATTTGTCTCACACCATTGAGCTATGAGGCTACGTAAAACATAGTTGGGTGTTAAGGCAGTGCTAGAGAGGGTCTGTTGTGTCTTTGGACATGTTCCATGCCCTGCATCCAGCCACTTCTCAATGCATGATCGTTCATAGGTCTACAGCAGAGAAAACAAAACCTGTTAGAAATTAATGGTAGCAGGATGCATATACAAACATCTAGTCTTCACATTTATGGGGCATTTGTCCAGGTTGTGAAGTAAAGCCACAGGTAGTTTTTTTATGCATCTCTCAATAAGTTTCTGGACTCCAAATATGATGGGTAGTTTCTAATGCTCATAAAAAAGAAACTGGTTGTTTCCGATCAGCCAGGAAAAAGTAACTCTGGCCAATCTGCACTGATCATTTCCAACTACAGGATTGGATGCGACAAAGCCAATTTCAGTAACTAACAATCGTGGCCAAGATCAATGTGGATTCTACTAGCACTTCTATAATCATGCAAAAAAGAAAAGAAGCAAGTGCCCTCAACTTCTGGTTTCATCCAATCATGACTGGATGTGGGGGCACTCTATGGGAACTGAAGTGGTATCAAAGAGCAAGACCAAGGGTGCAAACCTGCCCTGTTGAAACAATGACAGGATCTGTCATCAACTCCAGGGATATTGGACAGCGGAAATCTTCTGGTATAACTGGGGCCTTGTGATTTTTGTCATTGGATGCACTGCAGCTCGGAGGAAGACTATTTTCTCTGGAAGGAGCATCCATGTCAGGGTTTTCTGTTTGCACAAAATCCTTGATTTTCTTCAGTAGCATTGACATCTTCTCAATGCTCTCCCCAGGATCTCCCCCACTGGTAGCAACCATCTCATGCAAAGCTAGTGACTCTTGAGTTAGGTCAGCTATTCCCATTAATTGTAACTTTTCAGCTAATCTCCTTAGGACAGCCAGATCTGTTGCTGCATCATTGCCCTTGTCGTAAAGAGATAAGAGATCCTCATAAAGATCAACATCGGGAGCATCAACCCTTCCCTTGGCTCTTCTAAACTGAGCAAGAACAAGTTCAACCTGGACATAGAGTTTAAACAGAGCATAGGAAAAGACCAAAACAACATTAAACAAAGAGACTGAGATGCTCCTTTAGGGCCAATCAAATGACATACCAAGAATGGGACTAAATAAGTTTCACTGAGAACCCATTTGAAGGTATTATTATGTGTGTTTTCCTTTTGATCTTCGAAACAGACTCTTCAGGTCATTATCAGGTATATAATGCATCAAGAGTACATTATTACAAAATCTAAAGAAATAAAGAAAGAGAACTACCATGCACAGGTCCTCGGTAATTACCCAAAAGAATGATACTAGAAATGTACGGGTCTCTACCTGTTCCTTAACTTCATCTGATATGTCAAGATTTTCATAGGTAATTCCACTCAGAGGTTGTTCCAGTTGAGCTGTCACCTCATGAAATTTATTCATAATTAGCTCCCTCTCTAAGACCTGCAAGCAGCGTAAGAAATGTTAATTCAAAGAAAAAGGAAAATAAAATATGATAACCATGACAGAGCAGCAACACATGTCCTTGGTCAAGCCATCATTTGATTAGCACTTTCATTCTCTTGACAGCAAAATCTTACTATTTTAGCGCACAGATGAAAAAAAGGTAAGGTTGACAGTGCTCAAGATCTTAAACCTACAAGTAATTAAGGGTCAACGCAAGTACAAGGCATCAACCAAAAATATCTTAATCCTAGAGCACCTCCCATATACGATCATTACCAATCCAAGGAGCCTAGGTAAAACATGCATGTGAAATATGTGTGTACCTAACCAGATATTACTTTGTTCAAAGACACACCAAGTCATAACCCCAAACCCTTTGCTCTTACCATCCGGTTGAACCTGAGTTGTTTTCATCCTTAAACCCCAAACCCTTTAATCTTAAAAGCATTGTCCAACACTTTTAAATTGAGAACATTATCATTCTCGCTTCGCTATTTTAGGTTAGAAGAGGAAATCAAATATCATCTAAAGCCATCATCACAAACAATTTACAATTGATCGTCTTTTACTTCCTGCCCTCCACTGCTGCCATAAAAATTCTAACTATGAGCCATTTATGCATTTTCAGACTCGGCAAACACTTGTCTCATCCCTTCTAGATCGAAAGTGGTTGGAGATTATTAGAGCCCAAAGAGGAAACAACTATCAAATTGAAGACCACCCAGAAAGAAGCAAACCCCTGCCCCTCCGATTTTAGGGTAGCATAAATGCTAACTCTCAAAGTCCGCATACTATCAGGCTCACACATGGTTCACAGCCACTTTATATGCTGTCTCTCTTTCCTCCCCAGATCCAAGTAGTATTTTGTACAAACATAGTAGCATGATCCAATAAAAAAAGAAAAAACATAGTAGTGTAATCACTGTATGTAGAGTGACCTTGGCCTTGAAAATCCCAGATCATCTTTTTCTTCCCTCTTTTTTTATGACTAAGGCAACCTTATACAATGCAGAAACAGACAATCACAGTGCACAGGAAGTATACAACAAGAAACACCCAAGGGGGAAAGAAGGAAAATAATACAATTCCACGAAATCTGAAAACTTGAGAAACAGAAGCCATTGTTCACAGCTATGCAAACATAAGGAGATTTGAACAAAAACGCTCTTGGCTCAAACAACATCCTCTTGCAATATGTGAAGATGTGGGCATTACATTCCCACCAAATAAATCACATCAGAACAGAAAATGCAAGAGGGAAGTTAAGGTAAACTAAAATTTCGCAAGATTTAAAGGGAGCTTTTTTTTTTATAGGTATAAAGGGACCTATTATACTTAGCAAAATATAAAGGGGCCAATTATAACATCCATGTCAGGTTTTTCTATTTGAATGCACTGAAACAACCTGCTTTCTAGATGGTCCTTAAAGACGAGGGGAGTGTAACAATCTTCCTAGTTACCTCATTTTCTATTTCTATTTTAGAGAAACCTTCAGAAAAGCCTAAATGGAAAACGTATATGCCCTAATAATATAACAAAAATCCCCCACACTTTGCCTATGCCTCTTATTCTTGGAAGGTCATCCTCCACAAGTTGGCTTTTCAGAGAACTTCATTCATTTTGGTGCGAGTTCATAGCAATCAGTCGTGTGGACCAAAATCCTATTAATAGATAGGAACACACTCCAACAAGGCCCAAAAAATATAAATGATTTATCCAATTATAACATCTCTTGAACTCAGGAGAGCTAGCTTTGTGAGCGCTAACTGTCTGGGTACATATTAAGGCAAGGTCTGCTTCTCATGCAATTCGGTGGGGGCAACAGGTTCATACACCAGGTGCCCAGGCTTTAACTACTTCCAAATATAATTATTAATTCAACTCAACCTCCATGATGGTAGGACTACAGGGACAGAAATGCAGACACAATATAATAAACATAACAAGGTAAAAGGTCATTCTCAGATAATAAATCTGGGAACAATCAAGAATACAAAGACAATGAAGGTCAAAAGGAGTCAATAACAGCCAATATAAGAATTTTTAAAACTTCACAATGCATACAAGAAAAAGGACACTCATAAAAGCCAACATGAAGATAATCTAACTATCTAAAAGAAAAAAAAAATTGTACTCTACTTCGGGCTTGCTGCTAGTAGATAGATTACTCTGACTAAGGCAGAAACTCAAGGATCTAAGCGTTAAGATTGTTACTGGAGCAAAACAACATATAAATTTCAAAACAACAAACTTTTTTGGATCGGTAAGATTCAAAACAAATTGAAAACGCATAAAGAAATATACAAGGACCTTTATGCTGATCTCAAAAGGGCGAATCCGGATTCAGTTGGTTCCGTTCTCCACTTAATTTCATTTTATCCAAGTATTCAGTTCAGCAAAAAACTGTGCTAGCACATATGGTAAACATACATGATGTAATGCCGAGGATAGTCCTAACAGTGAGGGATGCCAAAGCTACTCCAATTCTCAAAGCAACCACTAATCATACTCCATTGAATTGCTGGGAAATGTAGAAATTGAAAACGGACTCAGAACTTGAAGCCTCGATTTCATATAATTAATAGGACTAAAGAAAAAAACCACCATGAAACTTAGCCCGTCACATCTACTTTGTAAACCGAGTTGAATCACTAATTTATTTTTCAAAAACCAAAACCAAAAAAAAAAAAAACTTCAAAATTTCTTTAGAAATGTATATGTAATTTCCAGAACTGTTTTGGATGCTTGCACAGCCTCCACGTGTGGGCGACCAATTAGTAGAAGGAAGGCCCAGTGGCAGCACTGGCAATCAAAATGACAGTATATTTTTTATCCTTCCCAACATTTTCCCAGCAACCAAGCAGGAAGAAAAACCCCAATCACCCATAACCTAAAGAACCCACGGAGAAGAGCAATCAAAAAACAAAAGATTCACGGAATGCACGCACCAGGTAAATCTTGCTCCCTTCGCTACCAAATCTGAGCAAGTCTTTTGCCGACTGCAGAGCTTCCTTGATGGAAACCAGAGCTTTGAGGGTCTCCGCCGGGACCGCCTCTTTGATGTCCCTAATCTCCTCGAACATTGGGATCAACAGCTTCAACCTTCTAGCCAGATTGCAGTACTGCCTCTTGACCGTATACCTGAAGTCCGAGATCGAAGCAATCTCGTTCACTATATCGATGAGGCTCCGAACCAGCGCTACTTTCTCGTCCTCCATAACTTCCCCGATCTCTCAAATATCAGCAACACGCACCGTTTTGAAAGCACCACCCGTAGAGTCGGCAACGGCGGCAGCAGTAAGGATTATTCTCCGTAAAGCGTAGGCGCGGACGTGATCGATAAAGGTTTTCCTCTAAATAATTCTGCAGAGGCCGGAACAGCTGGTCATAGTCGTCTCCAAGTCTCCATGAGAGAGCGCGAGCGAGATAGATAGAGGAAGGGTGAGAAGCACGCGCAGGAGAGACTTTTTGTGGCGTGGCTAAGGTGAAGTAAACCCGTGTTGGGTTGGAATGTAACTCACGGTTGGGGATACTAGCCTCCTGCTGCTGCTCTCTCTCTCTTCTCGGCTCGGCTACCTTTCCTTTGTACTTAGTAACTCTGGAATATAAAATGAGACGATTTTAAATAAAAATAAAATAAAATATTATTTATTAATATTATTTTTATTTTCCATTTTAAAAAAATTAAATTAAATTTTTTTATTATATTTTATATAAAAATCTAAACAGCCCTTGAGTTGTAACAATAAAATTAAATGGTTTGTATTTGTAATCCAAACAGCACTTGAGTTGGTTGATTCGGTTAAACCAACACCATTACCCCCACACCTGTAAATTGCTCCAACTCTTTGCGTCACTACTCTCCAGTTTGGAAGGGGCAGCTGACCCACTCCCTCTTGACTCTTCTCTTCCATTTAAAATTTCTTATAATTATTTATTTATTTCATGTTTTCTCTCAGATAGCTAAAGTCGATGCATAAAGTCACACTTTCGTAATTCTTGGATTTCCTTTTTATTTTTTCACTCTTATATTCATATGCAGTCAAAGATAATAGTCAAGATTAAGGTGGAAATTAAAAAGGCCTATAAATTTAAGGAAATACCGATACTATTACAACTAATTTAATAATATCAGTATTATTAAATTACTACAATTATACTTTTTATGAAGAGAACCGAAAATAATAGTAATGATAAATAGTTATAGTGATTAGTGTTCTTGATAAAATAAAAATAAATAAATCAATTATTTTTATTTATGTCAAATAGATACTATCTATTTAAAGTAAAATAAGAGGAAAACAATATATATAAATAATATTTGTAATCATAATAGAGTTTATAACTGACGCGTATTTTTTTTTAAATAGTAAATAAATATGAAATTTAGATTAAAAATAATTAATTTTTTAACAATAAATTATACTACTTTTTTAAAAAGAAACATGTGATCACATGAATGTAGGTATCAATAGTCAAAACAATATGAGCTAAGACAGACATCATCGTACTCTTGCTTGCTTCAAAGGGCATTTATAAATATAGTTGAATGCCCGTGGGCAGTGGACAATAATTTTAGGGGATGCCTGGGGCCAAGCATTTGAGAAGCAAGCACCGACGTAATGCTTATTATTTCACCTATCATGGAAGCATGCACCATTAATGCAAAACATCATTGATTGTCGAGGCGAGATTTTCATCTCCCTTTTATGCATGCTGCGAGAATCGATTAATGCTGTACATGCACAGGATCGGAAGAAGAACCTCAGGCAATCCAATCATGAAGAAAGTAAGTATTTCATTGTCTACAAGATGGGACGCGCATAACAAACCATTCATTTGCTTTGATCTTTCGTTTTTGGATATTGGTCCTTACTCAAAAGTGTTTTCTGAATAATCATTAAGAAGTTTTAAAATACGTACAAATTTTATCTTACTCAATATAATAGAAGGGTCAAGTTACTATGCCGTTGACCCATATCGTTAGGCGGTATTTTTTTTTTCTTATTTTTTTAATCATTTTTTTAATTATTAAATAAAAAAAATAAATTAATACACTTAAAATCACTTTCTTAATCACTAAGTAAAAAAAATAAAAAAAATTGTCCAGCGGTCAAACTGGACAATACATTTGAGACGACATAGGGGCTTTATTCATAATAAAAAGCAAAAAATAAATAAAAAATATTTCATAAAAAGGCATTCGATTGTGGTTTAATTAGCATTTTTTTTATTTGAGAAATGTTACTGAGATTCTACACAATTAAATCTATAAAATTAATCTATTTTTATGTAGATTTATGTATTTTTTATTTTTTTAAAATAATTATATGATAGTAACAAGACATAAATATTTCTCTACCTATTTTCTTATCCCACGGTTCGATCCACCTAGGCCTGGCTTTTAGCTTATAAGGCTCTGTGTTGGACCCAATAATTGTGTGGAGTATAATTAAACAAAGAAAACAACATGATCCTATTTTGACCCGGAAAATTATTATATTAATAGTGTTGAAAGCAGAAGTTGAATGCAAGCCTGAAAAAAGAGGAAGCAAAGAAAAAGACACCACTTAAATATATAAATAATGCTATATATATAGTATTAAAATATCTAAATCTCGTATATATATTTTTTTAAAATAAGATATATTATTAAAATAATAATTTTTATAGAAATTTTATATTTATTTATTTTTAAATATATATATATATATATATATATATAATTTATATATTTTAAAACTATTAATGTCATTTCGATTTATATATATATATATATATAATATTATTTGTTACAACTGGAAACAACTTGGAACGGCAAAGGTAGCAAGAAGAGAAATGGAGAATGGAAAAGAGGAGGGCGTGCAAGTTGTCTTAAAAAGTCTGCGGCCCATTGTCGAAAGGGAAGCCTCATCGTCTCATCTCAGCTAAAATAAAAGGAAATAATATCTGACAGCTAATCTATGAAGATAGGCCCCGCGTTAGGCAGATTAGTACTCCTCTTTAACACTTGGCTACATCACATGAGTGGTTCCAAGCCGCCCTTTAACATGAGTGGTTCAGGTCTCATCAAATATCTATTTTTGTAACAAGTTGCATAAGAAAATTCAGTGTCTATTGGCACTCCAGACAAACAAAATTAAGTAACCATCAAGGACGTTTTCACACCATTAACTGTATGGATTCTCAATCTTATAATAAAATGAAATAATGGCATAAAATATTTAATAAATTTTCAATGTCTAAATTAAAAAAATAATCTCAATATAGATGTATAAATAAATAAATGAATTTGTTATTAGGTGTTATTTATAGAGAGGTGATAGTGACGATGACCCGTCTTTAAAATATATATTGAAAATTCTCCATATTAATTAGAGTGATCACTTTCCTGATTAGTCAAATACATTATCTGTTATCCACCATATATATCGACAAGAGCCATAATTGAACTTGCACTCGGCCGTTGGCTTTCATTACCCTTGATGGCCTATTAGGAAGTATGTATCAAATATTACTAGAAGTAATGCTAGTTATAGGTTTTAAATAGATAAATTTTATAATTTTTATTTTATAAAAAAGTGGGTCATCTTAATAAGAAAAGTCTTTTAACACTTCTTAAGTCATTTTTTTACCAGACTTGTACGAACTTACTAAGTATAATTTGTACAAATTATTTCTTTTAATAGTTTATTGGTTATTTTGTTTATTAATATATCTAATCAAATATGATATGGGTGGCTATTTTGCTTACTTTTTTTGTAGATTTTATTGATGTGATTAATTTTATATTAACAAAATTAATACAATCAATCATATCAGTGAAATTAATAGAAAATACGAAAACGTAACTATATATAACATTATTCAAATAATAAATAAAAAAAATTTTTGAAGGGCATTTATTATATGGGAAATGATATATATAACAATTTTAATAAAAAAAAATTTACTAAAATATTATTATTTTTAATACTCAAATCCATAAAAAACAAACAAAAGAATAATGTATAAAAAAAAAGTTAGAAAATAGTTCTCCATTATATTGTCAGGACATTGCAATCGGATAAAGATAAAAATTGCACGCAAAAAACATAAAATGAATGAGTTAAAAGAACGTATTGATTGGACAATGTATTGCTTAAAGAATGGGAAAAAACCAAACAAGATATTGACGATATATACCGACAAAAAACAATAGACCCACCACAACAACTACTTTAAAGCCGTGACAAGATTTCCCAAAAGGGTTATTGATTTATTTGATTTGTACAAAGCAATTATTACCTTTAAATTTCTTTTCAATCTTCTCTATTTTATTATAAGGATGGAATCTTGGACCCACATAATTAGGCTGTGTCGCATTAATCAACCAGCAATAGACATTTGGAGAGCTCAAACCATTATTATTATTTTTTAAATAATTAGTTTTTATCTGATTTTTTAAAGGGGAAAACAAAAAAGGGAAGAATAAAGAAATAGGGAGCTAGAACCTTTTTCACACCTAGGAGGAATCTACTGTACACGTAGCGAAATCAGCGCTCTCTGGGACATTTGAGAAATGATATTTACAGTGGTGCTTGTGCAAGTAGCGTGCAATTATTTTAAAAAAAATAAATTAATATGGGATCCACATGAAAAAAAATTAACTTTTTAATCGTGGACCCTACTCTTTTATAAAGTAATTGTGCGGCGTTTGCACATTCTACTATTGTATATAAGATTGCTCCCGACATTTTCATCTCTGCTCCCAGCCTGGCTGAAAACGCTGTCGTAGCAGTGTCAGCGATACACGCGGCCCACATGCGCGGGATTTCACTGCCGGCTCAATCAGCTCGGCTCAGACCTTCTCCGAGCCGGTTTCAAGGAGGCTTAGGAGGTTCAAGTCAGAGCCAACCAATGGAGAAAAAGAAGTCCAGTAGCCCGAGGTGGGTCCGGATTCTTCATTAAAGATGTAAATGAAGAGTGGGTCCCACTGAACGAAAACCGCGGCACATGGTCGACGTGTAGCAATGGGAAATGATGGTTCTGGTCCTGTCCACCGTGGCAAGAACCGGTATCGGAGTTGGGGAAAAATAGGGACCGTTGATTTTGAATTCCCCCTTGCATTTGATATATCCCACCGTCGCGTGTGTCATGTGGGTCCCGCGTGGATGCAGGCTGCATGTGATTCGCCGTAAATGACAGCTCAGATAATGCTTCTTTTTAACCATTTTGCGCAACGGCTTTTCCTTCTTAAATAATAATTAATGAAATATATTTTATCTACATCGATCTTAAAGTATTTTTCTCTTATATATTATATTGATTCATGCCGACTTAAATATTTATTTTATAAGATCTATTAATAAAATTAAAATTTTTTAATCTCGTTTGATTATTTAATTTAGATGAGGTGAAATATTTTATTAACAATAAAATAAAATATTATTATAATATAATTTTTAATATTAATTTTATTTTGAGATTTAAAAAATTTTAAAAATTTATTATATTTTATATAAAAATTTTAAAATATTTTAATAATTATATAAAATAAAATAAAATAGTTTAATTTTATATAGCCAAACCACCCTCAATCCTTATAATTAATTATATAATAATTATTTTTCGCACACAAAAGTCCTACAGACATAATATTTAACGCTAAAGTGCTTTTATTCTAAGTTTCTTGAATTTACTGAAATTGTCATTAATAAATTAACGCATAACTTGCCTTTTGTAATAAATTTGTGAATTTGTGACATTTTTATGACCAAAATATGAAGGAAAATTTAAAATATAAGATAAATGCTACAACTACAAAAATATTTTATAAAAACACTCATAAATTGGATTATTTTAAGTAATATGTTATATATACTTTACGATAAAAATAATTTTAAAATTTGAAGTATCATATCAACATAGGTCAGTTTGTAAATTTACTTTAAAGAAATTTATTTGTAATCAAAAACATTTCTAAACATAAAATGAACTATACTTTATACAATTCAAACGTTAATTAAAGAAGTTTCTTTGTCAAAGTGGAAAAAACAAAAATCAAATCAAATGAATGGTATTTCATTTTCCTAACATTATACCATACGACATTTCAACTAAACCAATAAAAAAACAAATCTTAATTAAACCTTATGCTAAAAGATATATACGTAGTCTTTGTCAATAGTAGACTTGGAATACTTCGTCCATTCCTCTAAAACCGGCCAGAATTACAGATCTTTATAGTTTATAATGGACGAAAGATGAAGATTTAGCCCAAGACAGTGGGCTCCATACCATTCGGGCTCCTCTATATGGGGCCCATTAATTCCGAAGGAAAGGAAGGAGAGAGAGAGAGAGAGAGAGAGAGAGAGAGAGAGAAGGTGGGGGGGGGCGCGGTGGTGGTATAAGTGTAACCGTGTTAGACCAAATATATTACAAGGGAAAATGTTAACTTGTCCCGTAAGTTTGTCCATTCATGTTGACGGCTTATGTTTAATTATTGAATTTGTGTATTTGTTTACAAAAATATTTAAAGATGCTTAAAAAATATTTTTAAAAAAAATTACACCATCAATACGCCTAATAGTAAATGCTGAATGATGTTTAGAATCGGATTTACTTGAAACTCTCTCTTCTCTCTAGGAAAAAAACTCACAGGAAACTGCTAGAGGGTCCACCTCCCTCCCCTCTCCCTTTCTTTGTTAGTTTAGGGTGGTTTTTATGGGTAGTTTGTTTTTAGATTTTTAATAAAAGCTGTTGGCCGTGACTTTGATGGGTTGTAAGGTTTGTTTTCTGAGTCCTTAACCACATTTTATCACGTTGTTTGGGTGATGAGATTTTACACGAAAGTGGTGGAGGATCTCGGAAGGTGATGAGATTTTACACGAAAGTGGTGGAGGATCTCGGAAGCGAAGAGCTGTTTGGCCTAGTCCAGTGTCTCTGACCTTTTTGGATGGCAGGCGTATCTCTCAGACGTATAGAATGAAGGTACGCTTACTCGATGGTTTGGGGATAGTTTGCTGAAAGAATGGTCTGCTGAGGGGACGGTTTTGGAGGTTTTACGACAGAAGCTCTGCCAACACGGCTTGCTCTCGGAGGCGAAATTTTGCTTGCGGGTTGGGATGCTTTCCGGCGAGGGTAAGGGACTCTATTTTAACCATGGAAAACAGAGGATTTTTTCGGTTAGCAGGTCATCATGCAGGGGGGATAAGGTATTTTTCTAGGGTGGAGCCTGGCCGTGGCTCTTGGCGGATTTTCTCTTGAATGGTGGTCGGGGTAAGGGTGACGGCGACGGTGCAGTTAGTTTCTTTGGTTTTCTTGTTTTCGGTTTGTTGGGCTTTAGTTTTGTTTCCGTTGGTTTTTTCGGTTTGATGCAGTATGTTTAGTTTGTTTCTTCCTTTTGGTCTGGAAATAAGGGCTTCCGATGGCTGTGTTCTGGTTTTGAGTCCTTCGGCGACCTTGGGTTTTTCCGGTGGCAGTTGTTTCTTCGTCACTTTGTCAGTTGCAGTTTCGTGGCCATGGGTTCTTCCGGTGGCAGTTTTGTGTACGCCGCATGTTTGTTGTTACGAGTCCGTTGTAGCCTTGTAGGACGAGCGGGATGGGGTTGTACTCTGTCAGTTGCCCTATCATGTGCGGGGAGCAGGGTTAGTGGGGGACATAGTGGGGAGTACGGTGTTTTGTTGTTTTTTGTTATGTGAATAATTTGAAATAGGCTTTTCCCTTTCCTCTTTTAGAGGAGAAGGGTGGTGAGTCTCTATCCTTATTTGGAGGATGAGGGTGGAAAATCTCTCTCCTCTTTTAGAGGGTGGGGGTGGTTTGTTTTGTTTTCTCATAGACAAGTCAAGATAGACTCTTCTGTTTTTACAGAGTCTCGTATCTCAGAAGGACTGTGTCATTAGAGAGCTTTAGAAGTTTTTAGACAGTGTTCGGCACAATGGTAATTGTGTCAGGATGGCTTATAACCGACGAGTAGTTGGCTTGTAATCAGGGTTTGTATTCGGATTTATTGGTCATAAATGTAACTTCCTTTATTCATGAATTGAATTGAAGTCTATTTCAAAAAAAAAATAGTAAATGCTGAATGGCTGACTAGCACTATCCACTATTACAAATTGATATTGTTTTATACAATTTAAAAATTTAACACGAGTGCAATGAGAAATTAAAAAGTCTAAGGTCAGTGTCATTTAATACAGATTTAATTATATATACACCAAGAAGTTGTAGGGGTGCAAGGTAGCGCCCTACCCGCCCCCGCATTCCTGGGGTGAGGTCCGGTGCCAGGGTTAGGATTCGTCCGCCTAACCCCCCTGCCCACTTCAATAATCAACTACAACCTACTAGATTTAAAGATTATTCTTAAGTTCAAATGTGATCAAAAACATATTTTTAGACCTAAATTATAAATTTAAATTTGTAAACATAAATATAATTTAAAAATCATATAGTTTTTAAATTTACGAGTGCATATTTCGTGTAAGTTATAATATAATAGGATGGCCATTTTATATATTGTCTTGGCAATACAAGTCTCACACTTAGACAATATGAGACTCTTGTATTACTTTAACATATTTACGTATTCTAATACTTTCATAGATAATTAAGGAAGGGTATATAAATTAAAATTTTCCATTTAGAAGTACCTACGTACGTTGTCCCTTAATTTACACACGTGAAACACAGACGGTCAATAATCAATTATGTTCAGAGAAAAAGATTTTAACAAAGAATTCCCGTGGGAATGCCATTATATGAGAATTCTTTCTAGAATGGGAATACCACTATTGATAGACGTATGGTTATTATAGCTATGGTGGGGAGGAAGCTTTATACTTCCTGCTAGTAGCTTTTAACTTTCTATGCTAATATTTCTGATTCGATAATAATTATTATTTTTTTTAAAATAATGTTATACATTATATTCATCTTATTTTGAATATACTAAATAGTACGTGACATATTTATTATTATTAAATAATAAAGAAATATATAATAAATAATCATTTAATAATGATAAATATATCATATTTTACTTAGTAGAATAGTAATATAGTGTATAGAATTTTCTTATTTTTTCTATTTGTTTTGGTCTCCTCTAGCAACGGCAACACTTTTCCCCCCTTTGAACCTCTAGACTGGTTTTTAACTAAATACATACATATATATATATTATATTTTGCGGCAACATATTTCTTTTGTCAGAAAAAAGCTAGTGTGCCGTCCAAATTATACCGTTCAAGTGCACTGCTTGGTAAATTTTTTTTTTTTACTTAATAATTAAGAAAATAATTTTAAGTATATTAATATATATATATATATATATTTAAATATATTAACAAAATATGAATAATAAAATGGTACTACCCAAGCGGCAGAGGAGGATACTCCTTTCTTTTGGATACAATTTGGGGCGCTATACATGACTTTCGAATACCAGTTATTAAAAAAGTATTTTATTTTGCTTAACCTCAAGATTAGGATACTCTATAATTAAATATATATAACAATGTGTCAATATCCAACAAAGACAGAAGTCACTGTCATATATATATATATATAATGCATCAGTCACGTATGAATGCATTCAAGCGGCATTGATCTTTACCGTTATATTTCCGTGCCGTAAATTATAACAGTACTAAAAAGAGGAGCAACTAATGTACAAATGACATGCATAAAGTTAGTGGGCTGGGGAGTATCATTCGCATGCATGCAACCTGCTTATTTTCACTACCATAATAAAAAAATAATATCCATGCCAAGTCAATACACAGTCACACTACAAGAGTGCCACATTATTTAGACGTAAGACTTGTCTTGTCAAGACGACATGTAAAAGACCATCATACTATATAAAGTATTAAGTAAAAGTTATACTTAATAACTATATTTATATATAGTAAATATAATAAATATTTATTAATATATATTTTGAATCTAAGATTTTAAGTTTCCTATAATTATATATCTACACATAAATTTTGATAATAATAAATAAATTTAAACATAAAAGAGTCAACTTCAAATTTTCTACACAAATAGAACTAAGCATGTCAATGAATTATGTATGAGCAAGAAAGGGAACAAGTTCACATTAAATCTCATAAAGTAATTTTATACATCTCTTAAAAAATTCAAAATTAGAATTAAGACTCAAAATTAATATTTTTTCATAAAGCATTAAATTACATTTTTCACATATGCATAATATTTTTAAAAATTAAAGTTGAATTTATGAAATATAGTTGATTGTTATCCTTCACATGTTTATGATATGATTAAAAGTTTGAATTTTGAAAATATTAAAAATGATTAATTGTCATCTTTCACATGTGCATATTTTATTTGAATATTTTCAAAAGTGATTGATGCTCTTTTTGACTTATACAAAATGTGGATGATTTTGTTTGAAAATTTTGAAAAGTTAATAATATTCATTTTGTCATATGCGAAAACTAAAAAGATTATATTTGAAATTTTTGAAAAGTGAATGATGTTATATTTAACAATTGAAAAAAAAAGAAACTTTTATTTGAATTTTTTGAAAAGTGAATATTGTTATCTTTGACATGTGAATCTTTTCAAATTTGAATATGAAGTTTCATATGCCTATAAATAACTCAATTGAGATCTTCAAATTTACAACACCAAAAGTATACATATATCATTGAACCTTAACCTTTGTTCATTTTGAAAGAAATATAGTTTACGTTGTACTGTTCTTATTTCACTTATTGATGAGTGTTCTCTGATAACCTACCAACTATCAACTCTTGTATCAGTAAAAATGTGTGTATAATCCTTGTGCGTGTAGAAAGTGTTCTATATAGGGAATAATTAAATCACCATGTGTAAGGTAATTGTAAGTGTAGAAGATGTTCTACACGGATCCTTTGTAGCGGTGTTGTTAAAAGGTATAATAAGTTTCTATCTCCACATGAAGGAGATTGAATAGTGAATTTGAGAATTCTCAAAGGGTAGCTTGAGGTGAGGACGTAGGCAGTGAAACCAAATCTTATTAACATACTGAGTTTGCTTTGCTCTTACCTTTACTCTTTATATTTATTGTTGTTTCGTATTTTGTTCATATTTTATATTGTATATTTGATTTATAATTGTTAATTTTTTTTATAACTCAATTCACTTCCTTTTTATGTTAATCATCTGAGTAATAATATATAAATATATTTATATAATAAAAAAATTTTAAATATGGGAAACAAGGGTGTGGCACCTGCTGGGGTCATCTTGACCTTACTGGGCATTCTCCATATAAGATGAACAGGGGCGGTGTAGTGGGTTGCGAGACCATGCTGCCCACTCCTAAGAAGTTGAATATGAGAATGTGAATAATTTTTATATGCTTGTAAGATAAAAATTGTGTTAATTGGGTCAGAAAAGCTATTTGGATCAACTATAAATATAAGATATAACATAGATTGAAATGTTATGAAACTAATGAAAAGATAGAGAGCAAAAGAGAGAGAGATGTTTAGAGAACTTTGTTTTCTCTTATTTCTTGGGGTCTTACACAAATGAGGACTCCCTCTATTTATAGGGATTTCTTGGTACAAAGGATGGTTAGGATTGTTACACTTGTCATCAATCCAATGGTAAAGAGTACAAAGGAGGTTAGGTGTACCTAAAATCACTATTGGGGGTAGGTGTACCTAAGATTACCATTGATGGCTAAATGTGGTCATACAATACAATTTGAACTTGGTTTCTAACACTCCCCCTTTGGATGACCACATATAAAGAATATGCCTCGTTAAAACCTTGTCAAGGAAAAACCCAGTGGGAAAAAACCAATGACGAAGGAAAAAGAGTACAATATTCTGTATATCGCCAAGTGCTTTAAGATTGCCTCATTAAAACCTTGCAAAGGAAAACCCAGTGGGATAAAACCTTAGCGAAGGAAAAAGAGTACAATCAGCACAAGTTTTTAAGACTTTACTCCCCTGAAAAGTACATGATAATATGTCTTCAATTCTCCGCATTCCAATGTTGCAGTTGGTAATGCTTTAGTGAATAAATCTACCAGATTATTTCTTGACCGTATCTTCTTGACATCAATTTCAACTTTCTTCTCATGAATTGCAATGATCTTCTTGTGTGGATCTGATAGATAACTCGCATCTGTATATCCATCTAATTGTGGACTTGATCCAAATAATTACATATTCAGGGCTTCAATTGAACTGGAGATAAGGTACTTCAGGACCAAAAATTTCTCCATCGTCTTCAGGACGAAATGGATTTTTCTGCTCATCAAATTATCGAGCAACCATTGGAGTAATCAGGACTTTATAGTGAAATTCACCATATTGATCCGAGATCATTGAATTCACTACTCTTCTGGAGTTCTTGTAAATAACATAATTACTAGAGGAGTTATCAAAATTAAGCCGCAAACCTCTATATTCAAAAACGGTGGCCATCTTTTTAGGCCAGACAAGCATCGCGGGATTTTACAGTTCTTATGTACCTGTCAGGCGCCGAAAGGCTATAATGCTACATCTGCTATCAGGCGCCGCAGGGCTATGATGCTACGCCTCGTCTCTTGTAGAGAGATGCTTCACGAGGGATGCCGTGAATCAATAGAGGTGCTTAGTTTTTCTCTATAAAAGAGATGTTCAGATCATCTTCATTCGCATCTCATCTTCTTCACTTTTCTGTAATCATACTGCATTCTTACTCTGCAATTTCTTTCTGCATTTTTATTCTGCAATCTCTTTCTGCATTCTTTTTCTGCAATGGCTCAGCAATCTTCTCATGGCCAATATATAAGGTATTATGCACCTAGCTCATCAGCTGTTCCTGCTTCTACCACAGGTGCTAATCTGACTAATAAGTCAGATGTTGAAGCTATCTATGAGCTTGTAAATCTCGGTGCCCATTACTCTTCAACTATTTATGCATTTTCTCAGCGACTACAATCCAAACCTTATGATTTGGACAAACTCCATGAGAAAATTTTTATCCTTCAGCGACTTCTTCAGGAGTCTAACGTGAAGATAGAATCAATAAAGCAAGAGAATAGGAAATTAAAATCTCTGCTTAAATCTTCTTTTAGATTGCCTACTCCTTTAGACAGAGATGCCATGCAGATTCTTGAAGAACAAGAGCGTTTAAAGAATGAGGCGAAATGTCTCAAATTTCTGTAATTTTTGCTTCAAGATAATAAAATTTCACAAATATTCATATTTGTGTATCTATCTTCTGGTAGATATTCTGGATGCTTTATTTTATTTCTCATGCACATTTATCTCCCCCTTGAAACCGAAAGGGTTTTATATTTCAAATATGTGCAGTTCTTCTGAACTCTTCAGGAGTTTCAAGAAGATTTAAATCATCAACCGCAATAATAACAAATCCGGAATCTCTTAATAAAAACACATGGGTATATTGGATTACTTTCAAATCTTTCTTTCAATAAATATTCACTAATGCATTTATACCACATGTATCCGGATTGTTTTCTGGATGTAACCAGATAACAAGCTTAAAGCATTTTTATATCCTTCAGGGATTTTCATATATATTTCTGGATGTATTCAGATTAGAAGCTTCAGGCATTCTATATCCTTCAGGGATTTTCATATATATGCATTGGTCTAATGACCCATATCAATATGCAGTGACCACATCCATTAACTGCATATCCAATATTTTTGTAACTACCAAATTAGTCAAAAATCTGAATGTGATTGCATCCATAACAGGAGATTATTTTTCCTCATAATCAATCCCTGATTTCTGCAGTTTTCATGAGCTCTTCTGGAGCCTCATAATCAATCCCTGATTTCTATAGTTTTTATGAGCTCTTCTGGAGCCTCATAATCAATTCCTGCTTTCTGCAGTTTTCATGAGCTCTTCTGGAGCCTCAATGACATTTAAATTATCTATATAAACTGCAATAAAATATAATATAAATACTGAAAATATATGAAAATAGTATGTTCCACATACGTTTAGCTTGCATTAGATCATATAAGGATTTTAAGACTTGATAGAATATGTACTTCAGGACTATATGCTTCTTGCATACCCAAATTCTTGGTAACTATCAAGTTAATACAAATCTCAATATGATCTTTTTAACTTCAGAAATATATCAATATTATTTCTGCAGGAAATATATTCGTGATTTATATATCACATTTTCATTTCCTTTATACAAATACCCACTGATATTCAACAAGCATCACCTCATAGGTGTTTGGATTTCAAGTCCATATGCATCACATGATAACAATTCTGCAGGAATTGTTTATTTCTATTTTGGCCAATATTTTACGTCGGTATTCTTCGACGGTTCTGAGCTCACTTTCTTTATTACTTCTAGTAATATCAAATGTCATCTTATATGAAAATACGTTGTCGATAACGGTTTTATTTCTCTCCATAATTTCTCATTTACTCATGAAATGTAATATCGAGATCTCATTATTTTCAGGTACCTGTCCCTCTTCAAGGGAAGACATTTCATGAAAACCTCTTCAGGAGGTACTCTTCAGGAGTATTATACTCTTCAGGAGTTTTCATTATGAGAGAATTTTAGATGGACTTTATTGCTTGTTTTGTGGGTATGGCCTCTTCAGGAGCACCAAATTCTTTTCTTTATGCTTTTCTCTTTCCGAGATGCTTTATCATTTGTATCAATAGGTCTCACATGCTTTCATACATGTCTTATGTTCATTAGACTGCTAAATTTCTTAATTGCCCTGCAGGGACTTCAATCCTCACTGGGATTTTAGCAGCTAGAATATGAGACCTTTTATCTTATTGCATCCATACATTAATTATCATATGAACTTCCAGTTCACCTATGATAATCATGATAACGTCGAATTATTTCATCTTATTTGCTTCTAGCAAATTTTTCTTTCCACTTCTGGTGGTAAAACTTTCTTTCCACTTCTGGTGGTAAAGCTTTATAGTAAAAGAATCTTCTGGTTCTTTTATGGACGTCCATATGAAAATCATTCGACTTATCATAATTGATTTTGGATGATCAAGATAATCATGAAAAGATACAAATATTTTGAATCATATCACTTTTGATTCATCAACATAATATCATCTCAAAGAGAAAACTGATAATATTTTTAATAGGAGCTTCTGGCTCGAAATCATTGAAGTACTATAAATATATTCATCACCACGTCCAATCTTTTGGATTCTTTGAAAACAATTCGTCATTCTCTTCTGGGAATGATATAAATCCAATTTCATTCACTTCAGGGAATGATGTGAAACTAGTAGGACGTGGCTCATGATTTCTTATCAAAATCTCATTATTTTGCTTAACCACTAGCAAAACAGATATAAATTTAGAATATATTATGAACTTTTCACTCGATATTGCTACTTCAGGAGCACATTCGAGGGTTCATCTTTAAACATATATTCTTTAGTGGTTTTTCTCAACACACTTTCAATTATGCAACTTCAGGTGCATAAATCATAATGAGCCTTTTGGTACACATATTGCTCACTTAAATTATCTCACAGAATCAATAGATCCTTTATTATGAGATACTCAATAAAATTATTGATTTAAATCGATCCTTCAGGGATGCTCAATTTCTATTCCAAGATAGATCTTATCATCAATAATTCATAACAAGTATATAAAAATAAATAAAACTTGTATGAAAAATATGTGAATAAACATAAAATTTAATCAAGTAATAATAATGAATATAACATTTCATATTCATTTGGAAACTACAAATAATATATTGAAACACTTACTTGAAGTATAAGCCTACTAGCTTCAAGATCGTCAGAACCTTCGTGCTGATAACGTGTTATGAAACTAATGAAAAGATAGAGAGCAAAAGAGAGAGAGATGTTTAGAGAACTTTGTTTTCTCTTATTTCTTGGGGTCTTACACAAATGAGGACTCCCTCTATTTATAGGGATTTCTTGGTACAAAGGATGGTTAGGATTGTTACACTTGTCATCAATCCAATGGTAAAGAGTACAAAGGAGGTTAGGTGTACCTAAAATCACTATTGGGGGTAGGTGTACCTAAGATTACCATTGATGGCTAAATGTGGTCATACAATACAATTTGAACTTGGTTTCTAACATGAAACAATTTGAAACATCTCACTTTCCAACTAATCCAACATAATCTGATTATTAAATTAATAATGTCGATGGCACAACATTACACACTTATTTAATGGGCTATAAACTGAATTATATAAAATTTATTTAATATTTAATGTTGTTTAAGTTTTTTTGATCAACTATAATTACTTAGATTTACTTTATGTTCTATCTTTTCTACTATAAGTTTAAAATTCACACAAAACTCTAAACCTTAGAGCATTCTCAATGGTTTATGTATTATATAAAGAATGTAAATTATTCAAAAAATGAATTCCATCCGATTATGTAAAAAGAAATCTAAAATACAATTTACTAAAGTAACCCGTTACATGTAGCGGGTATTGTTTATTCTGTAAATATCTTATTATTATTTATATTTCATTTACTTTACTCATTTTTTTGTTTGATTTTCAGCATGTAATCAAATTTGTTTCATTGTTCATCATTTAAAACACCTCTATTTCATTTTCTTCTAACAAATATATTGGAAATATTTTTTATCTAATTTTTTCATATTTTGATTTTATTTTTAATTTTTACTTGGGTTATATATTTTTATTTTGTGTGTATAGGATTGAATTATATTACATTGTATATAAAAATATATTTCAAATATAAAAAAATGTATGAATTTTGTAAATTTATTGATAGAAATGAAATATTTAAAAAAGTAAAAATAGATTATTTAAATAATATGAATAAAATATATATACATGATATAATATAAAAATTAATATATAAAATAAAAAAAAATAAAATTTGGTGATGTATTTTAAAATATAAAATAAGAAATCATTGGAATACCCTTTCAAACAATCCATTTGAGAGGCGAGTTGCTGAGAATATAATAAGGTTGGAAAGTTGCATAAAGCTAATTATAATAAAATCTAATTCTTCTCATCAACTTAAATTTTTTGTATAAATAATAATTTTACATGATATTATATTAGAGGTTCAAAATTTAAAGTCTGTCTTTATATTCTATCTCACTTAATTAAATATTTTACCTGTTAGACTCGTTCATTTTGAAGGAAAGTCTAACCAGCGTTATGTCAAATGGGACAATAATAATAAAATTTACCTTTAAGCATATGGGACAAATATGAATTTCACACTGTAGCCATCAGAATTAATGAATTTCACAGCCAGTGGATTATCTCATGAATGCCCGACAGAATTAATAAGTTTCCATTTCACGGAACACCCAAAACTCTGTAATTGTTAAGAATTACTTCATTTTATTTTTTGGAAAAATATAGTTACAAGTACAACTACATATTAATATGTGTACCAAATTAATATGATTAATTAAAAAGTAAATTTTATTAAAAATAGTGTTAATTTAAATTTTAAATATGAAATAATCAGTATTAATACGTAAATTAGCACCCGATTTTACTTGTATGTAACAAAACTCTTTATTTTTTTCAATAGCCAGCTTCTTGCTTTCTTGTTTGTCCACAATATAATTGTGTCTCTAATATCGTTTCACTGTAGAGGCTGCTGCGGGAGGGTATGATATTAAAGAAAGAAAAATGCTAGTGGTACCCCTCCCAGCTACCGCTGCTTTGTTTTTTATTTTTTTGACCTTTTTTTTTTAATTTTGTAATTAAGAAAGTATATTTTAATGATATTATGGATTTTTTAAAAAAAGATATATTTAAAAATGTTAAAGAAATTCATATAAAAAAAAAATTAAGTATGAAGGGATACATAAAAGGGGTTTGCTCATCATTGCCCTGCTTTTAACTGTAATAGGTAATGAGTGTGAATAATGCTAGTCAGACCGCTCCATATAGCTATTGCTGGCATTTTTATTTTTTTATTTTATAATTAAAAACGTATTTTTTAATGATATTATAAAATTTTTTTTAAAAAAAATTAAAAATATTAAAAAAATACATGTAAAAAAATATAACTTAAATAACTAATGATAACTCCCAACAAGAGGCAACTGTAGTGCCAGCCAATGAGTGTATGTTTTGAGTGTTTTCCTGAGGACAAGCAAATCAGCTAATGCTTTGGCTCTAAAAAGTCACAACAAAAATCTATTGATCCAGGCGAAGTTTAGAAAGCAAAGTCTAACAAGAATCTGGGAGGGAAAAAAATCTGGTTAAGGGGCCCATTATCCAACCCCAGGGCACTTTCTTCTTCAAGGAGTAGGAATTAGGAACGCAATTTTTAGGCTTACTGCAAAACATGAACGTAGTGGCTGAGGATGATGAAGAAGAGGCTTTGCATGAGAGACCTATGTTGTTCATGCAAGTTGGCGCATTAATTTGGTCAATTGGGTGTGGAAGCTTTAATTGGAGAAGTCACTCTTGGACATGCCAATATTTTTGTTTATTCTGGTGTTAAAACTTATGTCTAGTTTGAGGTGATATACTTTGGAGTTGGCTTACTCTAATTGATATCATTAATGGGACGAAATAAAAATATGAGTAAATTGAGTACATCAATATTATTATCTAAAATTAAATCTGCATGAAAAGATAATAAAAAAAATTATGAATAGATTTTTTCTATATAAATTATAAAATTAAAATTATTTTTAATAAAATTATATTGGTTGATTGTAAAATAGGATATAAAATAATTGTAAATGTATTTTACATAAGAGATTGGACAATCATAAGTTGAAAATAAGTTCCCACTGTCGGATGTAGGCCTGTTCATCCAGGTTCCAACCCGGAAATCCAGGTATACCCAAACCGGAACCCGGATTTCAAATCCGGGCCGAAACCCGGACCAGGTTAAACCGAGTCATAAACGGGCCGAAACCCGGATGAATCCGGGTTTTTCTAAACCCGGATTCCGGGTTCCGGATTGAACCCGATTTTTTTTTTTTTTTTAAATCCATGTAAAAGCCTAAATTTATATCCAATATTTTCACCTCTGTTTTTTTTTTTTTATAAAAAACAAAAAAATAAATTTGATTGTGCACTTTAAAGATTAAAAAATATCAACTCCTATATTAACTTAATTTGCCTCGCAATAAAAATGCATGTAAAACAAAAAAAAAATTCCAATATTCATCTATGCAAGTATGCATGCATTACAATAAAATTCACTACATATTATATTATTTGTTATTTATACATTACATTACGAAATACTAAATTAAAATATATGAATTACAAACTAAGTGATTTAATTTCAACATCAAATAGCAACTTCAAAGTGATTGGCCTCAAAGTGATCCTGCAAAATATAAAATAGAATAAAATGGGCAATTTACACAAATATGATGTTTGAGGAATATTTCCTGGTAAAAGAGTTGCAGCCATAGTACATAGACCATTTTTCCTAGCCCCCAAACCAATTGGTCACTTTGCAAGAAACACACACCACATTAACTTAATATTCCATCCTTGCAAAGAAACATCCAAAAGTGCAACAACTCGAGCATCAAATGGAAGAATATTACAAGCAGTATGCACTTTTCTCTTAGGGGAATGAGGCAGTCAATTATCATCCCAAACTTGAATTTGATTTTCATTTCCTATCTGCCATAAACATCCTGTAGTGATAGTCCTATTTGCATAAAAAAGTTTTGGAGTTTTACGGTGTGAAAGGAAAGCTCTGGAAATTATGCCGATGGAATTAGAATGGGCAGTGACAGTGAGTTGAGCGTTAGCCACAAGACTGCTAGGCCCACATCAAATTTTGTATATTTTTTTCTATATATTTTAAATTTATCTATTTTTCCTAAATAAAGTATGTAAAATTTATACATCATCCTCGTCTAAGTAAGTATTTAAATTCTCAAAAATAGAGGCAATGATGGATTGAATAAAAAGATGTCATGTTTACATTGTTTAGATCTTTATAGCTCCTCTCAATCTCTATTGTCTTCACAATGCATGCCCAATCACTGCTCCATGCCCCAGGCCCCCAACTACAATTAATCATCATCACTCAATAGATTTTGCAACTCCATCCATCCAAGGAGGGTGGTGCTGCTGCACCATCTATCCTAAAAAAATACGTACTTGAATGAGGTAAGGCCACTGCCGCCAGTAGCTCCCCAAGTAATTTAGATTACAGTATTACTTAATAATTAATCTAGTATTATCAGAGCTTCTTGCTATTTAACGAAAGACAATATATAATTTGTTAAGTATATTATGTTGAGGATTAAATACTGCACTCATTTTTTAAGTCGTTAATTAAATTGCTAGTCGCTTGATTTGAATATTGAATGGTTATAAGAGTAGGAAACCACATAAAATGAATACTTGTCTAATAATAAATGAAAGCACTAATATTGATGCACATTGCCAATTTGAGAAAGAAAAAAGTAGACTCGCACCCTCAAAAAGTAGCGCTAATATACACGTATTTTATATTTTGTTCATTATCCAATTATAATTGTTCTTTGTTCATATAGATGGAAGGATGGTTAATTAGTTTTAGTAGTTTTAATTTTTATGGTCTAATTAAGGGTACTGCAAATTAATTATATATATTCTTTGAAAAATGTATATTGTTATTGTATTTTTTTTTTTTAGGAAAATGCTTATNATTTGAGGCTCTAATTTGGTCCCTGGTGTTAAAAAAGATACAATCAAGTTAAAAATTTTGAAAATTGCAGTCAAGTCCTTTTTCTGAGCTTGATTTTATAAAGTTCATAATTATCCTGTTAATTTCTTGTGTGGCAATTGATGTGGCCATTGAAAGTCAACTTTATATTTTCTATCTCCCATTTCGTTCATGATTCAAACATTTTAGTTGTCATTTCCTGAAATGATAATCCACTTTAATTTATTTATATTCTGCTATTTTTGTATCATCACACAAAAATAGCAGAATTGTATGGCTCTCATCATCTAATTAATATTTAATTTACCTTACCCTAAATCATTATGTCCATATCATTCCATATCTAACCACATTTTCTAATTTTTTTTTTTTTTTAGGAAAATGCTTATCCCACTGAGAGTGGGTACCGAAAAATGATGTTAATTGTGTGTGCCTCTGTGTGGTATTTTTTTTCTACTTCATAATTGAAGAAGTATTTGCATGTTCGGAAGCTTTTCTTGGTGGATCTAGCATGATTTTTATATATATTTTTTAGATGTTTTGAGGTCTCTGTGACATAAGAGTGACATAAGAATTAATCAGTACAGCTTCAATGAATAGAACCAAATAAAGCAGCCGCATCTTCAATGTACAAATGTACTTGCGATAAAACACACACGTCTCATGGAACTGACTGGAATGTGATAACGAGCGCGATTCCTTCAATATTGACCTTTAATTTTAACTTGGCTGAAATTGAAACCTCGTGCAGAGAGGGGCTTCTGTCGTGTCCCTCTCGTATCTTTCTAGCTCCTTTTTATTTTTGGATTATTTGTTTGCCTCCCGGCCCACGATTGATATAGCCTGATATGGGGCCTATGGCTATACCGCTATGAGTTCGACCATTCCTCCCTGGTCTGTACATTCCATATCTATAAAAATAAATAAATTGTTAGATTGTCGAATTGTTAAATTGATGAACAGATGAGAATAATTCTAATAAATAAATAAAAGTAATCGTCTCTCTAATATTTTTAATAAGATATATCGATCGAGTGATTTCTTCGATAAGAAAATTATTATTTTTTCTCGAATTTAAAAATTTTAAGAAAAAGAAATACAAATAAATTAGCGGAGGAGTACTATGCAACAATTATTACTGTCCTTAAAAATAATGTGGAAAATATTAAATAAATAATAGATAATATAGGGGCGACATGAGTGCATGGTCCTGGCATAAGACCCCACCGTTCCTGTCATTATTTGTAGAATTAATTCAAGAGAGAGGATTCGAACGTCAGTAATATAAAATATCCTATAATCAGGTGCAGAAAAATACAATAAAATGAAGACTTAAAAGTCTACACACCTGATTAATCTTTAAGTCCAGACTCCATACGCATGACTCATGACATGTTTAAAACTGTAAAAGTTGTCAATTAATGTACCAGTTCTCTAGGTCGAATGTACCATAAACACAAGCTACTGAATTGTAATTGTCTAATTTGAGAACAAACACGTTGTAGCTTGAAATGTCTAAGGCCTATTAACAATCAAAATTGATCACAAAATAAGATTGTTAATCATTTTTTCATTGCAATAAATTAATCACAAAAATTCATTTTTTTTAATAGTGTGGCAGAATAATCACATTAGTTATAAACACTAGTTGCCCCCAAATTTTTTTTTTTAAAGTCAAAATGCCACCTAAATTTTTCTCATAATTCTATATATATATATATAAATGCATCTACAAATTTTTTTTATAGCTCTGGTTTTTTTTTATCATTTTCAATATATTATCTATTTTTTATGTTGTGGCCTCTCTAAAATTAAATTAAAGTTAAGTTTACGAGAAATTAACTTGCAAAGTCTTTTATTATACAATCTTAGATTTTTTAATATATATATATATATATATATGGAACTCAAACTGAAATGAACTCAAGAAAATTATTTAATTTTGATAATCTATGTGAAAAGTAATTGAGAAGCTTTCTAGATTTCATTGAGCAAGAAAAAATTTATTTAAAATCTCAACTCTAGTATTATATATTTAACGTGACACCAAATTAAACATCTATATTTTACATTAAACTTGATACACTAACCTACATACTATAATAAAAGATAGATTTCTATAAGATCACTTGATAATTTTTATGACGATCTAACTATTTTCTTTCAAAAATAAGAATGGATGAATACATTGTAGTCATTAAATTTAACACCTCTTGGACATTGTTGCAAGAAATATAGAGATTGTTGAGCTACTTTCAAGAGTAAAAAGTGTACATGTTCACATATTGGAAAATAAAGCTGGACATATATTTAGGCCTGTTCATCCGGGTTCCAACCTGGAAATCCGGGTATACCCAAACCGGAACCCGGATTTCAAATCCGGGCCGAAACCCAGACTAGGTTAAACCGGGTCATAAACGGGCCAAAACCCGGACCAGGTTAAACCGGGTCATAAACGGGCCGAAACCCGGATTTTGGGTTCCGGATTGAACCTGGTTTTTTTTTTTTTTTAAATCCATGTAAAAGCCTAAATTTATATCTAATATTTTCACCTCTGTTTTTTTTTTTTTTATAAAAAAACAAAAAAATAAATTTGATTGTGCACTTTAAAGATTAAAAAATATCAACTCCTATATTAACTTAATTTGCCTCACAATAAAAATGAATGTAAAACAAAAAAAAAAAATTCCAATATTCATCTATGCAAGTATGCATGCATTACAATACAATCCACTACATATTATATTATTTGTTATTTATACATTACATTACGAAATACTAAATTAAAATATATGAATTACAAACTAAGTGATTTAATTTCAACACCAAATAGCAACTTCAAAGTGATTGGCCTCAAAGTGATCCTGCAAAATATAAAATAGAATAAAATGAGCAATTTACACAAATATGATGTTTGAGGAATATTTCCTGGTAAAAGAGTTGCAGCCATAGTACATAGACAATTTTTCCTAGCCCCCAAACCAATTGGTCACTTTGCAAGAAATACACACCACATTAACTTAATATTCCATCCTTGCAAAGAAACATCCAAAAGTGCAACAACTCGAGCAAGAATATTACAAGCAGTATGCACTTTTCTCTTAGGGGAATGAGGCAGTCAATTATCATCCCAAATTTGAATTTGATTTTCATTTCCTATCTGCCATAAACATCCTGTAGTGATAGTCCTATTTGCATAAAAAAATTTGAGGCTCTAATTTGGTCCCTGGTGTTAAAAAAGATGCAATCAAGTTAAAAATTTTGAAAATTGCAATCAAGTCCTTTTTCTGAGCTTGATTTTATAAAGTTCATAATTATCCTGTTAATTTCTTGTGTGGCAATTGATGTAGCCATTGAAAGTCAACTTTATATTTTCTATCTCCCATTTCGTTCATGATTCAAACATTTTAGTTGTCATTTCCTGAAATGATAATCCACTTTAATTTATTTATATTCTGCTATTTTTGTATCATCACACAAAAATAGCAGAATTGTATGGCTGTCATCATCTAATTAATATTTAATTTACCTTACCCTAAATCATTATGTCCATATCATTCCATATCTAACCACATTTTCTAACCATAACCATGCAAGCGAAACACAAAACAATTGACAAGGCTGAACCATGTCACTTCAGAGGTACAGGTTGCAGGCATTGATATATTAAGATACTAGATTCCATCCTTAATGGGATAAAGCATATTTTGTTTCAATTCAAGACTTACAACCATTTTAATTCCACCAACTTTCACATTAGTAAGATACCAAAGAACGAAATGCATTTCCAAAGGGAAAAGAGGCATACCCAGATCATTCTGCTGATTATTTTCATCAAAATCCTGCAATTAACCAACGATAAGGTTAGATTAAGAAAAGCAAAAAGCAGGTTAAAAAACTTCATTGAAAAGTATTCATGTATGAAGAAACAATTTGTTTAAAAAAATCGTCAATCTTTATTAACCAAGTAAAAGAGCCAGATGTAAAGCAGGATTCATACGTTGCTCAGGTAACTCATAATAATCAGGTGACAGTCTTCCATAAACAAAAAGAAGAAGAAGGCCTCAGATCAACAGCTCTAAAATACTCAGATCTTTTACCGCTGTATACTCGTTTAAAAGAAAAAAAACTAAAATCATAAGCAAGGTGTCAAACGATGCAAACTGTTCATCTAAATATATGCCTTCCAAGTTCATAATGCTACTTTGTCGAATCAATTTCTAGTTCCTACAACATCTTTGATTACGAGAAATCTCAGAAACCATAAAAACACGACATATCTTTCATCTAATTAGATAAATAATCAGTTTCTCAAAATGATACATCAAGGGTCATGAAGACCAAGACCCTTACCCTTACCACTTTAGCCAACGAGTTCCTACAACTTAAGCAAATAAAATAAAAATGGAGCTAAATAAAACATACCCAAACGTTCGGCATCGCAGATGGCAGATCTAGCCAAGAACTTCCACCGTTTGGCATCGCAGCTGGCAGATCTAGCGAAGAACTTCCACCATTCGGCATCGCAGATGGCAGAGAGGGAGATAGAGCAAATGAGAGACAGATTTCGGTAGGGGCTAGGGCATAGCACAGAGAGAGAGAGAGAGAGAGAGAGAGAGAGGAGAGCAGATGAGGCGTAGGGCATCGCCTCAACACAGACCAGAGAGAGAGAGAGTAGAGCAGAGAGAGGAGATAGAGCAATCTGAAGTGAACCCAGGGCGTCGGGGAGGGGAGGGGAGGGAGAGCGGCTAGGGCATGCATAAATTTACTTTTATATTAAACCCGGGTACCGGTTTTAAATCCGGTACCCGAGTTTTTAAACCGTATCCGGGCCGGATAGACCCGGATTTAAAGATATGGATACCGGCCCGGATTTATTCCGGGCCGGAACCCATAATCGGAATCCGGTTTTTCCGGATTCCGGATTGGGCCGGGTAAAATCCGGCCCATATGAACAGTCCTAGCCGGATGTTCATTCCCACGCACAGATTGCTAACACACGAAGCTGGTCTCACTCAAAAACAGTTTGAATTATAATTATGTGGTATAGCTTGGCACGAGATCTCAATGTGCTTGACTTCAAATTTTTCTCCTCCTGCTTAGAATAAGCACTTCTTTCACTATAATGGCTTTAACCACATCACGATTATTTGCACATTCTCTGGCAATTATTTATTATAAAAGCAAACAAAGTTACATTTTCAAGCTCTTACCAACACAGACAAACAAAACCATACTCAAGTACTTCTTCGACATGGATTAATTAACAACAAACCAAACATTAAACGAAAGCTTCGAGTTTGGAGGACATCTTGCTTAATCACCCGGAAATCTCAATGGGTTTGACCTCTGGCTTCTTTTCTTCTTCTTTAGGAACAGTCACAGTGAGCACTCCGTTCTCCATGTTAGCCTTGACATGATCCATCTTTGCATTTTCCGGCAGCCTGAACCTGCGTAGGAACTTCCCCTTGCTCCTCTCAATGCGGTGCCACTTGTCGTTCTTCTCCTCCTGTTCTTTGCTCCTCTCTCCGCTAATCTGCAGAATTCTGCCTTCTTCAACTTCCACTTTCACATCCTCTTTCTTGAGCCCCGGAAGGTCAGCTTTGAAAACATGGGCCTCGGGGGTCTCCTTCCAGTCGATTCGCAAGTTGGCCAATGCGGCAGTTTCGCTTGCTGAGGCTGGGACATTGGCAATGCCGGAGGCGAGGAGTCCATCGAAAGGATCCCAAATATCTAGAGAAAATGGATCAAACACATTAGTTCGGCGACCGCCAAAAATGCTAGGAATGAGCGACATGTCTTGAAACCTCGAGAGAATGTAAAGATAGCTTGAGAGTGAACTAAGTAATTAAAGATGGATGATCAATTTCGCGATGAACACCAGAGGGGCGGGAGCACTGCTTATATAGATGCTGAAAGAGGGTTCTGGATTCTCCATTAATAAAGATGGATGAAAATGGAAAAAGAATGAAACTTCTGGCATTCTCGTAAAGGTTCTCTTAACAGTCATCACGCGCGTAACCATCGATTGAGTAGAATTGCAAAACGAAATGAGTGGGTTCCATCCCTTTCTATAATGTTCTACCACCTTCCTCGTCGTAACCCCCGAAATAAATGTCTTCGTAATTACCAAAGAGAAGAAAAATGTACTGGGAAATAGAAAAATTAAACAAAAAAAAATGATGGGAGTGATTAAAAAAAAATATATATATATATATATATATCAAGGATAGAGAAAATTTACGATTTTTTTTATGTGTTATTTTATTTTAAATATTTTTTAATAAAAAACGTGACGTCAAGTTGTGAGATCGCGTTAATAATACAAAGTAAGCGGTATAACTGAAAAATATAACAACAATTCTCAATTAATTATTTTTTAAAAATTTTTTAAATTGATTTTAAAAAATAGAATGGGTTACTCACTAAAATATAAAAAACTGATTTCTTTTAAAAATAAAGAAAACAATTTTTAAAAAAAAATAGATGGTGGCTTGGGCTAACTTAAAAATGAATTGGCCCTTCAAGGTATCACGACCACCCCCAGTTTGTCAAAGGCATTCATCCGCTCGCCGTTGAGAAGTTTATTATTCAAAGAAAAAAAATATTTATAACTGTAAATTATAAAATTATTGTATAATTATTTTTAAAAAAATAAATAAAATATAAAATTTATATTTAAAAAATTAATTTTTTAATAATAGATCTCACTTTTTTTCATTTTTTTTTCTTTTAAAACAAGCTCTTTCAATTCAATTTGAATATTTTATTTTTCCATTTTTAGAGCAATAATTGAATAAATGAATCGGAGGGATAAAATTTTAACCAAATGACAGAACAGGTGACCACGGTCTAGTCTGGTCCAGTCCAGGGGTGTAAGTTTCTCGGTCCATCATTTTTGCCGGTTCAGTCCAATCCTTTTTTTTAAAAATTGATTAATAAAAAATTTATTTAAAATATTAAATTAAAATCAAGCGACTTATTAAATGAAAATTACAATACTATAACTAATAACTATACTAGTAGTATTACTAATATACTATATGTTAGTGATAAATTGATAAAACTATATTAAATAATACTCTATGTCTAACATATTAAGTTAACTATACTAATACTATTATAAATTTATACATATATTACAATTTATACTATAACTCTTATACTATGTTAATATATTAATATATACTAGTACTATATATTATAGTTATACATTAAAGAATATAAGACTTATGTAATATTGTGATATATTAATAATTAATTCCATACAATTATTTATATAAATAATAAATATAAATAGTAATATATAAATATATTTTTCATTCGGTCTAGACTGGGGTGAAAAACTTTTAAACCGAGACCGAACCAAATGAATTTGGTCCTATAGAAATTGGATTGGAATGGCCGGTCCAATCGGTTCTCCGATTTGGGCCAGCTGAATCTCACCCTTAAACGAAATGATTATCATGAAATTACCATTCGATTCTATTTTTCATAATAAATAAAATCTTATCTAGTATTTATTGGAATTGTAGGTTTTATTGCACGTAACTATCTTTCTCACTTGAATGCTCGTACTCAAGTCTAAGGAATATTTTGTATTAAATCTATCTTATTGTTATTTAAAAAAAAAAAACTATAAAGTTGTAAAGGAAATCTTCTTTTTAGGTTATATTACATGGGAAAATTTTCATTTAAGATTTGTGTAGACTAGGTCTTTTACAACCTTCAATAGAAAACTGAATGGTAAAATATACATACTCATACTTATCCCATAGGCTATAAAGATTTTGCAACCAGTTATTATCAACTAGATCATACTGCGCTAGTATTGAACTTCATTCCTATTCAAACTCATCAGACGTTATTGTCTCATAGATATAATGACGAAACTCTTTTTAAAAGTCCGGAAGCTTGTTATACACATGTATCAAATGTTTTGAAAATTTTGTAAAATATGCCAAAAGCGCAACCTATAAGTTGTATTTGGGAGTACCTCACTAATGACCTTCGCCATCGCCTTGTCATCATCAATAATTATGGTTAAATGGGCATGCCTAAGCATTGCCTCTTGTTATGTTCTCAATAACCACATATAGGATTCAACTGTTTCATTAATTAACAATGCACAATCAAATATTATAGTTTGGTGATGATGATTAACTCCTGAAAATGGCACAAATGGCATCTTATATATATTTGTCAAGTACATCGCATCCAATGTAACATCTCCAAGATATTGATATGCAACTCTTGATCTTGTATCTGCCCAAAAACAACTTTCTATACATTCATTCTCATCAACTTGCATGGAATACACAAACCCAGGTTTTTTACCCAGGTTTTTTATACTGTCGATCAAGAAAGTAGGCATACAACATTTGCGCATCTCCCTCTTCAAACAATTTCCTTCTTTTATTTCCCAAATAATTCTCAACGTCATTACCAATACATCCAATATTAAAACCACCACTTGAATCTTTACTCAACATCGACATTATCTTCCTTGTTCGTACACCGGATTCATTCAAAGTGATAATGCGTTTTTTTTTTTTTTTAACATGCATCTCTCATCTATGTCCACGAAGCAAATTAGTACTTCTCGATGTAAGTAGCTAATGGTGGTGTTCGTGGAAGAATTTGAATACTATCCACATTTCACCATCATTTTTTATACATATCGTTGTTTTACACCCAATATTTATCTGTTCATGAATTTTTTGTTCTTTTTGTTTTTTACTTTCACGCTAGAATCCTTCCCTTGAGTAAACATATCCTACTAGAATTAGTTTTCTATCCTCTTTTAATAATTGAGTATGGTTGATCTTCATTGCAAAACATTTTCTTCTTGCATACGCCTTGTAAAATGCTTGGGCATCTTCTACCTCATCAAACTCATTCCCAACAAATGACTCTAAAAGACCACTACCCAAATTGAAAATCGTATTTACTCCATCTCCCACATTAACTCAATCTTCCACATTCATTTCATCCTCCACCCCTTGATCTCGATCTTCCACATTCACTCCATCTCTCACATTTACACAATCTTCCACATTCATATCACATTGTTGTATTCCAATTTCTGCCTCAATACTATCATCTTCAACTTCTAGATAATTTCTACTCATTATTATCTCAACTTTATCACCATTCAAAGTTGACAGAAAATTCTTCATTAAAACATAAAACAATAACAAAAGTCATAATCTGTAGGTAAAAACAAGATAAAAACATAACAATTCTTTGAAATTAAAACCACGGATCATTACAAGAAAAAGAAGAAGAAGCATGCACCAACATTAGCTCCACCCCCTCATGCTAGGTTTTATTTATAATCTGTAGGTAAAAAAAGTATTGAAATTAAAACGGTCCCTAAATGATTGGAATTACAGTCTCAATTTACAATCCCTTTTCTCGATTTATTCAACTGCTGGAAGTTATTCTCCTCTATCTATCAAAAAAAAAAAAAAACAAGTTTCTTATCAAAACTTGTGCCACCGCAAATTAAAGTGAAGGATATAGAGTATGTTATTATTGGCGTTTCCTAGTCTAATATGGCTTCTTACATTGTTATGACTGCTCAGTTGATGTAGTGGCACCAACACTAGTCAGGCAATTTTCTAATCATATATTTTTCCTTTGTAACATTAACACTATTTATAACCTTATAGATTTGGTTTCTCTTTTACTGTCCTCCTCAAGAACATCAAAAGAGAAACAATAACATTTTTTTTATATAGATATATCCATAAATCCATAACATTTTACTTTAAACTTGAACCCATTACAACACTACATCACATCACCCATTACAAACGGGTTCAGAAAATGGGGTATTTAATTTGAGGTGGCACAAGTTATTAAAATAGGAAACAAAAGTGGACGAGAAAAGGGTTCAGCAAATGGCATTCAGTATTTAATCCCTCAAAATGGCTTATCAATTTCACATGCGGCAAATAATTATGTATAACGGAATGAAACACAAGATTTTCATGCTGCTTAATACAATCTGAAAATGCAAACCATGTACGTGTGATGACCGAAGGAGGGCGACTGGCGGTGTGACGGTATTGAGAGGTTCGCCGGGCTGATGGGCTGCGACTGGTGAAGGGTGAGACGACGGGATTGAGAGGTTCTCCGAGCTGATGGGCTGCGACGGGTGAAGGTTGCGACTAGCTAGAGATAGAAGTTGACTAAGATGGGCTAGAGAGATTCGTTGGGCTGAGACGGTGCGGCGGTGTCGAGTGCAGATGGGGTTGCTTGCGTCGGTGTGGAGTGCAGAGGCATTTTGCGGCAGTGTGGGTAGTAGGGGCTCAGGAGGGAGGGAGAGTATTTGATTTTACAATGTATTTGATTTTACTATTCTGTAATGTGGTTCATAGAATTAACATGAGGATTGCTGACGTGTTAAAATTTGATTCGTTGTTGTTTAACTCCTGAGAACGGCTTACTCGTTGGGAAGAGTCTCTGTAAAAGAGGAATAAATTGCGATTGGAAGGTGTAAAATAAAACAACATGAAGCAACCTCAATCAATAAAGTAAAGATGATCAAAGAAGGAGAGATGAAAAAATACTTCTGATATATTTCACTTGTACAGTACATCGAGTTACCTTCTATTTATATAAAATGAGAAAAACTAACTCTTAGTAAAAGACTAAAAAACAGAAAGGTAACTAAATTGAATGTTTATTTACAGTAAGGGGCTGAAATGTAACTTTACAACTCAACAATATTTGCAATAGTTCTCCTCAAGATGAATCATATATATTATGAACATTCTTCTTTGACAACAAAGAATGAAAAACAGTAGAGCCACAATTGGTAAGTAGAATCAGATATGGAATTTACAGAGGAAAGAATGGAATTTGAACTGGCTGAGGGTTGTTGCAGAAAATATAGACCAACTACTTTTCTACCATTCCCAATCATCTTCCATGAGGTAAGGCCATGTATATAACAAATCTTAAGCATAAAAATAAAACAACAATTCTGATCAGATGTAAGCTTAGTTACTGAAAGAAGATTATATGCAAAACTAGGAACACATAATACATCCTTTAGAACTAAGACATCTGATAAATGGACAGTCCCAAGATGCGTTACTGTAACATTTTCTCCATTTCGGTAGTTTAACAAATGTATTAGGAACTTGTGTAATTGTGGTGAAAATGGTTATAGAATGAACGATATGATCTATAGAACTTGTAACTATGATCCAAGTGCTAGAAATAAATGATGAATTATCATTTTGCATAGATGAGAAACTTGAATGACAAACTATTTTACCTGGAAGAGGAGGCAAATTATTTGGCTTGGATACGACACTAGCTATCTGATGATTGATTTTTGGTGGTTTAGTTGATTGTGGTCGAATTAATGCGAGTAGTTGCTAATACTCTTCTTGAGAAAAAGACATACAATTCTGATCAAAGGGTGTACTCAAGGGTTGAGTCATGACTTGGTTTGCTGATGAAACTTTCACTTTTTGTTTGAAACTTGGAGGATATCCATATAATTTGTAGCATTTGTTTACCGTGTGATTGGTCATTCCATAGTGAGTGCACAAAACTTTTTATCTTCTGTACTGCTATTTTCTAGGATTGATTTTTGAACCTTCAATTCTTTTATTCATGAAGACAACATTAGGTTCAAATCCTACTCTTCCCATGGAACCAACTTCTCTTTGTTTCTCTTCTTGAATGACTAAAGAGAAAACTTTGGTAATCAATGGTACGGGTTCCAATAATAAAATCATACCCCTAACATGTGCAGATTCCTCATTCAATCCCATAAGAAACATGATTACATGTTGACGTTGAAGATATTATTAAAACAGACGTGCAGTAGCACAAGTGCAATTTTTATATGTCCCACATGTACAATTAGGCATATGATTATAGTTCTTAAGTTCATTCCACAAACATTTGAACGTTCTATAATAGACACTGACCAAGGTTTGATCTTGAGATAAAGAGGAAAGTTCCTTTTGCAACTGAAAAAACCGTGGTCTATTACCTTGAGAAAACTGATTCTTTAACTTATCCCACATATCTTTAGCCATTTTTGCATAGACAATGGTTTCCCAAATATCTCTGGACATAGAATTGAGAATCCATGACAAAACCATGCTATTACATCAATCCCATTTAGCATATGAGGAATTTGTTTCAATTGGCAGAGTAATCACACCATTGATAAAAACCTACTTTATCATTGATCTACACCAACTATTGTAGTTGTCCCCTGTAAGGAGATTAGACACCAAAATCGAACTAGGCAAATCTCCATTTTGGAGATGATATAGACTAGAATCCTTTGTACTCAACGAAACAGAGGAGGTAGTCATTCTTGCAATGGAAAGAATGAATCTTGTAGTGAAATCGAAGCAAAACCCTAAGGTTTCCACTATTTATACTTCTGATACCATGAAGCAACTTCAATCAAGAAGTCAATATGATCGAAGAAGGAGAGATGAAATAATACTTCTAATATATTTCACTTGTACAGTACATCGAGTTACCTTCTATTTATACAAAATGTGAAAAACTAACTCTTAGTAAAAGACTAAAAAACATAAAGGTAACTAAATTGAATGTTTATTTACAACAAGGGGCTGAAATGTAATCTTACAACTTAATAGTATCTGCAATACAACAGGTGCTCTTGCATTGTTTTCTTGCAGATAAGCAGCTATTACACAAATTCAAATAAACGAATATATAGTAATGTAGTAAAATTGCTTTGTAAATTGTTGTAAAAAGAAAATGTCGATTATTAAGACAAGGATTTTACTCAGCTAATATATATATATATATATATATATATATATATATGAGTTTTAAGGTGTGTAAATTCCACACATTTCCTTTAAAAAAGGTGGGATCCACCATTAACATAAAAAAATCTATGTAAATATCAAATTTACTTACTTTTTTTTAAATAGAGTTCGCGGGATTTATATACTCACAGACTGCAAATATAATTTTTCTTTTAGAAAAATGTGAAGTTTACTATTAAAAAATAAATTTTTTCATATAGATGTTATATTTATCTATTTTTATAAAATAAAGTGCATAAAACTTAGGTACTCGAAGACTATATAAATTATTTTCCTTCTTATTTACTAGAACCGCGTATGCTTGCACGACTAATGGTTTTAAAACAAGTGGACATGTGCAACTGCAGAAACACGAGAGCCAAGAATTAAGATAGATAACCCCAAAATCTGAAAATGTAGTGGCCCATGTCTGGCATTATATAATTTTCTTGGGCCTAATAATGGCAAATTGTTAGCTTGTATCATGACATGAAATTATGAAGCCAGCCCAGCTGCCAAATTTGTTTGGGCTTCGAATATTTAGCAAGTGTATTCCAAAGCCTATAAGAATGAGCTAGAACGTGTATACTTTGTGATGGGTCTCTGTTTAAATCTTTGGAAAATACTCAAGTTAGGAAAGTATTATGTAAAAATAATCTTATAAATTGATATGATTAGACGTGGTTTATCAGATTATAAAGTTATTTTTATTATAAAATAGATTTAACGGATTAGATGAAGTCATACCAATTTATAGGATTACTTTTATGTAATTCTTTTATAGATTTACCAGTCTAAATCTTTATAAGAAGCTCGGATTGTTTTATTATTTTCCTTTACTTTTGTAGTGACATATTGCGACGTTTGGTACGTACTTATAAATGTGAAAGATACAACGTCAGCTATCAAAGTAATGCCATATAAATTCATGTCCCACATATTTTGTTTGGTCTAATCTCCATCTGAAAAAGTTAATGCAATTTTTGTCATCAATGCTCCTAAATTCTAATTATACGAAGCTTGACAGACACATCTCTACCTCTCATTATTATCTTCGCCTACGTACATAGCTTCAAGAAACTATCCATCTTCAAAAATATCTCCCAACAGCAAAACTTTGAAAACTTATCCAACTCCAATCCAATCCCCTAACAACCCACCTTTTATAAATGAGAAATGATACTTGCAGTTGTTCGTTACGTAATTACTTTAAAAAAGTGAATAAATATAAGATCCACATGAAAAGAATTAATTTTTTAAAAATAGACTATATTCTTTTTCAAAATAATTATATAATGTTTATACATTTCAATATATTCTCATCTTTTTAGGCTACGAAGCAAAGCATAAGGTTTCCTAATTCTACAAGCATTTAAATATATTCTCTATTCTCTATAGAGAGAGAGAGAGAGAGAGAGAAATATAAATTATAAGACTATTTTGTATAGTAGCAAAAAAAGCATCCGAGATAGATATTTGAAGGCTAATATGTGCTGGCACTAGATCTAAGTTTCAGCAGCAATCATTTGACACGCCAGTGATTAAAATTTGGAGAAATGATATTTGTAGTTATAGGATATGTAAGCACCACTCGTTCTCTTTGAAAAAGATTAATTTTTTAATAATAAATCTTACGTTTTTTTTTTTTTAAGTGTAAGAAATTTGCATACTCTAAGACTCATGTATCTTTTTTTTTATTCGATGGGAAATAGGCTTCATTCATTCATGAAAGTGAAGTTATAGTTTTGACCTGATATATATAGAAAAATTCCCAAATTATGAGCCAACTACTCACGTTTGGGGCTCCACTAGGGATGTAAAAAAAAAACTAGTGAACAGGTAAATTAGACTGGGATTTGGTCTGGTACCGGTTTTATTTTTCTTAAAATCGGTCAAACTTGGTCTAGTTCTGGTTTCTCTTTTCTTAAGACCGGACCGGACCAATTCATATATATTTTTTAATTTTTTATATTATATATAATTTTTATATATAATATATAATTATATATAAAATAATTTTGTATTATAAAATTACTAATTAATATAATATTAAATTTTAAAATCTTATATCACTATAGTCTATTATATTAATAGTTATACTAATATTATATAGTGCATATTAATAGTTATACTAATACTATATTACTGTGCTTTCATCCTAAGCAGGCTTATCATTGACAATGTCATGGTTGCTTATGAAACTTTGCATACCATGAAAACAGGGCAAAAGGGGAGGGTTGGAAGTATGGCTTTGAAACTGTACGTCTCCAAAGCCTATAACAGAATTGAATGGGGATTTTTGGAGGGTGTGATGAGGAAGCTAGGTTTTGGGGAAAATTGGATTAAATTGGTTATGGATTGTGCTACTTTAGTAACATATTCAGTTTTAGTTAATGGACAGCCAGGTAGTATTATAAAGCCATCAAGGGGAATTCGTCAAAGAGATCCTATCTCTCCATATTTGTTCATTCTATGTGTTGAGGGTTTGAGCTCTCTTGTTGATGTGGTTGAAAGAAATGGTGATATTAGGGGGGTTGATGTAACCAGAGAAGGGCATAAGAGTGAATCATTTACTCTTTGCTGATGATTTTGTTATTTTTGGAAGAGCAAAGTTGACAGAGTGGTTTAAAATTCAAAAGCTTTTAAGCACTTATGAGAGGACCTCGGGTCAGTGATTAAATAGACAAAAAACTACCATTATTTTTAGCTCTAATACCCCTATTGATGGGCCCAAGGTGGAGCGAGTCGATTGGGGTTCACATCACTTATGGCTGTAAGAAGGCAGATTCAGAAAGTGGCAGGGGTAGCTGTCTGTGACAATTTTGAGAAATATCTTGGCCTCCCTTCTATTGTTGGTAGGTCAAGGTATAAAGCATTCAAGCACTTAAAGGAAAGAGTATGGATGAAAGTTAATAACTAGAAGAATAATTTTCTCTCATAAGCAGGGAAGGAAGTCTTGTTAAAAGCTGTTGTACAGGCAATACCAACTTATTCAATGAGTGTTTTTATGTTACCATGAAGCAACTTCAATCAAGAAGTCAATATGATCGAAGAAGGAGAGATGAAATAATACTTCTAATATATTTCACTTGTACAGTACATCGAGTTACCTTCTATTTATACCAAATGTGAAAAACTAACTCTTAGTAAAAGACTAAAAAACATAAAGGTAACTAAATTGAATGTTTATTTACAATATGGGGCTGAAATGTAACCTTACAACTTAATAGTATATGCAATACAACAGGTGCTCTCGCATTGTTTTCTTGCAGATAAGCAGCTATTACACAAATTCAAATAAACGAATATATAGTAATGTAGTAAAATTGCTTTGTAAATTGTTGTAAAAAGAAAATGTCGATTATTAAGACAAGGATTTTACTCAACTAAAGAAAAAATATGAGTTTTAAGGTGTGCAAATTCCATACATTCCCTTTGAAAAAGGTGGGATCCATCATTAACAAAAAAAAAATCAATGTAAATATCAAATTTATATACTTTTTTTTAAATAGAGTGCGCATGATTTATATTCTTAGACTCCAAATATAATTTATAATTTAGAAAAATGTGGAGCTTATTGTTAAAAAATAAATTTTTTGATATAGATGTTATATTTATCTATTTTTATAAAATAAAGTACATAAAACTAAGGTGCTCGAAGACTATATAAAGCATTTTCCTTCTTATTTAGTAGAACCGCATATGCTTGCAAGAGTAGCACGACTAATGGTTTTAAAACAAGTGGACATGTGCAACCTTCAGAGACACGAGAGCCGAAAGAATTAAGATAGATAACCCCAAAATCTGAAAATGTAGTGGGCCATGTCAGGCATTATATAATTTTTTTGGGCCTAATAATGGCAAATTGTTAGCTTGTATCATGACATGAAATTATGAAGCAGCCCAGCTGCCCAATTTGTTTGGGCTCGGAATATTTAACAAGTGTATTCCAAAGCCTATAAGAATGAGCTAGAACGTGCATACTTTGTGATGGGTCTCTGTTTAATTCTTTGGAAAATATTCAAGTTATAAATTGATTATATAAAAATAATCTCATAAATTAATGTGTTTTAATTTGATTCATTAGATTTAAAATTATTTATATTATAAAATAAATTTAACAGATCAGATAAAGTCACACCAGTTTATAAGATTACTTTTATGTAATTCTTTTATAAATTTACCAGTATTCTGAATCTTTATAAGAAGCTCATATTGTTCTATTATTTTCCTTTATTTTTGTAGTGATATATTGTGACGTTTGGTACGTACTTATAAATGTGAAAGATACAACGTCAGCTATCAAAATAACGCCATATAAATTCATGTCCCACACATTTTGTTTGGTCTAATCTCCATCTGAAAAAGTTAATGCAATTTTTGTCATGAATGCGCCTAAATTCTAATTATACGAAGCTTGACAGACATATCTCTACCTCTCATTATTATCTTCGCCTACGTACATACCTTCAAGCAACTATCTATCTTCAAAAATATCTCCCAACAGCAAAACTTTGAAAACTTATCCAACTCCACTCGAATCCCCTAACAACCCACTTTTTAAAAATGAGAAATAATACTTGCAGTCGTGCATTACGTAATTACTTTAAAAAAAATAAATAAATATATGATCCACGTGAAAAGAATAAATTTTTTAAAAGTAAACCATATTTTTTTTTAAAGCGATTGTATAGTACTGTTTATGCACTTCAATATATTCTCATCTTTTTAGGCTACGAAGCAAAGCATAAGGTTTCATAATTCTACAAGCACTTAAATATATTCTCTATTCTCTATAGAGAGCGAGAGAGATATAAAATATAAGACTATTTTGTATAGTAGCAAAAAAAAAGCATCCGAGATAGATATTTGAAGGCTAATCTGTGCTGGCACTAGATCTAAGTTTCAACGTTCATTTGACACGCCAGTGATAATTACAATTTAGATAAATGATATTTGTAGTTATAAGGTGTGTAAACACCGCTAATTATTTTTTAAAAAAATTAATTTTTTAATAATAAATCTTATATTTTTTTAAAAGAAGTGTAAGAAATTTACACTCTAAGACTCGTGTATCTTTTTATTTTTATTATTCGATGGGAAATAGGCTTCATTCATTTATGAAAGTGAATTTATAGTTTTGACCTAATATATATAGAAAAATTTCCAGATTACGAGCCAACTACTCACGTTTGGGACTCTACTAGGGGTGTAAAAAAAAAAACCAATGAACGGGTAAATTAGACCGGGGTTTGGTTCGATACCAGTTTTATTTTTCTTAAAACTAGTCAAGCTTGGTCTGGTTCTGGTTTCTCCTTTTTTAAAATTGGACTGGACTGGACTGATTCATATATATATATATATTTTTTTAATTTTTTATATTATATATAATTTTTATATATAATATATAATTATATATAAAATAATTTTGTATTATAAAATTACTAATTAATATACTATTGAATTTTAAAATCTTATATCACTATAGTTTATTGTATTAATAGTTATACTAATACTGTATCATTATATATTATAATATCCTATAATGTATCAAAATATTAAATTATATATTATAATATATCACTATAGTCTATAATACAATTATAATATATATTATAATATACTACAATATATTATCACTATAGGATTATATGTTATAATATACTATACTATATAATATTGTATATAATATATATAATAAAGTATATTAAAACTAGAAAACTGGATCGAACCGGACTAGTTACACCCCTAGGCTCCACCAATACACAAATTCCTTTCTGACTGATATGGTTTTAACTTCTATAGACCTCTACAAATAAACCGTCTGCGAGACAACAATCTGCCTAAAGCAGAGATTTCATACCCTACCTTCTAAAGGAGGGGATGACTTTTACTCTATAGACAAAATGTCCAAGAGACTATTTCTTTTTTATTTTTATCTAAATAAAAGGAAATAATAATAAACGTAAAGATAGATGTGAAAATGACGAATTACAACTTAGATGTACTCCAGTAGACTTCGAAACTAGCCATACGAACTAGGACGCCTCCGGTGTATGGGAAAAACTATAGATCAGCATTTTCAGTTTGAAGGAAAGCAAAAACATGAAACAAATAAATTGTGGTAGCGCATAAGGGGTACGTGCCATGCTAGGAGTAGGCAGACAGTCAAGTCTGAAGAAATTGAGGTCCCTAATCGCAGAAACATCATGTGTGGCAGCAATAGGAGCTTTCCGATACGGTGGCGTGTGGATCTCATGTGCGCTTTAACCCGCCCATGAGACTCACGTGTGTTCTGTTCGACGAAAATGTTCAGCTGTCTGAAGGATCGATGGCATATGAATCCTACAGTGGGGTACGTGTTGGTTTCTGGGCTTTGAAAAATAGTAGATCGGCATATCGCCATACTTTTAATGAAAAAACCAGAAAAAAACTGCAAAATAAAAGTTCACACATGTTCTGGTCTGACATTATAGTTATTGTATTTGAGTTTTGTAACTTACAAATGGGTTATAATATTATACCTTACATTGCTTAAAAAAAAATTGACATTACTAAAAGTTAAAAAAGGAGGTGAGAGAGTAGAGATGAAATAAATAAGAGAAATTGAATTTGTAAGAAGGAAGCATTCTTTATCAACCGTTTGTTGTGGGTATATAATATTTTATTGTTGGAGAAAAGGTAAATTTTTGTGTATTATTATATTCATATATTCCCCACACACACTATTTAGGAACCGTACTATACGTTACAATAACCTATATTTTTTACTGTTGGGGAATAGGTTTTCTATGTCTAGTTGATGTGAGCGAGCCCACCTTAGAATCAGTGCTACTATATGTAGCCTTTTATAATCTCGCCTCTAAAAAGCCGTCAGCTTTTTTCCAATCTCTCAACTTTTTTTTTATTGGCTAAGTGGGGATTCCGTATATGGAACTTTCCAAATACCGAAACTACCCTTTTTGTTCCCAAAAATAAAGAAAAAAAAGAAAAAGAAATTATAATCTATAAGACTCATGTCAACGCTAAATTTTGCACTATATTATCGTGCTGTTTTTCTTTCCCTCCAGATAAATCATTACCTTGGACGTTTATGGAGGAGAAATGTTTTAGTTAAAAAGAAAAATTTATAAAAATAAATATATAAATTAATATGTTTTGATGTGATATGTTAATTTATAAAATTATTTTTATTATAAAATATATATAACGTATTATATGAAATCATGACAATTTATAAATTCACGTAAATGAGGAATATTTTTATAGTTATAACACTTATTTTAAAAGAATAAGAAAATTATAAGGGTGGAATCTTTAAACATAAATATCTTTGGAGGCAAGTAAAACAAAAACAAGGGAGTTACAAAAATAAAGAATGATAAATACACGTCATTTTTTTTATAATATTTTACATAATTATGTTTTAAAATGAGTGATATTTATGTAAAATATTTTATAAAAGTATCTTTAATTTATAAAAACACTTTCAGTTTAAAATATATGTTGTAAAATATATTGTGCGGGTATTATTATCTTTCTAAATATTGTATAATATAATATGATTTGTAATATTTAAATTTAAAATTATCTTTTTATTATGTCACTTAAATGATCATGTATAATGTAAAAGTTTTTAAATTGAATTAACTTTACTCTTATATAAATCATATGGTAGAGAATTTTTTGATACAAATGGGGTATCCAATGAAAATAACTCTCGTGAAAACGAGAGAATGGAATGCAGCACGTAGAGTCGATATACAGAGTAGGGACCACTGTTAGATGATTTGGATCTACAATGGACAATGTATAAGCCGATGCAAAAAGTCTTTTGATTGCTTTCCCTAAAATTTAAGGCAAGGATATTTGTAAAGGATGCCATTTGGACAATGTACAAGGCGATGCACCGACGATATGATTGGAATGCAAGAGGCTAACCGTAACGAGAAGATAAGATAATTTTGTTAATAATAATTAAATAATAGTGAAATAATTTAAGTTTAATTAAATTATTAAAATTTAGAAAATGAAAGAAAAAAATAGAATAAAATATTATAAAGTTAAAATATTATTAGAATATAATTTTTTTAAATTATTTTTATTTTTTGATTTGAAAAAATCGAATTGTCTTTAGTGTTTTGATTGGACGTTTGAAAAAGTTATAATGATTAGATGAAATAGTTAAGTATTTAGATATTGAGTTGAGATAACAAATCTCAACATTGAGGTGAGATGATATCAACTAATTAACATCCAAACTAGTTCTAAGCAAGGGTCTTAAGTCCCTTATTTAAGATTCTTGTTAATGAATAAAAATGTTATTATAATCAAGCTTAGATTACAAAAATACAAATCCATAATATCTCATGAGAAATATGCATAATCTAAGGTCTTTATACCATACACTATCCATATGACATAATTTGATTTGTAAAATTTAAATTTTAAAATTTATCTTCTAGATTAAATTATAACACATAGATAGTATGTGGTGTAGAGTTTCGTAATAGCATAATCGAATATCTCATATTGAAAAATTCTACATGGCAACCTTCCACCACACACCTGATTTTATTTTTTAATCTCTCAATAAGTGTATGGTATAGGATTACTGAGTAGAATAACTCTTCTCATATCTCATGTTTCCATGGCCTGCACAACCTTTTTATAATTACAAGTCGAGAAAATTTGAGATTAAAGATGTTAAATTTAATCTTTCTATTATTCTTTTTCTCTTTTGATGGTACGTTATTTATTTTAATTAATTGTATTTTGAAAAGAAATACGTACTAATTTGTAATGGAAAGAGGATGCAAATAAAGAACACGTATATAATATAACCCGCTCCATCAAACATGTTCCTAATTAAGAGGAGCGGGTCCATGCATGGTCGATAAGAAGATTTGATAATTAATGTCTTGTACACACTACACACAATCATAAGACATTTAATCAATTTATAATATTAGTAAATTAATCTTGTTTAATTAGGCTCATTATTTCATTAGATGCGCCTTTACTTTACAAACCATGTGACACCGTTTCATAATCTGGTCCCATCGTTTGGTCTGTCTCCCCAAAATAATAATAATAATAATAATTATTATTATTATTATTTAAAACGCTTACTAATAAAAGATTTTACAGCCACCGACGCCTTGTCACTCTTGTTCCCCGTAAGCATGTCTAGAGTACTAGTAAGAATCTTTCTTTATTTGCTCTGAATAAAAAAACAAGAGAAATTTTTTTATTCCTCACACTAGTAAGTAATTCGAAAATAATGGTGATTTTTTTTTTTTGGTGACAATTGAAGTGTTAGAAGTTAGATCTATACATAAATTTTATATTAAAGAAAAAGGAATTTTACTATATGATATATTGCATCAAATAACATTAATTTATAACCTTTTTTTTTTTTTTGGGTATAAGATCTTTATAGAATTCAAGCATTTTTCATGATTCAATATTATTCACTCTTCATTTAAATCAACGAGACAAGTCATTAATCCATTTGAAGAAGATTGTTAAGCTGAAATCACATTCATGACAAGTCATTAACCCATATAACTTTACATTCAAATAAATATATGTGTATACATATATATCACAATATCGTAGAAATTATTTAAAATAAGTTGGAGAAAACTCAAAGAACTCTTAGCTTGCGTTTGAATATAAGAATATAGATTTACATTTCAAAATCTAAGATTTATAAAAGCTTAAAATCTTAGTTGGTTTTGGTGCAAATCTATATCCAAATTTTAATATATGAGCATGTCTAGCCAACTTATGGATTATAAAAACCTAATTAATCTAAATTCTTTTCCACAAATCCCATCATTTTTAATAATTATGCTATTTGGCCATAACAAGTTTACTATTCAGATTACAGAACCGCTAGGTGCAGTCGGCATATGCAAATAGCACGTAAGCGGATTTACGAAAGGAATAAAAAAAAAAGGTGAAGGACAAAAACATACGTCTCTCTTTATTTTTCTTCTCTTTCGTCTCTCGTTTTTTTTTCCTAATCTCTTTCTCTCTTTCTCTTTCTTCTTTGCTTCTTTCTCGTCTCTCTGTTTTTTTTTTCCTAGTCTCTTTCTCATCCCTGGGTCGCAAAATCTAGCCCGTTTCCTTCCTTTTTTTTTCCCTTCTTCTTAACTCATCTCTCTCTCTCTCTACTTTTTCTTTCTTTAAGTCTGAGTTGGCCATGGGAGCAAAAGATGAGTGCGGCGTTCAGAATGCCTAAAAATACACCAAGAAAGAAGAGATGCACGTTTGTTGTTAAATGACCATAAATGTTATAGTAGAATAAATACAAATTATTTTTATTGTCTTGCTCTGTATGGCTTAGTTGCATACCTTAAATTGGATTCAATGCTTAGTCTTGTTTAACTAGTTTTAGGTACGGCTCTGTTTTGATGGGAAATGGGCTTGCTAACTTCAAATCTATCATGAGAGCATTATTCGTTCTGATAGTAACAATATTAGTCATGGGTGAGACATTGGCTAATAGCTATGGCCCCAGATCTCTCGAAGGGAAACCAAATGGTGATATCAGTCTTTGAAGTGATGGACATAAAGAAAGCCAACTAGATGATGGGTGGTATGGGAGAAAGCTAACGTTAAGCATAGTCTGCGAGTTTGTATAAACACTTGAAATTGATTAAAAGAAGAGAAGAGAGACAACTTTGACGAAATTGATAGAGAGAGAATGAAAGAGAGAGGAAAAATATGTATTAAATATTGAATAAAAAATATTATAAAGTTAAAATATGGTAAAAATATAGTTTTATAATATTATTTTTATTTGAGAATTTGAAAAAGTTTGAATTGTTTTTTATTTGAAAGTTTGAAAAAGTTGTAATAATTAGTTTAAAAATTTTTTTATTTAAATTATATTTAAAAATAAAATGAGATGAGATGAAATGAGATCAAATAAAAATTTTAAGTCTCATTTGAACCCCAAACCTGCCTAAGTGCAAAGTGATCGATACAAATGGACGGATACTTTACTTTGGCTGAGACGTTAATTAGGTTCCAAGTGATTCCTCACAAACAAACAAAGACGGGTAGTAGGTAGTTAAATTGGTTATTCGGATGTTCTCTCAATGTAGTCAATACTGGAAGAAGATATTGCTTTTTTTTTCCAATCAGATTTTTGTCCTTCCAAAATATGTGTACTCTTAGGAGAAATGGACATGGCTTACTTTAGATGCACTTCATTCATAATTCCAACGGGGAAAAAAACAACACATAATACTAAATAAATGAACTCTAATGACAAGGCTTGATGGATTTACACGTGTGAAATATGGACAGATCTAGTTTCTCAGCGTTACTTATAATATTTATTTATTTTAATGCAAATTTAATAAAAAATATTAAACATTCATTAATGTTGTTATAAATCGTTAAAAACTCATTAAATATTATTAATTAATGATACATGCACAATTATTTTTTATAATTTTTATATAATTATGTTTTAAAATGAGGATATTTATATAAATTGATATTATTTTTATAAATTATTTTATAAAAATACTCATAATTTAAAGAGAAAATATATTTATAACTATGAATTGTGCAACCGTCTCGTAATCGTTTTGAAAAAAATAAATAAAATATGAGACTCACATGAAAAAAATAAATATTTTAATAATAGATTCTACTCTTTTTCAAAGCGATTATGCGATGTTTACCTACTTAATTTATTTTATAATTATATTAAATATTTAAAAAAGTTATATATATCTATATTTTTTTTATTATTAAACTAAAGAGAAATTTTATTTACAATCTCTAATTGGAGACTGTATGTATATATCTTTTATTAAATAATTAGGAAAGATATTTTTATAATTTTAAAAAATTTTAAAATAAAATTTTATTTAGAGTCTCCATTTGAAACTGCACGTAGAGTGCTAAACCAAAAGCATATTCGTCTAACAGAAAACGACGCAGTTTATACTTTTTGTGATGTTACGCAATGTCATGTCGTTTAGGATACCAGATAAGAAATAGTGGCCACTGACAAAATAACAGTCATATAGAGTCGATTGCTGAAACAAAGCTGACTTGGTATGCCCTCTCCTGTAGCCCACTTTAATTATTATTTATTTATTTTTTATTTGAAGGAGTAAATGCCTAAAGGAAAATTCAAATAGTCAAATACAACAAATTTTGTTAGTTTTAGTGGAGCTTGAGCAGATAGAACAAGTTTTTTTAATCTTAATTTGGAATTATATTATAAGCATCTATATATATATATATATGCGAATATAATGTTTTTTAACTATTCAATTTCTATATACTAAAGTAAAAATAATATACAAAATTAAGAAGTAAGAAATTATATGATTTTTAAAAGTTCATGCACACTTTACAAACTCGAAAGAAAAATTTTTAAATTGAAAAAGAAAAATTAGAAAAAAAAAATTATATGTACATATGAATTTTCATCAAATTTGTAATGAAAAAAAAATATGGATGAGCGAGGAAACGTACCCAATATTAGTATTAAATGAGTTCTGCTTTATATAATTATTTTTATATATATTTTATATAATTTATTAATATGATTAGTCAAAATAATTATTTTATATTAAAAAATATATAACCCACCGTATTAGTAAAGTGCATAAATACAATCACTAATAGAATTGTTGGTATCAAATAATGAGTAACGTTAGTAATAAATTCAAAATAGATAAGTTAGTGCAAATCATTTATAAAGAAATAGATCCTATTAATAAAAAATAATTTTCCTTACAATTTTTTAAAATGAGATCTACTATTTTATAAAAACTTGCACAAAAATTACTAACTAAAACTTGAGTTTTACTACGTATCAATAAAGTCGCGTACGAATTTACGTATCAATACCGATTCATTCATATTCAAAATTTAAATTGGTACTATTTTTAATAAAATCTATTTTTTGATAAATTATATTAGTTTAATATATATATTAATATACAATTATATTTACAACTAGACTTTTCCATTAAAATTTATACAAATGGTCTCTCTTGAATAATATACCATTCCCCATAAAAACATAATAACCTTAATAATTCAAACGGTTTATAATAAAATAGAAGAATGAAGTGTACGGCTGAGATCTATCCAGAGCCTCTTTGAATAATCACTCTAGACGTGTAAACAGGGCTTGCTCGTCTACGACCCACTGACCCAGTGGGTCTACGGCCCTGTATGCGGAATCTAATAAAACTACCCGAGAAATATCTGACTGCTACCCGAAATCAGTCCCTGCCTGCCCCTCACTGACACGGTCAGCTGCCCGATTCATCTTCTTCTTCTCTCTCTCTCTGAAGAGACTGAAGGCTCTCTTCGTTTACAGGACTTATAAATGTGAGCTCTACACAGAGAGAACAAACGAGGCCACCACCTCTGGAGGAACGTGGCGCAGCTTAGAGGTGGAGAGCCTCGTCGGTGAAATGCGCTCACAAGTATAGATATATAGAGAGAGATAGAGAGGGAGGGAGAAAGAGGAATATGGGTCAGGGACTGAGTTGCGCAGCGAGTCCCGAGCACGGGCTCTTCAGGGCAGTGCAAGCTGGGGACTTGAAAACTGTGGAGGCTCTGCTGGAGAGAAACCCGGCTCTCTTGCATCATACCACTGTCTACGATCGCCACTCTGCGCTTCACGTAGCGGCCGCCAATGGCCAGATCGAGGTGGGTGCTGTTCCTTTTCAAGAGGTCTCCCGTTCTGTGACTTTTCAGGGTTCTGACTCCTGGGGTTTTTCTGTGCGGGTGAAGTTGAATGCCGTTCTATTCATTCTTCTGGGTTAGTTTGTTGATTTGTGTTTCCCCGTTTTGAATACGTTGCAGATTTTGTCCATGCTTTTGGATCGATCTGTAAATCCAGACGCCTTGAATCGTCAAAAGCAGGTAAGAGTTCGTATTTACTTCATGTTTATTTTTGTGACGAATGTGATCTTGTGATGTCTTTTCTTTTTTTGCTTCGAAGTGACTGATCTTGTGGTTAAGTTATCTTCATTTATGCCTCCTCTAATTCTCGTTTTGATTTATTGATTTGAAACTTTTCAGACTCCGCTTATGTTAGCTGTAATGCACGGCAATATCTCATGCGTAAGAAGGCTCCTTGAAGCTGGAGCTAATGTCTGTAAAGTTTCCAATTTAGAATTTCAGATTTTTCTTTCATTTATTGGAGCTGAGATTTGAAGATTGATATAGACAATCTTAACTTCAGATATTGATGTTTGATTCCCTTAACCGAAGAACCTGTTTGCACTATGCTGCTCACTACGGCCACGCCGATTGCCTTAAAGCAATTCTTTCTGCTGCTCAATCTAGTACTGTTGCTGTTTCTTGGTTGGTCTCTTTTTGTGAATTGATTTGGTGCGCTCCCTGGTTTGATTTGACATATGAATTTTCGATAATGATACTTATGGTAATTTGATTGTTGTAGGGGATTTGCACGTTTTGTGAATATTAGAGATGCAAGGGGAGCAACACCACTGCACTTAGCAGCTCGTCAAAGACGGCCTGAATGCGTACATATTCTGCTAGACAGTGGAGCTCTTGTTTGTGCTTCCACTGGCGGATACGGGTAATAGTTACAGTGAAGTAAATCGGTAATAATTCATGATGTTCATTTGTTTTGTGGATTGATATATTGCTGTTTACAGCTTCCCGGGAAGTACTCCTCTTCATCTTGCTGCCAGAGGGGGATCTCTTGATTGCATCCGTGAGTTGTTAGCATGGGGTGCGGATCGTTTTCAAAGAGATGCATCTGGGTATGATTAATTTTCTTCTTAATTTGAACCAAAACGTACTTAGTTTATCAGTGTATCCGCTGAAAGTTTAATAATATGCTCAGATTTCTGGTATCAATTAATCTAACATACTCTCACTAATAATTTTTGGCTTATCTTGTGTGTATGTTTTTGTGTATATATATTGAAGAATTATCTTGAATATGGGCGATCTATTGAAATCTTGTGAAAATTTTGGACTTGAAAAAATAGGGCTATTGCAGTAAACACCCCATCTATGAAATAGTTAAATTTGGAAATATTTGCATTTTTAGAAGATTCTTAATTTTATCATACATCCAATGTTTTGCTGACCATTCTATGGATTTAAACCAGCGATATTATTTTTTGGTCACAGAAGTGCTATTCATTTTTGGCTCAACTTGATATTCTAAAAAGGATAATGGAACTATTTGTTTCATTGCCATATATTCACAGGAGGATACCGTATGTGGTTGCTTTGAAGCGCAAGCATGGAGCATGTGCAGCCCTGCTAAATCCTTCATCCGCAGAGCCTCTTGTCTGGCCATCACCTTTGAAGTTCATCGGTGAGCTTAATCAGGAGGCAAAAGCTCTGTTAGAACAGGCCTTGATGGAGGCAAACAAAGAGAGGGAGAAGACCATCTTAAAGGGAACTGCATACTCTCTTCCGTCTCCATCTTCATCACATTCTGATATTGGGGTGGAGGATAACATTTCTGAGGTAATGTTTCTCCCCATACTTGTAGAAATGCTTACTTGACTTTGATACTTTTTCTTAATTTAATCAGAACTTATAAAATTTGAATTTCTTGAGGCGCTGTAAATTTCGAATAGGAAATGAAGAAACATTATTCAGACAATATCAAAATCAAAAAAACATATGGAAGTTTTTGAAATTCAAAACCATGATTTTGAATTCACAATTTATATTACGATAACAAACATTTCAAAGCTGAGCAAAGATGTTTAGAAGTGCAGTTTAATTTATGATCTGACATATGAACTGAACTGCTAGTATTCCGATGAAAATTTTCTGAAGCCTTACTTGGGGATACATGCATACTCCTTGCTTTATATGCACTATTTGGCGCATGCTTCCCTATTTCGAGGTGTTGAATTTCAAGTTGGCATCTTACTTGCATTTATAATATTGATTATCGATTTGCTTTTGAGCAAAAATTAATATTTTGGTCCTGGTCCAAATTATGTTCCTTAACCTAATCAGAGAGACTGGAAGATTTGCAGTCTTTTTTGTTTTTTTACACCATTGTCTGAAGCAGAGTCCCCTGCATTCTAGGCAAATCTGAAACCTATCTCAATTTGAAGCCTTGTTCCAATTATTAACTTAGTTGCTAGTATTCTATTCTGCCAATGTGAGTTTTTAAAAACCATATCTCCTGCTAATTAGTAATTACATGATCCATTAAGAGATACGGATTGTTGCAAATATGGATTTGATGTATTCAGTGCGACAATTATTCTTCAGGCCAGCGACACCGAGCTATGCTGCATATGCTTTGAGCAGGTGTGCACAATTGAAGTCCAAGATTGTGGACACCAAATGTGTGCACATTGCACTCTAGCGCTTTGCTGCCACAACAAACCCAACCCAACCACAGCATGCCTAACCCCGCCAGTTTGCCCATTTTGCCGAAGTACAATTGCCAGACTGGTGGTAGCAAAGATAAAAAGTTACGAAGACAGTGAACGAGGTATTGGTGATATGAGTTCTTCCAAGTTAAGAAAGTCAAGGAAGTCCCAGAACTTAAGTGAGGGAAGCAGCAGCTTTAAGGGCTTAGCCTCAATGGGGGGACCATTTGGAAAGATGGGTGGCTGGAACTCTGGACGGATTGCTGCTGAAAATGAGTGGGTTGATAAGCCTTGATGTCGGCAGGAGTTTTTAGCAATCAACAGATTTCATTTGGTGATCAACGCCATCACTACCACCCATTCGTATGTATAGATAGAAATCCATATGTTTTTGTAGATTTGGGAAATAAGCAAAGTGAGTTGCAGTTTGGGTTGGTAAGCTTTGTTGTGTGCGTCAAGTTGTAATATTTCTATTACTTGGGATTGAAGAAGTATCGATGATCTTTGAGAGGGTCTCCCTAACACCCGAATTGGTTAAAAAAAAGGAAATTCCTTTTCCTTAAATGTAGAATTCAACATTCTGCAGTGGCTGCCACTTTGGGATAATTGGACTGCTACACAACCCCTTGGAAAGGGTCAAGGAAGGATGTGAATGAGTTTCGGGGGTTTTTGACCCCACTAAGCCACTCTTTCTTTTGAAAGATTTATGTCATATAGTTCTTATATTTTATCTGCAGAAAATTGAATAATAAACTACAAAGAGAAAATGCCTGTTTGGCTGTTGGTTGTCATGTGATGTGATCATGTCTCTCCCTTGGTTTAATAATTCAGGCACTCTTAAGTCTCAATTGATTTTAATAAGAAAATCCACACGCAAAAGTCAGATTGACTACCCAACTTTCGCATCTCGGTAGGGGTTCCGGTGAAAATGATAAGACGTTATGCTGACACGTGGATTGGGTGTTGGGCCTATTGAGTGTGTGGAAAGTAATGAAATTTGTGCAGGCCCACCTAACTTGGTGTGGAGGTTGGACCCTAGCTTTTGGAATTATGATATTTGGATACACATGGTACCAAGCCAGTCTGTTTTGCAGGAAACTTGCATGCTTCTTAAAAAATATTGCATGGCAGCATGGGTGTGGCGAAGATACAAGGATCATTGGTGTGTGTATCTTGGCCACTTTAACTGTCTATCGACTCTCTCCTCTCCTTGATTGATACTTTATTGACTTGTTCTCCGGGTTCCACGCTTCATAGATCATTGGTGTGTGTATCATGTCAACTTCATCTGGGTCCCTTGGAGGGACAACCTATCTTACGGTTCAGATTCAAGATCTTTGGTACATGTGGGATCGGAGCCGACACCTAGAAGAAAGATATGGTGCACCCCGGCAAGAAAATGAGCCATCTGGAGCCAGGGGGCACTCTTGTTCACCTCAGATCAAGTTCTACTGTTCTAGTCAAAACTCTAAGGGATGGTCAATGCAATTTGAGAATATTAACTCTGTTACCTATTTGATAACAGAAAAGATTATCAATAATAATTATTATTACGAATTTCTTTTTCCTTAATGAAACGTGTACCTTTTCTCTTTTCTTTTTCTCTAACGAAACGTGTACTTCTTGAAAGAAAACTGTTATTGGGTCAAAGATTACCTCTATATCTTATATATATATATAAACTGCTTATAAAATGAATTTTATAGCAAAATATCTAAATAGGACTAATTTGAATTTAGAGAGTATTTCATCTTATCTTATTATTACAATTTTTTCAAATTTCTATATAAAGTATAATAAATAATTCAACTTTTTTAAATTCTAATTTAATTTTTTCAAATATCAAAACAATAATAATATTAAAAAAATTATATTTTAATAATATTTTATTCAACTTTCAATTTTCTTTCTAAACCTTCTTATCTAATTTATGGTCATTTTCATCTAATCTCAATATTTCATTTAAAAAAACTCAGAAATTTACCAATTTTTTCCCACTTGGAATCCAATAAAAACAGTTGAATATTCACATGAATCTGGTTATTGGTAGACGGCGAGACGCCAACCAAAGTTATCAATCCTTTTCTCGGAGGCTGCTAATGAATTCACAAGAAGAAATATCTCTTTATTTTAAATCTAAAGAATCCTTGTGGCAGACACCTTAGCACTTAAAAAAGGATGTTTTGCATACACTTTGGGTCATCAAAGTTGAAAAATATTATTTTTTTCATTCATTTTTTTAAAATAAAAAAAGGTATTGGGTCCATCCATTTCCCTTTAGTTGGGTATTTTGAGCGACTAGTGGCCAATCAAATATTAAATAATAGGACAAAAATTGGACTATCATCCATCAGCTTCGTTAGGTTGCCTTAAAAAGTATAATGTCAACAATAAAATGTGATAATGTAATCTTTAGCAAAGCGTGTAAAATACTAATTCTATGAGATACAATTAAAAATAAAATGTGGCGTGTACTTAATAAAGCGTGCAAAATTATAATTCTATAAGATACAATTAACTTATTTTTGCTAAACAGTTAATCTTCTATTCAAAGGATTTGGATTATGTCCTGCTCACATGAAGTCGGGAGTATCTTAATTATACATATTATGTGACTCATTTTGAGTGAATATAATTTAAATAAATGATACGAGAAATCGCTTAAAATATACCAATTTAACCAGCATTGTTAACTACTTGGCACAATTTTAACCATATAATTAGAATAGCGGGTGCAAAGTGAAAGTTCTCAATAATTTATGGCGGAATTTGAAACTTTAGAATACAACAAAACGTATCCAATTCTCTATTGTGATAAATAAAGCCACTTTTCTTGCTTCGGTCTCCATTTCCATTGGCATCCTCACATCCTTGCATTAGTCTACCACGAAACCGAGTGCATGGCTGTTGATGTAATTTTCTATTCACGAATCACACCAACAACCTTCTTAATTACTGTCTTGATCTGCATTTCTCTGATGCATCCTCATCACGATCGAGGAGGGAGAAGAGACTTTCTGGCGTAAAGCTCACGCGTCTCCATGCATCACGGGCTTCATGATCCCTCACCATCATGCCCCATGCACGTGATATCCTCTGTCCTGTCCTCCCTCACCTTTGTAATTATTTAGTCCAATAATTTTGATCCTGTATCTACATCTGGATTTTAGCCCATTCCCACCACAATTCATGACCCACATCGTCTTAAGTTGGCCCAAAGCATATTTAAAGTCCAACTTCCATTAAAACCCATAAAAACTAACGAAACAAGAACTCATATTTTCTCTAAACAATCTGAAAAAAAGAAGATGCACTCCTCGTACGATCACTTTGCACGTACGTCTTGGGCAAATCCAATAAGAAGTTTAAAATAGTTTCCATATCTTTCCAAGGCATGCAGTTTACTCCATCCTAGGACAACAATTGAGAGTCAAAAAAAGGATTTTGCACACAATATGTGCATGCTTGTTCAGTCCGTTGATTGTCCACACATGCATGAGAATAGTGAAGGAACTCCAACCCCTTGATCACCAAGCTGATCATCTAGTACTCCTTTTTCTTTTCTCCATCCGACATCCGAATTAGTACCCGAAATAGTTTGAGGAGGAGGAGCAACACGACCATTAACAAAAAGTGAGTTTGGTTCTGTAACAGGCTGCGCCAATCCAAGTAATTCTTCGGGTCCAATACCATTAATAGGGTTCTGGTTCCTTTGATATTCGTCAGTAGCTGAAGCTTTTCTCTCCACAGCAAGAAAATGGCGAAGAGATGAAGGATTCTTCACACTCTTACCATCAGTTCTGTCCCTTAAGCACAAAGAGAAAAACCCTATTGATCTGGGCTTGCTGCTGCTCTTCTTTTCCTTGAGGGGTTCGGTTTTTCTTCTCCGTATTGATCTTCTAGAGAGCTCCAAAATGCTGGAAACGCCTATAAGGCTGCCAAGCGTGACGCTCCTGTCATGGAAAAAAGACCCTGTAGACTGCAATAATGCAGTACCACAGTGCATGTGGTAATTCAGCAAAAGATCAAAGCATTTTTGGCCAAAAATCTCCAGACATTATAATTAAACTGTTGCTTAATCTCGAACCGAGTTGGTCGAGGGATCATTTGCCAAATTCAAAAAGCTGTTCAATTAGAATATTAATTTTTAGACAGCAATTAATGATTTGAAAACACATGATGTCTACTCTGTCAGACAAGATACACAACACACAACAGAATCTGAATACTCTGGAGATAAACTCCAATTAGTTCCGAAAGTTATGCAGTAAATCTAGGAATGATAGTTTGCATTTTATCCGGTTGTTGTAATCTTTAACTTTGTATTTCCAATGCCTTATCTTATCCGTGTATTCAAATATGTAAATATCATTATAAAGACAAGAATATATGTCAAGCCATGGGATCACTTGAACCAGCCACCTCAATTCTGTGAGATAAATTAAACTTTTAAACAGTTTGGATTAAACTCAATTCTTAGGTCCACATTGTAATGCTATACTAGGATTGTAAAATTTAACTCCCTCGATCCTAATGAATCGTCACTCTAGTCATAAACAAAATGAAGAACTAACCAATCAAATGAGATTCAATGAAAATGGAAACGACCTCAGAGAGAGATGATCAAGAAAATGACATTCAAATCACCAAGAATCTTTGTTCATAAGAGTACAAACAGAGAGAAACTGAAAAGGCAATAGTTCATTCCAATCATGTCAAATGACTTTGTTTGCCTGTCCAGAAATTTGAGATCCCAATAGAAATATCAGAGCCGAGACATCTCTACAAAATGTACGAAAGCAATTTCTTTATTTAATTATTGCTGACCTCTGTGTCCAAGTCCGATGAAGAAGAAACAGTGGAGCACGTTGGGGAGCCAGTGAGCAGAGTGTTGAATGATACCGATCCAGAGAAATCATGGTTTCTAACCAACCCTACTCTCACATTCAATGGCTGCAGACCCAGAGGCCAGCCTTCCTCCTACAATCAAATCAATCAGAAAAAGAAAATATATGAATTAAACATCCTCTTCTCGAAAATAGACAAAAATGAACAATGGAACTCTGCAATAACAAACACGACAATGCTGAGGGAAGTCAGACCCACTATCAGAAAATTATATGAAAAAACAGTACAGAATCACCTCAGAACCAGGACAGACAGAACAAATCTGAGGGAGAGAACAGGGGGAAAATCCAAATGAATTAAAGAGAAGACAAACGAATACCTGTCCAGCCATGTCTGTCAAGTACTATAACAGTACTTATGCTGATTGATTATGGTAAAAACAAGTCAAGTGTGGTCACTTCAGGTAGCAGGAATGAACGAACGAACGAACGAACGAACGAACTGTCATTTAAAAGAACTGTAATTTGATGGGGCTTGTGAGAAGATGAATCAGGTAAATCTATATATAGGGGTCTTTCAGATATACAGTAGTTCAGGATTATTACTTGAGAGGGGGAGAGAGAGAGAGAAGTAAAAACAAGCAGAAGGGACTAAAAAAGAGTGATAAAATGAGTAAGAGGAGTTATCATGATTTGGGTGGACAATTTTCTCTTTGCTTTCCTTGGTTTTGTTGACCAGAAGGCGAAAAGGGAATCATTTTGTTTCTGAAAGTAAACAAAGGCAAAAGTCCAGAAGGAGCCAGTTCATCAGAAACTGTCATGACAGATATACCCTGGCCGCGAAATCTTCATTAATTTGTGCCTCTCTACAACCTCAATAGGCTATTCAGTTTGAAACCCTAGGCTAAGGTTTCTTTTTTCATTATTTATATACCCTTAAATGAATGCCATAACACTCCATTAAAATTATTTAGAACGTACTATAGAAAATAATATCAATTTATGAATTTATTTATATATTATTTCAATGTTAACACATAAAAGAAAATCCATATATATTTATGGCAGGGCTAAAGTAATAAATACACGTGCATGTGTGTACCACGTGGTCAGGCTACAGGCTCTTGGGGGGCCAATTACATCGATAATGAAGGCATATGAGGAAAAGGTCGATTTACATGATGAGGTTGGAAGAAGAGGATCCTATAAAGTGTAAAAAAAGGTTGAAATGCTTAATGCGTATCAAGAAGTCCACAGCCATTGAGTGCATCTTTTCAATTGAGATGAGAGATAGGTCCCTCTTGTCGTCTCATCATCTGGCCCATATTATATGGGCCTCTGGATTGCAGATTTTGGTCCAGTTGTTCTTCTGGCCCAATACAAATTACCCTTTACCTTATCATCTAAGGCCAATAGCTCTTTATTCTTCTTAATAGATGTATTTCTCTCAAATTTGCAATATAATTTCCAAATTAGAATAATGACATCATTAATTTTCATATAATTTACCGATTATGCTCATCTCCCATTAACATAGTCAACGTTGTGAAGAAAAAAGGTTCTCTTTTAAGAAGGGAAAAAGATGATTTCAAGATGTGGTAGATGTAGATCCTCTCAATAAAGCTTGAAAAAGTACCAAAAATTACCTTTCAAAATATCCTAGGAAAGTTTAAAGGGCATTTTTCTTTCGGGGGGTTAAAGAAAGATGGGCTGGAGAGATTGGGCCAGAAGGCTGGGCTCTGCAGCGGAGATATACTTTTTCCTTCTTTACCGTTGGTGTTTGTTACTAGAGTATCACCTAAGATTGCAATATGGGGGAGCCCATTACAAATGACGACAGCCCAGTAAACTCTTACATATGTAAAATGCTAAATTTTTGCTGCTTCTTTTTTAACTCTTACATATGTAAAACGTAAGGATGGTCCATATTCTATTGTGAGAAAGCCAGCTTCTAGGTCCTTTATAAGGGTCCATTTGGGAACACAACTATTTTCAGGTATTTTAATATATTCTTAGATCTTTTCTTTTCAAACATTGCTTAAATATAAATCATTTTTCAATTCTAAATTTTTAACTTTTTTATCTAATCATTACAACTTTTCCAAACTCTCAAATAGAATATAAAATTCTATAAACTTTCACAAACTTTCAAACAAAAATAATATTAAAAAATCATATTCAAATAATTTTCTAACTTTATAATATTTTTATTCAACTTTTTCTCTCTTATTTTCCAGATATTATGATATATTCTTAGTATCCAAACAAGAAATATATATATATACATATTGTATATGAGAAATAATTAGTTGGGACAAAACCTATGTTAAAAACAAAAGAGAAAAATACCAATGTGAAATATATATACATGTATATCTATTTTTTTTAATGAAAATAATGGATTAAGATAATATTTTTAGCCGGCATGCAATAGAGAAGACTAGTTATTGGTCAAAATTGACGAACTTGAAACTATCAGGACTTATCCCGTTTGGTTACACAATTCAAATGAGATGAGATGAGATGTTTTATTAAAAGTTGAGTAAAATATTGTTACAATATAATTTTTTAATATTAGTTTTGTATGGCGATTTGAAAAAGTTGAATTATTTATTATATTTTGTATAGAGATTTGAAAAAGTTATAATTATAAGATGAGATGGGATGAGATAATTTAGATTTGAATAAACAAATAGGGCATAAACCCAAAGCTTTTGAACAGAACTCTTCGTGATAGTGTTTTGGACTTGAAGACAAAAGGAATGACCATTGACCAATTTAAAAAGTAGCTTCCTATTTTCAAATCTCCATCATAGCTAGAGTCCAATACTTGATCACCTGAGTCTGATCCTTTATATAATATCACCTTCATCTTGACCTCCTGATTCTATATCTATGTTTTACATTCTCAAAATTGAGGTTTGAAAAACAAAAATTGAAATCGGGAATAAGATCATTTAAATGGGATTGATTTAATGAATCAGGTGATTCAACTTGTCGAACCGAGTGGTTCAACATTCTAACAAATTTGAATTGAATATTTCAATATTAATAAAAATATAAAAAAGTACAATAATGTTTTTCAAGCATATAAAATCATGTATGGAAAAGCTTAAATTATGTGTTTATTGACTTGAATAAGCATATGCTATAAATCTAAATAGTTTCTATAAGAAGGCAAATCTTGTGTTTGACCAAAATGTTCTCATTTTATTCTCTCTCATCTTCCAAAAAAGGTAAATGCCCTTAAGCTATAAGGTCATATATGGTAATGATAATATTTTGTGCACAGTGTGACTTTATTACAAAATCCTGATTTATTTTCTAATTTGTTCTTCTTTTAAGTAAACAAAGCAAAAACTCCATGAGTTAGCTCAAGTTTTCTAAAGCTTAAAGTCTTAGAGAACATAATTATGAAAAGAGTTTAATATGTGTTTAGTTTTATCATAATTTGATAATATAGAGAGAAAAAAAATACTTGCTTTTCAAAAAACAAATGCAATTTTGATTAAGTTGGTTTCAAACCAGTTTGGAGTGGTTGATTGAACAAGTTCTATGAGCAAGATTTGGAATAATGTGCAAAATCAGACCAATTCAAATAGAACCGGTTGAGGCTATGTTTAGATGATGAGATGATCTCAAATGATCCGAGTTGATCTGTGAATATATAATAGTATTTTGTAAGTCTCATTGAGATGTGTTGGAATGTAAATGTGTTGAGATATGTATTTGAATGTATAAAATAAGTTGAGATTAGTTTAAATTTTGAGAAATGATAGTTGTAGTCATGAGTGCGTAAATATTACGCAATCACTTTGAAAAAAGTGAGTAAGTACGAGAGCCACAAGAAAAAAGTTAATTTTTTTAATAGTGGATTACACTCTTTCAAAGCAACTGCATGGCACTTGCGCACTCCATAACTGCATGTAGCATTACTTTTAAACTTTTTATGAAAAATTAAAAAAATAGTAGATATCTGATTAATTTGAGATTTGTTGAGGTGATTTTGACATTCTTGAATCGGTCTTACTAAATCCAATGTCCATTTTTCAACTATTAGTAGAACAAAAGAAAAAATTGAAAAAATGTGCAAAATCAATTTTGTTTTTGGCCAATTGAAATAGAATCAGTTGAATCGGTTTGACTGAAACCATTTTTCAACTATTTCCACAACAAAAGAAAAAGGAAAATGATAGTATGACTATTAAATATGTCTACCAAATATGTCTATTCATATATTTTTATTAAAATTTTTTTTTTAATGGTTAAGGAAGTGACTATTAGTAAATTTATATATATTTTTATTTTTTTCTTAATGGTTACGGATGTTTAAAAAATGCTTAAAGAAAAAGAAAAAGAAAAAAAAAACCCATTTGTGCTAATGTGAACATTTGGTGGACAAATTTAGTAGTCACTCGAGTATTGTCCAAAAAAAGAAAAAAAATCAAAAGAAGAAAGGAAGCAATGTATCTTGAAACAAGAATAAACTTATTTGAAGATGTTTATTGACACAAAACACACCACTCCACTGTGTGACAGATTTTTACATTAACCTATATTAAAAAAATATTGGTATTTTGAGTCTTTTATAAAGAACAAATTCCATGATAAGTGGTAATTCTATTCCAGGTTTGTAAATAGTATATTTCAACCAAAATTTACTTGTGATCCATGTTGACAAAAGTACTTTTCATGAATTTCATCTCATATTGTATCGTATGTGAAAGGTCCCTTTTATATATAGAGTAACGGAATCTTTTCTGTTATGACATGAAAAATAATAAAAATAAAATAAAGACTATTTTAGAATGTATCATTATGACTCTACTGTATTTACAACAGAGTTATCTATGTTAATATGCCCTATTGAGTCCGGTGCGGTATTTACAATAGTGACACTTGATCTAAATTGAGATAACTTGTCAGAGACCAAAGTCTTGGTAAAAATATCAACAACTTGATCATTTGAACTGCAAAATGAGACTTGCAATGTCTTGGCAGTAATTCTATCACGAACAAAGTGATAGTTAATATTCATGTGCTTAGTCCTTGAGCGGTAAACTGGGTTAGTTGAAAGATATATTGCCTGAATGTTGTCACACCAGAGAGTGGGAGGCTTAGGTAAGAAAATGCCTAATTCTCAAAGCATGATTTGAAACTAAATTAATTCAACAGCTGCAATGGCAAGAGCTTTGTATTCAGCTTCAATATTGGATCTGGCTACTGTCTATTGCTTTTTGGAGCTCCATGATATAATATGATTTCCTAAGAACACACATAAACCAACAGTGGACTATCTATCATCTAGACAGCCGGCCCAATCTGCATCCGAGTTGCTTGAAGTGTTAGTGATGATGAAAACTTGAAAAACAAACCATAATTAATAGTGGATTTAAGATACCTTAATATCCTTTTAACAGCAAACCAGTGGGATAATTTTGGGCAATGCATAAATTGACATACTTTATTTACTGTGAAACATATGTCAAGTCTTGTAAAAGAGAGGTATTGCAACCCACCAACAATACTTCTGTATAGTGTGCAATCGTCAAATGAAGGAGAATCAAACTGTGAGAGTTTGATTGAAGCTGCCATTGGAGAGTTCATTGGCTTGGCACCCAACATATTGCTTCGAATGAGAAAGTCTTTAATGTATTTGCGTTGAGACAGGAATAAACTAGATTTAGAGTAGTCTATTTCAAGACCCAAAAAATAAGACAAATGGCCAAGATCTTTGACAAGGAAGGCCATACCCAAATCATGAATAAAACTATCAATCATATGTGGCTTTGAGGAAGTTATGAGGATGTCATCCACATAAATTAGTATAAACATATGCAAATCACCATTATTTAAAATGAACATAGAGGGGTCAGATTGTGATGCCGAAAAACCATACCTGTGACGCCCCCAAATTCCGCTTGGGATTGAACGGACATTTGAAGCGTCGAGACATGCAACACAAGGTTACCTGCCCCCGTTCATGACATATAAGATGCAATGTTCCTAACATGCATCTAACATTATGCAATATTCGCAGCGGATAATCTTTTTCTTTAGCAATACTATGCACCAACTAAATATATCCCAAATACTTGAAACATAATTCATACATAAAGGCATACTAAAAAGCCGTGATCACCACACTAGTCTAAAATGGTTGTGATCAAAAGAATACTTGAGATACAACTCCAAAAGTACAAGTATTAACCTAAGTTAAATACTATACCATCATCAACATCGCACCGTGGCCTAGTCGACCGTATTCAGTTGGTCAGATTCCAATTCTCCTTTGGGTCCTGTAACAAGATCTACCATTCGGGGGGAATGGTAGTTGGGACTACCACAGTGAGATTTGATTACAAATCTCAGTAAGTTAACATAAAACTTATACACAGGTTAAAAATGCATGCATGGCAGTAAAAGCATAAATGCATAATTATAGTCATACATAAACATAGTATAACTTGACATATAGCATGACTTAACCAGAACTTAAGCGTGAACTGAACTTGACTTAACATGGCATGAACTTAAGCTTAAAACATAACATGAACAATCAACATAATATGAACGTGAAACATAACATGGACATGAACATAACATAACATGAACGTGAGCTTGAACGTATCATAAACGTGAACATAACATGATGTGAACATGAACTTGGAACATAACATGAACATGAACATAACATGTACGTGAGCATAACATAACATGAACTTGATCTGAAACTTGACTTATCATATATTTGATCTGAAACTGGACTTAACATAAATTTGGAATCTTATTCAATTGTCTTGATTAATAACGTGCGTTAATACGTACTCCACAGTTGTTGTGGCCCCACGTATTCAAGTAACGTAAAACATAATACGTACTCCACAGTTGTTGTGGCCCCACGTATTCTACATGTCACAATTGCTGTGTCTCATGTAGTGTATGCTCCACAGTTGTTGTGGCCCCATACTTCATGCTCCACAGTTGTTGTGGCCCCATGAATTCACATAACATAAAATATAATACGTACTCCACAGTTGTTGTGGCCCCACGTATTCTACATGTCACAATTGCTGTGTCTCATGTAGTGTATGCTCCACAGTTGTTGTGGCCCCATACTTCATGTAACATAAAATATAATACGTACTCCACAGTTGTTGTGGCCCCACGCATTATAAGTAACATAAATATAATACGTACTCCACAGTTGTTGTGGCCCCACGCATTATAAGTAACATAACATAAATATAATACGTACTCCACAGTTGTTGTGGCCCCACGCATTATAAGTAACATAACATAAGATATAATACGTACTCCACAGTTGTTGTAGCCCCACGCATTATAAATAACATAACATAAATATAATACGTACTCCACAGTTGTTGTGGCCCCACGCATTATAAGTAACATAAATATAATACGTACTCCACAGTTGTTGTGGCCCCACGTATTATACGTAACATAACATAAATATAATACGTACTCCACAGTTGTTGTGGCCCCACGCATTATAAGTAACATAACATAAATATAATACGTACTCCACAGTTGTTGTGGCCCCACGTATTATACGTAACATAACATAAATATAATACGTACTCCACAGTTGTTGTGGCCCCACGCATTATAAGTAACATAACATAAATATAATACGTACTCCACAGTTGTTGTGGCCCCACGTATTATACGTAACATAACATAAATATAATACGTACTCCACAGTTGTTGTGGCCCCACGCATTATAAATAACATAAAATATAATACGTACTCCACAGTTGTTGTGGCCCTACGTATTATACGTAACATAAATAAGATATAATACGTACTCCACAGTTGTTGTGGCCCCACGTATTATACGTAACATAACATAAATATAATACGTACTCCACAGTTGTTGTGGCCCCACGCATTATAAGTAACATAAAATATAATACGTACTCCACAGTTGTTGTGGCCCCACGTATTATACGTAACATAATATAAGATATAATACGTACTCCACAGTTGTTGTGGCCCCACGCATTATAAATAACATAGAATATAATACGTACTCCACAGTTGTTGTGGCCCCACGCATTATAAGTAACATAAATATAATACGTACTCCACAGTTGTTGTGGCCCCACGCATTATAAATAACATAGAATATAATACGTACTCCACAGTTGTTGTGGCCCCACGTATTATCATAACATAACATAAGATATAATACGTACTCCACAGTTGTTGTGGCCCCACGTATTATAAGTAACATAAAATATAATACGTACTCCACAGTTGTTGTGGCCCCACGCATTATAACTAACATAAATATAATACGTACTCCACAGTTGTTGTGGCCCCACGTATTATACGTAACATAACATGTCTTATCTTTCTTAATGCATGAGATATTATTTAATATCATATACTTTTCTAACATGGCGTATGCTTGTAAATGGCACAATATGATTTAATCATAAACATTTAATGGCATACATGTATCTTATGGCATACTTAACATGGCATACTTATAACATACAATATTGTATGACAGAAAAGATTATGTAACAGATAATTATTCATGAGAGATTAAATCATACATAGCAGATAAACATGTAATGACATAGCATGACATGGCATATACGAGAACATACATACATAAATTATAGTTCTCTTACCCATCACACATACACAATAAACTGATAGTAAGTTAGAAGCTAACTTACCTCGATCGTCGCGTTCTATGAAAAGAGCGCGAAACACGAGGAACTGCACAACAGTTGGAAGAGGAACACTCAAGTCCTTAAGATTTTCACTTCTGAACTCAATTGTCATATTGTGAGCACTTGCAACACCACGGCAACTGAGGTTTCACTATACTCAGAAGAGATAATTTGACTTCATAAAGCTTTGCACTAAAACAAGTTCATTAAAATTATCAATAATAACCAACAAACAATTCCTTTCTCAATCCATATACTCTTAGCCATAGTCAACCACAAGATGACACCAGTCACCCCAGACTATAATCCATAACACCACTGCTTCGGGACACTGTCATACAGTTTCCCAACACTACACCATGCTCTACACTTCTCTGTTACGCCATCCAACCCTTCGTGACACGCCATCCGGTGTTTCACGACTTAATACAGAGTACACTCACGTGAACTCTCTTCCATCCACACTACAAAACCATCACTGCGATACACGTCTCACAGTGCATCGCTACGCGACACGGAGTACGCACTACGCGTACTTCCTTCGCTACAACACTCATCAACACGATGCACATCACACGATGCATCGCCATACAACACGGAGTACACTACATGCGTACTCCCTTCCTTCTACGACACACATCATTACAGCGCACGTCGCGCGGCGCGTCGCTGCATTACACAGAGTACGCTACACGCGTATTCTCTTCACACAACCCGCCGTATCACATCTACGGCATCCATCTCATGCCTATACTTCACAGCACAGTCCACAAAATACACAATCAAACTCAACACTTCACAACCACACTTCGCTTCACAACTACGCAACGAATTCCACAAATACAACTACACAATCCACAAACCAACCAACTATTTTAAACGTAAAATAACTAGAGATAGAAGGTTATACCATCGACGGGATAACCCGCGCGTCGCTCGTTGTTCGTCACGAACATGCGTCGGAGGAACGTACGTGGCGGCGTACGGTGGCTGTCCACCACATAAAGTGGTAGTTTGGGCTTGAGAAAGGCTAGGCGTGGTCTTGGAAGACTCATGATTTTACAGCTGTCGATGAAGAACAAATTACGTGATTTACGGAAAAGATAATCTATACGCGTGATTCCAGATGAGGGTAAAGATGAGAGAGATGTGATTGCTGTCGGGAAATAATCCAAAACTGATAATTTTAGCGGGCTGTTACAATACCCATTTAGCCAAGATGTTAACTGAGCAAACCAGGCTCTCGATGATGCCTGTTTAAGCCCATATATTGCTTTGTGCAATTTGCACACATAGTTTGGAAATTTTAGATCAATGAATCCTTGCGGTTGTTGCATGTAAACAGTGTCAAACAACTCTCCATGTAAAAAGGCATTTTGAATGTCCAGCTAGCGCAGAGGCCAACCAGAATTAACAGCAATAGAGATGATCAGTCTAATAGTGAATGGTTTCACCATAGGATTAAAGGTCTCATTGTAGTCTAAGCCAGGTTGTTGGTGAAAGCCCTTGGCTACCAACCTGGCTTCTACGCTCAAAACTACCATCATAATGCAATTTCGTACTATAAACCCAATGACAACCAAGTATATTAAAAGAAAGGTTAGAGGGTACCAAGCTCCATGTTTTGTTTTGAAGAAGGATAGTGTATTCTATGCATATGGCATCAACTCATTTAGGAAACTTTGATGTAGCCAAGTAACTTGATGGTTCATCTAGAACTGTACTTGTGGCGAGAAGGCAGTGCCATCGTGGGTATGGTATAGTACCATTAGTAGAAACACGAGGCCAAGAGGAATTAGTTATGCTACGGGTGATGATAGGAGACCAAGGCGGTTGAAGAATAGTAGATGACTCAATAGATTGCATCGGGGAAAAAGAAGATTGAGAGGGAGAAACAAGATTGGGAGCACTCATGATAGGATTAGAGAGAATAAGAGCATAGGAATGGGGATTAGGGTTCAAGGAAGGAGAAGAAGATGGGCGCGTATTAAGGTTAGAGTGATTCAGGAGTGGAAGAGGGGCGCGTGTTAAGGTTAGAGTGATTCGGGAGTGAAGTATTAAGGTTAGAGTGATTCGGGAGTGAAGTATGAGCCAGGAGTGTTGAAGAGATCATATGAGATGGACCTGGACTGGGTCCAAGTATTGAAGAGGAAAATAAGGGTAGATGGACTGTGGGAGTGGGTACAGGAGTGGAAGGAGAGTAACCAGTGTTGTTGGACTAAAGATGAAGAAAAGGAAACAAGGCCTCACTGAAGAGGACGTCTCAGGGATATAGAGACGGTTGGACTTCAAGTCCAAACATTTTTAGCCCTTATGGGCTAGATTGTACCTGAGAAACAGACAAGAAGTGGATCTGGGAAGCAATTTATGTTTGTTGTAGGGCCTAAGATTGGGCCAGCATTCCCACCCAAAGATTTTGAGAAAATTGAAATTGGGACTACGTTTGTAAACAAGAAAATATGGAGATTTATTTTGTAAAATTTTTGAAGGAAGAAGATTGATTAAGTAGACAGAGGTTTCAAAGCATAGGCCCAAAATTTATTTGGAAGAGATGCATGCGCAAAAAGGGCAAGCCCAGTTTCGACAATATGCCGATGCTTATGTTCAACAATACTATTTTGTTGATGTGTATGAAGACATGAGAATTAGTGAGTGATATTAAGTTGTCGACATAAGGTGGAAAGTGGTGTAAATTCACCACCTCCATTGGTTTGTAAGGTTATTAACTTGGTATTAAATAAACGCTCAACAAAGGGTAAGAAATTTGAAAATATTGAAAACGAATCAAATTTAAGTTTTAATGGATATATCCAAGAGAATCGAGTGAAGTGATCAACGAAAGAAATATAATAGCGATAGCCATTTTTGGACATTCCAGGGGCTGGACCCCAAAGATCAGCACTCACCACTTCTAAGGGCCTCGTATACACGGTTCGACTTGAAATGAAAGGCAAGACTTGGCTCTTGGCCAACGAACATTCTGGGCAAACAAAGGGAAATTTATTTGGACAAATAGACAAACAACTACCATGTTGACTGAAGCACTTTTCATGAATTTCATCTCATATTATATTGCATGTGAAAGGTCCATTTTATACAGAGAAACAGAATCTTTTCTGTTATGATATGAAAAATAATAAAAGGAAAATAAAGACTATTTTAGAATGTACCATTATGACCCTATTGTATTTACAACAGAGTTATCTATGTTAATAATCCAAACAGCAAGAACACTAGGGGTTAAAAACATGAATATACTAAATCCAGAAGCAGTACCAGTACCTCTCTTATTGATCAACAAGTCTTTGCTGTTCATGTGTGAAACAAAAGAGTCAGCAGCAATTGGAATTAAAAGTTAAGACATTTTCATTTCGCCAGTTCCCAATGATTTATCTGTCATCTCATGCTATGAATGGCGACAAAAAATTTCAAAAAGATCAGGAGCTAGCGGAACCAACAAATTAATTAAACCAAGGGTAAGATGCCTCTATGATAATACTCATGTATAGAGAAAGGTGGGGGCCGGCATGAACAGCCTTGAAGTTAGAGATACCTCCTTATAATGAGTACCAGTACTGGAAAAAAAACTCCTGTCTTCTGAGGGAATATCCCCACATGGGTTTGCTCAAACGATCCTGCTGCTAATTTCAATGGAGGATGTTTTGCTTTTTCTCTTGGGAAAGTCAAAATCCAGCCCCATTTATCATTTCAACCAAACAAAGTCAATGATACCCAGAGAGAGATCCACTTTTCAAGCTTCTGATCTCTTATGAAATAATATCATGACGCATAATATTTATAAGAAGAATCATGGTGCAACTAAGTGGGAATCCTAAGTATGATACTGCTTCTTTGAAGACTCTTACTTTAATTAGTTTTGACCTCTTGCTCATGATACATTTATAGAGATTCAGATCTGTGTACAGTTCGAGATCCCTACCTGCTTGATAAAATTCTTTCCAGCAAACAAGATAAGAAAAAACGACAGATCGATAGATAGACTTGATATGAAAATGGATCGATCGAGGAGAAATAATTCACACTGATGACAAACATGACTATTTTCTTAGATAAGATGCCCACTTTATGTGGAAAATTCCACTTTTAAAGAAGTAGAAGTAGCAGTAGAAGATATAATTAAGCTTCACATAACATACAGAAAACCTGATATATATGAAAAAGAAAAGAAAGAACAAAGAAAAAAGAAGAACATATAGAAAACCATCATCTGGTTTCATCTCCTTCTCTAATTTTCTTAATCTTACCACTAAGATCTACTTGAAGAGTTGAAGGGAACAATGATTCAATCTCATTTGACAGATCAAGCGGAATTCTTCGTCTAGCGGCTTTTCGCTTTGTCGTCACTGCTTTTGGTTTGAGTTTTCTTGGTGCAGGAGGGCATTGCAGAACCACTGGGATTTTATGATCCATCGAAGTTGGAGTCTTGAACCCATCATCCTCCTCCTCCATGTCCCTGAATTCTCCCAGAGAAGGAATTCTGACCCCCAGAGATGAAAGAGAAATGCTGTCATGTTTATCTTCTTTTTCTTGTTCTTGTTCTAGATCTTCTTGTTTTTGATATTCTTGTTCTTCTTCTTGCAGTACTTCTGGCATTTTGCGAACCCCGCGATCTTCTGGAGGTTCTGTCGGGCACTCATCTTGAAATTCCAACGTGGGTCTTGTTACGAAATTCAATTTCATAACATTCAGATCCTTATCAGAGACAAGCATCTGAGAATCGGACACACCCATAAACGAAAAGTAACTTGATCTCAAAGTAATTAATCCAGGACTAAGTACTTATCAAGAAGACGACCAGAATTGGAATGAAGAACAGTCACAAAACAATCGGGCAAGAAGATGACGAAGCAGATGAAGAAGAAATCTAAATATCACTGACAAGCCTCCCTAGGTGAGGAAGCAAGAAGGACGATCGATGTACAAATGTGACGATGCCCTGAGAATACAACCATAAAATCACCATCGATCTTTTCCGTTTTTGAGTGATTTCTTCGACCTTCTTTGGATGTTCCCGATCAAGATTTTTTTTTTTGAGAGACACGAGTGAGAGATAAAGTGGGAGAAGCCTTTAAACCCACTTCGATCGGTGGAGGATCCAATGCGGATACAACCTTTCTCTCTCTCCTCTACGAGTCAGCCATTTATATCCCCCTGGCCGAAGTCAAATACTACTTTCAATTATTCATTCTTGCAAAGAATCATAAACCATGAGAAAATATATACTTATAAAATCTATTTATAAACATTATTTTTTACCAACTCAATACACAGTTAGATGTAGAGCTTCTACAATATCAGTAATGCTAAAAATTAATTATTATTTTATAATGATGGGTTAACAGTACTTCAACTTATGTATAGCAAAACTCATAAATAAATAAATAAATATAATTTCATTGATTTTAATTTGGAATTAATATATCAACATTTGCACCTAAAAATCCCATGATTTTCAATTACTAAAAACCGCAAAATATATAATTAGAGATGCAAATTAAAACTTTGAAAAACCAATTTAAAAAATCTAAATTTCATACCACTTGAGATCATCACACAAAGCTTAGAACTCAATATATGTACAAAGAAAGCACTACCACAAGTCGAAATCAGGGGCGGACCCATGTACGTACGTAATAGGTTGGAGGCCATGGCCTCCCAAAAACTTTTGTATATAATGTATTTTTTATGAACTGACCCCTCCAAAATTAATTTCTTGGACCCAAACTTCACTTTAATAATTTGATGGGTTCATTCTAAAATTTGAAAAATAAAACCAGATTAAGCTAAATTTGATCAGATGCTTAGGCAGCTTCTTAATATAATATGCCTCCAAGGTGAAACAAACACATGCATGTACAAGTCAGTTGAAATTGATGATCTATGTATGAAATAATGGGGAAATTTTATTTATTATTATGTACAAGTCAATAATTAAGTCCAATGTAATTATATATATATATATATATATATAATTACATTGGACTTAATTAAGAGATTAGAAAGTAAATTAAGAGAGATGTTTTAGTCACAAAAAGATTTCATAAAACATACTCACAAATTACTGGCATGATTTCATATAGTACGTCAGATTATAAATAAACTTTTATTATAAAGTAGATCTAAAATATCATATAAAGTTACATAAGTTTTTGAGTTTACTTTTACATTGTAATACTTGATCTTATTATCTAATATGATCGTGAGCCCAACAAATATATATATATAATCTCGTTTAATCAATTGTTTTTGTTTTCCCGGACCGATTTCTAAGGATTTTGATGCATGCATCTATGCACGTGGTTCTACTACAGAAAAACCATATGATTTTAACGTGCATGCTGTTCCAACATCCATATATATTCTCGTTTGGCCCGATGTCTTGAAAAGAATCTATCAGAATATCAGTCTGCTTAATTGGTTAAAAAAGATAACATATCTTTCATTTTTTCTGTGTTGTACGAACTGTGTAGTTGTAGCTTTTCTCAGAACCTTTTTTTCGGGTGCTTTTCTGCCTTCCCTGCTACAATATTGGCCGCGCGCATGCAACAAGACAACTTCTAGTAGTTGTTGCCTTATATATATTGTGGGCAAAACCCATCTGTAGCATGCATCTGCATGCTTCTTTGGCTCTCTTTCTCTCATGTCAATGGTCCATGCATTTTGCTCATAGGGTTAATATCGCATTTCATTCCTTTAGAATAGAAAATTGGAGATTTTGCAGTAAAAAACAAACGGGAGGGAGGCATAAGGAATGTAGTCACTGGTTATCCTTAGCTGCTTGTCAGACACTACTAAAAAAGATGATACAGATGATGAAGAAAACAGATAAAAGGATAGATTCAGATGATCTAACTTATTTTTATCAGAATTTTAAAGTCTAGAGTAGGAGAGTAGTCACAAGATGTATGCTGGATGTTGTGAAAATGATGATAGACAAAGCAAAAGTAAAAAAAAATCAATACGTACGACACAAAATTAACGTGTTTCGACAACGTATATACATCCATTGGAGATGATTTTATTATATTGAGAAATCACAAAACACACTTTGAAATGGAATTTCATTGTTAAGAACCCTCAATAGTACTACTACACTATTTAGTAGACAGTAAGTACATATTTGTTGCATGTCCTGACGAAAATCTTAATTTTCACTTTTTAGTGTTATTCGCTCAAGCGAACTCTCTATTTGATACTCGCTCGAGCAAACTCTTTGTTTGAAGTTTGGTCGAGCCATCTATCGCGCGAACTTTCTGCCTGGCACTTCCCGAATCACAAACAATATTGCAAAAAAATAAAAATAAAAATCCCCCTTAAAAATCCGCCAAAAAATCATAACTCATCCTTGTCGAGTTGGGTTATCAAATCTGACCATCACACCAACAAATTAGGCTCCACAAGCCTAACAATATAGCATAAATGAGGTAATATTAAAATTTCAATAAATATTGTCACGTTATATGTTTATCTCTCTCATTTTAAGCATTAAATTTCGGGTAAGAATTGATCTACAAGTTGAGCGGTTCAATTAATTGGGTCCACAGAATATTAGATCACCAAATATATATGTTGCTATCCCTATGATGATCAGATGCTACCATTAAACTAGACCACATCATCTACTAAGAAAGACTAATTGAGTAATATTAATGCCGGTTGGTATCCACCATTTTGCATTCAAAAGATTACTGCCATACGTTGCTGCTTTCCATTGGCTATGTTCACATATAGGGGGCCCTTCTGCAGGCCATAATTCTCATGTTATGGACTATCATAGAGTCGAAGGTCATGGCTTTGGATTCCCAGCCCCAACGTTGAACATGGGAGTTAAGATTTGGTACGTTCTAGTTATATTCTAGGCCATTTCTTTTACCCATATATATATAGAAATAATTAAAAACTTTGGCGTGTGAAAGAATTATAAGATTCAATGAAAGCAATTGCTCACCAAATTATAATATGTTTGTCAAACATATATTTAGCATGCTACCAGCTAGTTCATTATATTCTAAAGAAATACAGATAAAGGTCGATCAACTCCAACTCTCTATCTGAATTTGTATATATCGTTTGAAATTACATATACAATATATGAATCTTATAATATTTAACGATATTTATATATTGTAAGTGTCTATTTGAGATAATATATAAAGTTTATATAAATTCATGACTATTTTATTTGGATAATTTCATAAGAAATTAGAGAGAATTTCAATAAAAGAAAAATAATTAGTTTGTAATTAAGATAATTTTATAAAAATAAAATTAAAGAAAGTATTATAGTGAGCATCACGGGAATGGAGAAGAAAAAAAGAGAGATTATAGAATCTGATCGAAAGCTGAGAAGAGGACGCAATTAATACATCTTTATTGACTGGAAAGTAGTCATGAGGGACCCAATTGGATTGCTTGGATTTCACCGCATCTTCTACATCATACGATTGCCGCTTAATTTCAGGACCACTCTTTAATTTAGCTCTGGATCATCCTCTAAAAAAAATAATTTTTTTTTTTTGAAAAATTTGTATATTATGTTTTTATATTAAAATATAGTTGTGAAATATATTGAATAAGTATAATTTTTGGTTTGTTGAAGTGGATTTTCACTTTCTTCCTTATCAACTCTATTTTTTATTAAAGTTCTAAAAACAAATTGGACAAAGATTGGAAAAAAAAAAAAAAAAAAAAACTGGGGCCACAAAACTATCCAGAAGTGCACTGATTATACACATATTAGTATGTCAATGGCGTGTGATCAAACGCATCAACATGTGAGCCTTGTGAGGATGTGGGGTATGATGATCCTTAAAATATAAAAGTGACTCTCTCTCTCTCTCTCAAGGGCACATAAATGAGTGTCTGGGTCTGGGTCTGGCTCTGGGTCTGGCTCTGGGCTCTCATGCTCATGCAGTCATGCTTAATGATTTTGCTTCCCATCTCCGATCATGATCATGTCCCATCTCTAACAACATCTCACCCCAAATATCTGCTCTCTTGCTTCCTACTTTTCCTCATAATTTAATTCATTTCTGGGTCTCAGCCGCGCAATATTAATGCATCTATATATCTACCGACCTATATTAATATTATTGCATATGCAATACATGAGAATGATGCAAACCGTTGAAATCCAAGGGGCCTGACTATATCATACATAGGATTCTCACTATAATAGGTTAACTAAACTATTCCAAAGGTCTCGTCTGTTATTAATTTCGAGCATTAATTGGTAGGCCCCACATTTCCTGCACGGTGATCGATATTTCCTCGGGGAAGCAGTACCTTAGTTGAACCATTTTAACTAACATGTACTTTATGTCACTCTCCACAGTTCGATTGACAATTAAATTAATTGGAATTTTATGATTGATGGTTGATTGATTATAATCATGAGGGAGATAAGTGTGTGTATATATTATATATATATATATATATGGGTTTATTAGGACCTTTTGATCTCCTCCTGGGAGATAAAGCACTCAAACATTATAGACATCGCAAACTACATCAAGACTATACACAATTTCATGTATGATCATGGACGAATGTATCGTTAAAATAGAAAATAAAAAAATAAAGAAAAAATAAAAATAATTACAAAATTAGAAAGAACAAAAGGAGAGAGCTGTAAAATTAATAAATAAAAAAGGTGGTGATCAGCATAAACCCATGGGCACCGCAAGGTGCAAGATCAATGGCTAGGTTCTATAACCTATATTGCTCAAGTTCACCCAAGTAGAACTCGATCCTAGGGCCGACAACCCCAGTTGCACCTAGTTTAGGAGCCTAGGTTGTTAGGGTCGTCTCATATTGATTGTAGAAGGGGCCGGATGTTAGTTTACAAGTGTGAAAAAAAATCTTACCTTTTACACTAGATTTTGGGAGTTAAAAGAGGTCCAAGACTACCCAACACTGGGATCAGAGCCAAAATTTACTAACAGTCTGCAGGAGAAACGGGTTGTCCTTGCTCCAACCCAATGCCCGATGTGTGAGGGGGTGATTTTTAGGGTTGTCCTACATTAGTTATGAAAGGAGCTGGTAGTTAGCTTAAAAGTGTGAGGGAAAACCTTACCTATTGAGCTAATTTTTGGGATTGAGAGAGACTCAAGACCACCTAACATTGGTATCAAAATCCAGATTTACCAACAGTCTGCAGGAGAAACGGGTTGTGGAAGAAGTTGGTGGTCAGTTAGTATCAACCCCTTCCACAATCGATGTTGGACAACCCCAACATACGCATCACCTAGATTCTCCCGTGTGACATGACTTGGGTTGGGAGTACATGAGTTGTTTGAGTTTTGCAACCTAGGCAATGCATGATGGGGAAATACACCCATTGACCACATCATGGACACATTTTATTTGTATATCTAGCAAGAATATGATAAGCTATTTCATCACCCTCCCTTCCCATACGGGTTACCTTGTGCATACCGATCAAAATCTCTCAGCAAAACTTGAATGTCATCAATCACACAACTCTATCATGAGATATTTAAGAGAGGATGAGTACTTTGGTCAGCAACTTCGCCATTCTCAAGGAATCACTTTAAACAATGACATCTCGATCGTATCCAACCTAGCTAAGTGGAAATTAATCATTTGCAAACCTCACTTCAACATTTCTAGGGCTTCATCAACATTGCTAGCTAGACACTTATAAAATCCAAATGTCCCATGCCACTGTTTAACACAAAAAAATGGCATGCCAATTGTAGGAATCACCATTTCTTTCACATCCTAATTAAGCTAAAAACCCCAAGTTTGAGTGGATAATTAAACTTATGATTGGAAGCTTGATCTTAGATGGCAATTATCATGCCACACTTGCCTGAAATCAAGCAACATTATATGGATATTGTCTTCTATCTAATTTTGTCTAATTTAGATTTGTACGTAAAACCATTCTCACAAAATAGAATCTATCATGTAGAGATGGGCGTGCGTGGAACAATATTTATTTACAAAGAACATGATATATGGTATAGATGCAAGAGAAATCTTAAAATGATATATGCTTATAATCATTTTATTGTTTACTATCATTCAATTAATCTTAAAGAAAAAGGAAAAGAATGTGAGATAAAGACGGCCTTAGCGTCTCATTAGAGAAATCTCGCCTCTAATCGATCACTTCCTCCTTAAATTGATCAATTCTGTAGATGCAAGAGTTTGGCTATGATTAGGTAACTAAATTGATAAATTTAGATAATACTAGGTGATAAGATGATAAATTTCATCTTATTTTTAGTTTTATAATTTGGATGAATGTAAAACACTTTGAATTTATTGATAGCTATTTGGATTTTATCTATAAGTTGTTAGAAAGTGTTTTAGATAAATTAAGAGTGTAAAAATCGAGTTCCAAGAGTTTTAGTATTATCTAAAGAAAAATTTAAATGGAAAGCTACTACTGTTGAGAAGATAGATATTTAGGTGTAAACATTCCATCAGCAGAATCCTATTACAAAAATTGCTTTCAGATTATTTATCTAAAGGATCCTATTGGTTAGGATCTATAGAGATTCAGTTCTAGATATTTTTTAGAGCACTTTCCGATGTATATTTTGGTGAGAAAATTCCTTAGAGAATTTTCATATTGTTTCTCTCAAAAAGTATGATCGTTGATCCAAAATTGAGATGGTGTGATTGTGATTCAGCCACTGGTGTTCTAAGAGAAAAGCCAAAATTTAAAAATTGTCAGAGGTTATGGTTGCTACTGCAGTAGAGACAAACGGGTCATTTGTCTGATCAAATAAGAGTGTCAATTGATAAAAATTTTGTAATTGAAACTTGCTTGTTACTGATTTTCAAATAATAAGATTGAATTTTCTAGATTTATCTGCCCCGTAGTATTTTTACCTTTAAAGAATTCTTTAAAAGATTTCCATTTGTTACCAATCTTGATATTATATAATTTATTTAGTTTATATTATTGCTTTATTATTAAATAATTATATAGTTGACGACTAACCAATTTGTCTAGTGAATTGATAGATCTTTGCGTTATAATATATGGATATTTAGGTAATTTTAATTGGCATCAGAGCGTGGTTCACTCATTTGAGTGTGACCCATGTCCCTGTAGATCATGTCGTTGTCATTATATGCCCCACCACACTTTGATGTAGAAAAAACTATGCTTATTGAAAAGTTCGTATAAGAGTTTTCCTTAAGTCTTTATATGAACATGTGTGGTATGCAGTTGAACAATGATAGACTAAACTTGAGACAACTATTGATGCTTGAACTAGAGATGAGATCACTAACTGCAATTGGAACAACAAATGACTTAATGTTATTTTTATGGTTGTATCTCTCGAAAAATTTAAAAGAATCTCCATATGTTAGATTGTCAAAGAAGTTTGAGATATTTTGGAGGTTACACATGAAGGCACAAGAATAGTAAAAAAGTCAAAATTGAAGAGATTAAAATTTTGGCAGATGAGAATTTTAATATTTTTTTGCAAAACTTAATGATATTGTGAATTCTAGGTTTAATCTTAGCGAGAAGGTAGAAGATTCAAGGGTCGTGAGAAAGATCTTAAGGTCATTGACTGAAATATTTCGCCCAAAAGTTATAACTATTAAAGAAAGCAAGGATTTAGATGCTATTAAGATTTAAGAATAGGTTGGCTCCTTGCAAACATATGAGTCCTCACATTTTTAAACAAGAAAAAATAAGTCCATTGTTTTAAACATTCTGAAAGAAGATCGAGATAATTTTTCTAATGAAGAAAATCTGAACAATGAGAATATAGATTTCATTGCAAGGAAATTTAGAAAATTCTTATTTAACAAGAAAATTAGTGGAAAACAAAACGAGGTAAGAATTTGCTGCAAAGAAAAATGGAATAAAGAAAAATCTTAAAAAAAAAAAAAGACAATACTGTGTCATGAGTGCTTCGACTATGGTCACGTTAGAGTGGAGTGCCCAAACTTTATTTTGAAAAAGCACTGAAAGTCACACTTAATAATAGTTCAGAATTTGAAACTACTAATTCATCGTCTGATGATGAAAACTCTTTTATGGCTTTTACTATTGGTTGTTGATGACTTTTTTTTTTGAAATTGTGCTAATAAAATCTAAAAATGAATTTGATGATAGTGACTCGGATATAGCTTTTGTTGATGTTGGCCATGAGCTGAGCATACATGAGGCTTATAATTATTTATGTGAAGAAGTTGTCAAACTGAAAAAGTTTAACAAGAAGTTGTACAACAAACTCACAGCAGTGAAGAATGAACAGAACAACATCTTGAAAGCACTAAAAATTTCTGAAATTGAGATATTGTGATTGAAGTTTTAAAAGGAGACACTAGAAAAGGAATTGAAGAACTCGCAAGAGCCAAAAAAAATTAGCAACTTAGAAATTGAATGAAATGTTAAGTATTCAAAAATCCAGTTGTGATCGTACTAGTTGGGTTACATAGCTTTTCAAGGTAAAAATCCTCAAGCCTCGTCATCCGTTGCCACTATCTCTAAAAGTATTATCTTTGTCAAAGGAAGCCAAGTTGTGGATGCTCCAAGAGAAGTCGAGTCAACGTCAAATCATCTTGAAAAGCCACTTGAAATATCAACTTCAAATAAGCTGAACCAAAATATGTTTGAAGATAAGTTTGTACCTATTTTTTTTTTTATCATTTTGGTATTTCTGGTCATATAAGAACATATTGCTTAAATTTGAGTAAAGTACATAAAAATGAAGGTGAGAAAAAATAAAAAAAGAATTGTACAAAACTTAAAGCAAAATGGGTGGTCAAAGAAGATAGTGAGTGGATCTTGTCAATAAAGAAAGTTATTGGTATGTGTGACATTAAGTGATAGGCATACGTGCATTTCTTTTTACTGTTTTCAGTATATCATTAGTCTAGGATATGCATTTCATATATTTTTATTTTTTGTCATTGTTTTGAAAAAAATTTATTTTACAGTTTTAGTTTTTGTGGAATTGAACAAGTTAATGTTTGGTGTGCCCAGTTTTAAGTACTCAGCCTCTCTCTCACTTCCTATATTTGGAGTTGGAACATCTCTCTATTTTTAGATTGTAGACCCAATGGCTCATTTTGGCAAAGTTAACTTTTAGTGCGCTCTAAAATACTTATTTTCCACATTTTATTCGTTATGTATATTCCATAAAGTCTCATAGATGCTATCCAAAAGGGGAGTCCTAACCTTAAATTGATTAATACTAGTTGAATCTAATACTAAAAGTCAAGAGGTCTTTTCTTGCTGGACATAAATGTTTGATCCATATAAAAAAAGTCGGTATTTCTTCATTGCTGGGGAAAAAAAACACCTTACACAGATCTTGTCTTTTAAGTCCTTATAGGAAAAAAATTATTGTTCTATTCATTGCAAAAAAAGATGAGCAATAAAATGAACATAGCAAGAGTAGTGCAACTTTGTGTTTGGAGGAGATACTCTTTCAAGTATCTCTACCCTAGCATAAAATTTGACTTTTGAGGCCAAAGATAACCTATTCGAAAGTATCTATGTTCAAAAAATAAAATAAAAGGAGAGGACAAAATAAAAATATATATTTAAATATTTAAATATTTGATGTGGTAGTAAATTGCTTCACTCAAAAACTCACAAATTTTGACCATGATAACTTTGTGGTGTGTCCACACAAGAGAGTACGTACTTCTTTCAAAATTGTTTGTGTGATTGGTACATTGTCCTTGGACACTTGGTGCATTAAGGCAAGTGTTTTGAGTTTGACTTCAAGAAAATTAAGTTGCTTAAAAATTTTTTTTTGAGAGTGTGGGTCAACTTTTATGTTATTTTATTTTCTTTTGTTTTTGTGATTATTTTTATTTCTCATGTTTTTGACATCTGGACATTTTTTGCAGGTGCATAAATTTTTTTGTTTTTGGTCCACATTTATATGGGGTCTAGGAGTCTTTTTACAAAGGTACTTTGAGTCCCAGTGGGAATTTGAGCCGTAGTCTCATGTGTGGCACGTTAAGTCATTACTTAGTTACCCATTACACTTACGGCCCCTCACGTCGCTTCAAACATGATTTCTCACACTTCTTGTGTTCTAGAGCATTTTTTGGTTTAGAAATTGAGTGCCGGTTATCATCTTCTTATTTCTCCGACACGGTAAGTGCTCTTCTGTCCTCCCTGTCCTCTTTCTAAGGATCGATTTTTACTCATTTGAGATTTTATGTATCTTGTATGATTTTGGAGCCTTCAGTTTGGATTTTGGTTTGTTGAGATTGTTGATTGTCACACATTGTGTTGGATTCTCTATTTCTCCTAAACATAATGTATTGAGGATATTTTCAAGTGGGTTCTTGCATTTTGTCATTCGATTTCTAAGGAGTGCCCACCAAGTGTTTGATGTTTTTCCTCAGCTAAAGTTTTTCAACATTTGTCAAGTTCTTTACATGCATTTATGTTCATTTATCATTTTACTCACATTGCAATATAGAGTTGAGGTTTTTCGTGGTTGTGGGAGGGTCTTCTTAAGAGTCTTATTGTTATATTCTCACATGGTAGTCAACATGGGTCTGATTCTGATGATGAGGATGTTTAAGTCTTGTCAGATTAGTAACAAAAAGTGAGAATTAGAAGAGCAGATTGATTTTTTTGATATTGTGAAATTTAGAAAGAGTTGGAGGGTGTTTTTTTAGGGGGAGTTAAATCAAATTTTTATGTTGTTTAAATTGAGGGGGAGAACTAAATTTTGGTTTACAAAAATTACTTTAGAAACTTTTACTTGATGGTTGATTTCATTTAAGTTTATTTTTGCTGGACATAATTTTGATGTTGGACTAAAACATGTTTAAACTTTGAATTAGATTTTAAATCTTATGAATTTTGATAGTACTAATCTTAGTCACTATTTTATATCAGTATCTTCTTATTCTTGATTATTTGCTTGAAATTTCTACTCAGTTTCTTAGTCTCTTAGTTGTGTTTTGATAGGACTATATTATATTCATCAAAAGTTGATTCTGTTACCAATTCGCTAAAGGGGAAGATTGTAGATACAAGAGTTTGGCTAGGACTAGGTGACTAAGTTGATAAGTTTGGATAGGACCTGGTGACTAAGATGATAGACTTCACCTTATTTTTAGTTTTGTAATTTGGATAAATGTAAAACACTTTGACTTTATTTATAACTATTTTGATTTTATCTATAAGTTGTTAGAAAGTATTTTTGATAAGTCAAGAGTGTAAAAATCGAGTTTCAAGAGTTTTTGTATTATCCAGAGAAGAGTTTAAATGGGAAACTGCTACTGATTAGAAGATAAAGTTTCCAGGTGTAAACACTCTGTCAGCAGATTCTTATTACACTTCAAACTACTTTCAGAATATTTATTTAAAAAATCTTATTGGTTACGATCTATAGAGATTTAGTTTTAAATATTTTTTAGAGCACTTTTTATTGCATATTTTGGTGAGAAAATTTCTTGGAGAATTTTCATATTGTTTATCTCAAAGAGTGTGATTGTTGATCCAAAATTGAGATAGTGTGATTGTGATTCAACCACTGGAGTTCTAAGAGAAAAGCCAATGTTTGAAAATTGTTAGAGGTTCTGACTGTTATTATGGTAGATACAAACATGTCATTTGTCTGGTCAAGTAAGAGGGTCAATTGACAAAAGTTTTGTAATTAAAACTTGCTTGTAACTGATTTTTAAATAATAAATTTGATTTTTCTGGATTTGGCTGGCCCATAGTGGTTTACCTTTAAAGAGTTTTCTTTCGTTACCAATCTTGGTGTTATGCAATTTATTTACTTTATGTTATTGCTTTATTATTAAATAATTGCATAGTTGATGACTAACTAATTTGTATCTTGAATTCATAGATCTTTGCGTTACAATATATGGACATTTGGATAATTTCAAATCCCTGTTCAATACTAGTCCAAAATCGACATATGGACCAAAGAGTTAAGGGAAATCATGTTACTGTGATCTAGAATCTGGTGCGCGCATGCGCCTCATGCACATTGAGAGAATGAAAGTGTATATTTAGAAAAATTAGAAGAATATCTTATAAAAATAAAGTTCGTAAACTGACGTGATTTCTTGTGGCATATTAAATTGTAAAACTCATTTTATTATAAATAAAATTTAATATAACACATCTAGACTCATCAATTTGTAAACTCTACTTTTTTAGATGATCTCGTTATCTAGCATTTCTCAAGAATATTTAAGAAAGAGGAAGATAGAGACAAATGAATATTGTGTATGTGTACTATATTGGAAAGCATTGTAAGTTTATGATTCGATTCGTTAATATCATATAGGAAGCTTCAACTAAAAGTAGCCCAAAGGAGTGATACCGCACTAATCTAAAATTGTGGTTAAACCTTTACCTATTTTATTTTGATTAAATAACAAAGATTGATTTGAGCATAGTCACTTAAATGCATTTCTAACCTACATTAATTCAATATGCACAACATAAGATATGCTCCGGACATGTATGAATGGACAGTTACATGGTACAACCAATGCAAGAGTAGATAGTGGAAATGCATTTAGAAATTTCCAATATTTCAAGTATCCCAAATCTTTTTATCTAGTCAGTAGAAGTGGGCGGTGGGCCATCACAATAGACCTGTCTGCCCCTTGGTCTAGCCGAGGTGGGGGCCCTCGTTTACAAATGGCCAGCGTGCAGGCATCCTAGAGCTGCCAAGTGATGGGGCCGGGTAGAACTCCCTAAAAGGAGTCGGTTTATTTTAAGGTTTTGTTTTTTTAATAGAACAACTTCGTTTTGGGAAGAACTCCCCAAAATGACATCAATTTTATATTAGGGTTTGTTTTAAATTTACCTGCTCTCCCCTCCCTGATTTCCCTCTCTTTCTTTGTTTTCAGTCATTGTCTCTGATTTCTCGAACTCTCTCCCTCTCCTCATCACCCCCACTAGACCTGGGTCTCTCTCTCTCTCTCTCTCTCTCTCTCTCTCTCTCGGTGCCTAGAGTGACGTCATGGCCCTTGTGGGTGGACGGCCTAGGGGCCAATCCTTCCACAGGACGTAGGGCAAGGCTGGGGCTTGGGGCAACTTGCCTCCCCCCCCCAATGCGAGGGCAAGGGGCAAGATCGCGGGGCTTGTTTGAGGAGTGCGGGTAGCACCTACTAGCAAGCTTTTTTTTAGCATATATAGCTTCTTTATTGTTGGGAAAACCTCCCAACAGTCTAGTGAAGTATTTGACTAACAAAACATGATATATATATATATATATATTTGTAAAGTAGAGATCATGTGGGATGGCCAAGGTAGAGTATGATGAATCTGGTCCATCTAAGTACACATGCAGAAGATGCTAATTCTAGCATAGTTTGTTGCCATTGGAGATGATGGTAGAGAGTTTCAATTCTTTCATCGAGTACCAATCTCCTGATGACTTTGATTTGCAGCCCCCAAACTACAGAGTACTTGATCCCACCCAACTTAAAAGAAATACGACATTTATACATGTGTGGCTTGTAAGTAGGATTTTTTTTTCTTTTAGCTTTTGTATAAACATTTTGCCTCTTTTATCATGATGATCATATCCTTTTTATCCCACTTTTTTTCGCATTTTTCTTTGAAATGCATGATGCTTGTTAGTTAGTGTATTTATTTATCAATAGTTCTAGAGGCCACCAGGGTTGCGCCCTTGCCGCGTCCTTGACTGACGTGGCATATGCCATGTTAGCTGACTTATATATATATATATATTTTTTAAAAAGGACAAACCAAGAAAGCAGAAATGAAATGAAATGGGTTTTCCATTTTCATCTGAGCCACTTCCCACTCTTGAGCTTTTCTTTTCCTCATCTGGTCTATGGCTGGGACGTTCGTGCGTGAAACTAGTTGTTGCGGTCGCCGTCATGGGACAGTCCACATCTCTAAGTCGCGGTTGTTGTCGTGGGTGAGAGAGCAAGTGGTCGCGTTCATCATCGTGGGGGAGAGAGCAACTGGTCCATCTGCTATTAAGGTATATTATCCTTTGAAATAGCTAGATCTGCTAAAATCTCACAAATGACTCTACATTGAACTGAAATTTTCATTTGAGTTGTTCCTAGTGAGAGGAGGAGGACCCATGTTTGTTTGCTGTCAGTTTGCATAGAGATTGTACAATGTTCACAAATTCTCTCAGCTCTTCTCTCTACTACTTGGGGTGTTTCTTACTTTTTGTTAAAGGAATCAATAACATCCCATCTAGAATTACCTAATAATTATTACCCTAGCTTAGGTGGGATGTTTTCAATTACCTAACAATGTGCATCAAGGACAACCACATTGTTCTTGTTATTATTATTATTATTATTATTATTAATTATGATTTCTATTGATATTTCAAGTTGTTGTTATTATCATCCTTTCTTTCTTTGTAGTTGTGGCATTCCCTAAGGGGCATTGCCTTATAGGGTACCCCAATTGCATAAAAATGAATATAATATTGTTTCACTTACTCATGATTCTTCACAACTCTCTTTCTTGCATTATTTCTTTTTAATGTGTACCGTGCTTCTCCTCTTCTCCTAAATAACGAGATTACTAAAACCTTATTGGTTTTTTTTATTTATTATTGTTGTTAGAATACTCCTATATTTCTTTGGAGGAATATTTATAGCTATTGTATTTCCTTGCTTCCTTATTTGCATTTTTACTTTTCAGATCCAATATTTGCATAAAAATATTATAAAGTTAAAATATTATTAGAATATAATTTTTTAATATTATTTTTGTTTTGATATTTAAAAAAATTGAATTAATTTGTGTTTTGTTTAGAAGTTTGGAAAGTTCTAATTATTATTATTATTTTTTTTTTATAGGAACTAACATTTTCATTGGATATAAAACGATTACAGACATTTATCAAACCATAAGGCTTGAGAAAGAAAGTCTGGAATACTATCCCACCACATATCAATATCCTCTACTCTCCAATCTTTTCTAACAAGTAGATGAGTAGCTCTATTGCCCTCTCTATACACATGAACAAAAGAAACACTTGAAAAATAATTACATAAACGTTTCACCTCTGAAAACAAATTGCCGAGCCAAGAATGTGTCATATCATCCTGTTGCAAAGCTTTAACAAGGAGCAAGCAATCACTTTCCACCTCAAGAGCCAAGATTCCCATGGAAATATACAGCTGCATGCCTCGGAAAACAGCCAAGAGCTCCACAGTTTCAGGGTCTTCTAAAGCTAGCTCAATTTTTGAAACAGCCATAAGGACATGCCCAGTAGAATCACGCAATATAGCACCAATACTAGCTTTATGAGCATCTGAAAAAATAGCACCATCAGTATTAAGTTTTAGCACACCTACAAGAGGAGCTTTCCAACTAAAATGAGACCGGGCTTGCATCCGAGATTTAATCACCACAGCTTTATAACTATGTAACAGATCCAAAGAATGGGAAATAACATGAGAAGGAGAGAGGATCTTGTGATCAAATTCAAGCTTATTCCTCCTAAACCAGAAACCCCATGCAAAACAGAAAAATCTTCCCAAATTAGACAAATCTTGTCCAGCAACAAACTGCATAGCCAACTCAACAAAGCTACTCGGACAAAGATTATGTAACATTGGGAAAAACTAAGTCCATGAAGCTTGCACCTGATTACAAGAGAAAACTGCATGCAGTAAATCTTCTACCGGGAAAGAACAGAACCTGCAAGAAGCATCCTGAAAGAACCTGTTTCTGCATCAACTTAACTTTTGATGGAAGACTATCCATACAAGCTCTCCAAGCAAAAACTTTAATTTTATTTGGCACCGGCATCCTCCATAAAGCTTTCCACAACTGCTGCTGAGATCTAATATTAGAGGATTCAGAAATTTCAAGCCGAGAGAGGTCCATGATCAGCCTATAACAGCTTTTAACCGAAAACATCCCATTTCTTTCAAAATTCCAAATCAATTTATCAGCTGTACCACTCGGAAATACCATAATTTTCATGATTTCACCCACTAAACTTGGATTGAAGAGAGTTCTTAGCTTTTGAATATTCCATCCCAGATTATCCACCTGGAAAACCGATGCCACAACATCCTCCCTGTGAATCTCGACTTCCCCATGTTCTGAAGCTAAGTTTTGATGACCTGGCAGCCATTTATCATGCCATAAATTAACCTTTTGTCCATCCCCAATCCTCCAAATACAACCCTCCTTCAGCCAATGCTTCGCCTCCCAAATACTCCTCCATGTAAATGATGGACAATGCCCCAAATTGGATTCTAAAAAACTGTACTTGGAGAAGTACCAAGCTTTGAGTAGCTTATGTAACACCGAATTATTATTCTGTAGTAAACGCCAACCTTGTTTAGCCAAAAGAGCCAGGTTGAAAAATCTTAAATTTTTAAACCTCAATCCACCCCTACACTTAGCTTTACACATCTTGCACCAACTAACCCAATGAATCCTTCTTTCCTCTCTTTTTTGCCCCCACCAGAAATTTGACATGAGACCCTCTAATTCAGTACAAAAAGAAGCAGGCAATAAGAAACAACTCATCGAGTAAGTTGGAATCGACAGCGCTACAACCTTGAGTAAGATCTCCTTTCCCCCTTGAGACAATAATGTTTCCTTCCAACTTTGCAATTTTTGCCACACCCGTTGCTTTATAGATTGAAATGCCCTAGTTTTTTATTTACCCACTATTGGAGGCAATCCAAGATACTTCTCATACTGCTGGATATCCCCATTACCCCACAAAGAGCAGATCTCTTGCTATAACTCGTGGCTGACATTATTGCTAAAAACCATAAAAAGCAACTTGCTCATAATTTTCCTTATTAATTTTCTGCCCAGAAACTTGCTCATAAACATCTAACACCTCTTGTACCCTTTTATTCTCTTCCACATCCGCTTTACAAAAAATAACACTATCATCCGTAAAAAGCAAATGATTGATGTTAGGAGCATTTCTGCAAATTTTCAACCTAGAAACATCCTTTCTAACCCCAGCAGCATTCAGCAAAGAAGAAAGACCTTCAGTACAAAAGAGGAAAAGATAAGGGGATAAAGGATCCCCTTGTCTCAACCCCCGAGTAGGAATAATAGGCCCTTTTGGAACACCATTAACTAAAACAGAAAAGGAAACTGTTTTAATACAGTACATCACCAAAGAAATAAAGCTCAGCTGAAATCCCATAACTTCCATCACCTTTTGAATAAAACTCCATTCAACCCTATCGTAAGCCTTACTCATATCTAACTTCAAAGACATATAACCTTGACGCCCAACCCTCTTATGCTTTAGATAATGTATCAATTCATAAGCAATTAATACATTATCAATAATTAAACGACCCGAAACAAAGGCACTTTGACTTTCCCCAATAATACAAGGCAAAACAGCTTTCAATCAATTAGCAATGACTTTAGATATAATTTTATAGGCCACATTACACAAACTAATGGGTCTATAGTTAGCAACAACGGAAGGGCATTTCTTCTTAGGAATAAGGGAAATATATGTATGGTTAAGAGAGGTAGGAAAAACACCTGTATTTAAAGCTCGAAGGATCGCACCCTTCATGGAAGATCCTACCACATGCCAATATTTCTGAAAGAATGCAGGAGACATTCCATCCGGTCCTGGTGCCGAAGAGGGGTTCATTTCTGCCAACGCATTCCACACTTCAGATTCAGAAAATTGCTGACTTAATTCCAAATTCATTGTTGGAGTAACTCGATCAGCAAGTGCATCCAGAAAATTTGTTGAGCTCCTTGGATTAGAACTCTCAAAAAGAGCTCCAAAATAGTCTAAAAGAATTTTATCACGCTGAATACCAGTTCTCCACACCCCATCCCCATCTTTTAATTTATCCAGCCTATTCTTTTTTCTTCTCTGAGAAGCTTTCATGTGGACATATTTAGAATTTTTATCACCCTCTTTCAGCTACAAGGCTTTTGAACGTTGTCGCCACATAACCTCGTCTCGCTCCAACCATTTCTGAAAATCTTCTCTAGCCTTGATATGATCAGCTTTACACTCTCCTGTTGGATCCGAGACATTAAGCATTTCCATATTCAGCCTAGCCAACTTCAATTGCTTCTGCACATTACCAAAACAGTTCCTATTCCACAAATTCAGTTGAACCCCACACTCCTTAATATTATGAATAATATGATCCAAATCATGGCCCCCTTCTACACCCCTCCAATTGGCTTTAATAATATCCTCACAATCCTTTTCTCCCACCCACATTTCTTCAAAGCGAAATGGGCGTTTAAAGTGCCCATGATCGCTGTTAGCTTCCGTAATCACCCAAATGGGAGAGTGGTCAGAATAAGCGGCCACACCATGGGAAACACCTGCAGATGGGAAAAAATCGCACCATGGTTGGTTTGCCAGTACACGGTCAAGTCTCTCACAAATGCTCCACTCCCATCCTCTACCATTTCGCCATGTAAACTGATTACCTTTAAACCCCAAATCCTTTAGCAAACAGTCATCAACCACATCCCGAAAAGCATTTATCTGCCAGTTTGGCCGAGGTAAACCACCACATTTTTCATCATGATGCAAAACTTCATTAAAGTGCCCAATCACCATCCACGCCTCCCCATCCCGTCTATTTAAATAACGTAGCACATCCCAAGTTTTAAAACGTTGAGAAACTTCCAGAAAACCATAGATACCCGTGAGATACCAAGTGCCCACACCCATAACATCATCAATCCGACTATCAATATGACACGTCGAATAGTTCAAAATAGTTAAAGAAATATCCCTACCCCACAATAAAGCAAGACCACCTTTTCTCCCATTACAATCAACAACTAAACAATTAACAAAACCCAATTTAAATTTGCATATCTCAAATTCCTTTGCATTCAATCGCGTTTCCTAGAGAAACAAAATGTCGGGAGCTTCTCTCCGCACCAAATCACAGAGAGTTCGAATGCCCCGTGGGTTCCCAAGCCCACGGACATTCCAGCTGAGAATTTTCATTGCCTTCGGCGGGGCTGGGTAACAGTCACCGCCGATATGAAGTCATCTTCCTGGGGAGATTCAGTCAAAAAACCCCGAGAAGAGCCTCCTCGTTTGGTCGGTCTTCCCTTTTCATTATCATAAGGAGAACAAGCCTTCCGCTTCAGAGCTAGAGAGGAAGAATGAGAGCCCTTAGCTACGGTATGAGAAGCAGAGGAAATACAAGACATCCTCTTCCATTTCCTGCTAGAAACGCCATCAGACCGATCCACCGAAACTGGGTCTTGAGCTTTATTGTCCAGCCTTTCACAATCAGAATGAGCCCCTTTAGGTTCCACAGCTTGCAAAGATGGCCCAGGCCCCGGCCCATCACCCAAATCAAGCCCATCCGACTTAGCACCCAAATTAGAGACCGAAACATCCTTAGAAAGAGGAATTTCCGTTTCAGGAATTTCAGCAAACATATGGTCGACCCCCTCACCAGAAATTTGAATCGAAACATCACCATTAACCGTTTCCCCATTAGCAAATAATTCTCCAATCTCAGCAGGAACGTAACAGTCCGAAACCTTACCATTTAATTCCTTAATCTGCGCCGAGAAAGCAAGAGGCGTTTCATCCCAATTTCCAGCTGCTGCACAGTCCCCTGAGACGGGAGAAGCTGGAGGAGAAGCACGATGGCTTGATCGCAATCCAGTTCGTTGATTCCAAGTTCGACCATCGCGAAATAAGTCCCCATAACTGGAGGCCCTTAGCCAGGAACCATACGGGAAAGATTCTTCAGAGGCACCCGGAGCTGCTTGTGTTCTACGTACACAATCCCAATCTCCATGACCCAGACAACCACAATAGAAGCAGAAAGTAGATAAGCGCTCATACGAAAACTGAACCCAGAATGATTCTTCTGAACCCATGGAAAATCGGGTACCCCTTAGCAAAGGCTTCGTCACATCTAGCGAAACTCGAACCTGAAGAAAGTCCCCCCACGCCAATTCACCATTATCCAAATCAACTTCTAACACCCTCCCGATTTTCGCACCGATACGTTGTCCTACTCGATCATTCCGAGCCTGAAGAGGAAGGTCATGTAGTCTGACCCAAAAAGAAGCTTCTCGGATTTTTATTTGCTGAACCTGTTTACTCCCGTCCACTTCCTGGACTAAAAGAAGGTGCTTATCGAAGGACCAGGGGCCTTCTCTTAACACTTTCTCTTTGTCACGCAAATCTTCAAAATCGGCCAAAAAAAATTGGAGTGAAGGTCTCAGAATTTCACCCCACGCACCAGTCTCCAAGCTCGCTTCATCGTAACCTTGAAAGCATCCCGGTTAAAATGTTTTTCAGTGAAAAGGGATAACACCAAACCCTTACCATTACACAGAGAAGATTCCTCCAAATCACACGATTCCACCACAACTGCCTCCTCCTCCTGTTCGGTCAGAGATAGCCGTTGATACAAATCATCTAAATCGGCCTCCATACCGCCGCTGCCTAACAGGGAAGCAAAGAGACGAAAGGGACTGCCGTACGGCAGAAAAAGACCCCTACGAAGACCTAAGTCTTAGAGAGGAAATTTCTAATTATTAGATAATGAGTAGACATTACAACAGCTTTCACTTTTCCCGGCGCATATAAATCGCTGGGAAAAGCTAAAAAATCCCCGCGAAACACATTTGCCAGCGATTATTAACTCGCCGCAGAATCGCCGGTACTATTCAGCCAGTTCAGATATACTGCCGCGAAACTTCAAAATCGCGGTCTTATATTCCTGATTTCCGAGAAATTTTTATCTCGCCGCCATATAAGGTCAGAAAATAAAAATATTTCCCAGCGATCAAAATATCGCCGTAATATTATTACCCAGGGATTTCGTAATCACCGGAAGGGACTTTACATTATTAAATAATCACATGCCGGCGATAGATAAAACGCTGGCAAATTATATCGTGGCGATATTTTAATCGCCGGTATACAATTTTTCCCTTTCAAAATTATTTCACGGCGATCAAAAAATCGCTGTCATATAATATAACAGCGAATTTTTAATCGTCGGTATATTATAACATTTATAAAAAATTATATACCGGCGATCAGAAAAACGCTGGTATATAATTTGCCAGCGTTTTTTCCATTTCCGGTATTTAATTTCAATTTATTATAGAATTTTCCGGCGATGGAAAAAACGCAGGAAAATGATTTCCCAGCATTTTTTAATTGCCGGGATATATTTTTTGTTTTAAAATAAAATCACGGCGATGGTAAAATCGTTGTGATATGATACCACAGCGATTTTCTGATCGCTGCAATATGACTTTCGGTTTTTAAATAAGGTGACGGCGATCAAAAAATCGCTAGGATATTATTTACCTGCGATTTATTTATTGCCGGAATATAATTTTTCGGTTATTTAAATTATTTTACGGCAATTATAAAATCGCCGGTATAGGATTTTGACATTCCGCCTACCATGTCAATGTTATTTTTTGTGGTTTTTTATCATATTGACGGCGATTGAAAAATCGCTGGAAAAAATGAAAAATTGATATATTGATAACCCAGTATTCTTACTGGGTCTCGTTTCAAAATAAGACCCAGTAAGAATACTGGGTTACTTTTTACAACCCATTAATCCAAATGTACCTGATTGATATGATCAACTACTTATCATATCCAAAAATATCGGAATACGTCAACAAATACAGATTGACGACAAATATATGCATGCATGATATATATAAATTTAATTACACTGGGTGGTGCGTTATTGAAGTCATATCAAGTACAAACTGAGCTAATTTGTCTATAATACATAAAAGATCACCACTACTGTAATTTGATGTACTCTATTATCACAGCATAACCAAGGGTTACCAATTTTCATTGTCTCTATTTCTGTGGGACTTTTCATTCACACTGACACTCACAATTCAACATGATGTGCGAAATATCATGTTGTTGCTGCTCAGCCTAAGCTTGACCATTCCACCGTTTGAAGATCAAACCACCCGTATTGTCTGATGCATAACATAAGAGTGAATATTGATATCAATGGCATGAATATAAAGCACTTAAATGAATCACAAACTTAGATGGAAAATTGTTTTTATAATGATAATGCATGCAATAGGTAAACTTATGTAAGAACTAGCTTAATAATTTCTTTTGGAAGCATCAACAATTTCTTTGAGGTTGCCTAAACAATTTCTTTCAATATTGGGAGAAGAGGAGAATAAAATATGACAGCATATTATCTTATTCAATTTTTCTGTAAATAAAATGGTCAACAAGTAGCTTAGAAAAGCTGTAAACTTTTTGGGTCATTGTTCAAATGCTAGCTCAAGTGGAATGTGTGCGACCATGTGCGTACCTAATTCAGAATGACCATATATACATAAAAACCCACACCCCAACCAGTAAATAAAGCTAAGTCTCAGGCTGGCCATTATTGAAGATATTTCATTATGGGTACTACATAATTTCTTAAAACCTCAAACTATGTTTGAATCACATGAAACTATGTGGGATGATGTATGATAATCTCACAACCTTATATCCAAAGATTACCCCTGACCTTGTCTCATCTATATTACCAGTAAACAATCCCCAGCACAAGAAATATGCACAGAATTTCCGTGAGGACAGCAAATGCTCTACAAAGCTATTTATATTTCAAAAACTGGATGAGTATGGAAATTTCTTGTAAACCCACAATAGTCTATATTTCAAATTTACCAGTACATGAGATTTGTGTACCTTTTCCGGTTGCCAAGAACACTGCAACCCAGCATCCTCGTTCCGTCTCTTCCCCAACAAATTTGAACATTTTGGATTTGGGAATAGGTACCTTTGATGAGTAAGAAATTAGTTTTATTAAATAGAAAATATTAAGCAAATATTCAACTGTAAAATTGACTGGCAAAGTAATTTCCATCAACAATGTAATAGTTGTGACTAGAAAAACATGCATTTTGTTATATTTTCATTTTAATCAATTTTATAAGAGATTTATCTATTAACCTCTCTCTCCCTCTCTCTCACACAAATGCACACACAAACATAAATACACATGAGCATGCGATCACTCATACAAAAACAAAAGCACACAAACAGATGTCATAAGAACCCACAAAACTGTTGAAAAGCCACAATCTATAACAGGAGAAAGACATCTGCCAGATTTTTTCTACAAACTGCCATGGAGAATCCATTATCGATATTAACATTTTAGAAATAGCAGACATCAACCCAGTACAAATGTAAGAAGGTGCTATTGCTATCTTGTGCCATAACCAGAGAATCAAAAGCAAGCCTCAATTAAGTCAACTGAAGATAGAAATCGGTAATTTCAAAGCATAAATTATCCTTTTTTTCCTCAATTTTTTAATTACTTTGACAAGAATAAAATCTCATTTTAGAGTCTGCTATTAAATTTTCCTGAGTGACCTTGATTGATCATTAGCTTAGAATGAGTGGGCTTACTCTTGTGTAATGTGATTGCAGCCTATATTTCAAGCAGGAAGTGGAGCTATTTTAGCTTAGGACTTCAGAATGATGGCAAGACATCATGTGTAAATGTTGGTATGTAATCATCATATTGAGATTGTATTAGTATTACTATGAGTATCTATGGGTTTATTCACTACTTATCCTGGTTGTTGGTGTTGCTTCTAGACTGGTGGATATAGTCAAAGGGTAAAGTGTCAAGAAGTAGTGTAAAAAAAACCACCTTGTCAAACTAATGATCAAATGCTAGCCCAACATATATATGTGCGACCATATGGCTACCTAATGTGTGACGCCCCCAAATTCCGCTTGGGATTGAACGGACATCTGAAGCGTCGGGACATGCAACACATGGTTACCTGCCATCGTTCATGACATATAAGATGCAATATTCCTAACATGCATCTAGCATTATGCAATATTCACAGCGGATAATTTTTTTCTTTTCTTTTCTTGAGCAATACTATGCACCAAACTTATAATATCCCAAATAGTTAAATCGTAATCCAAGCATGCTTAACAAAATAAACATCCACGATTTCAGTATGAGTCTTAGAAGACTATAACCTCAAAAACATGGGAGATCAAACTCCATATTTACATTACCATAATACACTATTGAGGAAGTTCGTCGAGTAACTCACGTAACTCGACTAACGAGGCCAGAAAACTGTCCAAAAACTAACTATGGAAGTTGTAAGTTTCGCGTCGTGTTTGCAGCGTCTAGTCAACCTCCTTCAGTCTACGAACATTTGCTCCTTGCTCTAATCCTGACACATCTCCTACCATTCGGGGGGAATGGTAGTTGGGACTACCACGGTGAGATTTGATTACAAATCTCAGTAAGTTAACAAGAAACTCCCACACAGGTTAAAGATGCATGCATGGCAGTAAAAGCATAAATGCATAAGTAAAGTCGTACATAAGCATAGCATAACTTGAGACATATAGCATGACATAACCTGAACTTAAACGTGAATTGAACTTGACTTAACATGATATGAACTTGAGTTTAAAACATAACATGGACTAGCAACATAACATGAACGTGAAACTTGCAACATAACATGGACATGAACATAACATAACATGAACGTGAGCTTGAACATATCATAAACGTGAACATAACATGATGTGAACATGAACATAACATGTACGTGAGCGTAACATAACATGAACTTGATCTGAAACTTGACTTAACATAAACTTGGAATATTATTCAATTGTCTTGATTAATAACGTGACCATATGGGTGCTACACGGGTCCCCTAGAGCCGTGTGTCCCTGCCGATTACCGCATCACAACACAGGTATCTAGACCAGCTGTGAGTGCGTTAATACATACTCCACAGTTGTTGTGGCCCCACGTATTCTACGTGTCACAATTGTTGTGTCTCACGTAGTGTATGCTCCACAGTTGTTGTGGCCCCATGAATACACGTAACATAAAATATGGCACCATCGGCGTTAGTGCCTGGCGCGCTCCGGTGACCAGTTACTTAGGCCCCATTCGCAACCTGTTGACTGTACTTCGTCAACCCAGGGAATTTCACACCTATTTAGACACTCCAGCGTGAACAAAGGAGTTCCACTAGGATATTACCCCATCCTAGCATTTAGGGTCGTGATTGACATGAATAACTTAACTTGAACATGATCTGAAACTTATATGAACTTTACATAAGGTGAACCACGCTTGAGTCCGTGGCACCGCATAACATAACTTGTGGTGAACATGCTTAGATCCGTGTCACCCTTAACATAACTTGTGATGAACACGCTTAGGTCCGTGCCATCCTTAACATATCTTGTGATGAACACGCTTAGGTCCGTGTCATCCTTAACATAACTTGTGATGAACACGCTTAGATCCGTGTCATCCTTAACATAACTTGTGGTGAACACGCTTAGGTCCGTGTCACTCTTAAATATCTTATCTTTCTTAATACATGAGATATTATTTAATATCATGAACTTTTCTAACATGGCGTATACTTGTAAATGGCACAATATGATTTAAACATAAACATTCCATGACATACATGTAACATATGGCATACTTAACATGGCATACTTATAACATACAACATTGCATACATAAAAGATTGTATAACAGATAAATACTCATGAAAGAATAAATCATGCGTAACAGATAAACATGTAATGACATGGCGTGACATGGCATATATGATAACATACATACATAAATTGTAGTTCCCTTACTCATCATACATACACAATAAACTGATAGTAAGTTAGAAGCTAACTTACCTCGATCGTCGCGTTCTATGAGAATAAAGCGCGAAACACGAGAAACTGTAAAAGGTCATTCTAAAAGTTAGAAATTTAATTACTAACAATTAGAAACATGAAAACAAGCTAACTTAGAGTAAAATTATCATTTACCCTCTACATGTGGGAAAATGACCATTTTACCCATAACTTAAGGATTTCACATCTTAACTCAAAAATTTTAAAATTTACATTCCTCATGTAAATTTTGTCCTAAACTCAAATATCAACTTCAGAAAAATTTAAAACAAACACAACTATGGAAAACACACTATGGCCGAAACATCCATAGGCCATTTCTCTTGATTTTTGTTGCAATTCCTTCCAACTTCAAAACTCATGCTTAAACCAAAATTTTGCTATAAACATCTTCCAATCCTAAGTTTAAAACCATACTTAAAACATCCATTTAGAAAAAGCTAATAATCAACACCAAACTTTTTGGTAAAAAGATCCAAGCACTTGAATCACAAGTTTTGACCTTAAATCAAAACATCTCCAAGAATTCCAAAAATCAAATCTTACTTCTAACATATTCATAACATCATCCTAACATCAACCATGCTTTAAATCATCAAACTAAAGTCACCAAAATCACAAAATAACACTTGGAGTTTTTGGTTTTACACTTAGTCCAAAAACAGAAACTTTTTCCTCAACTAGTTTTGATAAATCTCTTGATCAATGGCTTAAGAAGGTGAGATCTTCGAAATAAAGCATCACATGGTTTAATGATGTGTCTTAAATAGGATCCAACCATCAAACTTAAAATCACATGGCTAAAAATCAATAAACATGGATCTAATCCAAAAACATCAAATCTTAGGCCTAACCGAAATCCTCTTGCATAGAAAAATCATATTTTTGAAATTAATACTAAATATCTCCAAAATAACATCCTAACATGAAAAGAAGAGACTTAGGATCATCATATAAAAATATCAAAGCCTTTAGAGTAAGATCAAATCTCGAAATATTCAAACTTTCTCCAAATAAAAACTGTTTTGCCACTTCCAGTTTTCAAGTTTCTAGATCTAAGAAAATCTATCATCAAAAGCTTTATTCAATGCAACAAAACCTCAATGAAAACTCTTAAACACATGCTAAGAACACTCCATAAAATTTTCGGACCAAGATATGTCCATTAGCTTGGTCAAAAACTCCAAAACATAACATACTCTCCAGATTCACGACCAGAATGACCTTTCCATGGTTACAAATACTTTTGACAACCAAATGACAATGGAATGATACGAAAAATACATATACGGAAACTAGACTCAAAGAGGAACAACTTTTATGAAGGAGTCATCGTGTGAAAATACTTACAAAGGGTTGAAAAACTCCACGCAAAAAGACCCAGAAATCTGCCCGGGAGAGCTCTTTTGGGTTTCTCTCTAAGAACGGGGTGAAGAAATGATTAAAGTGAAGTAAGTGTGTCTTGCACGACTCAAGAATTCTGTAGGGGGAATATTTGGACCTTCATGATCATTGAGTGAAGGTGTAGACATGTGACATAATGTAGAGGATAGTGGGGGGCAAAGGACAACCTACAAAGGCTATGAGACATGGGACTTGATGGGGTGGGTTCCTCCATATTATTGAGTGCAACTTGATGCAATGAATGGTCTGACAAGTGGAGGAGGAAACTTCTCCAAGAAGCTTTGTCAAGGTGGCCAAATTCGTGGGCCTTAGTGGGCCTCAACCAAGTGGGCTTCAATTTGGGGTTTAAAGAGGGTTTGGTTAGGGTTTGAGATGCTATCAAGGCCAAATCCAATTTTTCTTGGCCCAATAAAATTTCCAAGGTTTAAAATAAGAATTTGAGAAATTAATAGCATGTGGATGAAGATGTCATAATAAGAATTTGAGAAATTAATAGCATGTGGAAGTGATTTAATCAAGTGATTAAACACAATGCTAGAAATTGGATCAAAAGGGTTTGAAGGCCAACTTTAGGGTTTGGGGAAACCGTTTAGGGTTTCGGTTTCAACCAAGTTTTTGGGTTTTCAAATAGATTTCAACCATTTAGGGTTTCACTAGGGTTGAAACCCTATTTGATCTGACTCAATTTGGTTAATCAGATGAAAAAAAATGTTTTGCTTAGGTGGCATGATTTCACACATTGATTTCCTTCACAAATCCATCTAATGGTTTCTCTTTGTGTCAGGTATCTAATACTATTCATTATGTGTGGTTAAGATCTTTCCAAGTGTCCAAATAAAACTTATCTAACCTAATTTGGACATTCTATACTGTGATTTTGAAAACACTGCACTTAGTACGCTTATCGAGGTTACTATTCACTCCGAAAAAGTGCATAATAAACTTAGTACTGAAAAATCCTAAATATTCAATTAAGTCTAGTGGTGTAGACTATAATGTAAGCTGACATTTCTAACTATCTCAAACAATTAAAATCGCATTTCTAGCACTATAGTGAGTGATAACACTAATTATGTTGACAGATTAGAACTTATACGATTAGCCGATTCGTAAAAACTTATGAGGTTTTCACGAGGTTTCTAATGTCTATAGAAATTCCACCATTGAATTTCTAGCGGGCTGTTACATAATGCATACAAGCATATATGCATACATACATAACTGTAGTGATATATACACACATGGGGTGGTTCAAGACACTATATATATATAGTTCTTCGTGTAATTGCATGTTATGCTTATATCACTCTTTCCCTATATAAAGGGCTGTATGATTAATTAATTAGTGCAGATCAACACCTTATAATGTTCTGTTTACATGTGTTCAGAATCACATTATAATCTAATTTTTAGTACTCTTATTGTTAAGCTAATTAATGAGCATCAAACCCATGCTAATCACCTTTTTATTAATAATATATATTTTATTTTGTGGTTTTTACATTTTTGCTATCTACATTAACCTATATATCTAGCTAGCCAACGGGCCATCATCTCCTTAATAAATCCACGTGCAAATCAAGCTGTCAATTAGCACGACACAAGCTATACCTAGCTAGCTACCATATAAAGATATATGTTGGGACCTCCAAGTAATCATTAGGAATATGTTCGAATGTTCTGATCAATCATAATTGGTGAAAATAAAGGGGTTCTGAAATAAGTCAAATAGCATTAATCCATGGCCAAGAAGTAAGAAACTAGTCAATTAACAATATGTTGACTTTGAATTTTAATCCATTTAGTGGCACTAGTACTTCAACCTCTGATATCTTGTGTTCACATTTGAGTTAGGGGTGTTGGGATTGACACAGGCAAGAGGCAAACTAACTAGACATTGATGGGTCTAATTCTTTTCCAAAGAGCTAAGCAAATACTAACAACTGAACTAATATTTATCAAAACCTAGCGTGTTGTGTGTGTCTATTACATTACTTGATTGAAAAGGAGGCCAACCAGATTTTTGTGTGAAAACATAACCTGGTTTGCAAGAGGGATCTCAGCAAATGTGAAAATACAAGGGGGTCCATTACAAAAGACCAAGTCCACCATCAAGTAAATAATGTCAAAAAACAGCAGAATGTACAACAGAAAATACGGCACTACCAAAAAGGTGCCAGCTGCAAATTCATGCCAAGGAACAAATGAAGCCATGCAAGGGACTAGTGAAGAATCTGTCAATATGGTTGTTAAGCCAAATTTTCCTATTAATAGTATTCAACTAATGAATTTAATTTCTATATAACTTCGAATCAGCCCATGATTTCTGAAGCACAAGAACACAAACTTGTGAAGCAAACAATTAGCATTATTTGATTGTTTCTACCATACCTACTAATCGATCTCCTGAATATAACTAGTTAACATGTGAGTTTATTTGGTTTAACGGATAGAGAAAGACTTTCCATCTTCTAATGAATTTAGAAATTAGAAATTGATGTGGCAATACCCACATGATATGAAGACCTATACAATAAATGCAGATAAAAAGGGTGGATTTTGTGCAAAAGACAAACTTGCTTTCTGACTCAAAAAGGAGAAATTAGCCTAAACGCAAAAATAACCAAGTTATATACAAAACCATGCAAATATAAAGGGGGAGTGATAGAGCAAATGATTATATACAAGCGATGTTGGTGTCGTGCAAAAACCTTGAAGTTTATTGAAGAAATTGAACTTGACCTTATATATACTTAACTTATATAAAGTTAATACAATATATAATCCGGCCCAATATTGAAGATAGATAGTCCATATATTGAGCAATTAAACCCGATGGTGGAATATTTTCATTTTAGCTAGCTGTTGTCTTATTGGACTCTAAGCTAAGTAAATAACTATTAGAGTACATATATATATATATATATATATAAAGCATGGCTTATAATCGGTAGATAATAAATGGATGTAGATCACATACATATATATATGTATGTGAGGTACATGATAATGCATGCAGTACGTAGTTGCTGGTTCATGACAGCATGGAGAGTCATTGTGCTGACTGAATCAAAGGTATCACAGAGTAAAATTAAGGCATAATTGGAGGTATGGGAATCGGAGTGATTAAGAATGCAATTTATTTCTTGGTAATGTAATAGGGCAAATCATGCGCGAACACAGTAGTTCATCGGTAACTTATATTTCCAATTATTATACATGGGAAAGAATATATTGATATCAATTAAGAACCAGAAAATTGAAATCAAGCATATACGAGAAGAGGGATAATCAAGGCACCCCATGAATAAACGTTGACAGGTTAAGAACAGATAAGTATATGAAGATCAAAATAGTTAGAGCAGCGCATAGATAAACACATCATTGAAATCGGTTACATATATTTTATGTAAACTCAATAATATATAGATTCTTGTGTGTAATTTAGTTACACAAAGGAATTTACAGCATATTATCCCCTAGTGGAAGAAATATTACAAGATAGGAGATTTGTGGTCAAATAAATAGAAAAGATAAAACATAAAAGCATATTCTAAGTGTAGTAATCGATATTACTACACTTATATATGGACATATAAGAAAGGAAAGGCAGCAAACTAATTAATGACTTGGTGAAGTAAATAAAATGTTACATTTGAGCAAAAGCTCGGCGAGTGGTTACAACTTACAATAACCACATGCTGTAAATTGCAACCATATTTTGACAGATTAATTACATTGTTTTCATGGATTACATTAAGCGGATCATTATGCATCTAACAACATAAAAGGGTCAATTGCTAAAAATCTAGACGCTAATACTCTTAATAACCAACCTAGTTTTACAGCTGTACTTTAATATCTAAGTATTTATACCAGTCATCTCAAAAAGGTTACATAACAAGTTGGAAAGTAGTGTACTAATTTTTAAGCAACAGAGAAGTCATCAGAATCAATCGGGTGATTTGTCCAGATCCCTTTATATCCAAAGATCTACTTCCCAATCACAACACTAAAAACTATTGATAATTAAGCATACTTCCCAATCACAACACTAAACATAAGCATGATGATCTTTGAAAAGCTCATCTATGTTTCAAGCAACCAACCATACTAACACAGATATTAACAAGCATACAGATTTTTGGAAAGAACAAAAACAAAGTGTTGGTAGGATATGCCATTGTTTAAAGCTTCCATGGACAATGTTGGAGGAGCAGGTTTGTTTTTCCCAAAGTTATTTCCTAGAATCTAGCCCTAAAACTAACCTCAATTGCACAGATTATATGAATGGGGTTTCGCAGCTACCAAATATATCGATCAGACCTAAATATATTTGAGGTTGAACAACTCAAAAATACCAACTACCAAGAATGATAATCAACCAATGAATTTGTTGAACCCAAGGTTTCAAATTTCGTGTAATTATAAATCTACACATGGATTTTGATGATAACAAATGAATTCAAAGAATAAAGGAGTCTCAAGCTCAAGTTGTCCACACAATGGAATCAAGTACATCAAGGAACCAAGCATGAGCAAGAAGGGAACAAGTTCACATTAAAGTCATAGAGTAATGTTGTAAATCTCTTAAAAATTCGAAATTATGATTAAGGCTCAAAATTAATATTTTATCATAAAGCATTAAAATACATTTTCCACATGTGCATGAATATTTTTGAAAATTAAATTTGAAAATTTTGAAAGATGATTGATTGTCATCTTTCACATGTGCATGACATGATTAAATGTTTGAACTTTGAAAATATTAAGATGATTGATTGTTATCTTTCACATGTGCATGTTTTATTTTAATATTTTCAAAAGTGATGGATGCTTTTCTTGACTTATGCAAAAGATAGATGTCTTTGTTTGAAAATTTTGAAAAGTAAAGTATGCTCCTTTTGTCATATGCAAAAAGTAAAAGATTAGGTTTGAAATTTTTGAAAAGTAAAGTGTGCTCATTTTGTCACATGCAAAAAGTAAAAAGATTAGGTTTGAAATTTTTGAAAAATGAATGATGATGTCTTTGACATGTGAATCTTTTTAAATTTGAATATGAAGTCTCATATGCCTATAAATAGATCATTTGAGAGCTTCACATTCACAACACCAAGAGCATACAATATTCATTCAAAGCTTTCATTCTCTCTTCTCTAAGTATTGAGCCTTAACCCTTGTTCATTTTGAGAGATATAGTTTGTGCTGTATTGTTCTTATTTCACTCATTGAGGAGTGTTTTCTGATATTCTACCCACTATCAATTCTTGTATCAGTAAAAGGGTGTGTATAACCCTTGTGCATGTAGAAAGTGTTCTACACAGGGAATAGTTGAATCACCACGTGTGAGGTGATTGCAAGTGTAGAGGGTGTTCTACACGGATCCTTTGTAGCGGTGTTGTTCAAAGGTGTAATAGGTTTCTATCTCCACCTGAAAGAGGTTGAATAGTGAATTCGGAGATTTTCAAGGGGTAGCTTGAGGCGAGGACATAGGCAGTGGGGCCGAACCTCGTTAACATACTGAGTTTGCTTCTCTTACCCTTACTCTTTATATTTATTGCTATTTTATATTTTGTTTATATTTTATATTGTATATTTGATTTATAATTGTTATTTTCTTAAATACAACTCAATTCACCTCCCCTCTTGTGTTAGTCATTTGGGCAACAGAATTGAACATGCACAGCATCGACATATTACAAAAAAATAAAATTAAAAATAATAAAAGGACAAAAAGCCAAAAAAATGAAATTTGTGCATATCATCCAACAATCCAAGTAACCCCTTTCCATGGCGCTATGTTCATGCATGTTTGGAAAAAATAATGAGTTCCAAACAGAGTTTGTGAGTAGAAAAATACCTTACACATGCTTCGTAGTGGTCGTTCTTATTGGATTTTGGCCAATCGAGGGCTTACAATGGACTGGCAAGCCTCGCACATAGTAAGAACTGGGACTCTCTCTCAAGACTATTTCTGACTAACAGGAAATCGAAGAAATTACCCCACTCTACATCACAACAGAGGGCGATTTTGGCTATGATCGTCGTTTGTGCATATGCATTCAACAGAAGGGGGATTTAAATTTTGGTAAACGCAGTGCAAGGTGTAGAAAGTTTAAGAATTGAAGGGGGTAACATACAATCAAATGGGTAAGCCGAGCGTCGTCGGCACAACTTTGGTTTTGGTTGGAAACGATGACCAAGCTTCTATGCACGGCGAAAATGTGGTGGAGGCAAGAGAGGGAGCTTTGGGTGCGATTCGGAAAGGGGGATGATCGTCGTTGCCGTCATATGGATTCGCCGGAAGGGATTTTAGTTGTAGGTGAGTAAGAAATCGACTGAAACACAAACGGAGGGAAGAGGGTACTGTGAATAACTCGAGGCCGTGGGGAGGGAAATAAAAATGGTGATCTTTTGGTGCTTGGAAAATAATTCATGATATTGCAGCGAAAATTATTGCCGCTAAAATAAATATATGTGCTGGGATATTTTAAATGACACTTCTCGCCACTACAAACTGGATTTTGCCCAGCGATTAATAAGTCGCCGCTATATCACATATATTACGGCGAATTGTTTTGCGGCAGCACTAAAATCGCTGGGAAAAACCCAGATTCTTGTAGTGAGATGAAAAAGTTAAAAAAAATTGAATCTAAAAAATGTTTTTATTTGTAATGTTTAGATATTAAAATTAGATGAGATGGGATGAGATAAATTGAGAGGATAATACCTAATTTTCAAAAGTTGATGTCTCCTGTCATTTTAGTTTAAGAAGATGTGAAACCGCGTCTCTATAAAAGTGGAAGAAGGGATTTCTAATTAATGTTTCGTCTATAAAATACTTTGATTTATTTTCGTTCTCAATGTGAATGTTTGGAAGAATAGACTTTTTTGAAGAAATTTATTCTTCGTCTTTAACTTTAAGATCACATCAATCTCGAATTACACAACCGACGAAATAGACAATGACAATATTTGAATTTATTTCTATGAACAAAAACTAACATTTTCTTCAATTCTATATTTTTAGGAAGGAATAAAATAGGCGTTTGTTGGATATTGGAAGCAATACAGTGGATTGGATTGGTGTTTCGGACGTGTTCCACATACCAAAACTACGATCGATTTGCAGCAGAGAATGACTTCGGTCCAGTATACAGCTTGAGGCACCTTCGATGTCTAAATTAGTAAATACGTAAATCGAGATGTTACTAAAGTATTAGGAAAAATAAATTATTTAGGATGACCATCTTTTGCCAAATATATAGACGGGAGCTTTTAATGATAAATACAAGATATTAATTCAATCTCGTGATCTCCCTTATCGGTTTAGATAATTGACATATATATATCGATAGTATTATCTAACGACTGATGAACTCATCTCTTCCAAACAATATGGCGAGTTTCACCTTGTTTTTGTGGACTAGCCATCATATCCTATCAATTTGGCAATTACATCATCGATTCATATTGCAACTAACTCTCCACGATCTTGGTCTGATATTCCACGGGCCTCTACATTGAGCTTGAGCTTATTGGGGGTGAGAAAGGTCCCTCCAATTGGATATGGCTCTCTACAATTGGCAGCTCTAATTGTATTGTTTTGTACCTATCAATCTACCCTTTTTCTTCCCAAGTATATATCGTTACTTAAAAAATCTCCACAAAAGTTGCACCATTTGCATAAGATGCTATTTTTTATGCATCCACATAATATAAGATAAGGATAAGACAAGTTTATTTCCTATACAACAACTTTTCTTGTATCATCCTCCAATAATTTCATGATATGGTACACATAATATAAGATATCTTAAGAATGATATACTTAGGGTCGGGATGACGAATAAACGTATTGTTACATAAATTGATTACTTTCTGAATGTCTAATATCACCAAGCGCTTCTAAGGTAAAACATAAACGAAAGGATGAGGCTACTCGATCTACCGCCCCATCCTTCCCACTGGGCGTGACCACCCAATGTTTTTTTTTTATTCAATTTTTTTATATTTTTTAATCACTTTCTTAATTACTAAATAAAAAATATATATATTTTACCTACACGGTACACTTGGTCGATACCGCTTAGGCGGCTAGGGAGCATTTCCCTTAACGAAATATGCGGCTTCTAAGATAAGACAAGGACCAATGAAAATTGCATACAACGTTGGCTAAAAGAAACAATAATTAATTTGGAGTTTAGAAAAGTACTTCCCAATTACCTTTTTTGTGTGCCTCTACCTAACTTGATCAAGTGGTTAGAGGGAGTTGAAAGCATGATTGCTTAGTTAATTGAGGCACAGATCGGGGGGCAAGTCAAGAGTGTAAACCATTTTTAAGACCTACTAAGGAGACTTTTTACAAACACGTTATCCGCACTTATCGGTTGAAAAATGCTAATTAGCGATGACTAATAATATATGGGACCCTAATAGTAATAGCAGAGTAGTGTTTCTTAGCAATGGCTAATTAGTGATAGTATATCAAACTAATAATACCGGACATTAGTGTGATTTTTAAATAGTGATTTATTTTAAGTGAGATATTGCTTATTAAGACTAGACTTATTTCTTTAACTCTTACATGAAACATTTTTATTATGGGAAAATTACACTTTATTTCTCCTTGCTAACTAACTAATTACAAACGTTTTACATTTTGCATCCCTAGATTTACAAATATATATATATATATATATATATATATATATATATATATATATAATTAAAGTTCACAAGTTAATATGACTAGATAAAACAAACTGTTAGATCTATTTTACACTAAAAAAAAATATTTTATAATGTTACCTAAGATATTTTTGTATATGAACTAAACATTTTTAATTAAAATATAAAGAATCAATACATTACACCATCTAATTATAAAAAAAAATTTAACAAATAATAATTTCATCCCATTTTGATTGTAAAAAGGGTGAAAAGCATGCAAAAATAGATAATGTGACATGATTTTAAAAAGAGTGCACACTACTCCAAGTTTTAGTGATTTGAGGGTGTAATATATATGTCAATTTTGATTGTTTATAGTACATGGTGTAAAATAGTTATTAGTTGGAAGATGACATATATTTTTCCTTTTTTATTTTATTTTTATGGAAAAAAAAGATATATATTTTATTGTTCTCTCGCTCATTTTTTTTTTCTTCCCTATAATAAATCACTTTTTTTTTTCTTTTTTATGAGCAATTATGGGTATATCACTTGATGTTGATAGAATTATAAACCCTTCATTTTCATCATTCTTCATTTTAGTAAACACAAATATCAATTGTCTGGTCGTTGGTGCTTTCCTTTGCGACTTCACAAGGGTTTATGGTTTTTTCTGGAGTTCGAACTTTGAACGGCTCTTGTCATCCTTTTGTTGACTTTTTCATTAAGAATTTCAACACGCGTATAGATAGTAAAAATATTTTATCTTATTTTATTTTATCTATTTCATCTAATTTTATTATTATAATTTTTTAAAACTTTTTATGTAAAATATAATTAACAATTCAATTTTTTTAATTTTTAAAATAATAATATTATTATTAAAATAATATTATAATAATATTTTATTTAATTTTTAACTTTTATTTCAAATCATCTATATTTGACTTATTCCTCACGTTCATTTACATTGCGTGAATTGTACAGCAGATTACACTGCAAAAAGGGGCAACTCTAATTCCAAGCGTTTATTGGTAGCTATCGCTTTCTATCGCGTAAGTATTTAGAAAGTAAGAGGTTTTCGAATATGCTACTTTTTTTCCCTTCATTTTCATAAAACAGCATCCTTTCAAATTAAAAAATAGAAAAAAAATAATCATATATGCTGCATACCATACTTATAATATTAATAATTTAGCAACTAAAACCGGTTTAGTTTGTTTATCTAAATCTAGACTATCTCATATCATCTCATAATTACAACTTTTTTAAATCTCCTTACAAAATATAATAAGAAAATGTCTACTTCCACTTGGGATTGGAATACCTTGCGTACCCGAACATCCACATATACAATAATGAAACGGTGCATTTCAAATTTGGTTCCTAAAATTCGAAAGATGGAAGTTGGAACCTCACAAATGAAACACCCCCACATAGGTTGAATGCAGCACGAAATACAGCAAGCTTCCCAAGCATGCTGCCACATCGAGTCGCCATGGAAAGCTTGACCAAAAAGTGAGCTTGTATTTAATTTCAGTTCAATTTGTAGATCTTTAAATTTTGAAGTGATTCTTGTTCGGTTGCAGGGAGAATAAAGAACAAAGAAAAGACTTTTGTTTTGAATATGGGTCTTTATGTTGAAAGCTATCATTGATGTAGCCAAACTTTCATATTACGGTTAGTACGATGGTTTCAGTTTGGGTTTTTTTTGGATGGGAAATATAACGTTAACTTCTCAGATTTAATGTTTGGGGCAAAACAACAAAGAATGATAGATACACAGGTTTTTGTAAATTTGTATTTGAAAATCGAAATGTTAGCTATGTCATCCAGCCTAATAAGTTGAGTTTAGGTCCTAGTCTTCTGGGTTCAGTTCTCAGAATAGACAAATAAAAAAAAGTGGAATGTTCATTTCAAGGAGAGAATGGGTGGTCCGACTCGATGGCACTATCTCTTTCATAATTTGACCACTGGCGCAGATTTTTCGACGGCATTCACCCACAACGATGCTAGCTGCTTTTCTGGGATGGGTTTGATTTCTGAGATCGATTTGGGCGCTAGCTGTTTTTCTGGAATGTGTTTGATTTTTGAAATCGATTTTGGTTTTTTATTTTTATTGGCTGAGGTGAGCCTATTCCTCCAAAGGTACCCAATGCTCTGAGGGTACATGTAATAGAATTTATATAATAAACAATTTAACTTTTTTAAATTTCAAAACAAAATTAATATTAAAAAATTATATTATAATAATATATTTTTTTAACTTTCAACAAAATATTTCATCTCATTTCATTTGAACTGTGTAACTAAATGAGGCCGATTAGATTTCTCCCACCATGAAAACTAAAATTCAGCATCATCAATCTTTTGTTTAGGTAATTTGTCCTATTAATGTTAGATACACGTAAGAAATATTAATATTCAACTCAACTACCTCCAAATACATGAATTTCCTCGTACAAATTAGTTTATTTGTGTGTTTTTCATCCCATCCCTAATATAACATAATTTATTACTTCCTCCCTAAAATAAAGCCAATGGTATGTGGCAGGAACTCAGCTAGAAAAACAAAAGAGTAGTTTACTACCGAGGGAGGTGACTCAGTGATCCTGATGTTGTCCTAAGTAGTTTGACATGTACTAGCTCTTAACTTCAAATTTGAATATTCATCCCGCATCCGTTTAGGCTCTATCTGTTTAGCCCTCCCCCATCCGATCTCCGGGGGGTAGCGTGCTATTAGGATCACATACTTATAGTAAAGTCATCTTCAATGGCCTCTTCCTACCTTAAAATATTCATAAATTTCTTTTTCTTTATATGAATAATTTGAGAGAAAAAAAAAATGAATTCCACAAGAGAAAAATTAGTTTGTATGGTGTCTACCTTTTACGAAATCTTAAAAATTAATTTTTAAGATGATTTTGGATATCTAAACTCTCATATGATATAAATTTTATAATTTTTTATATAAAATATAATAAATAATTAAATTTTTTAAATTTAAAAATAAAATTAATATTAAAAAATTATATTATAATAATATTTTATTTAACTTTTTAACAATTACATTTGATCTGAAAGGTATAACCATTCTATACAAGATTTGAAGGGATGTGCTAAAATTCTCCACTACATGAAGATCTTTTGGCATTTTGGAGGATATTGAGTTCCAATCTCGCGTTTAGCTTAATTCGGTTTTAAGAGAATAAATAAATAAAGCTTTTTACAACTTTTTAAGAGAAAAGTAGAAAAAGGAAGGAAGCCGACATGTGTGCCTGTCTGTGTCTTGTTACCAAGTCATAACAAAAGTCTACCACGGCCACCTTAGGAAATGAAAAAGAAACGAAACCTGCAAAATTAATTCCAACGGATCTCACTCTTCCACAAGTTCAACTCCCTCTCTCTCTCTCTCTCTAACGATATCAAGTCACTGTAAAAGTCAAGGGTACCTGAGAAGACCAGCGAAACTAATACTCGGCGAATATCTCCCAAAGAATCCACATCTCTCTCTCTTTTTGCCGGGCCCTCCGGCAAGAATGGAGCTCTTGCAGCCATCGCATCCTCCTCACCACTCCTTAGCCGGGGATCAATTTCACGGGCTCTCGTCCCCGTCGAGTTTTCGGTTCGGGTTTCACCAGGAGGTGAGCTCCCGATCTTGCCTGCCTGAGATGGTGGAGGAAGCTGGAGATGAGAAAGTACACTTGGCAGTCGGAAAGTCCGTCGACCGAGCTGTGGCCCTGCTTCAATGGTCTTTCAAGCGGTTTCGGAACCGAGAAATTTGTATTCTTCACGTTCATCAACCTTCTCATGCGATCCCCACTCTCTGTGAGTCTCTATCCCCTCTGTCATGAGTGCTGATTGTTATCCATTAAAGGGGTTCTGTTTGTTTTTTCCTGGGATATACAGATTTTGACGTGAATTGTTGTGCTTGCTAATTGATTTCCTTTTTTGTTACAGAAATATTAGCGGTTGACTAGAATTCTTGTGGTGTGTGTTTGTTTTGTGTTAAATATTAGTGCTGATTGCTTGTATATACCCCATATTAGGGGTATATGGGCAGAAATATAAAAACATCATGCAGGCACGAATTTTAATGATATAAGAAATGTCCTTTGAGTTTCTGTCGTGTTTGTGTGATTATTAATAAGAAAAATATTTTCAAACATCATATATTATATTTTTTTTATTTTTATTTTTTTTAAACTAATTAAATTTTGTATTCATCATCTATATAGCATATATTTAATAAGAAAAAAATTTTAAAAAATGTGATGATTGATGGGTGAAAATGATAAATATCAAATCTCTATTAATTAATTTACACTTTGTCGTGGATAGAATATTGTTAGTATACTTGCTGATTTTTTTTAATTTTTAATTTTGTACTGTTAGCATATTTACTGAGTGATTTATGTTTTCCACAAGTTGTGAGAAGATATGGGATTCAACGCATCAATTTCTCTCACTTTCCTTAAATTTCTTAGTGTCCTGAATGGGCTGAACGGTATTTCTACAAATACATTTTGCAGTAGGAAAACTACCGGCAAGTCGAGCCAACGGTGAAGTAGTGGCTGCACATAGAAGAGACGAATGGGCACAGACAATGAAGCTTTTAGAATATTACGTGAGCATTTGCAGTACAGAAAAGGTAATTCTTTATCTCCTATGCTTTTTGTTATTGTAGCTACCGATTTTATGCAGATTCTTTTTGAAATTTATATTTTGATGGTTCCATCAACTTCTTTATCTGATTTTTTTGGGTTCCAACTCGTTTCTTTGTAGTAGTACCATGAGTTCTCTCATAGAACTTATGATGCAAAATCAGTTTTTAGGTAATTATTTGCGTTTCCTTGGAGTCAAATGAAGTACTTCTTGCTATCAATGTTGCTGTTTGAGGAGATCGGTGTTCTAAGCATGGTTTCTCATCTGGTTTGGGACAAGTATGGTTTTTCCTTTTGGTAGAAGAGAATAATAAACTACAAAGTAATATAAAATATTTATCATAAAATGAAAATCAGAGCTCTTTAATTTACCGTCTTAACCCTTCTCGTTTCCCTTGGTCAGTTCTTGCCCTTTGTTCCCCAACAGTTGGTGACTTCAAAAATTTTAGGGAAATGTGCATTTCCCCAGACATGTTTTCCTCTTTTAATAATTTTTTGCTGCACTCACTCTTACTTTACAGGTGAAAGCAAGCATTGTTACAATAGAAGCTGACCAAGTTCAGAAGGGAATTGTAGATTTGGTGAACAGACATGGCATTAGGAAGCTTGTTATGGGGGCTGCGAGTGAAAAGTAAGTGGTCATCTGTGGAAATCGTTATATCCTATATGCTAATATTCTAGTAAGTGACTTTTCCGGGTACTCAAAATTTATCTTTTAGATTTTAAAAAATATTTTTTGTGACAGTGCTTTAGCAAAATCTAATTTTTGTAACAATGCTTAAGTCTGAGTTCACCAGTCCATCTTTAGCAAAATTTACTGATGAACTCCTGTTTTCTCGATGTTTCTGTACACATTGGAACATCTGCACCCTGTCCTTTTCGTTAGAGCAGCCCTTGGTTGACTAGTTTGCGGTTTCTTTCTTTAGTCCTTTTTTGTAATCGCTATACATATGAATAAATCTTGGTCTGCAATGCTAATGCTTTTTACAGTTGGATGAAGGTGAAAAAGAGCTCCAGCAAGGCAAATTATGCAGCCAAAAATGCCCCTTTATTCTGTGAGATATATTTTATCTACAAAGGGAAACATGTGTGGACAAGAGAAGCTACCGAAAGCCCAAATCCTTTGCCTCCCTGTAGTAAACCTGATATTACAACTGACGAAGCCTTGAGAGCCAAGTCATTTCAGTGCAGTAGGAATAATGCAATCCATCCAGAATCTCTTCAATCAGTTTCTGCTAGAAGTTCCCTCTTCAATGAAAGCAGTAAGTGGGTTCAGGGTGAAACAAAACACGTCGAAGTGGATTCATTGCCTGCTTTATCCCATTCATCTCGCAATCTCCAGAATTCATTTTGTCTAACAACTATAAGCACTGGTTCAGAAAATAATTCTGCTGAGAGAATGGTGTCTTTAACTTCTGAACCAAAGGTTGAGGAAGAGGGCTTGTATAGTCAGCTAACAGAAGCCAGGATTCAAGCTGAGGCTTCAAGGAATGAGGTGCTTGTAGAGATAATGAACTGCAAAAAACTGGAGTCAGAAGCGGTAGAAGCTTTCAGCAAGGTAAGCATGAGCTTGATTCCTATTCTTCAATTAAGGAACTTGTTCTTTACAATCATGGCTCCTAGGAGTTAGGCTGTGGCTGAATTGGTTATGGGTCAACTTAGTTTATGCATCTTAAATTCTGAGAATTAAGTTATGCCTAATAAGGATGTGAACTTCTGAATATAATTATTTTTGCCAATGATAAATATATTCATTTCTTATCATTGGCAAAAATAATTATGCGCCTTTTGAGTTGACAAATCGAATAGTTTTTTCCAGTTAGAAGATGTTAAGCTTCTTTTATGCCTTTTGAAGCATTACTTGAAAAGGATAGGTAGAGAACAGAAAATTACATGTACATGTTTTACATTCTTGCAATGGGCTATACAACGGGAGGCAGTTCTTGACCTCACGTCCTTCCTCCCTTGTTGTAAGTTTGTATCAATTCTTTAGCACAAGAATGTGTTTGTATTTTACTACTTGGTTTTAGAAATATATCTATATATATAATATCTTAGAGTAAATATATGTTTTTCTTTTTTTTTGTTGGGGGGGGGGGGGGGGTGTGAATGGGATTCTATATTGTCTATGAGGGACAAGTCTTTGCAATTGATAATAATTCCAAGGGGCTCCAATCATGATCTTGACTAATCCTTTTGGAGCATAAGTCCAATGTGGCTTGGACTTTCATTGGATTGTTACAAATCATATCTAAGTCAATCATAGCTAGAAGTGTGAGATTTAAGCTGCACCACCTACAACGGAATGACCTGACGAGACTCAAAGATTTAAGTGGAGGGAGACTGTAATACCCTGGATTGAGTATAGGACAGTGGTAGATGGGATCCAACATTTCATGGAAGGAGAAGTTCTTGCAGTTTATACAATATAAAGGGACTTCAATTGTAATCTTTGAGTTGTTCTTTTGAAGTATAAGCCCATATGTGGATTAAACTTTCTTTGCATTGTTAAAATGTACATCATGATTTTGAAAATATACACTATAAATTATACTGGGTTATTGAGTTCTAAATCTTGTGTGTTATCTCCCAATCTCAGAATTTTCTATTTCCTTCTCAGGTGAACGTATATGAATCTGCCCATGCACGTGAAGTTAAGCTCAGGAAGGAGGCTGAGGATGCATTGATTACTACACTACAGGACCAAGAAAAGCTCTTGGAAGAAAGAGAAGAAGTGACCGTAGAGATACAGAAGACCTTGAGAAATGTTGCTCTTTTAGACAGTCGTGCACAGGAAGCAAACCGTAGATGTGACGAAGTAGCTGGTGAGCTAAATTTAATTCAGGCATCCATTGCAACTCTTAGGCAGGAAAAGCAGAGGATCCGACGACAGAAATCAGAAGCCTTACGCTGGCTTGAACGGTGGAGACGTGGACAAGCTGGAGCTGCAAACTGCGATGGGTTCATTGGTTTTGTTGAAGGATTACCAGAGTTAGCTGAAGTTTCATTATCAGATCTGCAAACTGCTACATGCAATTTTTCTGAGAGTTTCAAGATTGGGCAGGGAGGATATGGTTGTGTTTACAAAGGGGAAATGTTGGGTAGAACTGTTGCCATAAGGAAGTTCTATCCGCATAACATGCAAGGACCATCAGAGTTTCAACAAGAGGTCTACTGTCTCCTTAATCTTCTCTCCGTCTCTCTCTAGTAAAATACATATTGACACTCCGGTAGACAGAGCAAAAAGGCATAGTTTTTAGTTCTTATTTGATCCAAACCTCCGACCAGGAATACATACATGCTGTTATGTGTGTGTGCACGTGCGCTTGTTGTTTAGTAGTTTTTTTAAAGACCTGCCTCTCTGGTTCAAGCCTGTAGGGACTTTACGCAAGCTATATTGAGTACCATTCTAAGTGATTAAAACCTCAATTAGGTGAGCTGCATAAAATTTATACTCTTCCAGCAAGTTTTGTGAAGATTTATAAGTGAGGTATAGAACCCCAACAGGCTCTTCCTTCTTTTTCTTTTCTTTTTTTTTTTTTTTTGTTTTTTTTTTTTGTTTAATGGTTGGGAAACCTCTCCAAGGTAGGGCCCTTTGGACCCATCCCTGCATAGTAAACCCGGTCCCTTGCATCGCACCCTCAGAAGTTTCCCTACACAGAATAGTTAAATCACTGGCTTTTCACCAGGAGGTGTGGCCCCAAAGGATTGTTTGCACCCATGAGGTGTTGAACCTTGGACCTTGAAGGGAGTGATACCCCAAGACCAAGGCCTTCACCACTTGGGCCAACCCCTTGGGGTTAGAACCCCAATAGTTAGCACTGAGACACTTATTTTGTTCCAATACTGGTTGCCTTTTTTTGTACTGGATTAGCAATTTATTGAATCACATTTGAAATTTTGGTATGCTTCTACAATTTATATTAAAAGATCGTGATATGTTAAGTATTTTTTGAATACTCCTGAAGCCTTCAGCTGCTTTTATGTGCTGTTCTGAATTTCCATTGGAGCTTCAGTACTGATTTGAACTCAAACAAATACAGTGCCACTCAAATTTCTTATTAGTTACAGGGTTTTGGTTCTCTAATCCATATGTTTATTACCAAATTTCTGTTGGACAGTTCAGAAATAGGTTGCACCTCCCATGTTTTGCTTTTCTGTTGAGAACTCCCCCTTAATTAAAGGAGTGAAGTTTACCACCTGCTGGTTCTGATACTATATGTTGGGTAATAAAAATTTTGATGAAAAATCGTTACAGATGGCTGATCTAATCCCATAGCATAGTAGCACCCAGCCTCTCTTTGCAGGCAATTTGAAAGCAAAAAGTATTTACCTCTGTATGAGCCTTTATAATAGATTATATTTATCAGTAAACAATTTTATGTAGTACCTATATCACTTATTGAAAAAAAACACTTCTGGGGCGCTCTGTATCTGCCTAGCATTGCAGGCTTGTTAAATGTACCATAGTTGGCTTATCCTATAAGTTTTTCTCGGATTACCTACCCTTCTATTTGCTCTCTGATTGTCCAGATGAGTTGAATGAGATACTAGATCTTATGTTTCCCTCAACTTTAGCCCAAGAAACTTCAGTTTCACATCAGGGCCTCTTTCCTACTCTCTTTTTGCTCACTCGTGGGGGGATCTTGGCTCCACGAAGGGGGAGCTGACTGAACATCTCATCCATTGACAGGAATTTCACTAGCACCCTATCCACATTTCTTGTTCACCCAAGACGATTGTGTCGGGTTAACTGTGATCTCGTACAATCATTGTCAGGTGAGCAACTACTCTTCATTGTAGTACTAATGGGCTAACAGGTTACACTTTGGCCAAGTATCTATCTGATATTTCAAGTTGTGATGTATTGTTTCCCACGGAAGAAAAAACTATTACAAGATTTAGCAATCAGAAGATACTATTATCTTTCTGGCTTCAATGTCTAGGATACTTTACCTTCTTTGTTTCTGACAACTTTTTTTGTGCATATAGGTTCAAGTTCTTGGTAAGCTACAGCATCCTCATCTGGTGACTTTGCTTGGTGTATGCCCAGAGGCCTGGTCCCTTGTATATGAGTACTTGCCTAACGGGAGCCTTCAAGATCACCTTTATAGAAAAAGCAATATTTCTCCCTTGCTGTGGAAGAGCCGAACTCGTATCATTGCTGAAATCTGTAGTGCCCTTTGCTTCTTGCACTCTTCTAAACCTGAAATGATTGTTCACGGTGATCTGAAACCTGGAAACATACTACTAGGCACCGATCTAAGCTGCAAGATATGTGAATTTGGGATTTGCAGGCTGGTAACTGAGGAGAACCTTTATTGCCCCAGTTTCCGCCGGAGCACGGAGCCAAAGGGTGCCTTTACCTATACAGATCCAGAGTTTCAGAGAATTGGAGTGCTGACACCCAAGTCTGACACTTTCTCATTTGGTCTGATCATTCTGCAGTTACTCACAGGAAGACCACCAGTTGGGCTGGCAGCTGAGCTGCGTAAGGCAGTTTCATGTGGAAAATTGACATCAATTTTGGATTCATCAGCTGGAGAATGGCCTGCATTTGTAGCAAGGCGATTAGCAGAACTGGGGCTGCAATGCTGTCAACTTAGCAGTAGAGATAGACCAGATTTAACACCTTCTCTGGTGAGGGAATTGGAGCAGTTGCACATCTCAGAAGAGCGACCAGTGCCATCTTACTTCTTGTGCCCTATCCTTCAGGTGAGTGATGCTTCTCGTGTATAACCCGAGTTGAGGAAGAGGACCAAATAGTAGTTAGTGATGGATCAAATTATTTTAGGGGTTGAAGAGCCAATAAGCAAAGCTTGCTAGCCTAAAAGCAAGTTGTGGTCAAGCTGCGACCCCAACTAAATATGACTCTCTTGCCCGTGAGTTCATCTTTATTCCTCTTTTATGATGGAAAGAGATAGCCGAAACTGAAAGCTTCATTGCTAAATGTACTGGGTCTCAGCTTGCCCAAATTTGAGTCACAGTGTAGCCCTAGATCTGTCTTCAATCGCTTATGATGCTTTTCAAATGGAGTAATTCTAAGTACCTTTGCAAAATCTGGACCAAGCAAGGCCCTGAACTCCCAAGAAAACTTCTAGAGCTTGCGTGGTGCTCAAGCTCAACTTGGGCTTAAACCAAGGTTCAATAAAGCTAAGCTGTGCTTTGCTTGGCTACTTTATGCTGGTACATGTGATTATTTCACGAGGGTGGAGGTACTCTTGCCACTTAGAAAACATACATTTGAATCCTGTAACTTTCATGGAGATCAAACATAAACTCTTTCCCATAGCCCTTAGGTGAAGATGTAACTGAAATGAAAATTGTCACCTACTATGATTTGTTCACATCAAACAAATCTGGATCTTTCATTCATGCTTATCCTGATTCATATTGTGCGTCATTTCGCTTACTAATGTGTAATGGGGTTGGTTTCAGGAAATCATGCATGACCCTCAGGTGGCAGCAGATGGGTTCACGTACGAAGGGGAAGCCTTGCTTGGATGGCTGGAAAATGGGCGTGAAACTTCTCCCATGACCAATTTGAAATTAAGTCACTTGCATCTTACTCCTAACAATGCTTTACGGCTTGCAATACAGGATTGGCTTTGCAAATCGTGAGAGTTCCTTTAGTATAAATGTATGTTTTGTATGTATTATCTTTGGTCATTATATGTGTGGTGGTGCATTTTAATGCACCCCTTCTTGACCATAATAGGTAAATTCAATAAGAGGGGGCTGATTGGTGTTGTTTTACTTTGCATTAATCTATCATGAAAGCAACCGAAATTGTGGATTAGCTGGAAGAGCTTCAAGCGTTGAGTATGGAGAAAGAGGCCAGTTGGTTAATGGTGGAGTTGGCCAATTTTTAAGCTCAAAAGATAAATTCATGAACATTTCTGAGGTGTATATTTAGCTTAAAGAATTAGTAATCAGCTTAGGAAGCAAATCCTAGGAAATTTACGTTACAGGTGTAGCCAGAATGATGAAATACAGCGACCATTCAATCATGTTGAACTGGAGAAATTATCACTGTGACTATACTAGGATTAGAAACTAGCTAGCCATTGCTCAGTTCAATGCAATTATAACAATAGCCGTGGTGCTGCTATTGGGCGTGCCGCACAGGCTAAAATTATTTTTTTCTCTTTTCATATTTTTTAAACATATTTAAATATTTTTAAAAAATAAGAATAAATAACAATCTAGTGTTGGGGAGAAAAAAAACGTTTACCGAAAAAGGCTACCGAACCTTTCTACCGATGTGCAGTTTGCACTTTGTCTTTTCTTTTTTGCTTTTTTCTAGTATTTTTTAAATTCTTTTAAATATATTTTTAAAAAATAATTTACTAAAAAAAAAAACTGGAATTCAGGGGAAACTGTCACCTCTTGATACACATCCTCGGTGGCTTTATCATTTTCCTTGTTCCAAATATGCCTTTTCAAAGGCATTAAGAATTTTTTGGGAAGGCATTAAGAATTTTTTGGGGGATGCTCCATTTTGACCGATCTTCTCTTTTTTTTTTTTTTTTTTGGTTTAGTTCATATCTACATGAACTTGAGTGTAGTGCAATGAATCTCATCATTTGAAAGAGAAAGAAAGTCATAAATTTATCTGATCAAACCAATCTTGATAAGAGTTTTAATTAGAAGCTTAATGACAATTTCTCTCTTGATTTTGAACAAGCATAAACAGGAAGAATCAAAACTCAGCTAGTTAACTGATTATGGATCCTAATAGACTCTATTTCTGTGGAATCTGCATAAGCAGGGAGGCAGTGGTTTGATTCTCAGTGCCAGTAAAGGGATGATCCTCTTCCATGGACATCTCAATTCTGGGTTCATTGTTCTTACCATCCAGAAGCGGGTTAGACTCTCCTGTGAAGTTCCATTTGTGCAACTCTTCCTTTTTAGGAACCATGTTTTCTTTGCAACTCGTCAGAGTTCCAGCTTTCTCATGCACCTGGCAATTGCACAAACTGTCCCAAGATCTCTCATTCACCACTTCATTTCCAGACTGGAACATTATAACCTCATGGCTTTGCTTTGATTTTTTAACTTTGGTAAACCCTTTGTTTGAGATTGAAAACTGGTTTTCCTGATTTTCTTCACTGTCGAATTGAGAATTAGACCTCCCAAATGTTGTTACTGATGATGATTCAGTTAGCATACCTTTTGCTGGAGATGACTGCTTGCTAAAGCTCCCAAAACCTTGAATCCCTCTTGTTACATTCCTAGCTCTGTCTCTCTCTTGTTTGAGAAGAGGGCCTTTCTCAAGCAACTTCAGTATTCTTTCTGATTTCTTTCTAACAGCAAGGCCCCAATCAAATCTGCGTGTGAATATGAGGATCTTGTCACAACTACTGAACATAAAACCACGCAATAAACTTGAAAAAGGTTACAATTACAGACCCTTTCTCATCAATATAGTGAAAGCTTTCCATTTCACCAATAGCATCTTTATCACTTCGAAATTCTCCTGCTACACTCTCTGGTCCATGGGTCAACAAGCGCTCAAGTACAATCAGGGAATTGTAAGAGACCCTCCAGTTCTTTCTTTCAAATTTCCAGAATCTGATGCGCAAATATAACAACACCAATACAACAACATTCTTCAATATCAAATTGGGAAAATAGAAGAAAAAGAAAGACATAAACAAAACACCCTGAACCTTTTGTGCAGGATTTCCACAATTCTCGTATAATCATCTATTTCAAAAGCAGCCCTTGAAATGGAACACAGGGTAGGCGTGTCTGGAGCCCATGTGTTTCCACTTGTAGCTTCTTCTGTCATTCTGCAAGTATTAAAAGCATCATACGAAAGATACCCATATCAGAAACCAAAATAATAGCTAATTCCAACACCACAAACAGACCAACAACTAGCCAAAACAAGAAAAACAAAACCATAAACATAAACTGAGTCAAACAACTTACAGTTGTGCAGGTGTGGCATCTGTGAGAACCAATCTAGCAGTCTTGATTTTCTCTCTGAAGAAGAAAGAAGCTTGTCTTTTCAAGTCATGGAAAGATGGGGTGTCCATGTTGCTGCCACTGTTTTTGCTCAAAATAAACATGTTTAAGACGAAAATCCTAGGTTTGCTTCTAAGAAGAGAATAGAGTTCACCAAAACGAGAAGGCACGACTAATCTTTCTATCAAGCAATGTAGGACGTCTGCAGATGTAATACCTAATGCTTACGAAAAAAATAAAAACATTTTACTTCCATTGATAGTCTTGAATCAGGCGAAGAATTCAAAAGAGAGAAAGAAGCTTGAATGATGAAAGCAATATCTTTGAAAACTCAACTTGAAGTGATGTGTGAAGAATGAAGATCTAATCAGTAGTCCCTTTTGTCTTTGAATCGAAAAAATGCATTTGAAGAGAAAAAAAGAAAGGATGTAAAGTCAACATCTCTACAGTACTGGACAGCGTTTGTTTCGGTTTGAATTTGAAATGGTCTCAGGTAAATATAAAATATTATCCACAAATATTCTCGATATGCATTTCGGGAGAGATCTTAAAGAATGTGACATAGAAAGGGATCTAACAATATTTATTACGTCCGTATTGATTATCCAAAACTAAAAAATTCATCTCATCTCATCCCAATTTAGTGATTATTTATTAATAAGTGTTTATAAAAAGAAAACATCCATGTAGAACTTAGAATTGGCTATGTTACCCTATAAAAGGAGAATATATATAGTCATATACAAGACTAGTTGAAGTACAAGTCCATCGATTCTCCATTCCATGCGTTAGGTTTAACTTAAAATTAATGGATATTTCATTTATCTAAGTAATCAACAAAACCCCATGGTAATGATATGAGATGCGGATGAGGTAAAGTGACACTAGTTCACGCGAGGCACCCTGGGCAAGCCCAAACTCGATGTCACGAAAGCCCAGCCCATACAATGCTACTCTAGTTTAGATTTTGGACAAAGCAGAGCCCATTTTTTTTTATAGGCACGGGCACATATATCTTTGTTGAATATTTGCCCAACCCAATAATAAACCACCCCACACCTATCTCTTCGGGGCTTAGAAACTACAATCCTAGAGCATATTTAAATTAAATATTTATATGATATAATTTAATTTAAAAGATAAATTTTTAATTTAAATTTATAAATAAAATTTTAATATTTAAATGATGTGGAAGATGTACACCAAATTAAAATAAAAGAAAATTTCTAAACATAAGCCCATAGACCACACACCACATATTTTTTTTATTTTTTTATTTTTTTCTTTTACCAAATGTTTAGTATATGGATAATGAGTAGAAAAATTTAATTAGTTTAAAAATAAGAAATCGAAAAATAATTTTAAAAAATAGAAAAAGTAAGGTGTGTGGTGTATGAAGCTTATGAGTAATAGAGCTCTAAATAAAATAACCCACCAAATATCATTATTGATAATAAAAATACGAACTTTCTACTTATATATTTACTTATGGAGACATATACATAAAGATTATTAGAAATAGATATTCTTTTCATAATCGCGATTATACCTCACATTCTTATTCATTAGAAATAGAAATATAAACTGAGTCTTTCAACATTTATTGATCCCATAAGAAAACTCATTCCGCGTGTCCATTTCTCATACTTAGAGACATTCAAAGCTACACAAGTTTGAATTGGGTTCCAAATGTCGTGTAGCCATGGTTACCTAGGAAGGAAGGAAAGGTTTATAGGGAGGAAGGGAGGGAGAGAATGAGTGAAATCTCAGTCAGGAAATTTATTGACCAAATGAAAGGTTTTAATTTCGTTAGCCGGAACCATGGCCATATCTGATACGGACATCTCCCAACTGCATCACATTTACGGTCCCATTCGAAGCAGATAGCAGTTAAGAGGATTCATTATAATTGGGACCCTCCAACTCCAACTGGGTCTGCACTCTGCACATCCCACAGGACTCTTGTTTCTCCACGTTAATATGCATCAATTGCTCGGTGGGATTTGGGTGGGTTTATTCAAGATATAAGTCAAAATTATTAGCAATCACCACATTTATCCTCTAATCATTAAAAAATTATATTGATGATGTGGAAGCTGTTCACATCAGATATGTTAAAAAATATTGTCCCATAACAAGTAACACTGGCTTACACGTAGCGAACTTCTAAAATGAATATTCAAATGGTAACTTTCTCTTAAAATAAAGATATTTGAGGAAAGAAGGAATTTAGAAGGAATTTTGCACCATTTTTAATTTGCACGGTATTCTTTCTTCCATTTCAAAATGGCATCTGTGATATGCATGAACCTCTCGCCAATTTGAAATATTTATAGCTACCTTTTACATGGAGGATTTTTGAAAACAAGATTACAATGTTATTCAAAAGGCACCAAAGGGAATGTAGAGGAATATGCTTGAAGGTAATGCGCCAGATCAATGGACATGAGCACTCTAGAAGGAGCTAATATGGGCATCTCGATTAAATTAGAGAGGGGAAGTTATTTTAGTAGAGTATTGCTCATGGAATATGGTGATGGGATTGGGGAGTGCTTCTGACTTTTGTGCAACCAATGCATCCTCGTCAAATTGGAAAGGAAAGGGAAAAGTTTAGAACCCAAATACTAAAACCTAGTATTCTCAATGTTGGGAAACAAGTAGTGAAGAATTGTTTACAACTTACAAGGAGAAAGGTGGGGGGGGGGCGCTGTGGGTAAAGATGCTGATGCTGAGATGACGAAGTGTTGGCAACCTCTTACAGTTGTGATAAAAGAATTGCAGAAAGTGATGGTTGTGATGATTCCGAACAAAACCCTTTTTCCAAAAGGAATGCCATTTATTAGAATATTACAATTTCTCTATGACAGTTTATAATCAACCTGAACCAGCTTTAACACCTTTACAACCCTACCCCCATCACCCAGTAGATTGCCAACTAAGATCCTTGAGGCACTCCGGGACCTTAATTGTTAATTTTGCAGAGATGACCAGGAAGAAAACAGCAAAAAAAGGGGGTGATGCTGACTTTGTAACCAGATGCCTCTATATCTTCTATCTGTTGTTTTCTCTATTTATACACATGACCTCCAAATCCTTCCCTCTAAAGAAATAACAATTATGGAAACATCGTCATGGTAGCGCCGCCGATCCCCTTGTGGTATTTCAAGTAATTCGTGGAAGTCCATACCTGTAATTTACCAAACCAAAATTCACTAAGTTTCGATTTCAAAAGTAGAAGAGAATGCTTCTCTGTCATGACAATTCTATTACATGTTGAAATACAAAATATACCAGCTTTCTTTGCAGCGCGAAACAGCACTTCCTCAACCAGATGTTGTGCCGGGTCTCCTTCAGGTTGCAATGTGATAAAAAGTTCAACTTCCGAAACAGCTTCTTTGTTCGTGAAGTATTGGTAGAGCCCATCCGAGGATAATATCAAAAACCTGTCTTTTGGGCCTAATCTATGGTGGTACAGAGATGGGACACAATTTATGTATGGGGAAGTCCCCACGTAGTCTATTCTGAACATCTCCAAAAGTGCATTGTTCCATTTAGGCTGCAGACAGCCAAGACAAATCAAGTGTAAGAAACGGCAGAACAACTTCTCAATAGTTCAAGAAATTTAGGCAGATAGATTTCTGCAGGAGCAAAAGCAAACATAAAAACAGCGCTGTATCAAAATGTTCCACCATCCATCCATTTAGACAGATTTCTACTAAGAATACATAATGTTCCTATCAGACACATGCTCATAAACCTGATCTCTGTGGTGGGCAGAAAGATATGCATATAGTCTGTGTAAAGGTTATGACAGAAACTAGTGTTTCAGATTAACAAGGAAGAGACTAGAAATTTTTAAATTGGCTGATGAGTGACAAGCACATTGAACTATGTTGGCTAATCTTCTCTCATTTAAAAAATTTCATACAAAACAGGTGATTTGTTTCCAATGTTTCTGTCAAGCAACAGAGAGAAGCACACATGTCACCATAGCTCATGCCAGCAGCAGCAGCAGCATCAGTCGTTGAATCTCTTTGGATAAATTAAGTGCTCTGTTAAGCTAATGAAAATGAAATATACTAGGAGGAGAAGTTATCATTGCTATTCGAAATGTACACCACTGCCACTATTAGTCCTTTTGCTATGTTTATATACGTTCTAGATGAATAGCTGTTAACACCGGCCTACATCACAAAGTTAAGCATGAAAATGTTTTCAACAATTTATCAAGCTCTACAGTCTGCAGAATTAAGCATGAGTTCCATAAAGCCATGTCCTCAGAATTTACTTTTGTCAAACACTGGTAAAGGAAGCCCAACGAACTATCCATTGTTAAATTCCAATCATGAAAGCTAGTTGAAGCTAGGAAGCTAAGAATTTTAAGGTACCTGCTTGAGAAAACCAGCGCCAAAAGCCCGAGTGACCTTCAATGAACCCTTCACACGATCATTCATCACAGCACTAGCATCATCTGGATGTTCATTCTTTATTCTATGAACCTCCTGCAATGCAAACCAACATTGATCCATCAAAGACAGAGACGCAGAGAGAATCTACTCACACCATTCAATCTGCTAAAACCATCTCGATCAAAAAGCGACAATAGAAAAAGAACTTCGTACCTCTTCCACGCTAGTGCTATGATCCACGCTAAGCTGAAAAGCGGTCAGATTCGGTCTATCTCCGTCGGACACTTCGAGATCATGCGTTGTTTCTTCATTGATCCTCTCCAAGTCCTCCCGAATCTTCCCAAGCCAATAATCGGGCTCGGCCTTCTGAGCCAGCACAGCTCGACTATCACCCACATTCAACACATACACATCCTCACCCTTCATTAGCATTATGAGAACACACGAACCCATCAACGCCAACTCTGGATTTTCCACTAACATCTTGTCCGCGATCTCCAAGTAGGCTTCCTCTGTCCTCCTCAGAGCTTGCGAAAGCGCTTTCAACACGTCCGCGTGGTTGATAGCTCTAGAACCATCCGACCCAGATTTATTAGTACTATTCAGTAACTGTTCCTTTAATCTACGGTCGAGCTCCACTCTCTCCCGGTCCCATTCACACTTCCACCGCCACCTTCTCTGATTCTCCTCCCATTTCTTTTTGCTCTTAGAAGTGTTCTTTCCCCCCTTTCGCTTCCCATCATCCCCGCTTGCACACGGATAATTCTCTGGCTGCTCAACTACGCAGCGAACACAAGCATCACCCGCCGTCCGACTCATCGAGCTATTCCCATCGGAATCTTCCATTTCCGAATTGGAGTTCGACTCGCAATTGGAAGTTTGGGATAAAAAAGGGGAGGAAGTGGCAGGGGCAGAAGTAATTGTGCTCGTAGCTGATTCAAACCCGTCGTCCCATAATAGACCCTTGACCTCCTTGTGAACGGCAGGGTACAAATTCGACAGCAAGTAATCGGGCGCGTCGGGGCCGTTGAACCCATCGTAAATCCCAACAAAAACCCAGCCGCGCTCCTCCGAAACGACGACGTGGACCCGATCTTCCCCTGCTTTTCCCTGAGCCCACTGTAGATTCTGACTTTCAAAGCAGTCGTCGTCTTCTAAGCTACCATCGCTGCTAAAATTCACACTGCTCACTGTCAAGTTCTCATTGTGATGCTTCTCCGGCCCAATAATCCAATCAGGCTCTTTTACTACGCCGCCTTTGATGGGAGCGACCATCGAGTTTTGCTGTCCTCGAGACATGGCTTTTGATATTGCTCGCCGAAGGACCCGAATCAGCTTCCCTTTTCTCGATCTGTGTCTAAAAGCGAAACCCCCATGGGAGAAGCTCCTCGGGAACTGATCAGAGAAACCCTTTTCGATTGGACCAGAGTACAGCCCGCGATCGAGCGGACCTGACATGAAGCTCCTCTCAATCGGGCCCGATAAGAACCCTCTTTCCAGCGGTCCCGAACTTGGAATCCCGTACAGATTACCTGAAATAGGACCCGAATTCATCAGATTCCTCGGGATTGGTTGGAGAGGAATCGACGCAAAGGAGGTGGAGCTCTCGAACGCCGCGGCTCGATCAACACTATGGTAGGAATAGACGTCCACGATGGACGTGGACAGAGGAGTCCACGTGTTGGCGCTCACTGAAGCACCGGAGATAGTTTTGAAGGTGGTGGTTTCTTCGGAGTGGACTTTGGACGAAGAGAGTCGTGTCGGGTCAGGTCTTACGTAGCAGAAGGAGTGGCCCAGACCCTCGTCAAGAGGATCCGATAATAAAAAAGGGATGTCCGCTCTCCGGCGAGCCTCTTCACCGCCGGTGAAGCAGACAGTGATCTTTCCCAAACCGTTGCCCATCTCCCAAAAAGAATGAAAAAATTCGAACTTTTTTTCCGTCTGATCAACACCCTCTATATGACTATAATCTCATGGCCGATCCACTCAGAAAGAGCCAAAGAGAGAAAGTGAAGGTGAGAAGAAGAAGAAGAGGAGGTTGAAGAGAGAAGCGTTGACTTTGGGGCTTTTGAATATAAAAATTCGGATAAAAAAAGAGGAAAGAAAAGAAAAAAGAACTCTTTCTCTTTTTTTGTTTTAATTTGTATTTTAAACGTTTGTGTTTTATTTTTGGGGGTGTGGGGCGTTGACTATGGGGTTCGGTTTAAGTAAACTCATGGGTTCGAGTTTAGATCAGCTATTAAGCCTACAACTGACAAACGAGCGTGGCTCGAACGCTCCGTTGTAAATGGACGGGATTTGTAAGACGTGGCCAGGGACCCACACGTAGAAAGATAGATACGAATCTGCGCCCGCGGGTGTGATTCGTGCGCGTGGAATGAGTGTTGAGGGTCATTAATTCTGGTAGAGATCGAAAAAGTCAAAGAGCGAAGCCCAATAAATATGACTTGGGAAGGCGTGCCATGATCGCCGTTGGATCGGGCGGAAGTGGAATCATGAAGCAACTGTTGACCGACGCGTGGCAGTCATTATTCGCTTCCCCGTTATGGGAAAAAACAAAAAAAAGTTGGGGTGGTTGCGGATCACTAATTCACTACGGTGTACGATAGATTTATGATATTGAATTGAAATTTACTTAAAAACACTGTTGAAGTATTCAGATAACTTTTTTACTTCCGGCCTAAGTTTTTGAAGGTTGACATTTCTTTGTTTCTTTGCTTTTTGAAATTCAATGGATTAAATTTGGAAACTACTGGTCACAATATATTTTAATTTTTTAATATTTAATATTGTTCTTGATTAAATTCTAACCCATAAAAGTTATTTTATTATTAAACCAATATTGTGATACACCATTTACGTCATTTAAATAATAAAATTTAATTTGTAAACATTTTATTACGTGAATTTTTACACAGAGATTTGAAAATAGAATTTTTGAAAAGCTTTTAACATTATATTTATTTAACCATTAAAAAATATATAAATTTTGTTATGGAATTAAAGTGGCTATATAACAAAAGAGAGAGATAGACATGATACATATAAATTAATATTTAATATAAATCTTGTAATATTTAATATTTTTTTTTTTTTTATAAAAAAAACAAGAAATTTCGAATCTAGAATTTTTATTTGAAGAACGGGTCAGCTATTAGACTTTTTAGGATATTTAATATTGTTGGTAGAAAAGATCTAAAACCATGTGATCTGGAATTTGGATGATGTAATTAAATGAAAGTATTATTTAGAAAGGCATGTCCTTGGAAGTTGTCTTTGAATTTGTGTGAATATTACTTGGAACTTTCTTTTCTTACTTTAAAATAAAGTCAGCTACAATAATTAGCGCGTGTACAAAGTTTCGTATGCCCACAAAAAACCATCCCATAACAACTTCTCACGTCTGTCTAAACTTTGCTTTATTGCTAGTCCTGTTTGAAATGACACATTTTGCCACATTCAATTTCCTTGTTGGATATCAACGCGTTGGAAATTTGGAATATGGACTTTCCCTGTTTCTTTCACGAACTCAGACTCTGTTTTTCTTTCTTACTTTAAACAAAAAAATCCAAGTAATTAGCCTTATTATGGGTTGTTGCCACGTGGCAATGAAGTCACTTTGGAGTATGATGAAATCACTTTAGGTACATAATTACTTCCCAACACCACCGAAAAAGAAAAGAGAGGGTGGATGGGAACTATCCCAATTCCCATTTACTGTAGAAAATATATTAATATTATCTGAGAGGACTCAAATAACTTAAGTTGGGATTAAAGATTAATAATTATATGGCCATTTCATTTGAGAATTCAAAGCAACCATCATTCAAGGTTGTGAGTGGAGAAACCTTCCTAAGCCACCATCTCCACGATCTCCCACATTGCTTGCCCCCACCCACTCTTTTTCTTTTCTTTTTTTTTCTATCCTCTTGTCCTCTTTTAACAGCTGCTCAACCTTGCAGTGTTTTTGATTAAATTAATCTCAAAAATATTATCATGAGTTGCACACTTGTTGACTTCACTGTGTACATCTTTTTAATTCATGAAATTTCTTAGAACTTGACAATGTGCAACTTCCAAGTTTTTGTACATCTTTTTACCTAAGTCGTCTTCTTCCTAACAAATACAGGAGGAGGCTGTATGAGTCGATAAACACTTCATGTTGTCACGTAGCACTTTATCCATTGTTGCCAAGAAGATTCCTATACACTTTCTCGAATATGACCAGATGTATACACTTTCCTGAATATGTTCTTCACACCAGCTTGCAAATAGAAATACTAGGTAAATTCTTATTATATGACAAGTCTTAAATTGCAAGTGAAACTTCACAACCCTAGTCCAATTGTATAGGTTTCCTATGTAAATCCTCACTCAATGACCATTGTACTATTGGGAAATTAATATATTGCTATATATGTAGATTCTTACTTGATTATGTAATTTCTGACAATTATCTTGTTTTATATTTTTGTTAATTAGTAAACGCTAGAGCACATATAACAGTACAGATATCAAAATCGTGTACAAAATCTTCAATATATTGAATAATGGCCAAAACATCTATAATTTTTCTTCATAAACATTGTAGCCGGATGCATTGACTTATATACATATATATATCAACTTGAACGAAAAAAAATATATAATATTGTTTGTCTTTGTTAAACAGATGTTGAACCTTAAATACTAAAAAAATGCAGCATACTATCAATTCAACATTTCAAATAATATGTTTTCTATTTTATTATCATTTGGATTGAGAAACACTCTCGACTCATCTTATCTCATCATTACAATTTTTATAAATTCTCATACAAAATATAATAAAACAATTTAATTTTTTTAAATCTAAAAACAATAATAATATTAAAAAATAATATTCTAATAATATTTTATTCAACTTTCATATAAAATCATCCAATTCCATCTCATCTCACCTAGTAAGTCACAAACATACTATATCGCATAATAAAAATTTTAAAAAAAATAGAGTTTATAACAATTTTCAAAGACTTAGTATGCAAAATTTTAAGAAAAAAGGATATGAGGTAATTCTTTTGTATGTCAACTCTCTAGAAGCGATTATTTTATTTATTATTTTTCTGTAATGGGGGAATAAAAGCCAAAGAAACTTGAATGGTCCGTATCTTGAACAAGGATTTGCAAACCTAAATTCATCCATTCAAGCATAAGTTGGTTGATTTTTTAAACTTGTCTAGAAGATCAAAGATAATGGCCATGGCCGCCTAATTAATTAATGGATTGACTCGTCATGAACTTTAAGCTGGTAATTAATATAATTAATATTACATATTAATGCTGCTTTGGACCCTTAAATTATATTGACTTGGGTTTAATTATTTTATAAACTGTAAATTAATTAATGTGCTAGCTTTAACCTTTTTCCTCCATCCATTGTGGGTGTTCATGTTGTTGATCGATCTGTTCCTTTTAGTGGCTCTTCTTTTATTACATGGTGGACCGTTGGGCGTTGGCTGGCTTCACCTGTAATTATTTTGCTTCCATTTCAGCAAAACCCTAGCTAACAAGTTTAACGTACATTATCATCTTTATGATATTTTACCCATAAATCGAACCCATAATTACAAGTTGAACTTTAAAAAGTAATTTTGGCCATCTTTAAGATAGTGGTGGAGGACTACTACTGTCACTTAACTACCCAAGTTGATAATAATTAGTATATTTATGCGGCCCAGACAGTCCATTAAGTATCTGATTAAACGTGAACGTTGTTGTCAAATTATCATTCTCATCCTCTGATTTAAGATTTAAATTAATAATTAATGTTCTTATATATATATATATGTTGATCTTCTAGATGAATTTCATCTTACATGAACAGTTACTTTATAATTAAGTAGTGCTCGAGACAATCGTTTTCTGATATTTTGTACCCTTGGTGCCGGGTGTGGAACTAGAATTTTCAACTTGGGGGTAACATTATAAAATCATGTTTTCTTAGAGGGTAAAATCAATTTTTGAGTAATGTTTTGCACAAGTTTTAAATATATTGGCCTTGCCCAGATCTTTTGTAAAAATGTGGATTTTACCATGAAAAAGTATAAAAATAATCATTTTATTTTGATATAGCCTACCTTTTTACAAAGAATTTAAGCGAGACTTGTATATTTACAACAATTCATTAAAAAATATAAATATTTTAAGGAAAAATTAATTATGAATCTTTTAGCATGGAGTTTAGGCTAAGTTTGGGATCACATCCAATACTTTTAGTGTGTACATGATAGTTTTTAATTTTAAGAAATTATATTTCAAAATCAGCGTGGATGACACACCTTTCCCACTCTTAAAACTTAAAAGTAATTGTGTTTGCTATATGGCCTTAGAATATATCTATACACACACATACATATATATATATGTTGTTTAAAAGAAAAAAATAGAGATTGGTAGCTAGCTGTCTTCAAATTTATACATACAAAAAAACAAATACATATATATATATATGAACTTGTAAACTTGGGAGTGGGACATTTGGAAGCTACAAAAAGAATGTTGAACTTGTAGACATGAAATGAACATAATCTTATAATAATTAAAAGAAACCAGCAAAAAATAACATTAAAAAAAAAAGAGAGAATAGGAAGCTAGCGTTGAAGAGAGAGTTTTTAAAGCTTAAGTAGAGAGTTTTAAAGAATAGAAGTGCCAGCCATTGAGCAAACACAATCCAGATACTTTGACTCACAAGGAAGGTCATGTAATTTATTTATAATGCCACCATGGTCACTGTCATTGGCTATCAATCACCACCACCACCACCACCACCTTCCACTATCAAATTAATTAGAAACCACTTGTACCATTTTTCTGCACTCTTCGCCGTCCACATCTTGGACCTCCTAACTTTGACAGCAAGGCTTTGCTGTGAATTCCTGAAACATCTTCTGCATATATATATATATATATATATATCCTTCTTTCTCTCTCATATGGTTAAAAAAAAAAAAAGGTACATTCTCTCTCTCTCTCTCTCTCTCTCTCTCACCCCTATTCCATGCTTTCATCACCTGCTGAAAATTGGGTTTGTGGCCACGTAGGTTTTTGTGAGAATTGCGTGGTCAATTTGTTGTTATTTGGTTTGGTTTTATACATGTTTTAATAATGGTCAACTAATGAATTTTGACCTCAAACTAATCGTGCATCAAAGATATTTATGTAAACAGCTACATATTGGCGTGGGGGTGGTGGTGGGGTGGGGGATTCGGGGTTGAAGCAAGCTAGGGAAGTGAAAGAGAGCAGCCAGTCTTATCTCATCTGTTTGTACGGACAAGTACCTAAACTTTGCAGCCAATTAATTGTATCTGCCAGTTCTTTCAAAAGTGATCTGAATCGAGAAAGATCGCCCATTTGTCAAAATTCAGCTGAATTTCTGAGGAATGGTGATAAGATTTCAAACTAGGGGCCCTTAAATTTTAAAGCATGGAAAATAACAGTTGGGGTCCTATTACCCTTAAGAGTAACTTGCACTTGATCAACGTGTACGTAACCTACATTTATTGACCAACCTATTTTACCCTAGCTCCATCCAACTCAACATTCTGCTCATCATCGTCATCATCCCTTAAGCGATTCACTTCTCCGTTTAGATTGGCAATTTTGTGGCTGCCTGCCATTTGTAAATTCTCTGCATGTTTCCTTCGGAAATCGAAGTGACGAGAAAGAGCAGAGTAGTTGCAATTTCGACATTGGACGCTATGGTGGGGGCAACGACACGTAAATCTAGCTAGGCTGTTTTTTTCCCTTCGGCTTTTTATCTTTTGCAGGATCTGAACTGAAAAAAAGTTAGACAGTCAAATGTTGTAATAAAATATGAAACTTTAGCAATTTTAAGAGGATAATGAGAAAAAGAATTCCCATTGTTAATAATAGATTGAAAACAAAGTTGGGTGGTGGAATTTTCCTGATGGTGATGTTCGAGATTGGAGTCAATACGGTGCAAGCTGGGGGGAAAGGGGTAAGCCCAAAGGTCCACATGAAGGGCTGATCTGGTTGTTCAAATGGGCTGAACCTAGCGGCAACAGCTGTGCACTTTAAAATGACAAGAACTGTCACCATCAGGACCCAACTTTATCATCACCACCACCACCCAATAGATCAAGATTAAAACTTTAGCGGGCTTACAAAGTATATGCAGAGTAATGATATTTATCATCTTAATTTTTATCATCCTCTTATCATGATGTGGTATTAAATTCTTATCATCGGCACGTCATAAAATAATAAAAAGATAATAAGAAAATAGATAATAAATAAATTTTTTCTTTTAAGAAGACCCCATCATTCAAACTCTGTTTAGTTTTCGATGGCAGAAAATTCAAAAGTTGACATGTCACATACCTGCCAATCATAAACAATCATAAAAGGGCACATCATACATATATATATATACATATAGATTTTACATTGTTAAAATTATAAATTAAAAATACAAAAATATAAAAATATATATATATATATTAAAAAAAAAAAAAAAGCGCCACCAGAGGGACCTTGGACGGCCACCCCATGGTTGTCAAATCTAGATTTGCACTGTTGCACGGACCCATATCAGCTGTCTTGGCTTTGGATGGGCACAAATGCTCAGATTCGTGCACATCCCAAATTTGGATGTGCACAAGCCAAGTTCAGCTCATTTTCAGTCTGGATTTAGTGTTTTATTTTGGATTGGGTGGGGGATCAAATGGTGGTTTCGACAATCCGCACACGTCTATTCGCCGAGTAGAGGCAGACATGGGTCGTAACAGGACAACGGCGTGGGAAGGCTTTGGCAAGGGATTGTGTCAACAAGAACATGAACATCCCTTGTCTTTCTCAAAAATTAGTTCTGTTTTTGACAAAAAAGAGGAATATACAATCCATTCTACAAATCTAATTCTTAAAAAAAGTTTTAATTATCATCATTTAAACATGATATAAAAGAAAAAAAAAAATTTATTTATATTTATTTGATGTGGCATAAAAAAAAAAAAGGGTTCGACTGGGCTGTAAAAGCTTTTTTTAAACATGACAATGGCCCACACCCTAGAGACCATTCATTTAACCTGGCTGAGATGAAGGGGCTTTTTATCATCGCCTAATCAGGCTTCACCGATCAACTTTCTCAACTTTTGGTACCAGAAAAAGGGTTTCAAATCTGCTGGAATTGGGACCCATTACTGCGAGATGTTGTATCTGAAACGGCAAGAATCAACCATATGGCACACCGAGTGGCATCTGAGCACTCACACGGCAGATTCCACTGACCCAAACAGTCACACTAGATCTGACCGTACCCTGTTCTGTAGCAGTGCAATCAAAACGTCGAGCGCCATAGAAATGCACGGAAGATCAATCGAACTTGTCCATGATCACCACCGTCCATTTGTGGGGCCACCGGAAGACCCTGCCATCTGTCATCCATTTTCTTACACTAAATACTTTGCACCCACCATCACTTAAAATCTAGCAAAAAAGTAGAATTGCTTCGTTCGCTTTGGCCAAAATGCCCACCACTTCTTGTACAATTAACGAGACCGTACCATTAGGATCAGTGGCGTTTCTAACAGCAAATGAGAGGCTCAGATAAACGAAATATTTCCTCGGGACTGCCCTGCATCGCAGGGAAGAGAGGGCTGTGTTTGACCGTTGATAAAGCTGAGAAAAAATTAATGAAAAAAGCGCTTTCACCACCACAGTATGGTGCACTACTCTTTCTAGTTTGACACTGTAAAAAATCCCTAATCTTATAGGAGGAAGAGCGCCGCGGCGGAGGGAGCTTAGAGGCCGAAACGTTTTTGGTTTCGGTTGTTCTCGAAGGAGCTTAGGAGGTTACTGCTGGCAAAGAGGGAAGCTTTATCCTGACTTTCTTAGGATAAGAAAAAGGTGAAGTCTCTGCAAATTGATCGTTCTACTTCTACAAGTCTAAAACTCCAAATCCCTGTGCCTAGGAAATAAAAAATAAAAAACCCGAATCTCTGGACTTTTTACTTCACATTTCCGACATTCAGAAATTTTCATATACAATGGAACGCCAGTTCTATTTAGACTTTAGAATGCTTGAAGGGTCTAAACACTTTTCTGTCATCAGTCACTACTTTCTCATCGGTTACTGCATGAAAGTGCAACAGAAAAAAGGAGTAATTAAAGGAGACCGGAACGGAAATGGCAATCAAGTTCCAGACTTTAAAGGCAATTTTCAATATCAGAGCAAGGATTTATTTGGGCACAATAGAATGGATAGCATTATCTGAAATTTCATGGCATTTACAAATTACAACAACAAAATTGTATGTCCTGGAAACAAAATTGGTGCTGTTTGACATAAATTATTGTAACGCTAACACAATTGATGTTCAATAAGAAGGAAAATTTGAGAAATCAGGCTGCTTATGCACCCCAATTTGCCAATTTAATTCACTGTGTGAAAGGAAAAAAAAATCCAATAATTATGAGGCAAAATAAATAATTAATCTCATACAACTACATACAATCCTATACAAAACAGAGCGAGTACCAAGCTCCGAAGACCACCAGCAATGGCCGCTCCCGATGTGATTTCTTGGCGGAAACCGGGCGGAGACGACAGCTGCGAGGGCGGGCCATTCAGCCCCGGAGAATTCTCGGGTGAAGGCGTGCTCTCGGGCGGCTGAGCACCTGCCATTACGGGGCTTCCAGGCTTGGGATTCACTGGAGGCCCTTTCCCGAATATCTCCCTTGGCAACAGCACTTCCGAGACCCCGAAGATTGCCACCGGGTTCTGATCAAACACGGTCTGAGTCACTGACGCCTGAACGATCCCAGTATCAATCGCAACCGACCCATTAACCCTCGAAATATTGAGGGTGAAGCTCCCAGCGCCCATGGCCTCGGTGGCCAATGTGGGCTGGACCGGGTTCACAATCGACTCCAAAGAACCTAATGGGTAGTAGGAATGGAGCACGTGGAACTTCAAGACAACCGCTTTCTTATCTGCTGGCAGAGACTGAAGCCTCACCGTCGTCGGAAGATCGGCGAAAGCGCTGTCGGTCGGGACGAAGAGCGTGATCCCAGCACCGCCCTCGTCGGCCTCGAACTCCTCCACGACGCCCGAGGCCGCCAGCATCGACGCAGCGACGTTGAAGTTGTGGGCGTCGATTAAGGCCTTTGTGATGTTGAGCCCCAGAGGCGGGCGGGACTCGGAGGCGACTAGATCGGAGTTGTAGGGGACGAGGAGGGAATTGACTGCCAAGATGGTGACATTATAGGGAAGGGTCTTGACGAGGGAGAGAACGGTGGCGTTGGAGGGGGAGTAAGGAGCCGGGGAGTGGATCGAGACGACGCCATTGGAAGGGTTGCGGGTGATGTTGACGGAGCCGTAGTTGCTGGTGGCGCGACCGGTGGTCTGGAAGAGAGTTGTGACAAGGACGCCGGAGGATGGGATCTTCTGGAGATCGGACCAGGAGAGGTACTGTAGGAGGACATGGTAGCGGAGGACGTCGGCGAGGGCGGTGGAAGAGAGGCGGCGCGTGAGAAGATCGGAAGAAGAGATGTAAGGGTTAGGGATGGCGAGGAGCGTGAGGGAGGTGCGGTGGGAGAGATCGGAGGAGATGGTGGTGGAGACAAGGGATGCGTAGGAGGAGAGCTCCGGGATGGATGAGAGAAGGTCTGTGATGTTAAAGGCTAGGACAGGGGGTGGTGCCGGAGATAGGAGGAGGAGTAAATAGAGGACTGTTAGAGGAGTAACATGGGGAATGTGATATGAAATAGCCATTACTCTGAGGGGGATTCTTCTTCTACTCTCTCCTTCTGTAGCGATTAGATTAACAGCACTGCCCAGAAGCAGCAGGAGAGAGAGAGAGAGAGAGAGGGGGGGGGGGGGGGGGGGTGGGTTAGGGAGTGAGTGGAGGAGTGTTAGAGAGTAGGATGTTTGATGGACGATGATGTTTATCCGGATGATGTTGTTGATGACTATGCTGATGTTGCTACAGTCAATTATTTTTCCTTCCTTTTGGTTTGGATATTCTTCGCTCAAGCAAAGTAGAACTAGAGCCGAAGGAAAGAAAGAAAAGGGAAGGGATAAAGAGGAGGGTAGTGATTGGAGCCACGTGGAGGTAGCGTAACTTTTTTAGGACAAGAAGGTGAAGGTAAAAAATTATTCCGCCCGTGGGACGTGTCAGCAGTGTTGTATGGTACTGTTAAAATTGTTCATAGATTTTCGAGAATTGCACTTGGGAAGTGCCTTACGTATACAAATTGCTGTACTAAAGCTCAGTGCTTTGTCCTCATAGGCTTCCCCCCAACTAAAAGTACATTTATCCTTTTATGGTAAACAAAAGTGAACTCTTCCCTATATTCATGAGGTTTAATATTTAAAAAAATAAAATTATTTTCAGACTGTTATATAAAACATATCTAATAAAATATTTATAAGTATAATTTGATTTATAAATTAAATTTTATAAATAATATATACATATCGACTTAAAAATATAATATCTCTCTTTTAAATTAAATGTTCACTGAAAAGATTCTAAAATGATAAGACCATACTCGTGAGTAGTGTGAGTTAATCACTTTGCTAATGCTTAATGTTTTTAAAATGTATAGGATGTGGTGTACCCAGTGGCGGACCCACGTTGGCCATGGCTCTCCAAAATTTTTTGAAAACATAAAATGTCCCTAAATTTTATATATAATTTTATAAATATAGAAAATGATTTTCTAAAAAATTTACAATTTCTATATACTCTTTAAAATTTTAATATATATAAAAATGTCTCTCTTTAATTTTTTTTCTTATAATCTCAGGATTTTGTTTAATTTCTATATATTATCTATTCTCAAGTACTTAACTTCTCTAAAATTAAAATTAAGTTTATGAGAAGTAATAAACTTATTAATATAGATGTAAAAAAATTTTATTCTACAACATTGGACTTCTTAATATAGAATCTAAAATGAAAATACAAGAAAAATTATTTAAAATTAATGATCTATATGAAAAATAATTTATAGTTGTGTCTTTCTGATTTTTTAATCTCTTTTTTATTTATATAAGATTAATGATGTTTATAGTTTTAAAATGTGTAAGTCTAACCCATTCCATTTAAAAATAAATAAACAAATCTAAGACCCACATGGAAAAAAAATCATTTTTTAATTGTAGACTTCAATTTTTTTAAATAAAGTCTATAAAACTTACATACCCTAATACTGTATATAATATAACTCTTTACATAAATATGTCACGTAATAAAAAACTTAATCCCTCGACACAAGTACTAGTTCTGCCACTAGTATGCCCTCCAATTAGAGTTCACCATGCAATAATTCTACTAATTTTCTATAATATTTTTATATGGTACATCTTAACAAATATAATATTTTTCATCATTCTTGGATTATCTTTATATATTTGGATAAGCGTGAAATGGATAAAATATAATAAGTGGAACGAAAATTTTATTTATTATTATTTTTATCATTATTCTCTCAATATTCTCTGTTGTAGAATTAAATTATAAAGTCACAAATAAAATATAATAATTAGTCTCTAAGTATTTAATATCATTTGATGAGAGGATGATAGTAAAATAAATTATGAATAATATTATTACTCTATGTTTAATTTTATATACAATATCGCACGTGTCGGGACATCCTGTAATTAGAAGACTTAACGACGATGGTATGCACAATAATGCTGCTACGGAGCAGCTTCCCACGTGAACAAAACCTTGGACCTATTTCATGATTTCATCACGCAAAAACTGTACGTGGAGTACTTTGTCTGTGTCTCCCTTGAATCTCAACTAACTCCAATATCGGTGCCTGTCGTCTCTGTTAACTCTTCAATTCATCATCAATGCCGCTCTTTTAACTCTTCAAGCTTGTCATATGGTCCCATGTACATGCAGGACCCTCGGATGCTCGTTGCGACTAGGTATAATTACTACTAAAAAAAAATTAACATTTTATTAGATAACTATGTACAAAATTTGTAGTACTTGTGTTTATATCATTTTCCAAATGCTAACACACATAAGTGACATTCATTTTTCGATGTTTTATCTAATGTTTGTTAGATCTAAATTTGTTTAAACATAAATATTTTAGTTACAAAAGAATTATATAAAAATAAATTCATAAAGTAGTGTAATTTAATGTGATACATTAGATTGTAAGTTATTTTTATCGTAAATTAGATTTAACGGATCATATGAAACTATGTCACTTTTTGAATTTACTTTTATTTAATTTGTTTAACTGAATATTCAAGATAAGTGTGCCATTTGTAAAAACTTTTCTGAGAGGAGTTGTTTGGGACACAAGTTCTAGAATATATCTACAAAGGATTAGAATATCAACTCTCTCTCTCTCTCTCGTCTTTCTATTTGTGGGTTTTGGATGAAAGAGAGAAACAGAATTGGAAAAATAAAGAAAGAAAGAAAAGGGCAAGAAGATGATGTGCTTACCTGGTTAATTTTGTTGCCTTGTGTATTTAAATACTCTTACAGATTACAAAACTCTTTATGGATATGATATAATTGTATTGTAAATCACGAGACATGTGGCTTTGAGGGTTGTGGGTTGTAGTCTGGGCTTACTCTCTTTGAGTTTGGCCCAGGCCTTTTTTCCATAGAAAAGTCAAAAAAGTTGTCTTGGCCCAGTCTGGCCTTTTGCTGGGTTCCCCACCCCCCACCTCCCAATAGGTAATGCAAGATTCGATTGACTGAAAAAGACAACGGTCAAACTTTGCTGCTTTTCGAAACTCCAATCGTTGACATTGTCAATATGAGCTTCATCCATCACGTACCACTCTCTATTCATCCTGTCAAAACGAGCTTTATCCATGGCTAAAGAATCTACTTTTTATACGGTTAATATAATAGAATTTGATTTTTTTAAGAAAACTCATAAATATAATTTCTCATTAATTTTTTTATGAGAACCGTTTTAACTCTAAAGAGATTTTATAAAAATAAATTTATATATTAATATAATTTATATGATATGTTATATATACTTTACAATAAAAATATCTTTACGATCTAATGTACTACATCAAAATACGTTATGTTAATATCAAAAATTACACGATAGGTCAGAGTGGAGGAAAGAATCATCCTCGACCCACGATGGTGATTCATGTTTCGATATAGTGTTCTTTACTTTCATCAATAAAATAAATAATAAATAAGTAAATAAAGAGATGTAAAGATTTACGTAATTAAACATGAAAACATATGTCTACGGAGTGTTTTGGGATAAAATTCACTATAATGAGCTATTTACAATCTATCATGGCCTTATGTATCTCTCAATACAATGAAAGAATTGAAGATTTCGGGAGGTTAAAGATGATGTCTCTTTTGAAAGAAAATTCTTTGAATTCATTGTGCACAGTGCAGTCTATGCATAGAGATCAAGTCGTTGAGAGTCATCTTCCTTTGTAGAGATCTCTTCCTTTGTATAGAAGTTTATTTTCTTCCTCAAATTGATTATTTTTACTTGCCTTATGATGCTCTTTCTTTTTAAGAGTCTGAAACAACTTTTTTTGATTTATCTTTTCTTTACCTTATCTCTTGGTTTTATCTATTCCCTTATCATTAGTGATGGGTTTTCAATGGGTTAGAGCCAATCAACTTTATCCCAACAGGTAAATTTGTGAATGTACTTTTATATAATCTATTTATAGTTAAAACATTTCACTTTTTCGACAATGACTTTGATTTAGGCTGCATTTGGATGTTGAGTTGAGTTGAGTTTTTTATGAATAATAATGACTTAAGCGGATGAAATAAGTTTTGTGGAGTCCACCTAAAATGAATTTAAATGTGTTTGGATGTTAAGATAAGTTTAGATGTATTTATAGAAAGTTAAAAAAGGTTGTTGATCCTGCGTATAAAGAGGTTTTGAGTTGAAATAAGTTTAATAGTTTAAGAGTTAGGTATTTAGATGTTAGACTCAACTTAAAATTAGACTGAACTGAATTGATCTCAGCTTAGTTTGTCAACCAAACGGATGCTTAGATTCTGTTTCAAACAAAATAAACTTGAGCTACACTACTTCACATTCTCCGTTAGAGTCAGTTTTTTTTTCTAGAATAATTTGACGAGTCACATGAGAAGAGGAGGTGGTGCGATTGGAGAGTCAACAGACGCGTACGGTCGACATCGATCAGCATGGCCCAATTTCAATTTTCAGTTCTAATTGCACAATTCCACTTGTGAAAATGTAAAACGTACAGATATGGTTACGGGTCAACTTTTTCGTATCTGAAAGTGATAATGGATACGGATTAATGGTCGTGATTCCTGAATTCATTCATCATGTTATATTGCCTTTGACGATCGAGGATATCTAGAACACCACCATTCAATGCATACACAAAAGGTCTCAGCCTACCATTCTATGTTTCTAACCTATAGGTTATGATTATAATTATTATTAATTACTATATATCTTATAATTTGATATTCCAAATTATATATTTATTTATGTAATTAATTCCTAGTCATGCACCTTCTAGTAATACTACGGTCTTTCCAAAGAAGCTGCCACGTGCTTGACGACAATGTTCCGTATGACTTTAAAGTCCAATATGTCGTTCAATGATGTTGTTTTACACGTTTGAGTGCACAGCACTTGCCACTTGAGGATTCATGTTTTGGAGGCTAGCCGAAATCATTTTATCTTTGTCATCCATGGTAAAATACCAGAAATAAAAAAAAGAAAAAAATGATTAGAGTTTGACTTTCATCCTGTTAAAACCAATGGATAAAATTGTTCTAAATGAATAAATAAATTGAGATTTTTTTTTTAATCAAATTTCTAATCTTGTCTACTCATTTTCGACAAGATGTATGTAATGAAATTATTACACAACATAAATGTAACTTCCACGCCAATACATGCAGTGTTGACATCAACCCCAACACACAAAACCCTGTTCTCTGTGCTCTTGCCATTTTATATTTGTATGGTTGGTAAACCATTCTAAGTCTGAGCTTGACATCTAGATATGTAAAGATTATCTTACGTTGTGGTTGGTCATCTAGATGTAGGCCCCAGCTTCCTGCTTCTGGACCGGGTATTTTAGACTCTAATTCTGAGCTTTAGACCAGGCTCGGTCAGAGAGAGAGAGAGTGGAGACCCGGCTTCGCAGCTTGTTGGGTGCCATAAAAGCTTTGGCGTCTACTTTCTTTCTGGGTCTTCTGCACTATCAACAACCTCCTTCCACTTCATATTCGATTCTCTCGCGTATGTCATAGCAATATATCTCCCACTTAACTTATTCTCTGTGTTAGCACCATAATTTACAATATTTATTGCTCTCGGTGTCTTCCACCTTCAAAAAGCCCGCCATGACTTTCGAACCTTCAGATCAGGAGCAGCCAAAACTTCGCTTTCTTGGCTAAAAAGGTAGTCGATGTTGTTAATGTTACTTCTTTGTGTTTCTTGAATTCATGGAACAAAAGGTGAAGTAGTTAGTTTTAAGTATAAAACAAGGAACCTCTATCTTCTTTGCCGCATAGTTTTTTGTTTCTGAACATTTATTAGCTTTTTTTGATATGCGATTTGGATTATCACTCTTACCTTTATAGTTGATCGACTCTTTAAGTTGAACTCAATTTCTTTAACTGCTCATGTTCGGATTTGATGGAGTTTGACAAAGCTTAAGTTTCTTAATTGACATGCATGATATGTTAATCCGCTTTTTTCTTAAGACATCTGAGTTTTTGAACCTTTTCTATGTTCTACTTCACAAACGTAATTATCATGTTGCTTTTTGTCAATTTCTTATTTGATTATCTCTAGGTGTCAGTATGTGTTTGTCGAGCATCAGAAAGTAGAGTTGCCTAATACAAACAAAGACTAACAAAAAGAAAATGGTAAGAAGAAAGGAGCATGAAAATTTTAGAAGCTTATTTGCACGACTATTTTGGCTCTTGTGGTGGTGGAGCAGGAATTTTTTATTTGAAACAGTCCGAATATCTGTCGAAATCCTAGTTGTTTCTTGTTACATGGTATTTGATCTTTTATCCTTATGAAGACTAGGGCCTAGGAATTGAGGATCCTTTGAGGCTTAAGTTCTCTTTCTTTCATTTTTTTAGGTATAAGTTTTCGATATTATGGACTACAGAAAAACACTTGTGCCTGGCTATTACATATTTGGTGAAGTACCGAGCTTTCTATAATGTTTAATGGCGTTTTTATCACATGTCAGGTTTCTGCAAGACAGTTGTCCTCGCTAGTGTCTGAAAAAGTGGGCTTCAGACTTTGAAGAACCACTTTGTCTTAAACATGGGAAGGCACTTGGAGCGAACAAACTCTGGAGTTCAGTTTGAGGGAAGTCATCCAGGGTGCATGTGGGGCATACTCCATATCCTTGACCACCACCATTGGCATAATGCGAAAAAGATGCGTCCACGCAAAAAGCACAGAGGATTAGGAAGACGTGCCAGTTGTAAGTAATCTCGATTTGCCTCGGGATATCTGCCTCTTGTCCCTACTTTTTGCTGCTAGAATGGGCCATGGTTCATTTCGATCTTATCATCGCCACCAAAGCAGCATGGAATTTGCATACTTGCTTCTTTATCTGCTTTTGCAGCACCTATCAAGAAATAAAGGATTTCTTAAGTAAAAAATCAAGTGAAAGACCACAGTAACCGATGTAAAAAATCAGTTAGGGAAGGTCTATAGTATGATTGATGTTGCATTCTTAGTTGTTTGCTGACTGATTGGTACAGAAAGACCACAGTAACTGATGTTATATGGACTTACATGAATTAGAAACCACATGAAGCTGAAAATGTAGCCATTTTTAATAAAAAGGAAGAAACTATAGCTGAAGAGATTGGCTTGAATCTTGTGCTTGCTTACTTTTGCAATCTAGGTGCTGCTTGCAAGTAGAAAATATTTATTATTGTATCTCCATCATCTATTAAATAGTTCTTCAACAATTCGTGCAAAATTTGAATCCAAGATTTCGAAAATTGTTTGTGCGGAACAGTTCAACTGCTTGAAGTTTCTATAATGACATCAGATATATGTTACGCCAAATTAGTTAGACGTGGCATTGAGTAACTATAATCAAAACTTTGTTCTGACGGATTGAAGCAGATGGTAACTAAATATGTGAGTATCCGTTGGATGCCTCGACTGAATAAACTTTTACTGTGAACCTTACAGAATGGCACATAGATGTATTGGGAAAATGGGAATGCTTTGTTTTGGTACAAAAGACGCTTTTCATATTACGTATGTTTGGAAAATACTTTGCTTTCAATGCCACATGACTAACTGCACATGCTGTATGTTTATATCCTAGCCTACTGCTAAAGCGGTTATCTAGCTTATTTCAGATCCCCTGTTTCCTATAGTTATTGTGTGCCCTTCTAGATATGTTCCATAGGTGTACTGATCTCGCCGAGATATGTCATTAACCATTTTCTAATGAGCTTATTTTCTGAAGAAGTTCGTTACCGAGGTCCTTCTAACCTCAAAGAATGTGAGTAATAAGATCAGTTTGGTTCGAGAGTCACAAAAGAAAACTTTATCAGTGGGTTATCTTTCACTTGGTAGTTGCCCTCTTAATCAGACATAATTTTGTGTGTTTGTGCCATCCCCCATTTATATATGCCTGACAAGTTTTATTTCTTATCTGTAGGCAAAACTAATGAACAAAAAACTTTAAAGAAGCGTGATATTGGAGAGCAAGAATTTATGGATTCTGAAGGAGAACCCTTGTTGGTAAGTTAATGGCATCATTAAATTACCACAGAATATGATGGTTGCAAATTTTGATCTGAAAGATTGGTAACTTCGTGTAAATTTGTCGTGAAGACTAGTTTATTTCATATGTGCGAACTGTTTCTGTTGCATGGGTGAAACATAAACTGACAGTACCCTGCTTGAAATTTTACATCAGTTTGGACAGCATGATACAGAAAGTAGTCCTCCAAAGACCAACAGAAGATCAGGCAAAGCTCATATAAAAGAATCAATAGCTAAAGATATGCCTAAGCAAAGCCACAGATACTGGAATTTGAGCTATGCCGCTAGAACATGGTTTTGGCGAATCATTCCAATTCATCATTTAGAGCATGCAGACAATTATCTTGGTGAAATGCATACTGTTGGGGCGAATCCAATCATTCCCCTTGAACAAAGTGCCAACTACTTGAGGCATAATCAGTCTGTTGGGAAGCATGCAGTTTTTCCTAAGAAATATGATGAAGGATCAGAAGATTTTGTAGACCACAATCTCGGGGAATCTGACCAGCTCAACAAAGAAGTTTCTAACAACCAGTTTAAGGAGTGTTCCGATGTTCTGGAGATTTTTAAGATCCACAAGGAATCTTTTCTAAAGATTCTCCAGGACACAAAAGCTGGTATGAAGCCCTTCCACAGTCTGCAGAATTCCAAAAACAAAGCAAGGTTAACAAAGTCAGGATCATTTCCTCTAGCCAATTCATCAAGCAAAAAGTATATCAGTACTAGAACACTTGAACACAAGCAAAATGAAATCTGGTCCTTCCCAAAAGGAGAAAAGATGCTTTCTTCCTCTCTAGTATCAGAGTCTGACTCATCCGTATCTCAGAGGACAATGCCTACTATGGCTGACAATAATACAGTAGGCAGTGCCATGAGACAAGAAACAAACTCTTCTTCTCCGGATTCATCCCAGGGATTAATCCATCAGGGTTGGAATCAACAGGTTATTAATCGTTTCAAAGAAATTAAGCAGAAAATATGGCATGCACTCAAGGAAAACAGAAAAGAAAGTAACCACACGTCTATGGAAGCACTTATTGAAAGGGAACCCTCTGGAAAAGAGATCTCGGGAATGTCAGAGATTTCCACATCCCAAGATGGTATAGACAACCCTGGAGGTTTTCATGAGGGTAATGGCTCCGATTATGATCGCAGCAGGGGAAGACTAGGCCACATACAAAGAACATCGTCTCTAAACGAGTCTCTGGGTAGATACACTGAGTTGTTTGAGCGCACTTTTGGTCAAGGTGCCAAGTGGCATCACTCCAAGAGCCTAAAATTGACAAATGAAGGTAAGGTTCCATCAAGTGGGTTTGCTTCAAAGTCCTTCAAAAGGAGACTCTCTCTGCCCGATCTTGATTACTTTTGCTCCCCTCTATATGATCCATCTAGAGATTCTCTAAGTTCTGTTATGCCAATAAGGACAGCTGGGGATTGCTGTACAATAGTTGATAAAAATAATCATTGTGAACCAAAGTCATTCAGCACTCTAATTGAAGAACAAACACCTGAGCCAATACATGCTGCTCTAGAGACTGAATTTCAGAAAGATATGATTTATGGAAATGACGGTGGTTGGAATATTTTATCTTCAGCTGATTTGACAGTGGAAAGAAATCATGAGGGAAATGTTAAGACGGGCAACCTTAGGAAAAGTAGTCTTCAACAGGATCAGATTTTTGGTTTGACAATGAACCACAGCAGAGAGCTTGTAGGTTCTTCTATAGAGCTAGCAGAACCAGATCCAGTTTCTGAGAATGAAACTCGCTTTCCAGATGATCTAAACAAACTTGTAGAGTTTCCAATATTTAAAGGTACTCGTACTTACATCTTATGCAGTTATCTAAAGCTCACAAAATTGCTTGCTTAATATAATGGCATTGAAAAGAAACTCATAATTTCTTAAAGTTTTAATTGATATTTGTGCATCCCCCCAGCACCAGGGTTTTGCCCGTTGTCTTTTCTTATTGATATATGATTCGTATGGTGTAGTATACTTGATAATTTTCTGAAGGCTCAAATTACATGCAATAAAGGATTGAAATTGATTGTTTTGGCTAAATTTTGTCAGGTCCGGCGTCTGGTCCTATGGACATTCAAATGGATGATCCAGATGCTTCTGTTGACAAAAAAATCATGTCCAACACATATTCTTTACCTGTAGTTTGCAGCATAGTAACTCCAGAGACTACAGAAGAAACAAATATGAATACAGAGGATCAAACCCTGCATTTTAAATTGGATGGATCGGATGAAGCTGACTTCAACTATGTGAGAATTGTTCTTGAGCTGTCGGGCTTCATCAAGAATGAGAACCTTGGGACATGGCATTCGCTAGACCAACCATTGAGTCCCTTATTGTTCAAGGAATTGGAGGCTTTCTTGCACCCTGAACTCAAGGATTATGAAGAGGACATTGATGGAAGTTGTGATCACCAGATCCTATTTTATTTAATCAATGATACACTTCTTGAGATATATGAGAGATCATTCACCTACTTCCCGAGGGCCTTCACGTTTAACCGCCACATCCGTCCAATGCCTAGGGGGCACCATCTTCTGGAGGAGGTATGGGCAAAGATTAGCTTCTACCTGAGCTTGAGGCCAGAGCTGGACCAGTCATTGGAAGATGTTGTGGCTCGAGATTTGACAAAGGGTGATGGGTGGACGAACCTCCAATTTGATAATGAGTGTGTGGCGCTTGAGCTAGAGGATTTGATTCTCGAAGAATTATTAAATGAACTGGTATGCTCTTGAGATTCTTGAGCCACATCAAGGTCATTAATTGTTTTTAAGCCTGCTGCTTCACTGTACCTAAAATTTTGTTTGCAGTGCATTGTATATACCTCTATTCTTCCAGCATTCCAAGATTTCATTTTTTTGTTTTTAACCATTGTAGCAATAGGGAAAGGCAGACATTCAGTTCGTTGAAATTCATGTAGGCATAGTTGGTTGGATAAAGGTATGGCTTCAGTAGCAGTGAAGCTCTATGTATAATCCGTGTAATTACAAATGTAATGTAGGCATAATAATAAGAGTTTTCCTACTCAGTAATCCTACACCACATATCTGTTGAGGAAATAAAAAATAAAAATCTATGTGTAATGTAAAGGCTGCTAACTAGAAAATGTTCTAATTATAAAAATGTAACATCCATTTTTCTCCCATTGGTCAATATTTGCTTTTATTTTATTATCTGGTAAGAAAATATATATATACAATTACTCCTCAAATTATTACTCAATTTGTAATTACCCCTCTAAAATATTAATCTTCGCAATCACTTTCCATATTCCCAAAACATTTGGCGTACCCTTCCAAAAATGTGAAGTTGATTGTACGAAGTTGTAAGAAAGATTACGTGTTTATATAAAAGGAGCGGGAAAAGTAAACGGAGGAGAAAACCAGTCGAAGCGCGAGAGGGTTTAGCAATTCCCAGACCCCTCTCTCTCTCTCTTCTCCGGCCGTGCAGCCGACGGTCCGCCCCCCCCTCCCCCCTAAAAACACCTTGCCCAAATTCAACTCTCAGACCCGTCTCTCGTCTCTCAGTCTCTCTCTTCTCCCGCCGTGCGGGCCGCGGTCCCTCTACGCGTTCGCAGCTCCTACAACTGCCCCTGCCCCTGCCCCTCGCCGTCGGTTCTTTCTCTCCTCTCGGTATTTTTTCAACATATTAGGTGTCCCCGTCCGTTCTACTTCGGTCAACCCATGGTAATCTCCCCAGTCTCCTGAGATTGATTTCTTGTGGATGAGTTTTTTTAATATTGGCTTGCTATTGACGAGGAAAACTTGTGGATGTGTTCTTTGAAATATTGCTTTGTAAAGTTTCTGGGGTAAATTGTAGATTTCTGCCTCAAAATCTATAGCTGTTTTTGGGTTTAATTTTAAGCTCTGTTTTGAATAATTTATAGAACAAGTCTGGGATTTTTTAAAGCTCTTTGGGTTTTTATTTCTATGCTGAAGCAGATCGATGATAAGAAAATTGTGCCACCCGTTTGAGTAGTATACCGTAAGCTATAAATGGAAAAATAAAGCCTCGATTGTTTTGCTGATGAAATGAAAGGAGATGAGATTAGTTAAGATAAAAGTTGAAAGTTGAATAAAATATTGTTAGGATATATTTTTGTAATATTATTTTTATTTTAAGATTTGTAAAAGTTGAATTGTTTATTTTATTTTGTATGAGAATTTGAAAAAATTGTAATAATTAGATGAGATGAGATGAAATTTTTTATGAAAGTGAACGAGGCTAAGTCAAAGAATCTTTGTATTGCTTTCTATATGCAATTCGATTTGAAATCAATTGGTTTGAATTAAAATTTTTCCACATCTGACTCCAATCCGTTTTGGAGTCAGATCGGAGCCTGTGTAAGTCAGAGTCGGATTTCCATCATACCGACTCCGACTCGGTGCTCAGCCCTAGGTTCTGGGACTCTGGCTCTACAGTTGCTGGTGAGAGGCGGGAAAATGGAGTAATCTAAACTGAAAGACAACTCTAAGCTTTGTTACCATTGAAAGTGAAACAGCAGAAAACATGGAACCAATTGCTTATCTTAGGTTTTCTCAGGAGCCAGACGGTGGGTTTAGGGTTTTTTTTTTTTTGATAAATAAACTGAAATAAGAATTAGGTCCCACCGAGATTTGAACTCGGGTTACTGGAAGGTGGGTTTAGGGTTTTAGAAACATTAGTTTTCATTTTTTCCTGATTATAAAGCCCTAAATCTTTGTATTATTACTTCTCTTGCATTGGTTTCTCTCAATAGAGTTTCGGGAATCAGAAATGAAAGATTTCTAATTGATGCTGATGTATTGATTATATTGCATTATATACTTGTTTATCTGTGATGGGTATCTATTTTTCCTTTCCTAATGCTTCGGTTATATTATTGCATTCAAATAGCTGGTTTTCAGTTTAATTTTCTATTAAGTTCTGAACCAATGAGCTGCATGTACCGATTGGCTTCCCGCACAGAGGCTTTTCTCCATTGTCTTACTTTGTCTTCATTACCATGGGCAATATTATCCTGTGGTTCCGCTCTTTGGCTAGGGCATTTTACACATCCCATCGGCTTCATCTGAAGTGGTCATGCTTCAACATGTCTACTTTGGCGCTCCCGTGGTTCAGCTTGCCCACGGGTAAAGGGCAGCTCAATGTGAATTAAGTCGTAAGACAAAAATTTAAAATGAGGCCATTAGATTGTAACGTGACATCACCTAGTATCATTTAATTTTTGAAAGAATTGTAGTTTTTTTTCCACTCATTAATGCATGGGCTTCCTAGCATCATTATTATACTTGTATAATATTTATCCTATTTTAGACCTTATTTTAATTTTTTTCAAAATATACTAATGCGTTTATAATTTTTGGGGGCCTTAGGCAACTTCTTAATGGCCTAACCATTGAGCAGGCATTGCAGTTGTATCTTGAGATCCATGTTACCCAAACAGACTGGGTTTGTTTATTTTCATTTTCTGTGATTTCTTGCCAGTCATTCACTGGGAATTTCCTGTTATTTGATTTTTTGCCAATCATCTGCAAGACCGAAGGGCTGTGCAAGTTGTAGTTCACTTTTTGTTCGGTTAGGAACTCCAAGGTTAAATGCCCTGTAAATTTTTGTACATGCCAAACATGAAAATCGGTGAGAAACATATATATATATATATATATTCTTAATAGTGTGACTAATTCTTTTATCTCTTCAATCCATTGGCTATGTAACCCTCATCTTACTTCTCCATTTTTCTGAATTTTATCTGTTTTTTTTTTTTGCTGATGTGGCGGGCCCTCCCCCACCATGTCAGAAGCCGGCCACATCCGAGGTGTTCCCTGGGCTTACACGCCAGGGACTGTGCGTAGCAGACTGTTCGTCTAAACGTTTCACAAACTAGACACGTTCTTTATAATCATTTCTGCTTTGGTTTATGACTGTAAACTGAAAATGTGTCTGAAATAGTGTAGTCAGTCGAGTTTTTGAAATTTCCTTAATGAATGGAAATCTCTTCATTTAATGACTTTTGCTTTTATTTTGCTTAAATTTAAATTAATGTGCAACTGTTTTGCAGGCTATGAAAGATTTATTTGCAGAAGTGCAATGCAGTAATGAAGGTAAAAATATAACTTAGATACTACTATGCTACAGCTTTGCATTCAAGAAAACTATGTTTATTCTTGTTGAAAGTGGATTACATGACATATTGAAGAATGGTGGTGATTGTGGTGGGTAAAATGAGAGAATGTATCATGGAGTTTGGATAGCACTGTGTGGTGAATTTCTGATATAATTCCTTCATATATGGGCTCATTATTTGTTAGTTTATTGTTTTTTGTAAGGGCATATACATCACGGGACTTCTCTTAGGATGATTTCCTTTTATCCTCACAACTGACAAGTACAATCATATCGGCATCCCTTTTAAGGTCTCCAGCATCAAGCAAGTGAAGGAATAACTGGTCTGAATTCGAGGCATTATGTTTAACTGAATGAGAGCTTGAGTGATAAGAAAAGAGAAGCAGATGTGGATACGCTGTGGAAAATCTCTTTGGCACTTTGAAGCCTTGAGACAAGCCTCTAAGTCTCCATGTCTTGTCTCACTTTTCTCTCTCTACTCGAATACACCTCACAGGAAGACCAAGCTTGCACCTTTACAGGTTGGCTCTTACCACCCCCACTTTTTTCTCACACTCTCGAACAGACACAAACACAACACGCACATCCCACCACCCCCATTGTATTTTTTTTAATCTGATAATCTGCCTGTGTTTAGCAACATGAGCATCATATTATGGGAACATTGGGACTTTTTTCAGGAGAGGAAAATGATCGATAGGTTCAGGCTAAATGCTAAAGGAGGTGATGGTGGCCATGGTTGTTCCAGCTTTCGCCGTAGCCGGCAGGTTCGTCGTGGCAGACCTGATGGTGGGTTAATAGTTTATTACCTTAAATAATTAATTATTTTTACAGTGTGTTTTATTCCTCTCGTCAGTATAAGTTATGCGAGCTGTTATATTTTTCTTTGTCCGTAATACATTGAATGACCAGTCTTTTTTTATTTTCCTTGTCTTCTCACGGTATTGTTTACTATTAAGAAGTGTTCAATATGGTAGTTATTTAAAATGCTAATTCATGATACTGCTAACTTTCCTGTCTGTCTTCGGAACCAATGAAGGTGGTAGTGGTGGAAGAGGTGGTGATGTGATTTTGGAATGTTCCCCCACAGTTTGGGACTTCAGCGGTTTGCAACATCACATTGTATGTAACTCTACCTTTGCAATATTTTGACAAAAATATAGCTTGATGATCCAGCAATGACAAAATTGACAGAAATGGTCTCCTGCAGACTGCAAACAGGGGTGGACCAGGATCCTCAAAGAATATGATAGGCAACAGAGGGCAAGATAAGGTTCTTATTCCAAAGCTGTTTTATTTACTTGAAAAATTCTTCACAGGGAATGTGATTGATCACACTTAACCAAACTATAATGAAGTGGTTCATTAAGAAATTATTTTGCTTGCTAGGTTGTCTACGTACCTGTTGGCACTGTGATACATCTTATAAAGGGTGAAATTCCTTCCATTGTTAAAAATCATTCTTCAACAGATTTGGATCCATGGGAGATTCCGGGTACACTTGTCGATGGCATATCTGAATCAAATCAGGCATCTACCTATAATGATCCTAACATGGCAGCTGAAGTTGAATCATTGCTCCATACTGGTTGCTCATTGGATCAAAATGGAGGCACTGTAGAGATATTGCCAAGCATAAAGCAGACAACTCAAGGTGCATCAACCAATGCTCTTCCTCAATTGTCTCCTCGCTATCATACATCCAAAGTTTGCAAGAAAGAAGAGATGGAGGAGAAAGAAGAGACGGAGGAGATGGAACAAATGCAATACAATGTTGCAGAATTAACAGAACAAGGTCAACGAGTTATAGTTGCTCAAGGAGGGGAGGGTGGTTCAGGCAATGTTTGTATTTCCAGAGTTCCAAATAAGCTCAAATCCATGAGGCCAGGGGTCAACAAGGATAAGACCATCGATGTTGAAGTATCTGATGATGATCAGTCCCCTCTAAGTGAGGGTTTGCCTGGTTCTGAATCTATTCTTGAGTTAGAGCTCAAGAGTATTGCTGATGTGAGCTTCGTGGGGATGCCTAATGCTGGTAAAAGTACCCTACTAGGTGCTATATCAAGGGCGAAGCCCTCTGTAGGGCATTATGCCTTCACAACTCTAAGGCCTAATCTGGGGAATCTGAACTTTGATGACTTGTCAATCACGGTTGCTGATGTTCCTGGACTCATAAAGGGTGCCCACGAGAATCGTGGGCTTGGACATGCATTCCTGCGCCACATAGAACGCACAAAGGTTCTGGCCTATGTGCTAGACTTAGCTTCTGCATTAGATGGTAGAAAGGGTATTCCACCATGGGAACAGCTGAAAGATCTTATCTTAGAGCTTGAATATCATCAGGAGGGTTTATCTGGTCGACCATCCCTAATAGTGGCAAATAAAGTTGATGAGGATGGGGCTGAAGAAGTGTATCGAGAATTAAAAAGAAGGGTCCCAGGTGTTCCTATTTTTCCCGTATGTGCTATTTTAGAGGAGGGAATAGCAGAGCTGAAAACTGGTCTTAAAGGGCTCGTGAATGGTGAAATTTCATGCAGACTCAGTATAGATGAAATATTGCTTGATTAGGTACTTGCTGATAAATGTCCTGTGCTTCTTAAGAACACCTCCCCCCTTCCCTTAAAAAATACAGAAGCTAATCTGCCACCAACCCCAACTACCAACATTTACTTAGAAGATGCAGAAAAATATGCGTTGGATACCACTGTGATCTTCTCTTCGGTTGAGTTTCAGTTTGAATTGTGGGTGTTTTCAGAAGACGCAGAAGCATGTAATTTTGAATGCTTGAATATTCTTTCATACGGCCGGGCACAGGGTGAACAGAAATCTTCATTTCTCAAAATTTCTGGCGTTTACCCAGTTGAGGATTTCTAAAGAGGGATATATATCCTTGATTTTGTTGATCTTCGTATGAATAACTGGTTCTATGGAGATCCAATGCTCTGAATGAATATCTTCTCTTAATTTGTTGATAGTGTTTGATATATGCAGGTTGAATGCATATCCCCAACTTACTATTACTATAAAATCAACGTAATTAAGGGCAAGATTTGGAGTGACAGTGTCTCCATAGTTTGTATTTGGCTCCGAAGTAGTTAAGGAGCAACGGTGGTAATTTATGGTGCCCTGAATTATTTTGCAGTGCGTTAGTTTTGGCCCTTTTAGCTCCTCGTGAAGCATTTCACACGGGCTTCCAACTGACTTTGACTGACTCGGTTACATAAGCACCAAAAAATTTTCACCGCGCATCCGATACATTGTGCAGGTTTTAATCAGAAAAATTGATGCAGTGTGCAAATCATGATTCGACGTCCCAGACACAGTATTTCAGATGCAGTGTGATCTCAGATAATCTGCGAACCTATCATCTAATGCATTTTATTTTGGTATTTGAACTTCTCCATTAATTTGTTTCCCTCGTCATGAAGAAAAAATCTCAGGCTTGGCTGTTTTAAACAACCTGTTTTTTCCCAATCAAATTTCACATGCCCAATGGACCTCAAATCAGTAAAATCAAACTTCATTAAAAAAATACCAAATATAAAACAATAACATAAGTGCTAATAGATGCAGAATCACGTATTACAAAATGAGAAATGATTTGTACAAATCTCAAATAGATAAGTTCTACTCAACTTTTGTAAAAAAGTAGACTTTACCTTAAGAAAAAAGAAACTATTCTTTTTACAAATGGACTAGGCGAGACTTGTGTATTTAGGACTTCATGTCCCTAGCATTACTTGATTTCCTATGATTTTTTGAGCTAAACACCTCGACGTTGAACTCGAAGCACCACCTTCATATAAGGGGAGAAGCAAAGACAGCTTGTTAAGAGTCCACAAGGTCCAGTACTTAGTAATGCATGCAATACTATGAATCACTAAATTCGTAGCTTGAACTTAAGTTATACTAAAGAGACAACTCCCAAAAGGCATGCAGCCTTCGCATCCTGTCACATGCCAGAAAAGAATAGATAATCCCTTACCATTGGTTCTTATTTATTTGTTTTAATCATGTAAACCGTCTAGTATTCATATAAAGTAGCACCATCTATCTATCATTCAAAGAAAAACCAAAAGAAATTAAGTAGCCAACAAGAGCGAATCTATTTTGAACATATGGCTAAGAGAATAATTCATTCCTTAGTTGCAACCAAAGCATGCTTCACAATCTGGGGATACAAGCCATTTGAGGCCCACACCATCAATACGCAACACAACAAAATCATTAAGACAAAGTCAGCATATTCTATGCATCTCATTTTGCGCATACTTGTGTGTGCGCCTGCGCGCGAGCATAACTTTAGCTAATTTTCTTCCCACGTCACATCATAAAGCCATAAAAAAAAAAAATCTCGAAAGCAAAAGAGAGTCTCTCTGCATCACTGATTCAATAATGTCTGATTAAAGAAATAGTAGTGTGAGCATTGTTGCGAGCTCTAACCCACTCATACCACTCCTTTTATTTGTAGTAATCTCTTAGCTAAAAAAACCCATCATTTAATGATTGAGACATATCATTGATATTGTACTAATTATAGGGGCAATTTATACTTTTTATCCATGAATTATCATCTTTTTTTTCCCTTCCTAATTATTTAAAGATTTAACTTGCACGATAAATGATCTATATTTTCAAATTTTCCGACTGAAAAATTTGCCCCATAACACAATCTTAACGCGGCTTAGATCTAAATTGATAGAGCGAAATTTAAAGAGATATATTTTGAGATGATATATATATATAGTTTGGTAAATGCATGGCAAGTATATATTATCCTCCATGAATATAACGAGTGAATGTGCTCTAGCTATGTCATGTCAGATATAGAAAGATGGACAAGTCTAATTAAAATGTATGGTTGAGCAGAAAAGCTGCGTCCATCATTTTGTTCTTGCAAGGACCTGTGCACATGATGAGCAAGATCGTGTTTTGTATTTAACCAAAAGAATGGCATATCTTTTGATTCTCTATCTAATAAAGGCTAAAAAAAATTATGAGATGTCTACAAGAATATGATGTTACTTTTGGATAGAAGTCCATGTTCAATAATGTCACCATCACTTCGACTACTACAGCTCGCAAACCTTCATTATTCACGCCTCTCCAAAGTGCTGCATAGTGCATGCACCCACAAATATAAAAATTAAGAAACACGAGTTGGGTTCAATTATTTATAATTGAAATACGTTTTATTCACAAAGAGATTTCATAAAAGTAGGTTCGTAAACTGATAACGTACGTGACTTGATATAGTACATCAAATTATAAAGTTCTTTTTACTGTAATGTAAATTTAATATATCACATCAAGTTATATAATTTTATGAGTATATTTTTATGAGATCTTTTTATGAATGCCAATTTTTGTTATAATTTTCTAAGATTTTGATATTTGTAAAGCATGATCATGAACGCATAACGACAACGATGTACATTACAAAAACGATATATCAAATGCAAGTCAAAATACTATATATACATACAAACACATACGTACATACATGTATACATACTTACATGTGGGATATCATAGATAAATAGACGGGGCTAGAGCCTTTGACCCTCTCTCCCCCTAAAATAACTCATCTTAAAAAATTGCATTGGGCCCCTAAACTAATTTGCATGCCTAGTCTTCTCTTTGTCGTTTTCTTTCATTTTTCTTTAATTCCCAACACTTTCCAAATTAAACTTGAATGAAAGACTTATCTTTTTATATATAGAAGAAATTCTAGCTAGCCACTTGTTTACTAGTGAAATATTACTTCTTATGTTATATATAAAAAAAATGTGCATATATTCATTCTCAAAGAAAAATTATGTTATCAAATCAATATGTAGAGAACATCTAGTAAAATGTTTAGAAAGAATAATTGATTTGATTTGATTTGAAAAAAAAAATTAAAATTTAAATCTTATAAATCAAATACTACCATTTAAGTGACGTAAATTATGTACTTTAAGTACCAACTCCAGAATAGAATAATAACTATCTCTCAAATCATTAAATATTCTATGCTTAGAGTTAGCGTAGAGACGTACCGCAACTAGGATGCCTCTGCCAACACTTGGGCTTAAGGCCGGATTGGTTCTAACATATAGAGGCCGAAAGATTTTGATTTGGGAGATCAAGGTGTAAGGTTTATTAATTAATTAATATGATAAAATATTAAGAAACCTTTATCAGTGTTCACTTCCTTGATTAATTCTCCTTAATTATCTTTGAATTTTACATGAAAATGAAGAGATCCAGGAGGAAGATCCACAATATTTACAAGGAATTTGTGATCATCGATCTGAACGGTGTAAAACAAGTGAGTCCGTACGAAACTAGCCTAGGATTCACCCACGTGTACGGTGGATACCGACCCCTCCAACCCTCACCTGCATTATAAATAGCAGCTCAGCTCTTCACTTCAAAACTCGTCCTAGAGTACTGTGAATTCAATACCCAGTGAAATCTTTTTCCAAATCCTAATTCCTCACTAAGAAAATGTCTTGCTGCGGAGGAAACTGTGGTTGCGGCTCTGGCTGCAAGTGCGGGGACAGCTGCAATGGGTATCATGATCTCCTCTATACTAGTAGCTAGTTAATTTACTAAGCATGCATGCTGATCTTCATGTGAAATAAATATATATCATGTTGACGGAAGACATTATCTCAGTTCCTTTCTCATTTGTCGTGATTTTTCTAGCATGATATATATATATATATATGAGTTTGATTAATTCTTTCGTTGATCTCCTTTCACGTTTCTTGAATCAAGTTTCTTGCTGCTCATCTTATACGTACTTTTCCCTATGCTTTAATGCGCAGCTGCAGCATGTACCCTGACCTGAGTTACTCGGAGAAGATCACCACCACTGAGACCATCATTTCTGGGGTTGCACCAGTGAAGAAGATGTGCGTCTATAGTATTCATGTTATAATATATATAATAAGATTTTAATTACTAATTTTTACTTAATTGGTTACTGCAGTTTCTATGAGGAGTCTGCAGAGACGAGCTTTGGAGCAGAGAACGGCTGCCAGTGTGGATCAAACTGCACCTGCGACCCATGCAACTGCAAGTGATCATCATCATCATCAGAAAAGCCGATCGAGCAAAGTTCCACACAGAGCATGCATACTTAATTTACGGGCTGTTTATAATTATAAATAATAAAAAATAAAAAATAAAAAGGAAAGACCGACCAATAATATGGAATGATGTAAGTTTGGTTATATATATAATATCGTTGCAATTAATAAAACAGCCTTTTTAATTTGCTCGAGTTCAATTGGTTTCCTTCAAAGTATGGAATATATATTGTTAAATTTTGCTTTGTTATGTTCATTAATATTCGATCCAAGTCCTTAATTATTAACTAATTATAACTACTTTTTAGTTTATAATCTGATCATCTGCAGTTGACTGTGGCAAAGTCAACGATCGACCAACAGTTACATGTTGGTTAACACAACCTTAAAAGATAAGAACATTTTTTTAAAATAAATACACAATTTTACTGATAGTCACTTCCTTAATTATTAAATAAAAAAATAATTAAGTGATAACTTTAAGAGACTCCACTAGCATTTTTCATATAGGAAAGCAGCCTCAGAAATATCGCATAAACTAAGAGAGAACCCATTAATGTTAAAAGGAAAACTATTCAAATGATCAAACTTACAGATAAAGCTAGTCGTCTTATTACACATATTAATTATTCCCTTTTATTGTTTTATTCAAATTTTTTTGGAAGCGAAAATAAAGTAATTCTTGTATCTTTCTGGTAAAGATATATATAGTATAGAGTTTTGCTACGTATAAACAAAGTGACATATTAATATGCGTATCAATACTGATTCCTTCATATTCAAAATTTATATTAATACTGTTTTTAATAAAATTTACTTTTTAACCAATCACATTATATTGGTGCACATATTAGTATATAGTTATACTTGCAACTAGATTTTTTGTATAGTATATAACATTCTTACATTTGTCAGAGTAAGTCATAAAAACAAACATATATAAGAAATTTAAATTCAAACTAAAAATGGAAAAATTGACAAAAAAAACGGATATTAAAAATTTAAATGTTTTTTTTTTTTTTTCAAGAAAGCTTCCCACCGAAAAAAAGAAAAGAAAAAAGAGTACCAATTTTATCTAGAAAATCCCATTTTGAGGGTGGCCCAACCAATTTCGAAGGTGGCAGACCTTTGAGATGGTCAGATGGATCCCAACCCATTAGGAAGTGAGCCACTTTTGAGGTCCACCGTCCACTACATAAGCGAGATTTTTATAATTTCTTTGATTATCATTTTTTTTGTAGTTAGCTTTAGGTAAATTACTAAATTGAAAATGCAACTTTAAATAATATTATTCAAATTGATTTGGATTGAATGGTAGGAGTGCAAGCGTACGTAGCGCTGACGACGTGTGTCAATTATATGTTACAGAGTCATAGACGCAATTTCAATAGGATTTATCCACGTGTACGGTGGATGCCTACCCCTTCTACCCTCTATAGTCTATATGTAGCAGCTGAGGTCCCTATTTCCAAAGTCGTCTATAGAATTTCTGATTCCAATAAAATTACTTCTTTACAGAAGTAGGTACTGATCTGGAGAAAACCATGTCTTCCAGTGGAGGAAGCTGCAGTTGCGGCTCCAGTTGCAAGTGCGGCAGTGGCTGCAATTGGTATCATCCTCTTAATTTCCCTCGATCTTCTAATTCCTATATAAGCGTTGCAAACCATTGTGGAAGGAATAGTTCATCATCTTTCACGCTTAATTAATTCTTTTCTCCATGTTTTTTGCAGCTCCAGCATGTATCCTGACCTCTCAGAGAAGACCAGCACCAAGGCCATCATCGCTGGGGTTGCACCAGCCATGAAGATGTACGTGATCTGTATTCTGATTTCTGTCTTCATGTTCTATATATGAATTAATGATGCGAGTGATGAAATGGGATTGAGTTGAATTAAAAAGCCTTAATTTACTATGTTGTAATTTTGCAGCTACAACGAGGGGTCTGAGATGATCAGCTTTGCAGCAGAGAATGGCTGCAAGTGTGGATCAAACTGCACCTGCGACCCATGCAACTGCAAATGAGCAAAAAGCCTCGGACAAATCAAGACCCCATATAAATCAAGCAATATCGGTTTACTGTTGGTTTTTATAAATAAAAAAAGGGTTAAGAAAATGGAATCTGATCTGCTTGTGTACTCCATATGTATGTATGTATGATTAAGTTGTAAAATAAGTAAGATCGCCATGGGTTTTGCAAATCCATTGCTTTGGATTGCAGAATATAGTTTAATTCATGGCTACTTTGGTGTGTGAGAGTTATAGAAATCTTATGTGCAACTACTGCTTGCTTTTGTTCATATTGTGCTGGCTGGGTGTTTGGAGTTTACAAATTTCCTGTATGAAATGCAATTAAAAGGAGAAGCTATATATTTTAAATCATGATCTTTTGGTTTCACCATTATATTTTCATATTTTACGAATGATTGATTTTAAGTTGATGCTTGTTTGGTGAGATAACGTATCATATTATATTTTTACAAGATATTTTGTCACAAGAACATTTTTTTATATATATGCAAGTCAATGTTGGACACGTGTTTGTGAGTTATGACGAAGGATTTTTTTAACTTTAAAAAAAAAATTTGGGGGGCTGGTCGACTTTGACGTGTACCGGGGGGCCATCTTCTGCCCAAAACTCTTAGAAAATACTCTTTACTACCCTCGAAAAATTTTAGAAATTACACTCGGATGGTGATAGGCATACTTAACTATTAATAGTCAATTCTTTAATTATTAAGTAAAAAAAAAATCAAATATAGAATAAGTAGTAAAATAGTAATAATTCTATCATTTTCCATTACACATTTCTCAAGGCCTCATTAAAAAAATTAAAAGTTTCTCATTCTTATAGGAAATAATCGATCTAGTTTGATCCGGTCTAACATGAGGTTACGAACTAAAAGTTTTGATTCATTATTTTTGCCAAATCGGATAGTTAGCTATCAATCCATTCAGTTTATAAATATTTTTTTCTCTATTTTTTACAAAAAAAAATAATAATACAAAAAATTAAATAAATTAGTAAAATTGGTTAATAAATATTAAATAATTTTATTGTATATATGATTAATAATGATTCTTTAGATGAAAATTATATAATTAATTTATATAATTACTATATAAAATAATATAATATATATACAATTCGTCAGTCTCGGTCTGATTCTGTTTTAAAAAAAATCACATTTTAAAACCGACTAATAAAACTATTGATCCAATCCGGTCAATTTTTCCTATCCAAACCGATAGTCTTAGAGCCGTATTCTCGACCCTTCTGAAAACTTATTCCATCGCCTACCAAGAAAATGGTCGCGAGTGCACCACGAAGAATACAATTGGAAATCCCTTTACAGATAGAACCATTGCATTTTCATTGGTATCTAACAATTTCTTTGAAATTAAACTCATATATCTTTCACAGTTCAAATGAAAAACTCAAATATCTTCACGGTTTAACTTGTAACAGTCTCTTTATATCAATGTCTGAAAATTAAATTAAAATAAATTCACCCATGGTCCAATTTAGAGATATATTCATGGGTTTATCAGAGTATAGAATGAAGTTTTCTTCTAAATTGGATTAAATTAATTCCCTCAAAATCAGCTTGTTAAAATGTCATTTGTCTTAAACATGTGGAGCACATGTTTTATTAACGATATTAATGTAGTAATATAATTTAAGTAGTAAGCTCCGTTTTCTCTTTTTAAAAAAAAGTGAAATCTATTATTAAAGAATAATTTTTTTATAAGGATCTTAAATTTAACTATCTTTTATAAAATAAAAAATATATAATTTATACATTTTAAAACTGTAAATATGATTTCAATAAATCTAAAATTGTGATCGAAATTGAAATTTTAGTCTCTTTAATAATTGTGGAGCACATGTTTTATTAACAATATTAATGTAGTAATATAATTTAAGTAGTAAGCTCCGTTTTCTCTTTTAAAAAAAAAGTGAAATCTATTATTAAAGAATAATTTTTTTATAAGGATCTTAAATTTAACTATCTTTTATAAAATAAAAAATATATAATTTATACATTTTAAAACTGTAAATATGATTTCAATAAATCTAAAATTGTGATCGAAATTGAAATTTTAGTCTCTTTAATAATTGTGGAGCACATGTTTTATTAATGATATTAATGTAGTAATATAATTTAAGTAGTAAGCTCCGTTTTCTCTTTTTAAAAAAAAAGTGAAATCTATTATTAAAGAATAATTTTTTTATAAGGATCTTAAATTTAACTATCTTTTATAAAATAAAAAATATATAATTTATACATTTTAAAACTGTAAATATCATTTCAATAAATCTAAAATTGTGATCGAAATTGAAATTTTAGTCTCTTAGAGTGAAGATAAATACCAAGTGTTAGATTAGCGTCAGAGCATGGGCTGGGCTCGCGCGGTTGGGGTATTTAGCATTCACCCGAGCCACTCCACTCTTTCCTTAAATGAAGCATGCTAACGGTAACCCTTCTAATTCAACGCGGTCTCATTCGGACAATTCGTCGAGCGCCTCCGATTCCCTCCACGTCTGTCGGCCAAATCCTTTGCAGTTTCTACTTTCTTAACACCCGAGCTCCTGAAACCGATAGAATTTTAGAATCGGAAGAAGAAAACCCCGGCTGCTTGTCATATAGTGTTGAAAAGCTGCCAAAGGGCGATTCCATTGGGTCTGCTTTTCAGAGCTGGAAATTCCCCGAGAAAATATCGGACTCAAATGGAGAAAAGCCTGGTTGCTTGTCTCATATGATTGAGAAGCTGCAAAAGGATGAGACTGTTGGGTCTTCCTTTCAAAGATGGATGGGTTATGGGTTCCCCATTAATAGAGGCGACATTTTCCATGCAATTAACCGTCTTAGGAAGCTCAAGATGAACAAACGAGCGCTTGAGGTCTCTCTCTCTCTCTCTCTCTCTCTCTCTCTCGGTGTGTGTGTGTGTGTGTGTGTTTTCGTGATGCTGGATGCATTTCAGTTTTATAAACGAGCTCGTGAGATTATTTATTTTATTCGTACACTCTCAAGGACTTAGATGTGTTATATTTTTCAGAAGCAGCGTATATGTTTGTTTAAATGATTTAATCGTGTTCTAATTGCATATATATAGGCGAAACTGGAGGCGCTATCTGGCTATCCCCCTGAAGAGCTCGCTAGCTCGCTTAGTTTTTGAACTCGTATAGTTCTTGTTTGATTGCCGAGAAAGTTTTGGGGGACATGATAAAAAAAAATTCCCTTTTATGATGCAATGACCTTAAATAAATAGAAGAGTCGCCTGATTAATTCCTGGAGGTTTTTTAGCATGTACATGATCAGAAATACTTGATTAATGATTTTGATTTCTACTGCTTTCTCAATCTTTCCTTGGCAAACGATCAAATGTATATATTTTTGTTCTTATAAAACTAAAATGACAGTTATGCGTGTTTATGGGTAAAAATGCTAACGCACTATAAATGATGAACAAAGCACATTCTATTCAGGATTGTTCGGAAAGCAAAAATGAAACAAATTTAGTATACTCTTGTGGTTAGTTATTGCCTCTGGGTCATTCTGAATTATTTCACTAAAGATTTGGGAATCACCTTTACAGATAGAACCATTGCATTTTCACTGGTATCTAACTATTTCTTTCAAATTAAATGTGGCTTCTGCAATCCACCCTGCATACTTGCTCCCCTTCTGAATTGAAACGGTTACGGTAAATGAACCGCTGAGAGATTTAAACCTGAACTATTTGTTTGCTTTGACAGGTAATGGAGTGGGTGATTAGGGAAAGGCCATACAAACCTAAAGAACTAGACTACTCTTATCTATTGGAATTTACAACTAGACTTCATGGGATACCTCAGGGTGAAAGACTATTCTCTCGCATCCCTCCTGAGTTCCAGAATGAGTTGCTTTATAACAATCTTGTGATCGCATGCTTGGATAAAGGTTCGATAAGGCTTTCACTTGCATACATGAAGAAAATGAGGGAACTAGGTCATCCCATCTCACACCTGGTCTTCAACCGCCTCATTATCCTCCATTCCTCCCCAAGCCGTAGGAAAATTATCCCCAAAATCCTCACTCAGATGAAGGCTGATAAGGTGGCTTCACATGTGTCAACCTACAACATTCTTATGAAAATGGAAGCCAACGAACACAATATTGAAGGGCTGATGAAGGTATTCAGTGACATGAAACGAGCAAAAGTTGAGCCAAATGAAATATCTTACTGCATCGTAGCTACTGCACATGCAGTGGCAAGGTTGAACATTGTGGCCGAAGCCTATGTTGAATCTGTGGAGATGTCTGTTACAGGGAGTAACTGGTCAACACTGGATGTCCTAATCATCTTGTACGGGTATTTAGGGAAAAGGGAGGAGCTAGAGAGAACTTGGAGTATTGTGCAAGAACTCCCTCATGTTAGGTCTAAAAGTTACGTACTGGGAATCGAAGCATTTGGTAGAGTTGGAGAGCTAAGTCGAGCAGAAGAGCTTTGGTTAGAAATGAAGTCGGTAAAAGGGTTAAAATCAAGTGAGCAGTTCAACTCTATAATATCTGTATATTGCAAACATGGTTTGATCGATAAAGCATCTAGGCTTTTTTTGGAAATGGAGATGAATGGGTGCAAACCAAATGCCATAACGTATCGACATCTTGCTTTGGGTTGCCTAAAAGCAGAACTCGTGGTGGAAGCCTTGAAGACTCTAGAGTTGGGGATGGATCTAACAACGACCAAGAGGGTCAGGAATTCAACCCCATGGTTGGAGACCACGCTTTCAATAATTGAGATTTTTGCAGAGAAGGGTGATGTAGTGAATGTAGAGAAGTTGTTTGAAGAACTTGGGAAAGCTAAGTATACCAGGTATACCTTTGTGTACAATACCTTGCTCAAGGCATATGTGAAGGCCAAGAAATATGACCCAAATTTTTTGAGAAGGATGATTCTAGGAGGAGCTAGGCCAGATTCTGAGACCTATAGCCTGATAAAACTTGCAGAACAGTTTCGGAGCTAATGTTAATTTTTAGATTGTTTGTTATAGCATTATTTTTTTCTCTATTTTTGTGTCAAATTAAGGAGTGGAAGTTAGTAACAATTGAGATAGGAAATTCAGGAGGATCGTCTGGATTATGCTCAGGAGTGTCGTGAAGAGGCAGGCTGTAGAAGAGTCGTCGTAACACCTGAAGTGTAATACTCGCGTAACACCATTAGTGTGTTAGGCATTGATATACCTATTAATTATGATAACAATCATAAAAGAACTATTGGCTTGACTGTCTTTCACATCGACAATGTTACACAAGTGTTACATTTGAAGTATTGGGAGTTGAATAAGTTGCTCGATTCCATCGATGCTTCACCCCTCCTGGAATTGAGCGAATTATCATAAATGAGCCTCCTACGGAACGGCCAATACAACATTGTTTACCCTTTCATGTTCATTTCTTGTCTTCTTATTGTTGGTAAATCGTACCTATTTCTTAGTAGCATATGTTTTGGCATCCACTGCGTGGCTTTTGAATGCGACGTTGAAAATAAAACTTCTTTTTTTTTTTTTTTTTGGCATTTAAGGTTCTTCTTCCAACATTCCAGAGAGAGAAATCGAGGTTCGATGCATTTCTGATACAAGTTACAACCCCTGGCAGAGAAGCCATTCCAAACATTACTTTCAGAACACAGCAAGATTATGACTGAAGTATGTTGGCTTCTGCGCGTCCATTTGGCAGGATGGATTGGAGACGATTGAAGAGGAAGGCAAGAAATAGAACTGGAGTTGAACTTTCCGCGATATATATATATATATATATATATATATATATATGAGTTCTGCTACATACAAGCAAAACTGCACACTAATCTATGTACCAATACTGATTACTTCACATTTAAAATTTAAATTAGCATTGTTTTCAATAAAATTTACTTTTTGTACAATCACATTAGATTAGTACACATATTAGTGCACGGTTGTGCTTGCAACTAGATTTTTCCTATATATATATATATACTAGTAAGGGAAACGTGCGCTGCACGTATGCTGGATGATAAAAAAAATAAAAATAAACATGAATTTTTCATATAAGCAAGCATTCTAAATAAGTATATAATTATAACAGTACGAAGTTTATATGAACTTGAAAGTGAAGAAATAAACATAAACTTTACATACAAGTCAACGTCCTATTTAAGCATATAATTACAACAGTGAGACGTTTAACAAAAAGAAATTTAAAGTGTTTATGATATAGCTTGATTTATAGATTGGGCGGAGAGCACGTTGCTCTTATTCTGGTGTAATTGTCCATGTTAATTCATTTATGCGCATAAGTGTATAATCCATTTCTTTTTTAAAACTAAATTTCTATTTGCTAAATATGGTAGGTGCTCTTGTAATAACTATATATATATATATATATATATATATATATATACACTATATAATCATAATGTAATAAATTTTTTTGAATACATTTATAAACATATATTTTACCTCGCATGTGTATTCAAAGAGATCAACAATTATATAATTAAGTATTTCTTCTGCCATCAGTTCAAAGACAACAACCACTATGTATCCAGTATCATCCTCTACTTCCATATAGACTCGACAATTATAATTAATGAGAATATTATTATTGCCTAATTTTAACAATTATTATGTTATATTTAATATGTCAAAAATGATCATTTAAAATGATGAGATAAAATGCTTATCATGGCTGTGCGATACTCATATTTTTGCAATTATAACACATGAATTTTTTATTATAATCATATCCAGTTACTTTATTACAATTTATACAGGATATATAGTAGAACGACTAATATAAGTCGAGTAATAAAAATTTTCCTGTATCATGTATATTCGGAATCCGTATCATATATTTCATGATGGTGTAGAAATTAAAACATGTTGAATTGAGAAGAAGAAGCAGAAACCATACCAAAGATTTTAATCGGTGAGAAGAAGCTAGAAATTAAGAAATGCAAAAAGACAATAAACTCAAAATCGGTGGAGAAACACTCAAAATCGGTGGAGAAACTTGAAAAGAAAGAGAATGCAAATTCCTTATAAAATAGGGTTAAAATAGGAAAATAAAATATTAGACTAAATTACTGTTCATCAACATTCACAATCAAACAGATAAAAAAGTTACTTCAATTATGGAGCAAAAATGCAAAAGTTGGGTTTAGATGTTGAGAAGTGTTGACGTATGTTATGAATAGTAATAAAAAGTATGTAAAAAGTAATAAGAATATTGAATAGTATTAAAAAGTATATGAAAATAATAATAAAATAATGAATAGTATAAAATATTTAAAGTGTTGAGATACTCTCGACACCCAAACACTAATCTATTCCACTGCTTTAATAAATTGTAATTTGCTAATTTTAGGGTTTTTTTTTTTTGTCTTTTTGTTCATTATCACCACCACTCCCTCTAAATTATATTATATTGAGAGGGGGGCTATTATGTCTTCAGTAAAAAATATTTTTTCATATTTTTAAATATATTTATATATTTTTAAAACATAAAAATATATATATTAATTTATTTAAAATCATTTTTTAATTATTAAATAAAATAAATAATTTTTTTGACTGAGCGGTACATACGGGAAAATAACTCTTTTCTTATATTAAAAATTTCGATAGGGCTTAAGAAAAGTATTTCACCATGGAATGGGAATACCATTAACTTTATTTATTATTTTTTAATCATACCTTTATTTACTATTTATTTTATCAAACTTTTAATTATTTCCTGACAAAAAGTCCTTTCATTCATCTTCTCAATAGTAAGGCTACTGTGTCGCCCCAAATGTACTGCTGGACGTACCGTCCAGTGTAAATTTTTTTTTTTTTTTTTTTTTTCATTTCACATTTTTTTAATCATTTTTTTAATTACTAAATAAAAAAAAATACCAATACATTTAAAATTACTTCCTTAATCATTAAATAAAAAAAAAAAATTTACCCTGCGGTCAACCTGAGCGGTCAACCCCAGGCGGCACAGGGGCTTTATTCCTTCTCAATAGCTAATCGTGGGACACTCTAAACCCTTCCGCCCAATATTATATTTTTATTTCTTGAATATATAAAAGGTGGAAGTAGTCATGCTATTTCGGCCATATTTTGTATTGGAAAAGTCTGCCACCGCTGGTGGCTCCAGCTGGGCTACTTTTGGTTAAAAAAATTATTATTATTTTTTATTTTTTTAAAGTGATTAAGAAATTTTTTTTAATATTATTATAAATTTTTTATATTTTTTAAAATATTTAAAAGTATTAAAAAATGATTTTAAAAAAAAAAAAATTTAGCTTAACGGTGGCCACCAGCGGAAGCAAATTAGGAATCTTTAATATTTTATTCGGAGACTCTCTCTCTTCCAATACGCCGCACCCGTCCCATTTTCTCCCATCACATTTTCCCTCTACTCTATCTCTCTCTCTCTCCGTCTCTTACTGTTTGGCTTTCCCTGTCTTCTTTCTCTTTTTGTTTCATCCATTTGCTTATTCTCTCAGCCACACGAACACCGATAGCAACTGCAGCCCATGTTTTTGCAATTTTTTTGGATAGATCTTATAGATCCGAATGTGTATTCCTCAAATCTGTTTTATTTTTGGGTTTTTCTTGTTTCCCTTTTCTTATTGTGGGTTAATCTTTTTATGTATTTCTACCTCTCTTTTTTCTTTTGAATTGTTTCAATTTTTGTTGAGATTTTACTGATCTGATTCTTTATTCTTCAAATCTTTATTTTTTGTTTTTGCTTTTTTTGTTTTCTAGTTTTTTGGTTCTTGTTATGTTACAAATTTGTAGCTTTATTTTCCAGAATTGCATATTTTTTTGCCTTATTTTCCAGATTTGCTTCGACATGCATCCTCCATTGCATGCTCTCTCTCTCTCTCTCTCTCTCTCTCTCACGGATCCCCTATGCACAGCCACCAAATCTGCCGCCGTGAGCCACCACCGCTAGCCTCCCAAGTCCTCTCATCCTGTGCCTCTGTCTCCCTTTCTCTCTCCGATTTCTCTGAAGTAAATAATGATGAGATGACGAAAATGGCAACTCGGCAAAAATGTAGACAGAGCAGGGTTAAAATGGAAAAAAAAAATGTTGGACGAAAACACTGTTCCAAGCAGATTCACATTTTATATATAAGTACAGATATATATATTTTATATAGCTTACGATGATCATACGATTCTTCTCCTTTCATTCCCTTATTTACCACCATTTAACACTTCCCATCATTCCGTTATTCCATTCCATCTACCAAACACATGCAATGAAAAATAACCCTCTCTTCCATCCATCCTACCTCTTCTTTTCACTCACCTTTTCATGCTCCCAACAGAGGTATTTAGTTCTAAAGAAACGGATTGTGCGAGGTTAACAGAACACTTTTTTTTTGTTTTTCTAGGGGAGAATAATATGAACAAACACTAAGATTGAACCAAATGGTTGGAATTTATTAACTGTCCACATTCGGTGGTCTTTCTTACAAACTTACTATTTCACAAGGAAATGACAAAGTAAAAGGCACCCATTCTTCCTTCTCGCAGTGCTATAATAGAGATGAGGGAGAGCTTTTTTTGATAAGTAGATAAGGGAGAACTTTAGAGCCATCAGTTCAGACGAGGTAGTTGAGGAACTCTGCAGCAGTTGCAACCGCACCGCCTGTAATGGCATCTATCACAACCTTGTCTCTGTTGTTGCTGCTGGCTGCAGATACCAGGGCACCTGTCAGCGCACCGCCAATCATGGCATTCTTCTGCAATACATCCAACGAAAATCAAAGTTGGATGTGGATTTTTTGATTGCCTATTAAAGATGTAAGTAAATGCTTGGTGCTTTGAAACTATTCCCTGCAATCAGCGGGAAACTGAGAAACAGAGTGGAAGCCAAAATATTCAGAATCAGTGGCCATGCCTGAACCCTGATACCAAATTGCTCAAGTGTGGACAACAGAAAACTAAACAAGCACTTTATAGCAAACATACCCAGTCTCTTGTGCCACGAATCCTCTCTGATCCATACTCCAATCCCACATAAACTCCAGCCACAGTTCCTGTGAATCAAAGGGATTCTTAGTTTAGCTTCTCATTTTGGACAAGTTAGCTGAAGCATTAAACTAAGAAACTTTCATTATCTCATAGAAATAAAAAAAAACATGGAATGTGACTCGCACTTACCCCAATACGCCCCTTCTTTACACATCTTCTTCAGCTGCAATAACAGTAGTTTCCATTAGCAGAGCAAGTTTAGCATGCCATATTCATCTCTTTCAAAAAAAATAGTGTCAACGTCCAAAATGCGGAAACTATTAATTTAACAATGAATCGATATGTATATTCTGGTCAACGTCCAAAAATACAACGAAGCTAGCCAACGAAACCACGAGGTCATCATGGTTGAAAAATCAGATCTAGTTAACAGATACTCACCGAGTGCTCAAATTTGTGCCGAGAAATATTCCCTGCAATCAGCATGTTACATTAGAAGAGAATTGTAACAAGATCATCTTAGCAGGTTAAAATTTCAGAGAGATGGAAAAAAGCGCCAAACGAGTTGAATATGAGATTTTTCATCGGTCAAATCTATTTAATTTGGCATAACAGTGTAGCGTAGAATACTAGAGTGCCATTAATTCCGGTGAAATTTTCCGTGAAGATGCGGAGAAACAAAACCATGTCAAAGCCAGTCATTTTTCTCAGTTTTCTCAGCGACAAGATTCATTGGCACAGAGAGAGAGAAAGAGAGAGAGATACCTTTTCTAAGGACGTCATAGGCATCCTCTGCAACTGCTCTGGCAGCGGCAACCTGAGCCAAAAAAAATGCAGAAGGAAGCCGTCAAATTCTCTCAAAAACGTTACCCAGAAGGAGAAGAAGAACGAAAATGAGAGAGGGAGAGAGGGAGAGAGATGAAAGAGAATGAAGAGGGAAGGAATAATATTACTGTGCCGATCTTCAAGAAACCATCGACGGTGAGGTTGAGGAAAGGGTTGCCCGTGTCAATCATGACTTCGACTTTAGGAGTAGACAGAGAACCAGAAAACCTGCTCCGAGGCATCCTTCTCCACTTTCGCACAACACACTCTCGCTCAGTGTCGCTCTCTCGCTCTCTCGCTTTCTATCTCCTCTCCGTCTTTGTTAATCTCTCTAAAATTTAGACGAATTAATTGGGATTTTATCCGTTTATTTAAGACGGAGCCTCGTTCGTTGGATTAAACGGACGAGATGAGAATCGGACTAGGATATTTTGTAAACAGGTCGGCTTAGCAACGGTCCGTCGGTTGCTACAACATCCAATAGAAGTCCTCCACTTAAGCAAATTTTTACAAAAATTATAAGGAACAATACACTAGTTGAAATCAATATTTTTGCAGAAAACATAAAACTACAACCTCTTTCGAGCCCCTCAAAAACTTAAGACCGCAGCTGGCTGCAAGATCCGTCACCCACCGTTGTGTTTTGCTTCACCCACTAGTTCCGTCACTACCAGCTCAATAGGCACCAGTTCCATCGCCACCTATTACAAAGAAGTGAAATAACAATAGCATTATCAGAGTGCTATTTTCATATCAAACCTACAAAACTTTCAAATTTGAGAGTGCTATTTTTATATCAACACCACTACTAGGATTCGTGCACGCTAGAAAAGAATTAGGGCATACCAGAGAAGAAAATATCAAATGAATTCGTAAGGAACATACCAGAAAGGCTAATTAGGACATACCAAAGAGGGAAATATCAAAGCATACTAGAGAAGCTTGAGGGTTACGTCGGCTCCATCTTGTCCTCTGAGTGTCATGGCTTCAACAAATACTCGGCGGCGGCGACTTCAAGTGAGGATGTTAGGGACCTCGATCAAATCTCTAAACAATATGTTCCTCTAGTCAAGCTCCTCCTTGTGATGATTGAATAAGCCTTGTCTTCTTGCTTGTCTTTACTTGAGTATGGCAATGAAATGTCCCTAGGTTGATGGGGGTATGGTGTTTAGTGATGGTAGTGATGATGAATATGATTGAGGATGATCTAATTGAGGCGTTTGAGTAATGATGCAAAGTGGAACGGATTGGAGGGTCTCTCTTGGTGTAGGCGCCACTTAGGATGATGTAGGGTTTGGTGATGTAGTTGGCGCCACTTAGGGTATTTTAGGGTTAGATGAAGTGAGGCTAGGGTTTTATGATGAGTAAGATTAGGTTTAGGGTTTATGAAAGATTTTAGGGATGACTCTAAAATTTTAGGATTGGAGTTTGGAGGCTAGGGTTAGGGTTTTCTAAAATGTAGGAAATCCTTATGGAGGCTAGGGTTTTCGACTAGGCATGTTGGAAAAGTAGATCTAGGTTAGATTTAGGGTTTTATGGCTTTATGAAAGTGGTATGATATGGACTTGGGTCATATGGAGGCTAAGTATGTGTTTGGTAAGTGAGAAAATGTATGGAAAGTATAGGAAATTATAGATCTAGGCTATGGCATGTGAGAATTATAGATCTATGGAGGTGGCAATGTGTTGGGCATGATTTATGATTGGGAGATGGGAAGATGGATGAATTTATGTAATCAAGAGAAAATATATGAACAAGAATGGAAAATAAAGGTCAACAATAGAAGATTGAATAAATAAACCTCATAAGATTGATAAACAAATCAACACTCATTCACGAATTGCAAGATGAAGATCTTCTCCTTGGAATTCACAAATTGCCCCCAAGTAGCTCAAGTGCTTAAGCACTGAAAGAGATCTCAAGAACAAATAATCTGTCCATTAAGGAATTTGCCAACAAATCCAAATGAAATGACTAAGGGTCCTATTTATAAAGCTTACAAATTGGAAACCCTCAAAAGGTCCCTAGCAAAATAAATAAATAAACAAAACAAATAAATAAAATAATAAATAAATAAATGGCCCTATGGTCGTAACATGCATGGCCCATGGTGGGCTAGGGTAGTGCATGGCCCACTATTGGGCTAGTCTTGGTCTGGTCTGATGGTTGGCTGCATGGCATGGCATGGTGCCATGCATTGGTCTAGTGGTGGACACGGCATGGTGCTGTACGTGGCTTGCTGATGGTGGCATGGCATGGTGCCAAGCCTAGGCCTGATGGTGGGCACATGGTCGTGCTGTGCTGCTATTGTGAGGCCCAGTCAAGTGGCTTGGGCGATGGTCTTGGATGGCTCGGGCTAGTAGCCTGGGCGATGGGCATGCATGGCCCAAGCTGATGATCTGGGCACTGGGGTTGCAAAGCACGAGCTAGAGCCGTGCACTAGATGGCATGTCTGGTGGGCATGCCACTAGCCTTGCCTGCAAGGCACGGGCTGGAGTCGTGTGCTGGATGAAGCACACATGCGGAAGGGAATACGCATGCCTACACGAGGGACTGCGTGCGGCCAGTAGCCTCCATGGGCGCTTATTGCGTGTCCCGGCCTAAACCAAAGCATACATGCAGGCTAGCCATGTGACTGTCCTAATCCTCCAAGAGCTGTGTCAAGGTATGGTCCTGGACAATCCTCCTAGAGGTTGTGACAGGGTCACAAGATTTCTGGTCTAGTCTAAGAGAGGGGTGGGTGGAGAGAGGGGTGGGTTTCATGCAAGAGGAAAGGACACGGGAGAGGGGTGGGTTTCGTGTTCATCTACTAAGCAGGTACATGGAAACTAAAATGAGAAGTATATTTGTCATTCACCCATTGGAAGGCTATTGTTTGGGGTTTATTAGACGACCAGTCTTAAGATTTCCACTTTTGTAAATAGTAATAAAATTATTTGAATTAAAATGTTTATAGAGTTTTGAAAAATGAGAGATAAAAAGTTGAATAAGAATATTATAAAGTTAAACTATTGTTATAATATAATTTCTTTGTTTTGATATTTGAAAAAATTGAATTATTTTTCATGTTTTGTTTATAAGTTTGGGGAATTTAAAAAATTAGGTAATGATTAGATAAAAAAGTTAAAAAGTTAAATTTGAAAATTTAAAATTGAAAAATGTTTGCGTTTGAATGGTATTTTGATGTTGAAATGAGATGCGACAAGATGGGTTGAGACCATCTATAGAACCAAACGGGGCCTTATCTGAACAATGAATTTTTTTTTTCAATTAATTGTTTTCAATTGTTTTTGTCCTAAGTTCCATATAGGAGGAAAATAAATGGATAATTTGTAAGATATTTATTTTTCTACAAAATCACAATTTATCCTAAACAATCACTCATTTGAGCAATTCAATACAAAGTGACAATTGATAGTCATGAAAAAATTAGTTTTTTATTTTTATTTTTATGTGTAGACCAAAAGTGAAGTGGCATTGTAAGTTATTAATTATTTTCAAATATTTTTCTTCACATATTTGATTCCATGGGAGGGAATAAAGATGATTATTTTATGAAATATAAAAAGAAAGTACTCTAGCCACAAACGGATTAGACAAAAGTAAGAGAGAAGCTACCGACCTACTTGACAAACTCTCTTTTACACCCACAAATAAGACACTTGCCATGTATGAATTGTAGCAAATTAGAGAATAAGCCGCATGCAGGTGATCACGTTATTTTGTTTTCTCTTTGCTCGATCTCTTCCCCCTCTCTCTCCTCCTCCCCCCACACCCCTCTCTCTCTCTCTCTCTCTCTCTCTCTCTCTCCTTTAAATAATCTCTCCTTCAAAACCCCCCTCTCTTCCTCCCTCTCCTCTGATTTGTTACCCCTCAACCAGACTCAGATTGGATCTTTATTTTGTTGCATTTTAATTTCTATTTGGCTACTAAGAAAATGTGGGATTTTAGTGTTAGTAATATAGTAACTTTTGATGACAATATATCGCTTGTTTTCACATTTTTACAAAGAAGAAACATGCAATTTCTATTGTTATTTGAGCAGTACCAGAACAATGTGCATGTGTGTGGGTGTTAGCAGAAGATTTTAAGAGAAACCATGAGGATTTCAATGCTGTATTAACTGTTGAATATTTGCTTTTATTGGGTGTTAGTAGAAGATTTGCTGTATTGTTGAAGATTTGAGCGCAAAAGACCATGATGTTTTTGTTTTGGAATGATGAAAAGGAAAACACTAGCAAACAAGAGATTATAGAATGGTTTTGTTTTGGTGCTGGGGAGAGGAAATCACTAGATGGTGGTGGAGAGAGAGAAAGGGAAAGGAGGGAGAGGAGAAATAAGGGAGACGTGCAAGGGAGAGGAGAGAAATGAGTAGAGTTATTTAATACACCTGTCCACATCATAAATCACATCAAACTCATTTATTGAGATATTATTGGCTAAGTGTAAAAAAGGGTGTAGGTACACGATTAGTCTGGAGTTTTTTTTTTCAAAATTAATTTTATAAATTGATTCTTTGATGTAATTCATCATATTATAATGTTATTTTTATTATAAAATAGATATTATAATATTATTTTTATTATAAAATAGATCTAATAAATTGTATAAAATTACGTCGATTGCTTTTTTATAATATCTTTATGATTGTAGCACGGACTAAATAGAAATAAACAAACAAACAAAAGAAAAAGAAAAGAGAAGGCCGCCCAAGATCTTTGCATGCGCCGGTGGTTGGGGCGTGGGAAAATGTGGGTGTGCATGTGATCACATTGAGTTTGAGTAAGTTAGTAGTTCTGTGCTATTGCTCTGCAGCTTGAGCATATATATGGGCATAAAATATGTGAAACTTTGACAATTTTTTTATTCTGCTATTGCTAAACGAGTAGAGTAAAATGTGCAAGACCTTATAAACACGTAGTGTAGGACGCACTCAAACTTGGTAAAATGCAAAGGTTTGTATAGCCTAAAATACTCCTCACAATGATTAGACCATCGGTATCTGGTATGCACTCTTGTGAGGGTGGATCGATGCTATAGCAGGGTTACAATATTTTATTGGCAGCCTAGTTTAGATAACAAGATACTTCCATCTTATCTCAATATCCAAACATTACAAACACAAATACTTTTTAATTTCAAATCTTTTTTTTCCAATCATTACTTAATGATTACAACTTTTCCAAACTTCCAAACAAACAAAAAAAACAATTCAATTTTTTCAAATCTCAAAACAAAAATAATATTAAAAATTATATTTTAACAATTTTTTAACTTTATATTATTTTTATTCTAACTTTTTCTCTCTTGTTTTCCAAAACTCCATAAACATCTTAACTCAATTTCACTATTAACAAATCATTTCACTACTATTCACAAATCATCTTATCGTACCATCCAAACCAGGATCAAGATAGTATTACTTGCTAAGTTAAATTGTGACACCAAAATATACTACCGAGCTTCTGGTTTTTGAGTGACCTACTCTTTATGTGCCATTCACTCAAACATTAAATGTTATTTAGGCCATATAAAAACTATGACTTAAGTAATTCACAAAAATAGTCAGATCCAAACACAAGTACAGTACAGTCAAACACGTTCGGACTAGCCATGAAAGTAGACTATACAATGGAATAGGCACCCCAATACAATAGGTTAATATGTTGAGACTCGTCAATACATAAATTAAACACCTCGCACCTTCAAACAATCCAAATACAAAAGCAGGTATAGATTTGGTTTGCCCGCCATCTGGGTTCCATCACTGATTTGGCGACTTTAGGAGAGATCACCATATTCATTAACCTGCATTTCAGCAAATTCAATCATTTTTTTGGCAATAAGCAACCGATGCATGTGTTATACACGACATTCTGACAACAGAACCTTCCAAGGCATAATAAGATTATATCCAGTTGCATCAACTACAAAATAGAAAAAAAAAAAAATGCTCCCCAAGTCCAAATAAACAACAATAAACCCACCAATCGATGGCCATCAAAATGCATGCCAAACCAGACAAGAAAAACTCATATGATTATATTGAAAAGCAGCATTCTTCCAGATTTCTGACCATCAAAAGCCATTTCCTTCTCTGTGTTGATTGCTGATCCTTCTTTGTATTGATTGCTCATTACTGATTAAAACCATATTAAAAAGAAGCTCACTCAGGGCTTGTTTATATAGCAAGGTGTTCTCAGGTATTCTCAAATATTTCATTCTCAAACACAAAATACTTTTCAGTTATAAATCTTCAACATTTTCATTTAATCATTACAACTTTTCCAAAGATCCAAACAAAACACAAAAATAATAAAACAATACAAGCTTTTCAAATCTCAAAACAAAAATTATATTAAAAAATTATATTCAAATTTAAATTTATAAAAATGTTATTTAACTTTTTTCTCTTTCCTTTCCCAAAACTTAATAAAATATTTTAATTTCTGAGATATTCTAATCCATTTGGATTGAGAAACACTCTCGACCCATCTCATCTCATGTCATCATTACAACTTTTTCAAATTTCCACACAAAATATAATAAACAATTCAATCTTTTCAATTCTCAAAACAATAATAATATTAAAAAAATAATATTTTAACAATATTTTATTCAACTTTCATCTAAAACCATCTCATCTCATCTCATCTCACTATCCAAACCGCACCTAAGTGTCCAAATGAGCCCTTAATCTTAGGATCAATAAAGCCACACTATTAACATCTTTTTGTATATAAGTAAGAATAATTTATTAATCCACATAATTAGGCATAACCAAAATACATAATTACAACCTAAAGCCACACTTTAAACTATACTTATCAAAAAAATAAAAAGCCACTCTTTAACTAGGGATGAGATCCGACTCAGAGTTGAACTATCTCCGGCTTTGCTGTACGTGGCTGGTGTCAGAGCCAAATTGGGGTCATTGTTTGGAGTTGGGCTAACCAAAGAAGAACTTGCACAACAGTGTGTATGAAAATTAATCCAAACTTCAGAAGAATCAATTACTGCAATAAATAGAAATGATTGCATAACAGAGCACGAGGCAACCACAAAACAAACAGAAGCATAAGCGATAATCATAAAGACCTTTTTTTTACCAGTAATAATCATAAAAGACCTTTCAAGAACACATAAACGAAAGACCTGAAATGATGACTGCTCAAAAATATAGACCTAATGAGAACCATACAGCAGAAGAGAACGTGATCCAGGCAACAACTTAACATCAAGTCAATGGTTAAGCAGTAAAGATTGTCAGCGAGATCATGAGAAGTGCTCATGAAAAGGACAGCATGTAGACCAATAAAGATAAAGAAAATGGGATAAAAAGAGAAAAAATTCGGAGACCAGTTAGGCAAACCCAAGCTCTTCTTTTTTTTCGATGACGGGAGACTCACCCCACGTAGAGCCCTTAGGACTCAACCATGGAACCTAAACCCCCAGGGAGACTAGCACATGAACCTACCGCCATGGCCTCCCACTTAAATTGCAGTTTGATCCTAGGAGGAATCGAACTTGTGACATGGGACACATGCATACAAGTTCTCCCTTACCACTTAGGCTACCCACGGGTGGTTCCAAGCTCTTTATTAGCAAACAAATAATGGTGTATTCATCTTGCAAGAAAAGAATTTAAACCAAAGTTCTAGTAAGCAAACTGACAAAACTAGAGCAAACGGTACACACATTCCTCATTCAACCATTTCATCGCATACTGCAAAATATTAGAAAGGAACTCATTAAAGTAATGAGTAAATACCTTACCCAGGACAAATTCTACGCATCCTCATAATGACGTCGTTTTCTGCTCTTCTTCTCATATCTCTTCTTGTCCCTGCCGACCCATGAATCATCTAAACCACTTGAATCTGAATCAGATGGTGAAGCAGCCCTCCTGCTTGTTCGCTTGCGCTCTCTACCAGAGTCCTCAGATGCATCAGAGTCAGAATTGTCTGAATGCCGGTGACTTCGCCGCCTCCTCTTCTCCTTCCTACTCTTCCTATGCCGTCGTCGATACTCGTAATCCTTGTCTGAGGACTCATCCTTATTTCTGCGCTTCTTTCTCCTCTTCCTACCTCCATCCGAATCATCCGAATTACCATTTCCTCTCTTCCCACTCCGCTTCTTAGATCTCCCTCTTTTCTTACTTTCCGAATCTGTATCCGATTCATCTTCATCTAAATCCTTCTTTCTCAACAACCGACCCTTGCCACTAATTTTCTTCCCATTTCTCACAGCAATAATCCTCTCAATCTCTGAATCTACACCTGAATCTGAACTCTCACTATCCTCTTCATCACTCTCATCAGAGCTCTCAACTGCACTTTTCCCTTTCATCTTACCCACATTCCCCTTCAACTTATCCAACTCAGCCAAAGCTGCAGCCTCGATAGCTTCTGGGTCTTTATCCTTATTATCATCCTTAATACTCAGAAAATTCCTGCACTGAAATGTGAGGTGTCCAACACGGCCACACTTCTTGCAGGCCCCACGGGCCTCATTGGCATTTGATCCAGTTATACGGGCAAGAGCCAGAAGGCCTTGGAAGCTTGCATATGCATTATCAGACTCTGGTTCGGCGTTCATTGAACTGTGGCTTGCAGAGTTCTTGCCTTCATCCTTGGTGGGTGCGTATGGATCATAACCAATCGCACTCTGCCATATACCGTGGGTTTGAAGGGCTGCACTACTGTGCACCCGATTATTGGCTGGCATGCGAACCCTACCCGCCGTAGCCGGCATCTTGAAATTCAAGGATCAAACTCTGCACTAAAAAAAAATTATAGTAATGATTATAAGAACTTTGATTACAAAATTATAAAGGTTAGTTAAAATTTCATTCTATGAAAGACCAGAGTTTCTTCGCATACAAATCAAACAAATTTAAAATCTAAATCTACCTTTAACCCTAGGCCAAAGCTTTTAGTACCAAAAAAAATCTAATAAGAGCTCGAAATTTAAAATATGGAATTCAAGGGTTTCTACAAGTTATTCGCAATGAAGCTTAGATACAATGGAAAATGCCCACGAAAGTTTTCGGGAAGAAAATCAAGAATCCGAAACCAGCAGGAAGAAATGGATTTCATTTCAATTAGGGTTACACGGAAAATAGAAATCGAACGCCTTGGAGTTAACAAAAAAAACCAAAATTTTTGCACGAAATCTCCTGGACGAATCAATAAGAGAAATTCGATCAATAAACCTCTAACCTGAGTTGGAGTGAAACTTGTTGAAGATCAAATCCGAGAGGAACAGAGAGAAAGAGAGAGAGGGCAATATCAGAAAAGGAACAAAATTTATTTTGCCTTTCTAGTTTCTTCCATTTATAGATAGATTTTTTTTTTTGGTTTTTTTTAATGTGAAATTAAACGACACCGTTGGTCACCAACAGTACCATCTAGGCCACCGTGTCCTCCCACTTCCGCATACGTGGGGTAGTGTTTCTACGTCACATCCCGCTCCCACCATGCGGGGCTCCAAAAATTATTTTTGAATTTAAAATATTATATAATTTAAATTGTAAATTATAAATATAATTATAATTTTAAAAATATAATACGTCAGATCAAAACAATTTTATAAATATAAGCTTAACAAATTCTAATATATACAATTTGTATAAATATATAAATAGGGATTTACTAGGGAGCAGCTACTATTCATGCTGCAGACCACACACTTATAAGTTTTTATAGAGTGTAGGGATGCTTTTCATAAAATATATAGATATTTTTTATAGGGTGTGTGGTGTGCAGTGATGAATAGTAGCTACTCCTAATATTTTCTCATATAAATATATATAAGAGATGGGTAGGCTCGGATTGGGCCTCGTGCCCCCCTCTCCAGCTGGGGCCAAATGTGGGTGGGTGGCAGGACCACCCACATCTGGTGGATGGGTCTGTTCCACCCATGGGAAAGGGGCAGCGGGGTATAGAGTCTCACTGTCCATCCCTAGTTTAAAATTGTTGTCCAGATGACTAACACAAGAGAGAGGGTGAATTGAGTTGTATTTAAAAAAATAACAATTATAAATCAAATATATAATATAAAATATAAACAAAATATGAAACAACAATAAATATAAAGAGTAAGGGTAAAAGAGAAGCAAACTCAGTATGTTAACGAGGTTCGGCCCCACTGCCTACGTCCTCGCCTCAAGTTACCCCTTGAGGATCCCCGAATTCACTATTCAATCTCCTTCAGGTGGAGATAGAAACCTATTATACCTTTGAACAACACCGCTACAAAGGATCCGTGTAGAACACCCTCTACACTTGCAATCACCTTACACGTGGTGATTCAACGATTCCTTGTGTAGAACACTTTCTACACGCACAATGGTTGTACACACCCTTTTACTGATACAAGAATTGATAGTGGGTAGGATATCAGAAAACACTCCTCAATGAGTGAAATAAGAACAATACAAGCACAAACTATATCTCTCAAAATGAATAAGAGTTAAGGCTCAATACTTAAAGAAGAGAGAATGAAAGCTTTGAATGAGAGTTGTATGCTCTTGGTGTTGTCAATGTGAAGCTCTCAAATGATTTATTTATAGGCATATGAGACTTCATATTCAAATTTAAAAAGATTCACATGTCAAAGACATCATCATTCACTTTTCAAAAAATTCAAACCTAATCTTTTTACTTTTTGCATATGATAAAAGGAGCACACTTTGATTTTCAAAAAAATCAAATCTAATCTTTTACTTTTTGCATATGACAAAAGGAGCACACTTTGCTTTTCAAAAATATTCAAACAAAGGCATCTTCCTTTTGCATAAGTCAAAAAAAACATCAATCACTTTTGAAAATATTCAAATAAAACATGCACATGTGAAAAATGACAATCAATCATCTTTAATATTTTCAAAGTTCAAACCTTTAATCATGGCATGCACATGTGAAATATGACAATCAATTATCTTTCAAAATTTTCAAATTTAATTTTCAAAATATTCATGCACATGTGAAAAATATATTTTAATGATTTATGATAAAATATTAATTTTTGAGCCTTAATCCTAATTTCAAATTTTTAAGAGATTTAAAAAATTACTTTTTAATATCAAATAAGCTAAAAAGTACATATGAGGATTTTGATACTTTTTTTTTCCAACGTGTTTTTCGGGATAATGTGAAGCGTGATTCAAATTTTAAAACAAATTGTCAATTGATGAAAATACCTATATAATTTTAAGATCATTACAACTTTGAAACTTTTAAGAATATGATCATAATTTAAAAAAAAAAATCAAATGATCGTCTTTTCTATAGTAAAAATCATTTTTTAAATTTATTTTTAAACAAATATAATATGTTTGAAAGTACTTTAAACACATAGTTACTGAATAGTAAATTATTTTTAATAGTATAACTTATTACTTAACCTATAAACTATAAATCCTAAATCTATAAATTATATTTCTCACTATATAATGTATTCTCAAACATGTATTAAATAGAATTTAAGTGTGTAAATCTCTTTTGAAAAAATGTGCGATAAAAAGTCGGACCATGCTACTCCTGTCTACTGTCTAGCACATACCATTGGGCGTGATCGCTACACATTATGCCCTTTTCTTTTAAAAACTCTATTAATATTTTGAAATTGTATATATATACACAAATTTATTATAGTAATTTTTTAAATATTTAAAAAAAATTAAAATAAATAAATAAATCAGGGGTCAAATCCTAATGGAGCAAAGTAGCATTTTCATATATGTTTTTGTTTTAAAATGACTTATACGCGTTAATTGACCAAATCGTTTTCTTTTAAAAGCTAATATTTCACATTTGCCATACGCAATTTAAAAAATATATATATATATATATATATATTGAAAATTTGTCCTTGTAGACGTCCAAAATGAACAGCCCAGATCCAATAGTCAGTCTGGCCACCATGGGTAGCCCAGATCGAATCGACTTAGGAGCCACCACGGTCTAGTGGCCACCAGCCTCATGGTGCTGAAACTAATTTGATTTACTTTATAAATATGATTCCAAAAATATTTTGAGTTTTATATTTATAAAACTTTGAGTAATATGGATTTTATATTTGTATGTTTTAGAAAAATATTTAAGGCTTTTCAGTTTTGCAATCTTTGCCTAAAGTAAGAAAAGAAAATAAAAATATATATATATATATAAAAAATAGGATAAAACTCAAAAATGAATGAACTTTATCGTAAGGTGTGGGGGTGAGGCTGGTCCACCCTCTATTTGTGTTTTAGTTTGATCTATTTGGACTCATGTCACGCTACGATTAGAGATTAGGTGATAGCTTTTCACCGTCTGAATGATGACATAAATTGATTGGAAGGTCATTTGGACAATGTGATTAATCTAGTGGAATTAAATAGATCATTATGAAAAGTTGAAAACTGGAGGTGCAATTTTCAACCCTTCGTAAAATCTTCAGGTCCTTATCTCGCAGCCTGCAACACAATGGAAATTGGTTGGGCTAATCTACCTTTAAATACTTTGAAAATGAAGTTAGTTCTCTTGAAAAAACCAATAAATTTCTTATACAAAGAGTCCGAAAACCTTTTTTACTTACTTGGAAGATGGTTGTATTTATGAGTAATCCAACGTTGCTAGGGTCATGCAGAAGTTATTGTCTGTGATGCCTGATATTGTGGGAGCCATATTAACGTTTTCTCATTTCTGAGGCAAAGTGGTACATGTTTCATTTACTGCTCATTAGACTTTATGTTTTCGTTCATTAAATGATCCGTCATGTCACTTCTGCATTTAGTACCTCAATCTCATGGGTCGATCTTGTTTTGTGTAAATAGTGAATCAATTGGTTCCTAGTTAAATGCGGACCAAACCGTCTTATTGGGTTGTAGATGGCTTAGGATCCCCTCTCACAAAGGGTTGACGAGCACTGCAGCACTGCTTTGGATGAGCACTCTCATAGGCAAGCACCCTCTTGGACAAGCACTTTCCTAAGCGAGCATCCGGACACTTTGCTTAAGCATGGTGACCAGCACTTGGCTAATCATGCCGGGTCGATGAGGTCCTGCCGCACGCCTTCAATCATCTTTTCAAGCGGGATACCGATTTTGAGGCCTGGTAGATGGGCTGTTTATTACTTGGACTTACCAGAAAATTTCCCCCAACAAAAACTTGAAGAGCACCTGATACCTGATTTATGGCTAGTTCGGACATTTTAGAACATTTCAAAATATTTGTAAATAATAGTTAAATAGTTTATAAATAATAATCAAATAATATGAATTAATATGTTTTTTTGAATTTTAAAAAATGACAGAAAAAATATTATAATTTTTTAACATTATTTTCGTTTTAAAATTTTAAAAAATTATATTATTTTTGTACTTTGTTTAAAAGTTTAGAAAATTTATATTTGAGTTTTGTGTTTGAATTAGGAAATAATTAAATAAAAAAGTTAAAAATTTAAAATAGAAAAGCATTTTATATTTAGATAATATTTAAAAAGAAAATATTTGCAAGTAAGGCAATTAGTATTTTTAATACAAGAGATTCTAGACATGAATGGTCACGAAGATTGCAGTGATCCTAAAATAGTCTTTTTATTCGCATCTCTATTCTTCAAAAAAGGCCTTTTTACCTCACTGAAAAATATATCAGGATCACGAGGATTTCAGTGATTCTATAATATATATGTTTTTTGCTTGCACCTTTGATTTTCCATAATGATTGGTACAGTAATGTAAAATTGAAATTACTTTTAATTAAATGACACAGTTATATTGTATGTTTGTAAATAAGTTGTAAAAGAGTTATGAGTATCACTATCTTATAAGAAAATATTTGACAGTAAATTAAAATGTAACCTCATGATATATAGCCTTCTAGCAGACTTTTTTTTTTTTGATAGAAGCCTTCTAGCAGACTTGTTCTGCCCTTGTTACGATTTTTTTTAATAAGAAAACCTGTATTAAAATTAAATATGAAAGACACAACAACATAGCTGTAAAATCAAAAAACTCACAGATCGATGGCCACTCATGGGAAGTAAGGCCTCACAGGCATGCTGGCAAGGGTGGGACGGAGTGACCAGATCCGCTAGATGTGGAGGTGAGTGACCCACGTTTGTAAGCCAAGCCTCCCAACGTTCAATTTTGGTACCCTGCATTTTTCTCTCTAAAAAGTGAAAGAAATGCAAAGGAACACTTGACTGAAAGAAGAATGAAACCTCGGAAATACATTCAAAAGTCAAAACCAAGGTTACAAAAAGGTATCTAATCTACATATATAGGGTCCCTACAGACAATGAATAAGCTTTAAACAGCTTAATGGGTGCAACATTCGCCATAGACGACAAAAGAAAAGCTTCGAATTTTGAATACTCCGAAGCTCCTAGCCGTTGGAACCCAAAAAGGCCACCCATGACCCACCTACCCCCGAAGGTCCCACGAAAGGCACATTAAATAAAGATTAATACAAATTAAGCTAACCTCAAATCAGAGAAGAGAAGAACTGTATCCCTATCATACAGGAAGCTAACGAAACAAATAGCCTTGTCATGCAGCAATTCATCAAGCCACCCGCCACCGACTGCTCCAATTTTAGATTCAGATCTTGGAATGGGTACGTACATGTCTGGTAACCTGCAATCCCAACCCACAAAACAGTTTAGGTTTCCAACAATCCATTTATGCCCAATTTTCAAGTAGGTTTTAGGGATCGAGAGAAAAAGTAATCTTACTGGGGTCGGTGGTGGTGAGGACTCCACTGTGGTTGAAATCGCAGTCGAAGTCGTGGCGACCGAAGGCCTGGTAATAAGCGTTCATGGCGTACGATGCGTGTGATCTCACAGTGTTGGGGTTAAAACATGGCCCACCGTCGTGTATCGGCTTGCAGTCCACTCCCTTGCTGCACACATAGTCCATGTTCGCCTGCAGCGCCTCATCCGTCGCGCCCGGTTTGGGCACGCACCATTTCCGACCGGAATCACCAGCCGGTGTTGGTGTAGGCCCCTGTGTAGTAGCCGGTGTTGGTGTAGGCCCCTGTGCAGTAGCCGGTGAGGGGCCCATTGCCTGCAGACAAAACAATGGACGGCCAGGATTAGCTTTACTTTATTGGTTCAAAAATCCAGGAGCAACAAGTTATTATGGCACCGAAAGTACTGAATCATATTGATTTAGCACAGGACAAAATAGACAGGTGTCTTCTGTCTTGGAGGAAGGCCGAAGTTTGAACATTTGCGTAAAAGCTGGCAAGCGTCAGACCCAATAATCTTTGGAAACAGAATGGAATACAGGTGGCTCTCGGTGAGCTTGACGATGTCAGAAGCACAAGGTCCCAGAGACAGCCACGAATATCAACGTTACCCTTGTCTTTTGCTTTGTCAAACCGACTCAACCGGCTTCAAAGACTTCGACGGAGCAACGACGGAATTGAATAATGATAAGATAAATATCGGAACAACTAAACTAAAAATACCTGCTTGTTTCGTAAAATACCGACGTTGTAAACGGGAGTAAGATCCGGGTTGAATAATCCGAAGTTTCGCTCCGAAGTGCTCGGTTTGAGGTTCTCGTTGAACAAAGAGAAGAGGTAAGTCTCGAAGGTCCGGTTCGGCATCAACGGTGTGCCCTTACCGGAGTTCACGTGCTTCACGAGGTTACCGTTATAGGACAGCGCATTCTCCAGGTTCACGTCCGGTTGGTTCGGGTCACCTACCGAGGGCCAACCTGTTTCGGCCACCACGATGTCCACATCCTCGTACCCCAACTTCTTCATTGCCGAATAAATCGCGTCGAGCTGGGCATCGAACATATTGGTGTAGTTAAACCCCGTGACGTTGTCAAAAACACCACCGTTTGGCCTGAAGAGTGCGTAGTTTAATGTCCGGGCCGTGAAACCGAAGAACGGGTAGGGGTTGATCAGGAAGGGGGACTTGGTTTGTCTGTGATACTCGAGAATCGGAGCAAATATGGCTCGATCATACCCGCGTCGGAATCGCCCTGAGCTCGGTGGCTCCGAGGCGGACAGTATACCCAAAGAGTGGGGCGTGGAGACCTGAACACCGGTAACATTTGCCAAGTCTAAGGCCTGCTTCAAAGCCTTCATAGCCGGTAAAAGGTGCGCGATTAAACTCTTGTCTGAGGTTGCAAGGATTTCGTTACCGACGGCGATGCGGTTGATTTTAGTCTGAGGGTAAAACGGGACAATATTACTGGCGACCCAGGACTGGGCGGCGGGGAGCTCTGCGAGGGAGGGAACATCACCGTTTCCGACGGTGACGGTGACGTAGATGCTGGAGTTGGAGAAGGCGCGGAGAATATCTGGGTTGGCGTCGAAGATCTTTACGCGGTCGATGGTGGTTTGGGTTTTGAGAAAGGTGGCGACTTGGGAAGGTGATGGGAGGTTGTCGGCGACGGTGCCATAGTTTACGCCGATGGAGTAGGAGGCGGAGGAGTGGTGGATGAGGTGGTTAAGTGAGAAAAGGAACAGAAAGAGGAGTGGAAAGAGATCACAAGGTATTGCCATGGCGGCAAGCAGAAAGCCGAGAGTTTTAGCAGTGGAGTTGAGAAACTTGAGATTTGAGATCACAAATTAATGCGATTTTAAGCGGAATATGGAGGTGGTGGGGGCCACTGATACGCAGAGAGTCGTCATTTTTATTTAAATTTTGCTACATACAATTAAAGTCGTGTATTAATCTACATATCAATACTTATTCCTTCATATTTAAAATATATAAACAATATTTTCAATCAAATTAATTTTTTGACTAATTACATTCATTGGTGTATATATTAATACGTAATTGTACTCACAGAGATTTACCATTCATCAGCATGTTCACTTTCACATCACACCACAATTGTAAGTTTTTCATAGGCGGTAGGGTGCTTTTCATAAGGTATAGAGGTGTTTTCCGATTATGGGATGCAGAGCAGTGAATATTGACTGATCAGAAAATTTTTTCTTTCGATTTCTTAGATGGGGATGCAGCTCAGAGATCATGTCAGATGACAGATTAGATATTAGATATTTTGTTGAAATTAAAGCCTTTTTCGTCTTAGAAAATATCTCATTTTATTTTATTTTATAAATTTTAAAATTTTTTTATATAAAATAAAATAAATAATTTTTTTTTTAATTTTTAATATAAAATAATATATTTTATTCAACTTTTAATTTTAATTTAAACTTATTTTATATTATCTCATCTCATTTTTAAAAATAAATGAAGCCTATTATGTTAAAATTTGAATATAATATTATTATAATATAATTTTTAATATTAATTTTATTTAAATTTTGAAAAAGATTAAATTATTTATTATATTTTAAATGAATATTTTAAAAAATTATAATAATTATATAAGATGAGATGAAATAATTTGGTTTTATATAATCAAACCAAATTTAATGTTGAAAATGTTTCATCCTATCTTATTTTATTATTATAACATTTTACAATTTTTTATATAAAATATAACAAATAATTTCAATTTTTTAAATATAATATTCAAACAATATTTTATCTAATTTTAAACTTTTAAGAATCCAGTTTAGATAGTGAAAGTGTTTTGTTTCATCTCATCTTATGTCATTATTATAACTTTCTCAAATTTCTATATAAAATATAATAAAAAATCTAACTTTTTCAAATCTTAAAACAATAATAATATTAAAAATTAATATTGTATTCAGTTTTTATCTAAAATTATCTCATTATTCAAATCGCACTTAAAATAATCTCATCTTATATCACTATTCAAACCCACCTAAATATTTTTTTCTTTTTCTTTTTTTATAATTTTTTATATCCTTAATTTTTTTAATCACACCTTAATTATCTTTACAATTTATAATTTTTTATATCTTGAAAATATCGGTTAGACTTCTGAACACTTATTAATTATCTTTAAAATATCAAACCGCACCTAAAGTGTCGGTAGACACTCTCAAGACCCAATCTCGGTGAATTTAACATTATTCATGATTACATGCAACGTTATAGAAATTTCTACCATCCCCAACCTTTTTAACTTTTTTCATAAAGATATGCCTACCTTAACTATGATTATATGCATCCCAAAAGGTCCAACGTGATTTAGAAAAGGAAACAAAGTCACTTTAAGGAGTGAATTTAACTGAAACATCAGGAATTACCATGTTTTGTGGCTAAGTAAATCTGTGAATGAAATCCATTCCTTTTAATGGCACATGGGTGACTTGAAGGGATTTTAGTTAAAAGAAATAGCCGTTGGCATGGTGGTTCTTTAAGGAGTAACTTGCCTCTTTTGAGGTGTTTGTCTCTCATGCTATTTGATTAAACTGACTTATGTAGGATGAGGTGTTTGTCTCTGGTTTTTAAGTGCCTCCACTAGTGACATGAGGTTTACTAGTTATAGGCCAATGTGTAAACAACATGTGTAGGATTTATTATAATTATAAAATATCAAAATATAAATATATTTTGATTTAATTGATACGATAAATTTTTATACAAAAATTATATTTATAAGTGAATATAAATGCTCCACGCGACACATGAGAATTATATAATTATTTAATAAGAGTTATTATATTATCAAATTTGTGTGTAAAGTATACGATCTCTTAGATGTGGTAAAAAATCTAGCAAACCAGATTCTAATTGAGTCAGAAAATTTAAAATTTAAAATTTAAAATTGAAAAATTCAGAATTCGAAATTGGAGTTAGAGAGTTAAAAAAGTCAGAGTGGAACAAGACTCCAACTTCGACAAATATACTACATATATTTTATATTACAATTAAAATGTTAGGAGGTTGAGAAGCCTAATAGTTGGTGTAGTTTTTGTTAAGAAAAACACTAGGTTCACATATGATTTGTACCGAAATCATCTGCCGAAATGTTTTTTTATTTTTTTAAAATTAATTTTACTTAGTTATTAAGTATATTTCTCAAATGAATATGTGATTTTTTTTTAATTTTAAAAAAGATCTAAATAGTTTAAAAACTGGTGAAAGAAAAAAAAAAAAAAAAGGAATTTGAAGTGATCGGTGAGGATTCTAATCCCCTGTGGACGTAGCACTTTGTTAATCCCATAAAAAGAGTTCGAATCCACACGAGTAGAGAGTTCGAATCCACACGAGTAGAGGTGGGCAGCGGGGCTCCACACCCCGCCCCCATTCGCAGCGGGCAACCCCGCTCTGTATGAGTGGGGGCGGGGGCCCCCACCCCACATCTAGTCCCCATAGCGGGGGCGGGGGGCAGGGAGGGCCTAACCCCGCCCCGCATTTCCCCCTCCCCGCCTCCTATATATATTATATATATAAAAACATAAATATTTATATATATAGAAAAACATAAATATATGTTTATATATATAAATATAAATATGTATTTATATTTTACAAATTGAGTATATATAAATATATATTACAATTTGTTAGAGTTGTTTACAAAGTATGCATTAGCAAATTTAAAAACTATATAGTTTAAAATTACTATACTACAACTTACATAAAATATGTACTAACAAATTTAAAAACTACATAATTTTTAAATTATAGTCATATTTACAAATTTTAAATTTACAATTTAGATCTAAAAATATATTTTTGATCACTTTTAAATGTAGAAATAATTTTTAAATATAATAAAATATAATTTATATTTAAAGTAAAAGTTAAACGGGACGGGGTGCAGAGTAGGGCTGAAAACCGACCTAGTCGGTACGGTTTTATGAAGAAACCGAAACCGGCCGAAATAAATATTTTTGGTATGGCAACCGGCCGAAACAGACCGTGTAAGGGGGGGAAGACCAACCTGGCGGTTGCCGGACGGTTCACGGTCGGTTTATCAGGCTGGCGGAGGAGAGGGAAAGCCGTGACTCGTGGGGGTTCGTCGCCGGCTGGGAGGCGCTCGGAGGATGAGAGAAAGAGAAAGGAGGTTCGTCGCCAGCTGGGTGGGGTGTTCGTCGGGAGGAGATTGGATAAAGAGAAACGGAGAAGAGGAAGAAATGGAGGAAACGACGCAGAGAAGAGGAAGAAAGGAGATTCGGAGAAGATGATGAAACTCGGGGGGAGGGGGGAAGACGAAGGGTTAACTAAGTTAACCCTAACCAAGAACGACGCCGTTTGGTTGAGATCAAACGACGCCGTTTGGTTGAGATCAAACGACGCCATTTGCTTTAATTTTTTTTGCCACTCATTAAAACAAAACGACGCCGTTTCAGGTTTGTTTTGCATATGAAATATGTAAAAAAAAATTAAAATATAAACTCGGTCGGTTCTTCGGTTCTCTCTTGGTCCAGACCGGGACCGAACCGGCCGACACTCGGTTTTATATATTTCCAACCGCCAACCGACCGGTTCTCCACCGGTTTAGTCCGGTTCCTGATTCGGCCGGTCGGTCTGAGTCGGTGGCAGTCGGTCCACCGGTTTTTTGTACACCCCTAGTGCGGAGAGGGGCTATGGTGCAGGGTAGCCCAGTAGCCCCTACACACGAGAACAAATTATTTTAGCGCTCACGAGATTTCAAGAACAACTAAAATTACGCCGTATCTCTTTGAGCATTCATGACTTTCTTTATGTTTATCCCCCTTCCCTAAGACTTATGGGCTCTTCTATGATTTGTTTCGTTGCCTTTAGTTTTGTTTCCTTGCATATGTAAATCAAGCGCTTCAAACCCATATTTTTCTTTTCATCAAAGATTTTAAACTTTCTTTACCCAAAAATATTGATATTTTTTTTTGCCTTATAAGACAAGCTGCTAATCTTGGTTTCATTTTATTTTGAAGTTTAAAACTTGTGTTTGAAAACTTGTTTATATAAGTTTTGTTTTCATACGTGAGGCTTTGTGTGTGGTGGGCGACAGATATGGGTGGCTAATGCGATGGATCTAATTAAGAAATTTGTTAATCTTTGTTTAAATGTTTCTTAGATGTATTTGGATTTGCTTGAATGTCGTTTGGACATTGAAAAAGTGTTCCAACCTTCGATTCCAACAACTCTAATGGGAGTAGGAATTTGCTCCATTTTAAAGTCGGAGCCCAACTTAGCCTTTGGCTTTGGTTGGTGTCGGAGGTTGAAATTGAACTTTTCAATTTTGCGCTGTATTCTATATTATTTAAATGGTAAAATTTTATTTATAAAATTTAAATTTTAAAATTTACTTTCAAATTAAATTATATTATATAAATATTTTATTACATATGTCTTATACACAGACTTGAATATAAAAGTTTTATTTAATTTATTATTTATATTTTATTGTAAATCAAATATTATCGAGTAGAGTATCTTTCTTAACAATTTGTCAAAAGGAGGTAGGTAAGGGAGTCTGCTTTGGCAAAACTGCTGAAGAAATCAATGGCAAAGTAGAATCTGACCCATTCGGTACCATTGGCTGAACATTCAAAGGTGGGCCCGGGCACCTGCATACTGCAATGCATGGTGAGTGGCTCTACAGTCACGCGTTCGTATCCTGTAATTTTTATTTTTATTTTTTTATGTGTTTTTTTAATAGTTTTAAATATTTGAAAAAAATCCACGTTGGATCCCATGGAATTTTAGAGCATTGGCATTGGATTGGCTATCCTAATCTTCAAAATTTAAAGAATATGTAACTTTTTATTTTTTAACTAATTACTTAACTCTTAAAACCTACATTGGATTAGTTATCATATTCTCTATAATAATAAAATATTATTATTTTATAATTTTTATTTTTTTTATTACTTTTTTATTTTATTTTTCTAATGTGATATAACCTCCAATAATCATATTCCTTTTCATATTCATAATCAAACAATCTATAATATAATAATCTTATATGTATATAGATGACAAAATCTCATAACTCCAAGAAAAAATTTCATATGAACAATCATAATAATTCAATTTCTATAATATAATAAACTCAAAATATAATAAAATAACATAAGAAAATCATACCCAACATCATATAATAAAATAACAACCAAACATTTATATATGACAACTTAATGCTGCCCAAAATAACAACCCAACTTATGTGCATCGGCAACATCAAATTTTGGCCATATTCTAACTCCAACAACACTTGTGTCCAAAGTTTAATACAAAATAACATACAGCAGCCATGCATGAATTATCCTATAAATATTCACATGTGAAGCTATTTTAGAGGACTAGCTATTTTACTTTTGCATGAATGCTGAAGCAGATACAGAAACACATAGGTATAGGCGTTGATTCATGCCTTTATTTCACCTAATTTGTAGTTTCATCTCTTTCTCTAGTGCTCACTGTGTTCACTCATATATGGTAACAGAAGTTTTAATACTACCACTATCCAGGTGAGCCAAAACCTCCTTTAGCACATGAAGATGTGTTTGGGCATTTTCCCATTAGGTGTGTCTAATAAGAGCAAAAGGTGAAAAGATGTGTGCTGTTTATAAGCTCCCTAGGATTTTGTTATTTTATCAAAAATTTCCTTGAATTTATGCAATAACTTAAAATTTCTCTATAAGGCATGCAATGGCCACGCCCAATGTAAAACTGGTTCTGCCATATCAAATGGAAATACTTGGACAGTTCCAACAACACAGGCTTCACCACAATGTGATTTTATAATCTCTTAACATTCATTGCTTCGATGAATCTCAAACCTCAATCTATACTTGCACTTGACAGATGTCATTGTCCACATAACATATGCTGCCCTCCAATATATGGCACATTGGAAAACCTAAAGTTTGCACCATTAGAGTGCACACACATCTACATTCTAACTGTTCAATAATACACAAGTGCCGTATCATTTGCAACAATAACAAGTTTATTTTTTGCAATTGCAAGAGTGAAATTGAAAGTGGTTTATTATCAGTTGACATTCACCAAACAAATCTTTAGTTTTCATTAAATTACGTGCTACTGTTGTTATTGATGATTGGCAACTAACTATACACTCCACCCTTATCTTTATTTTTCATTTAGTTGACATTTATTGTTATTATTAGACCTTTATCCTGCCAATAGCTCTACCTAAAGCATACATTAATGATTGGCAAAACCATCAGTTAATTACATAAAACTGAAAAATATTCATGGACTCTGTTTCTGGTACCATTATTCATGTACAAGATGCTGCTGATGTTGTTCAGAACAAACCAAATTTAGTTGATAATTATGGAATGGGTTTTATGTGCAATGGTATGGCAATGAAAAATGTGGCAAAGACTTGTTTCGGAAAGCCTCATGAAAGATCTCACTGGTACTTATCTAATGCCAAGGTGCAGATAAGCTCTATCAGGTTTCCAATATGGCAAAACTCTAAGGTATTTCTACAGTTGCAGTTGTCATGCCAATTTAGATATGTGTTTATATGATGGATTCTCCAAGAGTTGATATTCTTTAGACTTCCGTTAAACCAACAAGAAGAACTCAGCATCACTTTATCCAAGATCTGGTTCATCAAGGAAAAATTCAATAGAACTCAAAGTTTCCCAAAAACAGAGTACTCATTCGGTGCTCTCAATTGCAAATTCAGAAATTATATATCACCAAACAAATCCAAATAAATGAGAACAGACAAATCCAAATTGATCCCTATACGGAATGGGTATGCGTAGACCTTAAAACCAGAGTAAAATGCCACCAAAAAATCCCAACAACATCAATAAAATCAAACCTAAACAACAAAATCAAGAGCATGAATCAAGGCTAGGGTTTCGGATTTTACCGTATCGTTGGACGTCGGTGTTGGAGTGAAGCCGCGGCGGTGCCGTGCTCGAGAGAAGGAAGTCAAAAATGAAAGAGGAGCTTCGTGAGAGAAAGAGGGAAGAAGAACAGGAAAAAAAATAGAAGGGAGAAAGAAGGGAGAAACACGGGAGAGGGAAGAAGAAAAGAGAGAAGAAAAAAAAATGGAAGAAGAAGAGATGTGATACGCGGGAGGGAAGAGGAAGGAAGAGAATCGCGGGAGAGAGTAGCTGAAATAATAAACAATGCCTTTGAACGTGCTACAGGACTTTTCAAAGATGAAAAAAGAGATGAAAATTCTGTAGGTTAAAATTGATATGAAAAGCCTTTAACTAATCCGATGTAGGGCCTTTATTGAAAAAATTGGTCAAATATAAAGATGAAAAGTAATTTGAATAAACCGATGCCACTGCTCTTAGCATTTCTGATACATGAAAGGCTAGGGCAAGCACCATAGGCAACGACTAGAAAATGCCGCAATCGCATCAAGCTCTCGTCCTCGTACAAAAAATGGTGAAAAGCCCGCCATTGAAAGCTCTTTCACTCCTCAATTCCTCAACTATCCAAGGCCTCCAACACAACCACGAATCCTTATCCTTCATCTTACACCACATTCTCTCCTCAAACATGCTATCTTACGCCCAGTCTCTCATTCTACAAATACTTTCTGGTCGAATCTCCTCTCCTGCTTTCACTCCTTCGTCTCTTCTCTACTATCTAACACAAACTCGTTCGAATTTAGATTCAAACCATGTTCATCTCTATGAAGCAATCATTAATGCCCACGTTCTATCTCAATTGCCAGAGCAAGCGCTCTTCTACTTGAATATGATGATTGATAAGGGCCTTGTGCCTGGACCATACACTTTCAGTAAGCTTTTGACTTGTCTTATCAATTCAAATTGTTTTGAGAAAGCATGTGCTGTTTTCAATGAAGCACGGGGTAAGGTTCAAATGGATGTGTATAGTTTTGGGATTATGATTAAGGGTTGTTGTGAGGCTGGTGATTTGAAGAAAGGGTTTGAGCTTTTGGTTCAGTTGGAGGAACTGGGCTTCTCTCCAAATGTTGTTATCTACACTACTTTGATTGATGGGTGTTGTAAGATAGGCGATATTGAGCGGGCCAAGGAGTTGTTTTGTGAAATGGGAGAGCTTGGTTTGGTCGCTAATCAGTACACTTACACGGTGTTGATTAATGGGTTTTTCAAGAAAGGTTTGAAGAAGGAGGGGTTTGAGCTGTATGAAGAAATGGGGCGCAACGGGGTTTTTCCTACTATTTTTACTTATAATTGTATAATTTATGAGTATTGTAATGATGGTAGAACAACTAGAGCCTTTGACCTGCTTGATGAAATGCGCGAAAGAGGGGTGGTTTGTGATATTGTTACATACAACACTCTAATTGGTGGCTTGTGTCGAGAGATGAGGGTTTGGGAAGCTAAGAAGTTGGTGGATCAAATGAAGAGAGTTGGTATAAGTCCAAATTTAATTACGTATAATATGCTGATGGATGGCTTTTGTAATATTGGAAAGTTGGAGAAGGCCTCAAATTTATTTGATCGGTTGAAGTCAATTGGCCAATGTCCAACTCTAGTTACTTACAATGTTCTAATTGCGGGTTTTTGTCGAGTTGGGAATTCAGTACAAGCTTCTGATTTGATAAGGGAGATGGAGGAGAGAGGGATTTCTCCTTCGAAAGTGACATATACAATCCTGATTGATGCCTCTGTTCGATCAGGTGACATGGAAAAAGCATTTCGTATATATTATTCCATGGAGAAGGCAGGTTTGGTTCCTGATGTTTATACATTTGCTGTATTAATACATGGTTTATGCATAAAGGGTAACATGAAGGAAGCCTCAAAGCTGTTTGAGTCCATGAGTGAGATGCATTTAGAGCCAAATGATGTGATATATAATACATTGATTCTTGGGTACTGCAAAGAGGGTAGCTCTTACAGGGCATTGAGGTTGCTTCAAGAAATGGGTCAGAATGGACTGGTTCCAAATGTAGCCTCCTACAGTTCAACCATTGGAGTTCTTTGCAAGGATGGGAAGTGGACAGAGGCTGAAATTCTAATTAAATCAATGACAGAGTCATGTTTAAAACCATCGATTTCAGTCTACAATATGATTTCTCAAGCCAAAAATGACTCATGATTCAAGTTTTTGGCATGGTATATTTAAGGAAACAAGAAATGTAATGAAAATTTTATGAACTGGCTGTTTTGTGGCTTGATTGACTACTAGCATCAAGCTACCATCGTACAGAGCTGAAATTTCAATAATTCTTGGTGCCATGATAGAATTATCCCAAGTGATTATAGAGGCCCCCTTCCGTGGAGCAGTACAGCGTTCTAACCATAGTAGATAACATTAGGGTTGGAATCGAGGGATTAATTATGTGCCAGTAGAGCTGCAGTGTAAAATTTATCAGCAGGGATGTTCTATTAAGTGCTGCACTTCCAGTTTGAAGACAGACTAGACAGCAGTGAATGAATGGGTAGAATGAGGAAGGCCCAATTAGCTGAGCTGTATTCCCATGATGGTATGCCAGATCAATCCTATGTATGGTGGACTTACCATTACAGACCTCTGTAACTTAATTAGTTTTGGCACTACAACAATAAGCCATGGCTCCAATTCTCGGCCACCAATTACAGTGTCAAACAAAATATCATTTGTTCTCTAGGCTTCCATGAGGTGCAGCTCCCTCTAAAATTTCAACTTAAATGTCTATGATCATGGAAAATGATATTGTTGTTTGATCCCTCCTGTGATAACACCCTAGGTTGTACTTGGGAAAATCAATAAATTTGGGAATGCAATTGCTGAAGATGTGAAAATAATTGATATCAGTGTCTTAGGATTTACATGATGCAATTTGTGACCCTTCTTAAGATTAGCTGGAATGGATTGTGCCTGGTACTAGGGTAGCCAAATTTGCTTAATAGTGGTTATAAATGATTGTTATGATGCATTGAAGTTACCTTTGGGGTTTGTTGTTTATTGCTGCATATTGGAGCATTTGAACCTTCCGTAGATAATGGAACCGAAGATGAGGTTGTTAGCCGAGTATCTTGCAACAAAAGAGAAGCAACGTGATCCTGGGAGAGTTTCAAATATTTGTATTTTTTAAATTTCACATATCATGTGCGGTTGTTATACTAGTTTCAAATGCTTGTTATACGAGTTATATTATTTATAGATTACGATGTACATGTCAAAATCAACGATTTTACATGGTATCAAGCCATTTGACCAATGTCACTTACGCTCCTCTTTCACTTCACAATGTTTGCCTTTCCCAACTCCTCTACCTCTGACCCACAAGCCACCCAACTCCCTCTGTTCAATCCCTCCTCCTTTCTTAATATTTCCAAGCTCAGCCGACAAAATTTTCTTACATGGAAGGCGACTATGCTTCCATATCTGAAGGGTCAAAGAGTCTATGGCTACATTGATGGAACCCTTAAACCTCTGCCCAAACAACTCACTGCTACCGATGGCACCACTTCTGCCAACCCCTTGTTAGACACTAGGGAAACTTAGGATAATTTAATCCTCAGCTGTCTCACTTCCTCGCTCACTGACGAAGTTCTGGCGCAAGTCGCCCATTGTACCACCTGCAATGCGCTTTAGATGGCTCTCACATCGGCTTTTGCTTCCCAGTCTCAGGCTCTCAAACTATCCTCTAGGCACAAGACAACTTAGACGGCTACAGAATATTTTATGCACATTAAGAAGCTCACCGATGACCTTGCCTTTGCTGGTCAACCCTTACCATGTGATGATATCATCACATACCTTCTTGCGGGGTTGGGGCCCAAATATGATTCCTTGGTCACCACTAGTGGTGCTCGTGATGCTTCCCTCACTCTCGAGGAGGTATTTTCTATGTTGCTTACATATGAGGCTTGGATTTAGCATCACTCTCTGTCCATTTCTTTTGTTTCTCCTTCGGCTAATGTTGCCACAAAGTAGCAAGGTTTTTCTGGTCATTGTGGACGTGGCAATCCATGAGGCAGGGGCCTGGCACTGCTCCTCTCCGAGGATTTGGACGTGGAATTCCTTCTTCCTGCAATCCTAATAATCTTTGGTGCCAATTGTGTGAGAAGCCCGGACATACTGCCTTGAAATGCTTCAAGCGGTTTGATCCAAACTTTTTAACATAACCATCTCGCCAGAATGCTCAGGCCAATCTCTCCACTACTCAGAAACAGACGTCTGGTGATCAGGAGTGGCATGATGATACTGGAGTAACTCATCACTTGACCAACAATTTCAACAATCTCAATGTTTGTGGTGAAGAGTATGTGGGTACTTATCAAATCCAAGTTGTTGATGGTTCAGGTTTGCATATAACTCACACTGGCACTATTATATGACCTTCCCATTCTAAGTCCTTTGTTCTAGATCAAATTCTTGTTGTTCTCCAAATTACCAAAAATCTTATATCTGTCCAAAAATTTACTTAGGATAATTCTGTTTATTTTGAGTTCCATAACACTTTTTTTCTGATCAAAGATTACTCAAGGAACATCCTGCATAAGAGCCATAGTAAAGATGGACTCTACTGCTTCTCCAAGCCTCTTCAGCAAGCTGTCTCTTTTGCTTTCGTTGGCGTCTGCGTTTCTTTTTCCAATTGGCATCGTCGTTTAGTGCATGCCTCTTTTTGTATTTTTAATTTTGTTTTAAAATCCAATAACCTTCATGTTGGTTTGAATAATAGATAGTCTATTTGTCTTGATTGTGAGTTTGCCAAAAGCCATAATTTACCTTTTTCGACCTCTATTCATCGTGCAACTCAGCCTTTAGAGCTGATTTATTCTGATGTCTGGGGGCCTAGTTCTGTTATTTCTAGTTATGGATCTCAATATTATGTCTATTTTTTGGATGATCATACTAAATTTATTTGGCTTTTTCCCTTAAAAAATAAATTCGATGTTGAAACCATTTTTCTGCAATTCCAAACATTTGTTGAGCGCCACTTCGACAAGAAAATTAAAGCCATCCAAACTGATTGGGGTGGTGAATACGTTTACACAATTATTTTAAAACTTGTGGCATTTAACATCGCTTAGCATGTCCTTATATGCATAAACAAATGGGATCTGTTGAACAACATCAACGCCAAATAATTGAAATTGGACTAGCTTTGCTAGCTCATTCAAACTTACATAAGCCTTATTGGGAAGATGTTTTTCAAACAACAACTTATATAATTGATAGGTTGCCCACAAAAATTTTATAAAATCAATCTCCTTTCGAAAAGGCTTACAATAAAAGACCAGATTACACATTCATGCTGCTACCCAAATGACTAACACAAGAGGGGGTAAATTGGATTATATTTAAAAATTATAAATTATAAATCAAATACACAATATAAAATATAAACAAAATATGAAACTGCAATAAATATAAAGAGTAACGATGAGAAAGAAGCAAAATTAATATGTTAACGAGATTCGGCCCCACTACCTACATCCTCGCCTCAAGTTACCCATTGAGAATCCCCAAATTCACTATTCAACCTCCTTCAGGTGAAGATAGAAACTTATTACACTTTTGAACAACATCGCTACAACATATCTATGTAGAACACCATATACACTTGCAATCACCTTACACGTAATGATTCAATTATTTCTTGTGTAGAACACTTTCTACATGCACAAGGGTTATACACATCATTTTATTGATACAAGAGCTGATAGTTGGTAGGTTATCAGAGAACACTCATCAATGAGTGAAATAAGAATAATACAGCGCAAACTATATATCTCTCAAAATGAATAAGGGTTAAGGCTCAATTCTTAGAAAAGAGAGATTGAAAGTTTTGAATGAAGGTTGTAAAACTTGCAATAATATGCATATGTTCTTGATGTTGTAAATTTGAAACTTTCAAATGATCTATTTATAAGCATATGAGACTTCATATTCAAATTTAAAAGATTCACATGTCAAAGACAACATCATTCACTTTTCAAAAAATTCAAATAAAAGTTTATTTTTTTTTCAATTTGTCAAAGACAACATCATTCACTTTTTCAAAAAATTCAAATAAAAGTTTTTTCTTTTTCAATTGTTAAAGACAACATCTTTCACTTTTCAAAAATTTTAAAGATAATCCTTTTACTTTTCGCATATGACAAAAGGAGTATTATTTACTTTTCAAAATTTTCAAACAAAATCGTCTACCTTTTGCATAAGTCAAAAATAGTATCAATTACTTTTGAAAATATTCAAATAAGGCATGGACATGTAAAAGATGACAATCAATCATCTTTAATATTTTCAAAATTCAAACTTTTAATCATGTCGTGCACATGTGAAAGATAATAATTAATCATCTTTCAAATTTTCAAAATATTTATGCATATGTGGAAAACGTATTTTAATGCTTTATGATAAAATATTAATTTTGAGCCTATCGTAATTTTGAATTTTTTAAGAGATTTACAACATTACTCTATGAGTTTTGAAGTGAACTTGTTCTATTCTTATTCATACTCGGTTCCTTGATATGTTTGATTCCATTATAAAGACAACTTGAGCTTGAGACTCATTTATTCTTTAAATTCGTTTGTTATCATCAAAATTTATGTGTATATATATAATTACATGAAACTTGAAATCTTGTGTATGATAAAGTATCCTCTCCCGAGGGTGCTTCTTGCTAAGTCTAGCTCTATTACTTAGCCCTCTTGCTTCACGAAGGCTTCAAAGGATGCTGTATGGAAGGAGATAATGAATATGGAGTTCAATTCCTTAATCTCAAACGATATGTGGGATCTTGTTCCTGTTCACAGCTCCTATAATCTTATTGGCAATAAATGGGTATACCGAATTACACGTTGTGCGGATGGAAGCATAGAACGCCATAAAAGCCCGGCTAGTTGCCAGGGGCTATCATCAGTAAGAAGGTATCGATTTTATAGATACATTCAACCCCGTCATCAAGCCGAGTACAATTCGACTCGTGCTGTAACTCATAAGTGGCCCATTCATCAGTTGGACATTCAAAATATATTTCTCTACAACATTCTTAAGGAGAAAGTGTATATGCACCAACCGCAGGGTTTCATTCATTCGGATTTTCCAGATCATGTGTGTCAACTCAAAAATAGCTTATATGATCTCCGTCAAGCTCCCAGCTTGGTTTTCTCGCCTCACCAAAAAATTACAATCTTATGGTTTTCAAGGATCAAATGCAGATACTTCTCTATATACTCTTCGTCATGGTCAGCTGCTTGTCTCGATATATGATGACGATATGATCGTTCCTGGTTCAGATTCCAGTGCTCTTACTAGACTTATTAGTCGGCTGTCCCTTGATTTTCTTGTTAAGGATCCGGGCACCTTATCTCTGTTTCTTGGAGTGGAAACTATTCAGGATGGCAATGATCTTCTTCTTACGCAAAGAAAATATATAGCTAATCTTTTCAGATCATTGACGAAAATTAATTGAAGTTCCTCTATGGGTATTAGCTCAAGTCTAAGGATTTTGGTCTTAAGAGGATTATCCCATATTTAAGGTTTAAGTTTTTTGTATAAACAATTTCTTAACGCCAGAGTCATGTCTCATAAAATAAAAAAATAAAAATAAAAGTCAACAATTTACGTAGGTGCGGTTTAAATACTTAAAAATTAAAAGTTGAATAAAATTTTATTAGAATATTATTTTTTAATATTATTATTATTTCAAAATTTGAAAAAATTGAATTGTTTATTATATTCTATGTGAAAATTTAATAAAGTTGTAATGATAAAATGAGACGAAATACTCTTTGTATCTAAATCAGGCCTTAAAATGTATAAAATAGGTTGAGATAAATTTAATTTTTTATGAAAAGTTGAAAAACTAACGAGTCCTATAAATGGTTGGTTTGAGATGAGTTGAGTTTGGTTTGACTAATTTTTTAAATATGGAATTATGAATTAGAGTTTTGTTATTCATCGCACATTACACTTATTTTAATTTTTTATTATCTTTTGACTAATTAAATTTTATTATTTATCTATATATTACATATTTGATAAGAGAATAAAATAAAAAAATAAGAAATTATGTTTGGTGTGTTGAAAGAATGAGTAGAAATTTTATTTTTTTAATAAATTTCTCGTACAAAAGAAATTTTACATAATGATTATATAATGCACTTTTATGTATTTGTCTTCCCTCAAATTATAAGAATTCGTTCCTCAATCTGCTCGGTGCGTTGTGTAGATTCCTGAAGCTGATCATTTGCCATTTCGCTCCTCAAGCTGCTCAGTGCGTTGTGTTGATTCCTGAAGCTGATCATTGGCCATCGAGCTTCAGACAATCTTAAGAGTAATCTTATTCTTCGTATCAATCGAGCGTGTCTGGGCAACGTAATCACGTATCTCAATAAATATAACTCGGAAGCGTCCGAGTTCAAACCGTTGCTGATTGATTTCACTTTGCGCCCAAACTCGCTTGCTGCATACTCCTCCTGCTCTCATGTCCACCTGGCGTCAGGATCCGAGCCCCAACCCGAAGTCTCCTAAACGAGACCCGAGTAGACCCGGAAAATCCCTAGCCGCCGACCTGCCATCCGATCCGCTGCTCAGACCCGGTTCTTACATCGACGCAACTGTCACCGGGCGTGACGGGACTGCTTCGATGCTTGGTATACGCCGCTCGTCCGATAGCTCGTCGCCTTCTTTAGCCTCGAAGACTTCTAATGGTGTGGACACGCCGTTTCCGGAGAGCACGGAATCTCCGGCGGGAGCTCAGCAGCGTCGGGGGGCGGCGGCGGCGCTGCCGGACTGGTTGCCGCCTGGTTGGTCAGTCGAAGACAGAGTTCGGATCTCTGGTGCCTCAGCTGGAATGATAGATAGGGTAAAGTACATTTCAGTGCTCAAGTTATTATTCTAAAACTACCGGAACAAATATTTCTCATATTAATGTTTAATGTCTGCTAATGCTTGTTTGGCTGCTGAGAAAACTAAAGAAGAAGAAAAAATGTTAAAAGATGTCCATTTTTAGCTTTGGTATCCGATAGACGAAGGTTTTTGGTCAATAAGCCGGATAGTCGTATGAGCTAAAGTAGCATTATTTGCTTCTTTTTGCGGTTATTGAATGGGACAGGTTTCACGAATTAAGCTTATTTTGTCTTATCATTTTTGCCTTGTCTTTATAAGAGCCTAGACTTACTGTATTTCTCAACTCACCTCGACAAAGCATAAAATCCCGTCTGTTGGATTGTATAGTGCATGCTGTGCTAAAACATTCCATCTGTTATTATCTTTGTGCTTGGCTTGAGCATTCAAGTTATATGTTTGTTGAATTGGATTCTATGATTTACATCAATCATCTATTTGTCATACTCAATTTGCCCAATTGTGGAGGTTTTTTATGTTAAAGAAGAGACACCAAACATTGGACACGAGTAGATTTAATAATTTACTGTTGTACTTAGAAGATCTCCTTCATATTTATGTTCAATGATGGAACTCTCCTCAACTCTTGAAAGAAAGTGATGGAAACAATTAAGAGCATACATGAGCTAGAGCAAGCCTTGTAGTTTTACTGCAATATACGTAGATGACTCTAAAATGGACAAAGATGAAGCTTGTAGATGCATAATCTTATTTCTTAGAGACCAAGTCAGGTCTTGTTTTTTTCTAAAGAAGAAATCACCATAGCTTGATTTCACAACTCACGTTGGGCTTGAGCTAAGCTACAGTACCCTACAAGAGGAAGTTAGTAAGTATTAAACTACACCACTGTAATAGACTATACAAAACCTCCATCTATACCAAAGAATAGAGGGTTATTTACACCTGACATTCAACAAACCGAATCTGTCCACCACCAAGCCGCCCCTAGCCGCTTGAGGAGCATCTTGAACATCCAGAAACTCCTGACATATACCATTTGCCCCATTTAGCCTAGTGATTAGCAATATAATTCACTTCCCTGTAGATATGTTTCCATTGAACCACTCAATCCTGACAACTTAAATGTATTTCCTTCAAAATATCAATCGTAGACCAATGAGCACACTCCTTCCACACACACAATCAACCACCAATTTGAGTCAGATTCATTCTCCACCATATGAAAAATGCAGCTTCCACTTATCAAGGCATCTGGAATGTGGTTCTTTGTTCAACTAACCTTATAAGAGAGTTTAGGAGTTAGAGGGGTGTAAATAATTCTGCTTCAATATGTCACACCTACGACATCCAAAAAAAAAGGTTGCCTTTGAAGTGAGTTTCTTATGTTTTGCATCGCATCTCGAATGAATTGTTTGCTGCAAGTGTAGGGTCTATTCCTAGTTTTGGTATGATTTCAGCAAATTCTGCTTAATTAATGACTATCAAATACTATAGGTAAAAAAGTACATTAATATCCTTTTTATGTGGACTCCTTAGAGTAGCCTTTTCCACTTGCTCTGTTTCCTCCATATATATGGCCTAAATTGTCTCTGTATTGTGCAGTGCTTTATAATATCCTTTTTATAGTGGACTCCCAAATAAGGCCTAAATCGCCTCTGTAATGTGCAGTACTTTCTTGATCCAGTTTCAGGCCATCGATTCCGATCAAAGAAAGAGGTTTTTTTCTTCTTAGAAACCGGAACCAAACGGAAAAGGGCGAAAGTAACGGAGAACTCTGATGCTGATACATTGGTGAGTCAAAAGCAGAACTGAACTTCATTAAAAGTTTTTGGAAATTATTCCCACTTACTCTACTAATGTATCCTGCATTTTCAAATTTCTTTTTCCATCTATGAAGGGTTCTGAGGGCCAGAAACCAAAGAAGTCTGGCACGAAGTCGAAGAGTTCTGCTTCAAAATTTGATTTTTTTAACGTGCCTGAGAAGGTCGAATGGGTTCTTACAGATACCTCCCAAGGATCCTGGGCTCCTTTTATTGGTGATGAAAAGGTGTCAGAATCTACTATGCAAGAGTGGTCCACTGCATTTACAGCCGTCGCCTCCAGAGACAATGATCAGAGAAAGTCTTAGAGGCATTTCCAAACTCCCCATAGTTTCATTGGGAGTGTGCTCTCTACTGACCCTTACAGGTCTTATTTTTTGCCCCCACATCTTTTCCTTACTTTAAGCTCTTTTAGGTGTTAATTTTAATGTCATTTTGATTTGGCAGCCTTCAATTGAATTGCCATTTGACATTTCTTGTTTTAGGTTGTTGAATGTTCTAATTATTTTTTGGTTGCTATTGGTTCTCGCTTCCGTTAGAATGTAACTTCATAAAGGAAAATGCTAAACCTATGGACGAAAAATGTAGACTCCTCTACGTGCTGATGTGACAGTGTTGTCAGCCTTTTATTTTTATTTAAAAAGAAATAAAATAAAAACAAGAACAGACTCATCAGAGACACCGAGGGGCAAAAATGGGATTACAAGTGTTCTTCCTCGAATCTTCCCCCATCTCTCAATATCCTAATCTCTTGCATTTTCTCTTCGATCACAGATAAAGTTCTTACTTTTTCGCCTCGTGCAACAAAGAGGAGGGAAAAAATTGCAATTTTATTGCTGAAACATAATTACAAATCTGAATATTTCAATCTCTTGTTAACACTCCCCCACCTTCTTGGTTCCTGTAACTGTTCTAGATTCTTTTCATTTCTGGAAAATCCCCCTCGACAACCCATGTAGAAAGCAGGTAACTCAAGGGATACAGGGATCTAGTCATTTTGTTAGGACTGAAAACCCTTCTCCTCCTATACGCATTTTTGTAATATTGTTTTATCTGGTCATTTTGTTAGGACTGAGTTAATTTCCTTTCACCCAGAGGGCCAAATGTGTTCGTCGTACTTTTGTAATCATTGTCTCCTGAATGGATTGCCATGGTCGGTCTTGTTAAAATTAACTGAAAAATTGGCCTGCATGAAATCTCTAGCTGAAATGTTGAGACTTGGAACTTAAATGGGAGAAGAAAAATGTTGAGACTTGGAACTTTAATGGGAGAAGAAAACGTACGCTGGTCACTTTGTGAAGCTCAAGCCAACATTTTGGGAAGTAAAATGGGAGGTGAAATGTCGGGAAGAGGGGAAATGGGAAGAGAAATGTCACTTTGTGAAGCTCACTGGAAAGAAGCTCAAACTGGAGGCTACCTATTACTGCCACGTCAGCGTGTAACCCAGATTACGTCTTTCATGTGTAAATTACGTTTTTCATGCATACGGATAGTAGGACTCCTTCAGAAATGATCTGACAGATCTGTGCACCGAAGGAATTCACAGACTTCACACAGCATTTTGCCTTCTTTTTTTTCCCTCTTCCCCCCCCTATTTTACAATTTGCATTATGGAGTCATAATCCATAATGCAAATTGTCCCATGCTTGGATATGGCGGATGCTTGTGTCAACCCCATGAGTCTTGTTTGGCTTCTTTTATTTTTTATTTATTTTATTTTTTTTTATTTTTTTTATCAATTAAAGTACATATCATGCTTTTACAAACAACGCGAGAGCCTAATTAAATGGTAGATTTATGTTTTTTATAGATTGGTGATCTTTACACTTTGGGCTTAGGTTTCCGTATTGTTCATTGTGCGGCCTTTTTGTTTGCAGATGAGCAAACATGCCCCCATGCATCAGTTTCCAACGCTGCTGCAGATGTTGCCCTAGTTCTCAGTTGTATGGAACAAGCATATATATATATATATATATATGTATGTATGTATGTATGAGAAATATGTAACGTTAAGAAAATGGTTGATTTATCATTTGTTTAACCGTCATCTTTTTATTATCCTTGACATAATATCAAATGATTGGCAAATGAGTAAAGATAACAAATATTTTTCTAATCAACATCGAGACATAACAATCAAAGATGATACTTGAATGAACATAAATGACACTTTCCCATAACATTAAGGTATTCATCTTCTATAAGAGGGAGTGGCTTGAACTAATTGGAAAGTGGGATACAACAATCGGAGCTTCAGATGGTTTTAATTTATTTTTGGATTTGCCTGACAGACGTTGGTCCACGCAGCCAGAAGCTCCGACGGGATGATCATCGGAGACTTGGTAGGACGAGAAACACATGAAGAAACACATCGGAGACTTGTTGACTTGGAAGTTCTTGATTTAGAGAACAACACCCTTGTGGGTATCTTTCGGAGAGAAGAAAGTTGGAATGGATGAGAAATAAATGGAAGAAACTCAATTTATTGACTTTTTAGAATGATGGTAGAGATGGCAAACAGACAAAATGGCTTGACGACCAAGGAAAAATGCATGAGTGAGGGATCAAACTGCTTGGTGAGCAAGTATAGAAAGACCAATCAAACTGCTTGCATGGTGATCAGTTCTCGTCACATTCACTGCTATGTGGCTGTCGCCCTTGACTGCAGTCCGCAACCCCGGAATACGATATGTTTTATGTTATAATCGACAGCTTAATTGGGCGTTATTACTTATGGATATTCATTGAAATCATTATAAATGGCATAAACTTCTCCCATATTGTGAAATTCTAGTCACCGCATTTCTATAATCAATCCATTTAATACATAAGATTTTTAAAGAATTTAAATAAGAGAACTACATAACAACTTTATAGAATTTAACTTCAATATTAAAGTTATATGAATTTATGAGTTTTTTTTTTTAAATATATTAGATATTATAGTTAACATCATCGAAAAAGAAAGGAAAATTTTACACTCTTGTCCCACTTTTATTTCATTACAATGAGGTAGTATTGTCCATCAACTTTTGTATTTATTTATTTATTTAAAAAATAATTAAGACTGATCAAAGAATAATAAAAGCCCGACATTTTATACAATGAGATAAAAAATGTGATTGGTAGCATTACTCAAAAACTAATCGGCATAAGTGATTTTGTTATAACATGTTTCAATTTATGATCAAGATCTATTGTTGCCCAGATGACTAACACAAGAGGGGGGGTGAATTGAGTTGTATTTAAAAAAAATAACAATTATAAATCAAATATACAATATCAAATATAAACAAAATACAAAATAGCAATAAATATAAAGAGTAAGGGTAAGAGAGAATCAAACTCAGTATGTTAACGAGGTTCGGCCCCACTGCCTACGTCCTCGCCTCAAGCTACCCCTTGAGGATCCCCGAATTCACTATTCAACCTCCTTCAGGTGGAGGTAAAAACCTATTACACCTTTGAACAACACCGCTACAAAGGATCCGTGTAGAACACCCTCTACACTTGCAATCACCTTACACGTGGTGATTCAACGATTCCCTGTGTAGAACACTTTCTACACGCACAAGGGTTGTACACACCCTTTTACTGATACAAGAATTGATAGTGGGTAGAATATCAGAAAACACTCCTCAATGAGTGAAATAAGAACAATACAGCACAACCTATATCTCTCAAAATGAAAAAGGATTAAGGCTCAATGCTTAGAGAAGAGAGAATGAAAGCTTTGAATGAGAGTTGTATGCTCTTGGTGTTGTGAATGTGAAGCTCTCAAATGATCTATTTATAGGCATATGAGACTTCATATTCAAATTTAAAAAGATTCACATGTCAAAGACATCATCATTCATTTTTCAAAAATTTCAAACCTAATCTTTTTACTTTTTGCATGTGACAAAATGAGCACACTTTACTTTTCAAAAAATTCAAACCTAATCTTTTACTTTTTGCATATGACAAAAGGAGCACACTTTACTTTTCAAAATTTTCAAACAAAGGCATCTTCCTTTTGCATAAGTCAAGAAAAGCATCAATCACTTTTGAAAATATTCAAATAAAACATGCACATGTGAAAGATGACAATCAATCATCTTTAATATTTTCAAAGTTCAACCCTTTAATCATGGCATGCACATGTGAAAGATGACAATCAATTATCTTTCAAAATTTTCAAATTTAATTTTCAAAATATTCATGCACATGTGGAAAATGTATTTTAATGCTTTATGATAAAATATTAATTTTTGAGCCTTAATCCTAATTTCGAATTTTAAAGAGATTTACAACATTATTCTATGACTTTAATGTGAACTTGCTCCCTTCTTGCTCATACTTGGTTTCTTCATGTGCTTGACTCCATTGTGTAGATAACTTGAGTTTGAGACTCCTTTATTCTATGAATTCATTTGTTATCATCAAAATCTATGTGTAAATATATAATTACACAAAACTTAAAACCTTAGGTTTAACAATTTTGTATACAGATTGTGATGGTCACAATAATCAATCTTTCTTTGTTTCCTTTTTCCCACACTTTTTTGCAAGGCGATGTAATGAAAAATCAATTACTCATCAAGGCAATGTTGGCAACCTCTTGACGACCAGATCCACCATCTCTGTTGGTAAGATCTCATTTTAATCAGCACACATAAGACACTTGCTGTTACTTACATTTATTAAAAAAAAATAAGATTTGCAGTCTTAGAATAAGTAAGTCACACAAACTCTTTTTAAAAAAATAAGTAAATATAAAATCTACGTTAAAAAATCAAATTTTTAATAATGAATTTTACTCTTTTTTAAAAAGAATGTGCAAGACTTGCACACTTAAAACTGTTACTCTTAATTAAATATATGGCATATGATTTCTCCTCTGACTTTTGAGTAAACTAAAAGAACTTCCTCATTATCTATTTTTATTGCAGTTTACACCTAGAATCAGACCTCATCGTTAGATTTAGGGCCAGCATATACTTATTTAAATATTATAGGCACACCATATATTTGGTTAGTTGTACCAGAGTGATCATCTTATCTCATCTCAAATTAATCATTATAATTTTTTCAAATTTTTATATAAAATAAAATAAATAATTTACATTTTTTAAATTTCAATACAACTTTTTAAAATATTTTATTTAACTTAGCTCAATTTATCTAATCTCATCTCTGAAAACGAACGAGTTCTTAATCTATCACTTGGAAGTCAATACTGCCCATTTAAAACCACCGCCACCATTTTTTTTTGGACGGTTGGTTGGTCATTTGGACCACAACATTGTTGACTTTACTGAATAATTAGAAGGGAATAAAACAAGGTACGAATAATCATGCCCAATGTAGTTAATAGTTGAATATTTATGAAATTAATAAATAACTTATTCCACTCAAATTATTTATAACTTTCATGACAAAAGTTTTTGGACAGAGTTCAAGAATTCTAATTTCATGTTCTTTTAAAAAGTAGTACTAGATATATAAAGAGATTTTATAAAATTAAATTCATAAATTGACGTAATTTTATGTAATATATTAGATTTATTTTATAATAAAAATAATTTTATAATATAATATATTATATTAAATCATATTAATTTATAAATTTATTTTTATAAAATTTCTTTGTTATTAAAGTCTTTCTCATACTTTTATTGTTAGCATAATTGGCATAAAAAAACACAAATTTTCACTAAAAAAGAAAAGAAAAGAAATTCAAATAGGTGCCATTTGCTTCGTCATTGATAATTTTGCAGAAATTAAGAGATTATTAATTCTAATTTGTTTTTAAAAATCATCTCATCTAATGTTATCTCATATAATTATTATAGAAAAATTATACTCATCATTCTTACATACCACACATTATACATAATTTTTTAAATTTTAATATTTTTTCTTAACAAATATGTGGTGTATGGATGATGAATAGAAAAACTCAATTAATTTAGAAAGAATAAATCAAAAAAATTTTAAAAAAATAAAAATAAGTGTGGTGTGTGATTTGTGAAATGATAAGTAACAAAACTCATTATTATAATTTTTCTAAATTTACAAAAAAAAAATACAAAAAATAATTCAAATTTTTACCAATTATAAAATAAAAATAATATTAAACAATAATATTTTAAAAAATATTTTATTTAATTTTAACTTATAACCAATCCACCCAGTAATTCTAGAAGAGTTTTGCTACATACAAATAAAGTCGCGTACTAATCTGCGTACCAATATTGATTCTTTCATACTTAAAATTTAAATTAGCACTGTTTTCAATAAAATCTATTTTTTGATCAATCACAATCAATTAGTGTACATATTAATGCACAATTATGCTTGCAACTAAAATTTTCCATTCTAAAAAGTCTAGAACGGGGATCGACGGGGGTATTACAGTAATGTTACATAGACAAGGTAGTAGATGGTAGTGGATGCCCTTCTATTTACCATTCACAAAACGCAGTCGCCAAAACGCATCCATTTTAGTTGTTGGTTGTGGACTCTGGTTTTCTTCTGGTTCTCTCGTCTAGCTCTTCATCGCAAGAATGGTCAGGAAATTCTTCGTCGGAGGCAACTGGAAATGCGTACGTCTCTCCCCTTTTACCATTCATTATCCTTGTGCAATCCTTTTTGTTCGTTTTCTTTTTAATGAAAAGTGAGCGATCTGACCGTATTTCCGACCTCTCATATCGATCCATATGTAGTGCGTTTGGTTTTGGACCGTTTAATTGGTTTTCCTGATTTCGGATTTTAACCACTTCGATGAGATCTAAAGTTTATTAGACTCATACATCTATGTATCATAATCACCTTTGGGTTTGATTTTGGTGCAGAATGGGACAGGTGAGGAGGTGAAGAAGATTGTTACTACACTGAATGAAGCTGAAGTCCCTTCTGAAGATGTTGTGGGTGAGTTTTGTTTTGAGCTTCTCGATACCAGTTCTGAATTTCGATGTGTTTCTTATTGTGGTTCTTTCTTTTCCTTGCAGAGGTGGTTGTAAGCCCTCCGTTTGTGTTTCTTCCTTTGGTGAAAAGCTTATTGCGCTCTGATTTCCATGTCTCGGCACAGAACTGTTGGGTTCGCAAAGGTGGTGCTTTTACTGGAGAGATTAGGTATGTGTAGATCTCATTTATCATCTCTGTTTTGACGCACTGATTGGCAGATTGCTATGTATAACTTTATCATTTTGAATATCCATGTATGGCAAATGTTAAGAGTGTAGTGATTAATCATTGTTGTTGTTTGTGTTATTGAATGAGCTAAATATAAATGAATTTTCCCTATTGGAGTTTAGTTTCCACGTTTCATTAATAAAGCTTGACTATAGATTATGGGTTTATGTTTCATGCACCTGTCTAAAAGAGGGAAAAGAAAAATTGTAGAAGGATGAAAATATATAAGGGGGTGTCTTTTGTAAGTGCGAGACTCTATTTTATTTAATGAGATTTCAGATCTGTTGATGAGTTTCTTGTATCCTGTTTTCTTTTATTCCTTATGAAATCAAATGTTTTCCTTTCTATCTTTTTGAGTGTTTACAATCAGCAGCTCTTCAGGTATGGTGCAATGCGACTGTTTTATTATGCGACTAATATGAAGTTGATGTCTCTTTTTACAGTGCAGAGATGCTTGTCAATTTGGGCATCCCCTGGGTCATCCTTGGTCATTCTGAAAGAAGAGCTCTTCTAAACGAGTCAAATGAGGTGAGCATTGCTGCATTTCCTTATATGATGTTTTCTCATCTGTTAATTATATGGTATTTTGCATGTGCAATTTTTCTCTGGTGTGTCTCGTCTTAAATTAAGCCGACATTGGTTAATTGTAGCTGTTTACAATCTCTAATCCCTATGCTTGTCTTTGCAGTTTGTTGGAGATAAAGTTGCGTATGCACTCTCTAAAGGGTTAAAAGTGATTGCTTGTGTTGGGGAGACTCTTGAGCAGCGAGAGTCGGGATCCACAGTGGCTGTTGTTGCTGCACAAACAAAGGCAATTGCAGGTACCTCCTTGCTTTACTTGAACTTGAAAAGGAAAAAAGTTGCCTTTATTTTTTGTTTTCTTTTTTTGATTACTTTAAATTCTATTTACTTTGGTATAATAGACACTTCTTTAAAATGGTGCTACAGAAGTTCCTGCTGTACTAATTCACTTTTTTGAAATGTTGCTTGAGAACTTGCTGCTGAATTAGTTTTGTTTAAAAGATGGTTATTTTTAAATGGTGTCTAGTATTTTATAGTTAAGAGGATATTCTCATTTACAGTTACACAATATTCTACTCCTCTCTGTTCTCTATACGTGATCTTATAGATGCATTACCTCGTAATTCTTCTCTTGCAGATAAGGTATCAAATTGGGAAAATGTTGTTTTGGCTTATGAGCCAGTTTGGGCAATTGGAACTGGGAAGGTTGCAACCCCCGTTCAGGCGCAGGAAGTAAGTATGGGTTTAAGAATGCTTCCTTTTAGGTATTCTTTAAATGTGAATTTTTACTTTACTGATTTACACATGGGGTTTCCAACTGAGGAACCTAGAACTCATGTAATAGATGCCCCCATTCATGTGCCATTCCTCCATGTTAGTTTATCTTAATGCTTGGGGGCAATTGATGCATGACTTGTAGGGCACTTTAATGGGTCCCCCCTTTTCTTTAATCTAACGGCATGAGAAATTCTTTTTCTGACTATCTGATTGCTTTTATATATGATACACTTATGCTCTTATTCAAAAACATATTTTATAGAAAGAATACTGTCTATTATTCTGCTACATGAACCCTGAAATTGCACAAACAGAGATGGTAAATTATCTCAGAGAGCTGCTGTCTCTATAAGACTATATGTATCTAGCCAAGTGGGGTTCCCCTGCCCATAATTTTTTGCCCATTTTAAATTCAGTAGCACATTTTAGTGAATAAAGGCTATTTTTATGCACTTAAGAAGATGTTGCTTTCAATTTTATGCACTTGCGGGAAACTCCTTGCCGAGGGCCTGGGAATCCCAGGGATTAGTCGGGATGTTGTTCCTAGACACCCGGTGCCCAAAAAAAAAAAGGAAAAAAAATAGAGATTATTTTGACTTTTCATGGATTTTTTCTTCCAGGTTCATGTAGAATTGAGGAAATGGCTTCATAACAATGTGGGAGCTGAAGTTGCTGCATCAACCAGGATCATCTATGGAGGTATTCTCACCTTGATAATATCAATATGTAATATGCAATCACTGTCTATAATATATATATTTATACTTATAAAAAATATATATATATTTATTATAGGATATGCAAATTTATAAGCTGGCTTCATATAAATGAAAGTTACTAGCAGACCTCATTGGAGTATCAACCATGTTTAAGAAGCATATACATCCGTATTTGTTAGAGTGTCTGTGTAGAGAAGAAAGAGAGTGCACTTTGAGTAATCTGGTTATAGTGTTGGTCGTGTTCATATGTTTGTTGGCCGAATTTTTTTGTTTGTTTCTACCTATCAAAATTTTTTTTGTTTGTTTCTTGTAATCTTTTATGCTCTCCTAGTTTCACAGTAATATTGCTGTGGGTGAATCCATTGCTTCGCACACAACATACTCTAATTAAGGGTTGAATCTAAATACCTATAGTGACCAAGTAAGCCTTGAGCAAGTAGAACCAAGCCTCAGAGACTGAAGTACCTAAAATATCAGCACCTCTGGCCAGTTGCATCCTATATCGTATAATTCCATTTCCCTCTGTGTACTATTGATGTTAGTTCTAGCATTGAGCATGTTTTGCTAACTGGAGCAACTATATCAGTTCTTATAGCTCAATATAACTAATCAGATATCAGACTGAGAACCACCCCTAGCTCGTGGGTTTAGTTCAATATAGGGTTGGTAATAAAATCAAGTTGAACGCAATTATGGTGTGGATGTTTTCCTTGTTTTTTACATGTTCTACATATAAGACGGCTGTTCTTTTTATTATTGTGAATCTACTTCACTGTAGCTAAAAGGTGTTTCACTTGTTTTTCTTTTTTTTTTTTTATCGGTAAGGAAGGTGTTTTACTGTGTAATCTGGATGTCTTTTTTACCTTTCTAGCAAAAACTCTCTGGATGTCTTGCATTCTTACGAAAGCATTTGTACTGTAGGTTCTGTAAATGGAGCAAATTGCAAAGAATTGGCAGCAAAGCCAGATGTGGATGGATTTTTGGTTGGTGGAGCTTCCCTTAAGGTGGTTATTTGTCTGTCATTCTGTAACTTCTTTTAATTTCTTGTCTAGAACTGGGTGAGCTGATTCTCCTTCACGGTTCTTTTTAACAGCCGGAGTTCATTGACATCATCAAGTCAGCCACAGTGAAGAAGAATCATTAGAATTCAGTACCACATGTTGGAATGACTGCTCTTCTTGATCCCTCCTTGTAGTTGTGGTCTGTGTTTGGAGATTTTAACCAGCATACTGGCATAGTATAAAGAATAATGAGTCAAGAACTATCTTTTTTCCCCGTGAGTTGAGGCATGGATCTCACTTCTTATTTATTGTATGTTTTGAGTACTGGTTGAAATGAAACCTAATGGTGATGTTTGATTTTAGAAATAACAAGCATGCAGTCAATGTGGAAGACACTTGTACTATTTCCTGGGATTCACCTTTTGCAATAAATCTTCCGAAAGTACAAAAAGACATGAAAGTCGCAAAAAAAAAAAAAAACTTCCCGAGGGCTCACCTTAGTTTCATCGTACCCACTGACTACCAAATCATGTAAATGGGACAGGATGGTGGTCAAGGAGAATTTGCATGCCCAAACAATGTGTCTGACTAATTTGCAAAAACGCTTACACGTGGCATACCTAAACTATTCGAGTCGTTGGGCGTGAGTTAGTTGCAATTGATTGAATTTCTAAAGGAATGACACCATTTGCCTGTACAATACCGTTGGCATTATTAATAATTAATACTCTCTCTGGTGCGCGCTTTCCTTAATAATTAAGCAGCTCAATTAGTACTCTTTTCAACCTTTTTATGCTTCCTGACTTAAATGACAATGGCTTCTGCTTCTTTTCCCCACCATAAATGAGCCAGCCCTCCAGTATTAGATCAGATTCAAACTCTCGGAGTGATGCATTTCTTCCCATTAATATGCAATCTTTGTTTTGCTTTGGGATGTTTCAATTGAGGGCTTTTTAATTGTTTTATCTAATTTAAAGAGAACTAAACACAATATTGAATGTTCAACGGCTCATGTAGTATTTACGTTATGAAAAAGTTGTATACTAAATGTTATAAGACTCGTATATATGTTTGTGGCAAAGCACGGCTTATCAGAATCCTTTAAAATTCATTATTTACCATATTTTATTTTATATTTTTTCATCTTTTAGTATATTTGTTGCAATATTTGAACAGATATTTCTAGGTGATTGATTCTATTCTTTCTTAATCTACAGTTCCACTACCTGTTTGTCCTGTATACATAAAGTAATGCTATATACATATTCACATCTCAATTTTATTCTACTATATAAGATGTGGTATACTTATCACCATTGGATAATAAAGAATTATTTAATAAAAGATCATCCAATAAAAGTAAATGCGTTACATCTTATATAGTGTGTTGATGTCTTGTTTCACGGCCCGAGCATCTCCGTGGAGGCCTAAGAGTTCAGCACCTGCAAGGAGGGAGAAAAGTGGGCTTCGGCAGAGTCTGAAAACTCTCTGATGCTGAAGTCAGTTGGGAGCTCTTTGAACTAGAGAGTATGTAGAAGGGAATAGAAAATTAGACTTTTTCCTGTGGGTGAGATCGGGTTATTTATACCTAGCTTGGGCTCTATTATCAAGGGAGATCGTGGGATGTCAGGTTGTGCCCGGGTCAGATTTGCCGCCTCCCTGCCATTGCGGCGTAGTGTTAGGCGAAGGTCATGTCGTCCCAAGGTTACGCCGTCGGGTGTTCGTGTCTCCTAACACACATTAAATGTGGCGTGTCTTTGGCTAGATGCACCTCTAACCAAGTATGCTTAACCACCACTACTCTGCACAGTCCCTGTCTGTGTACCCTTTTGTCAGGCCTTGGTTCCCTACTAAGTCCTTGGGTAATCATGGCCTATAATAGGATTCTTGGCCACCTTAGGGGTGGGCTGAGTCCCTTCCACCTCGGACTCCAGTGCCTTTCGTTCGGCAGGCCTTGACCTTGGGCCGCCATGGCTTCCCCAATGTACTTTGGTTTGAGGTTACTGGGAGTTTTGGATCGGACCACTCGGCTTAGGCTCTTTTTCCTCTTACACAATGTGATGAAAATATAATGTATATAATTTTCGACATATGTAACTCTCCAACCTATGTAACTTTGTTACCTTAGACAAAAAAACAGTCTTTGCTTGGAAAGCACCTGTAAACAGGAAGGTCGTATATCCCAACATCATAGGAAACAATGGCCACACCTAAAACATTTATAAAATATAATTATTATTTTTTTGTTGTTTTTTTAATCTGGGCAGATTAATGTAATCATGAGATTGGTAGCTCCTTTTGAAAATGGGGAACAATCATCCAATCTCTCCAGTCCAAACAATTTCTTTCGACCGACAATATATTCCCCAGTGAGAATTTCCACGTGAATTCCTTTTTCCTCTCTCTTGAATCCCCACACTCCTCTTTTCTTTGGCTTTTAAGCCTTTTAGACCACCTTTCTTCGAGGAGGAAAAATGCAAGATTCACTGCTTCTATGTACCACCAAACTTTTAAGCTCTGTAACGTTGGTTTTACAGTGTTTTGTGTTTCTTTTTTTTTTTTCTTTTAACTGAGTCTACATACATATCTACATATGCAACCTTCGTATATGTACAGTAAAAAATAGCGAGATCTATTAAAAAAAAAGTAAGTTTTTTTTCTGTAAATTTCATTTTTTTTTTCAAACGATAATTATAAAAATAAATATGCATTATAATAAGATAAATCTTATAATAATTCTATTTATAGACCAAATATTTGTCTGTCTATTTCAATGTGCTCTCAGTACTTGATAGTGTTAGGGGGTTTCGATCCAATAAAGAATTTAATTCTTATTATATATATATATATATAATTCCTTCTTATCAAATAATTATCTGATGATGATATCAAGAAGGAAGAAATAACGAACAAGTGCAGATCCAAATTCCTCGACCATAGTTATTGAGATTTGATATGTGGTTTGAAATCCCCCAATGAGAAATGGACTTTGTTTCTATCTGTTAGTTGACACATGTGCCTTAAAAGAATGGAAAGTCAATGCATCCATGTGATGCACTACTGTTTATGATGCTTCCCCGCGTCACACGATCTAAATCAAGTCTTTTAACCTCCACCACTCAATGCTTTGCCTTCTTGCCCTATGATTGTACTCTCACAAAAACAACTTTAATGGACCATCGTTTAGACATTCCAATTCTGTAGAATTAGTCCTTTTTTCCTCCTAAAACCATATTCTCCCTTGTTTCAATAGTATTATGGAAATTTATAACTCGTAATTTGTTTGCTTGAAATACAACATATTGCCGACCGTTGCAAGCAATATAACGATCAAGTTAAATTCTCAACTTAAGCTACATGTTTGTTAAGAAAAAAAATAAAAAATTTTGTGTAGTGTGTGATGTGTGAGATGATGAATAGTTTTTTTTTTTTTTTTCAAGAGTACCTATAATGAGACGAATAGGCTAAGTATCCATTTATGTGTAGAAAATTATAAATAACATTTCTCTTTTTTCTTTAGGGGACATTCACCATATTGGCCAAAATAGTGCCTATGTCGTGTATGATTAGTCGGGTTTTGATCATGTATCGTCTTTCAATCATGATTGGTAGGCCTCTGTTGGAGGGTAATCTCTTTTATTATTATTATTATTTGAACTCCTCATATGCATGCCACGTAAGGGATGTCCTGCGGGTTGACATTCTTGAGGGATGCCAAACGGACTTATACCTCAAATCTATACATACATACACAGGAACATGGTACTCTTTGTTTCCAGGATGATGATGGCTTCATAGCAACATTTCATCTCCTCGAAGCATTCACTGTGGCTTTATTCAACAAGATAAACTACTGAATACAATTGTAGCAGTGTCGTCCAGAGTTCAGACAGTACACCAACATTCTTATTTCTTTCCGTCTAAGCTTACGTATATGGATTCATTTTTTTCAAAATTGAAAAAATGCATAGGTATGATTATAAAAATAAACTTACAAACTGATATTATTTTATATTATACAAAAAAGATTTAGATAGTAAATTAAGATAAGATGAGATGAGATTGAAAGTTAAAAAATCAATAAAATATTATTAAAATATTATTTTTATTTTAAAATTTGAAAAGTTGAATTGTTTATTATATTTTGTATAAAAATTTGAAAAAATTGTAATGATAAAATGAGATGAGTTTAGAAACTCTCTCAATTCAAACAACTCTTAAATTTATTTTATAACAATTTTTTTTTTTTAGAATTTGAAAAACCATATCAAATTAGGTTAATTTATAAATTTATTTTTATAAAATTTATCCAAAATATTTCTCAATTATTAATAGAGCAAAAAATGGATAAAGTCTCGTCACCTAAGCACACAGCCTCGAGGCGAAGGTGCATCTAGAATCACTTTATTCCTTAAACATAATATACTATTAAACATAATTATTTAATTACATATAAAATGAGATATAAATATCCAACTTTGACCGATGCCTCATCACTCGCCAGATTATGTCATCAAATTTGTTTGTTTATCAAATTATTGTACGCTTAAAAGACACATGCGAATTTTAATTTCTTTTAAATTGAGATTAATGGAATTAATTATATGAAGCCTTAAAATTGTTTTTTATTGGCCCGACAGGTGGACTTGACCGCACCCTTGGCAAGTAGTCAAGTGCTAGTAGCTGGGCATGGCTTAGCGGCTCAACCGGCTGGCTGGCTCTCTCTCTCTCTCTCTCTCTCTCTCTCACTATTGTGTGTATATATATATATATATTATATATAATGTCAAAATAGGAGGGGATAATTCACACGGAAGCGAATGATTGATGTGGGAAACAGATGATGGGTTTGGACGGCTGTGATTAGATATGGTTTGGGTGAGACCAAGGGTGGGTATTGTTGATGTGGGGGGTCTCGGCTACGCAAGCTGTACAGAAGATGGTACGTCATTTGAGGGTAGATGAAAAGTAGGATTTTGGAGTTACATTACACATCCAGCTGTCTTTCTGTTAGGTGAAATGTCACGGGCGGTGATCTCAACAAGTGTGACAAAATCATTCAAGTTTTACGGTACTTTAAAATTTCAGGATTTGTCATCTTATTAATTATTTTTTATTACTTTTGACATATTATTTAACAATTAAAAAATTTATATATTATTCTTCCCCTTTTTAATATCATTTCAAGACTCAAAGAAATATTAAGAGATAATTATTGAAAAATAAAAAAATAATATATATATTTTAAAATAATCAATTTTAAGGGATGAGAGTGTAATTAATAATGTTATTGTTTTGGGTAAGATAAGAGTTTTAACTTTTAATATTGAAGATGGATGGAAGTAGCTGAGGGTATCCCAAGGTCCCTTTTGTTTCCAGGTAAGTTCTTTACTACTTTCAGGAAGTTGAGACTTGAGTCACGTTCTTTTAATAATAATAATAATAAAATAAAGAAAAGAGTAGATGCAGATGCATAGAAGCATCGTCAAGGAGGAGAGAGTTTATCATCTTGCAGTATGCAACCACGAAAGAGGCCTCTCACTCAGTCATGGACTCATGGGTCCCTGAAAAGACTTTGCCCCGCGTCAGACGCTTCGCCATTATTAAGACAAATGAAGCCGCCGCAGGGACCACCCCCTTCTTTTATAGACACTTGCAGAAGTTTCGTGTGATTGATATATTTGAAATTATTCTATTATTATTTATTAATTTATTAAAAAATAACGTATATTTATCATTTTTCCCATAACAATATATGGAGAGTAGTGCCACCTTTTGACTGCTGGATATGTTTACTAATATAAATTTTATATTTTTTTATTTAAAAAAAATATATTAATATATTAAAAATTATTTTTTTAACTATTAAATAAAAAATTAAATACAAGCTGTTAAAATAAGAAGATAAACTCATGGAATGTACTAATATTTTTCTACAGAATAATATATATTATATAGTAAGATAAGAATAGCTTCTTCATGCATGGAAGTAGACTGGAAAAATTGCCACAAATTTCTGCAGTGCATTTCATAAGAATGAAAAATCATAAACACAATATTTTTTACAATATATTTCACAATTATGTTTTAAAATAAGAACGTTATTGTAAATATTTTTATAAAAATAAGATCATTTTACAAAAATATCTTCATTTTACCTCACTTTACATTAATGTGTTATAAAAAGTATTATAAAGAGTGTTGTGTGCTATCGTTACTTCGTAATTTACCAAACAGCATTCAACCACGCCATGTTAGATTGGCTCATATAAATATGTAATAGACAGAATAAACAATTATATGATTTAAGATAAAAGATTCCCATCTCATTTGTTTAGACTGGCACCGTGTCAGTCTCAGCCTAAGCTAAGCATACCAGTATCCTTGTCTTTCATCAACCAATTGAAACCCAGCTGGGACTAGATTTCGGGATATACCATTGTATATACAAAGACTCTTGTTGCATACTGTTGCAGACGGGCATCTTTTGATTATCTGTTCTTTTCTTTTATTTATTTTTTAGTTTTTTTCTTATTGATGGGCTCATGTGTAGCCACGCATCTTCATTGTAGTCGATTTCAACAGGAAGGAACTCGACCAGAAAAATTTTGGATAGATAAATCCAAGCAAAGAAGAAGTGGCTTTTCGGCTTTAGTAGGTTGGTCTGAAAGCAGGCTTCAGCCAAAGCGGGTATGGAAAGATGCATTTTTTATTTTTTATTTTTTTTCCTAGCGAGTTGAGAATTAGAATCCAACGGCTGAGAATAATAGCAGCTCTGAGCAGCCATATCTGCTCTGAGCTGACTCTGTAAAGGGTGGGACCTTGACGACACACATATAGAGACGAGTATAAAAACTCACCTCTTTCTACGATCCCCCCTCTCCCTCTCTCTACGATAGCAGTCAAAGCTAAGAGCTTTGGCATTAACCTTGTCAACTTGTTCTCCTTGGGGAAAGCTCTATCGGTGCTTCTCAGCTACCAGAATATTACTCAAGCCAAACTAAAAAACCCAACTATCCCTCCCTCCCTCTCTCTCTCTCTCTCTCTCTCTCTCTCTCTCTCTCTCTCGCTGTATGTAAAAGTCGAGGTCGGTTTTGCTAAGAAAGGTGGGCTTTTGAATTCTTGTGGTTCATGGGTTTTTGTTGTTATATATATTGAAAATTTTAATTTCATGGCGAATTAAAGTTATAATCCAAAGCAATCAATTGGAGAGAATTAGCTTTCTTTGGATTAGGCCTAATTTTATATTTTTGGGGGAAAAGTTTGGTTTTCACACTCAGATCTACTTCGTTATGCTGTTCCAAGAATTGTTCTTTCCAAGTTTTGTGCTGCCGAGTGTCTAAATTTCTGTGATCTGTAGGAGGGAAAATCAAAACCGCAGTTGGGTTTCATGGGGATTTGCTTGAGCGCCCAAATTAAAGCTGAGAGCCAATGTAACACAGGTGCTCCCCTTTTTTCATTTCTTGTATAAATGATCCATATATTTGTGTATCCATTTCATTATGTTGATGTAGCCGTTGAGTTTAAATTGATCGTGCAGAAATTTACAGGTTTATTTTTCCAATTTTTTATTTGGGATGATATATGGGTTCCCTTCCTGTGTCTTCCTTAAAATTCAGATTTATGGTATAATTTCTTCTCCTAAAGCGCCGGGGGAATGGAGGAACCTCTGGTTAGGTGAGCTGGGTTTGTCCTGCATCTGGGAATTCTGTTTCACTTGGGATTGTTTATTTGTTGGAAAACTTGCTTATTCGTCTTCCTGGGTAGGTGTAGTTTGTTGAGAACATCGGCCTCGTTTGTATAGTATGCTGACAAGTATCCGCCGAATCTGGATATCCGCAGTTCTCTTTTCATCTTGCTTTATTTGGCTTGCTAATCATTCTCCCGGAAAGCAAGGGAGTAGTGATTTTAGGTTTTTGTGGATGTTCTCCCTGAAAATAAGGGAAAACTTACCATTCCCGTAATAACCTTTTTCTTGGGTTCCTGGCAACCAATTAGATGTGATGTCTTGGCTGAGATACCTGACAAGAAGGTGTTTTCTGTGCATATCTACTGGTTTTAGATTACACTTTTATTTGGTTTTTGTCTGAACAATAATAAGGATGCTACCAAAATGTGCAAAATTGTAGTGCATTTTTTGTTGAGTCATATGTTTCTGCGTTTTTACATTTTCTTTTGTAACATCATCCTAGATGCTAGGAATCGAATTCAGTGGAATGTAGGAATTTTGTTGTGTAATGTGCTGGGAATTAATTCTTGTAGAGATTATGTATTTGCTTGTGCAGGGGCCAAATATGTTAGCACTGATGGGAATGATTTTAGCAGTACAAGTAGCAAGGTCTCATCGGTTTCAGTGTCTCAGACCCCTCGGAGTGAGGGTGAGATCTTGCAGTCAACCAATGTGAAGAGCTTTAGTTTTTCTGAACTCAAAATGTCCACCAGGAATTTCCGTCCTGATAGTGTGTTAGGAGAAGGTGGTTTTGGTTCGGTTTTTAAGGGATGGATTGATGAGCATACATTTGCTGCAAGCAAGCCTGGGACTGGCATGATTATAGCTGTGAAAAGGCTCAATCAAGAAAGTTTCCAAGGTCACAGGGAGTGGTTGGTGAGTTGAGTCTTACCTTACAATTCTCTTTAGATATTGAGAATTGGCTTGTTATCATTACCGTTGTTTCTATGGACAACTGGTTAAGCATTTAACTCGGATGGTGTAGGGCGCATGAGAATTTATATGCTGGTGCCTTTGGATGTAAACTAGTGGTCTTATTGGATGGATCTTGTGTACTTGACATGCTGACTAGGGAATATTTTCAGTATTTCTTTTTATACTTGTGGGTGTGACCTGCAAACATACCTTGTTTGAAGTGAAAATATTTATTGACTTTTGTGCTGTCTCTGATTCTATAGGCAGAAGTAAATTATCTCGGACAGCTTTATCATCCGCATCTGGTAAAATTGATAGGCTATTGCTTGGAGGATGAACACCGGCTGCTGGTGTATGAGTTTATGCCTCGAGGCAGCTTGGAAAATCATTTATTCAGGAGTGAGCACCTCTACCACGTCTCTTAACTCCATTTAATTTAATCAATTTGATTGTGTTATGTAATAGACAGAACTAATAATTGTGGCTGCACCAGGGGGGTCTTATTTCCAACCTCTTTCTTGGAGCCTCCGTTTGAAGGTTGCTCTTGGTGCTGCAAAGGGGCTTGCCTTCCTTCATAGTGCTGAAACAAAAGTTATATATCGGGACTTCAAGACTTCTAATATTTTGCTTGATTCAGTATGTGACTTCTGTAGTAGAGCTTCTTTACTTCTATGATATTTTCTCTTTTGATGGACTCAGGAATTTTCTTTATCTTCTTGCCAGCTTTTCTTAAAGCTTCTTTTCTGATGTAATTGCAGAACTACAATGCAAAGCTTTCTGATTTTGGGTTGGCCAAGGATGGGCCGACTGGCGATAAAAGTCATGTCTCTACCAGGGTTATGGGGACCTATGGATATGCTGCTCCAGAATATCTGGCCACAGGTAATATTCATATGCATCCATGTCCTCATTGATTCAATTTCCCTGATTATTATTTTCCTCACTGGCATTGTTTGTAGATCATTCAACTAAGAGTCCTTGCTATGTCCTTTTGTTGTTCACTCTACATGCTTGGCTCCTCAAATTATTGTTGATAAATTTATGCTCTTCTGATAATCGATTCATTTTTTTCATCCCATTGGTAGGTCATCTTACTACCAGGAGTGATGTCTACAGCTTTGGGGTCGTATTACTTGAAATGTTGTCTGGCCGGAGAGCAGTTGATAAGAATCGGCCAGCTGGAGAGCACAATCTGGTGGAATGGGCTAAACCCTACCTGGCTAACAAAAGAAAGATGTTTCGAATCCTAGATAATCGTCTTGAAGGGCAATATACAATGGAAGGAGCATATAAGGCAGCAACCCTTGCATTGCGATGCCTATCCATGGAAGCCAAGTTCAGGCCAACCATGGATGAGGTTGTTACAGCATTGGAGCAGCTACAGGAAGCAAAGGACGATGGAGTCATTCAGAGCAATCCGAGTACTGGACCACCCAGGGTTCGAAGACGAAGTACTGGTGATACTCCACATGGAAGGAGCCCTGCTGCTTACCCTCGGCCCTCTGCCTCCCCTCTTTATGCATGAAAATGCAATGGCAGAACCTAACAAAAGCTGCTTCTGGTTCTACTAAAACTACCATGGCAAGGTGTTTTGGTGAGAATCTCCTGATCTGGAGCATATAGATATATTGGTCTAATAACTGTACAGATCATATTTCAGCTAATATAGTAGGCAGATCAACCTTCCGTTGATGGGAAAATCTTCTGTTGACAGTTTCCCGGTGAACTTGTAACATGAATGCCACGATGTTATGTCTTACAAATATGTCTGTAACTTTGGAAACGGCTTGGAAAGTAGGGAAGCAATTGCTGTTGTATGGTGACTATGGGCACCTGTCCTTTTTTCTTTCAGTCTGGGGTCCTTTTTCTGTCAGCTTGGGGTGGTACATTTTCCATTTGTTTTACTATTTAGGTGGGTCTGTCTGTCCTAAGTTTGATATAATATTTTATTTGTGTTCTTATTCAAAGAAAGAAAAGAGAAAAATTTCAGCTGTTGATTTGAGATTTTGTCTGTGATCATGGAGAAGTTGTTATTTTATTCTGAGCAAACAACTGGAAATAACAAAGACACAGAAAAGGCGATGAAAGAGAAATTATTAAGTAAATGCAAAGTTATAGTCATGGAGATTGATGATGTCCAACTCCACCATGCTAAATCAGAAAAAGTATGTAAAAATAAAGAGCAGAAGACTAGTGAGGCACACGTGGATGCATATCCTTTTCTTTGCTTTCAGTCCATACAACTTTTTAGCTTTTGACTCTTGTGTGAAGCTAAAACGTGAAAAAGGAAAGAAAAAGAAAATAAAGGTGGGGGAAGACTTTCCGGTCTCAGAAGGGTCCAAAGAACCATTTGTTTCCTCATGGGCGGGGGAATCTACTTTTCGAATGGCAGATACAGCCACCCCCACCCAACTGGCTTCTGCTACTCTCCAAGGGCCAATAGGGACTGCTGCTTAAGCTTTAAAGCTTGTCCAACAGCCTGAACTTCAACGATATCTTTACAGATTGTGCAAGGGTTAAAACCTGGCTATTTGGCAATTATTAAGGTTGTTCCATTTGTGATTTTTTCTCTTTTTTGGAAAATACTTCAGCTGCAAAAATGTTGCATAAAAGTAAACTCAAAACTGACGTAGATTGATGTGATATATCAGATTGTAAAGTTAATTTTATTATAGAGTATATCTAATGAATTTTATGAAACTACATCAGTTTGTAGATTAGTTTTTATATAATATTTTTTTTGTCTTTAGCAGTTTATTCTTATTATTATTATGATACTTCCTTAGACTTTTATGTTTGCAAATATTCTGAACCGTTTACATAAGCTAAGAACTGCGGGGTGAGTCGGGTGTCTCAGAATACCAAAACTGGGGAAAATGAAAAAAGGCTTGAAAATATACGCTTACAAACACACACACACACACAAATATATAAAGCTAAATTCAGTTAGACTAAACTATTATTTCGTGATATCAATATTAGATTACATAATGAATTTCATCGATTTGTAAAATGCATAAAACTTGAATTTTAAATCTGTATGACCTGGTTTGGAATTTGGATTGCGACGAAGTGCGCCTAGATTGTTTGAACTTCTCTCTCTCTCTCTCTCTCTCTCTCTCTCTTAAACATTGATTCAATGTGGAAGATATCAAATAGCACTCTCAAAATTTTCTTATAATTTGCGTGTATTTTGAGACAACCTAAACAAGAATGCATCTATTGCAGGCCGGAAGGAAACAATATTAACACAGCCCGTCTATCTACATGCCATTCCAACATTTATTTTTATCAAGAAATGATATTTGTAATTTTAAAGTGTTGAATCTCTGCCTACTCTTTTTATAAAAAGTGGATATATCTAAGATTCACATAAATTTTTTTTTATTTTTTATGATAGCTCTCATTTTTTTCAAATGAAATACACGAAGACTACGTAGTTAAAAACGGTATATAGCATTCCCATTCTTGTCAGTTTTGGTCCAGTGCTGTCATTTCTATGACCCCCACATGTCCACCAAAAACCTCTTCAAGTTGTCTATTGATAGGTCCCAACAAATATGATAGACGTTAACGTAAATAACTCTCTTTGGGTGAGAAATGAACCACTATGTTTGAGTAATTTTTCTGATAATCCATTGAGAATTTTTGGACTACTTAAATAAGCAAATCCAAGTACAATAAGGTCGAAAATGAAGGAAAACTAGTAGGTTAGCAACCGGAACTCAAACATGTAAAACAGAGCATGCAAAACATGTAAAAAAACAGAGCATAAGGAAATAACACGCAACGAAAAATACATAAATGGGAATAACATGCAGCGGAAATACATAAAACTCTCAACGATAAATGACCTAGTCCACTCTAGTGATATTCTCGTTCTCTACTTGCTCATGACTGCAACGGTCTTGATTCACGTCCACTTCAACCCAACTTGCTCATGACTGCAACGGTCTTGATTCACGTCCACTTCAACCCAGGTATTTGGGATTCGTTTTTAGGCCTCTCTCTTAACGACGTGGCCTATCCTCTATATGATTGTTGAAGATATTTAGATTGAAAAATTATAAGAAATCTTAGTCTGTCATAATTAATGTTAGGACGAATTTGGTAGGGTTATGGAGTCGAAAAACTTGAAAGCCATTGACAAAGCCCAACCTCATACATCCACTTTAGGACTTCTACGTCAAATTCAAATTATGCCTGTAAACCGGATGGGTGGTGTTCTTTGAAATTTGGAGTTCTGTTACATTGCTTAGCACCTCCAAAATGAAAAATTAGGCCATGGGACACAATCAAAATGCGTTTAGACAGCATATTCATTCATGCCAAATCTAAGGATAAAACAGATGATGAAGAAAAATAACTTAGGCCCCAGCATATTCAGATATAATAAAAAAGGATGCTTCACAAATGCAGCTTTCCTTACAAGCAATATTTACAACTATAATCCAAGCAAGAGGGAAGAGAAAGCATAAACTCCATATGTTTCCAGGATTCGCAGACATATCTACATCTACTGTACATCCCAGAATTGAGGAGCAGAGGCTGAATACTTATCACCAAGTTCTTACCAATCCAGGTGTCCAATTTCTCCAATCTAATTTACCAAATGATTTGTTTTTCAAGTTGACCATTTCTCTAATGTCAAAAACCTTCTTCAGATAATTGCTCCCCTGCTTAGTGGTCACAGGCTCGGGCTCGGGCTCGGTCTCGATCTCCCCTGTGATTTCTTCCCTAAATTCTTCATTTCCATTGACAAGCTGAGGGGTATCTTCATTTCGAGATATCGTCTCACTAATGATGTTTCCCAGTATCTCAACCACCTCACTCATTTTAGGACGGCACTTTGGCTGCTTCATCAGACACTTGTTTGCCAGAGATGCAAGTTTCTGAGCTGATTTAATGCAATACTGTCCTTCAATTCGAGGGTCTACAATAAGGTGAAATTTCTTCGAGTCCGACACGAAGGGTCTTACCCATTCCAACAGTTTCTGCTCGCTTCGGGGAAGGTTTCTTTCCACTGCTCGTCTCCCCGTGATAAGCTCATAGACTACCACCCCAAAGCTCCAAACATCACTTTTAGCAGTAAGCCTGCCGGTCTGAACATACTCTGGAGCGGCATAACCTACTGTCCCCACAACCTTATAAAGAAAAATGGCAAGTAAGAATATGTTCCAACATATCTGAGTTGATTATGTGCACAAGAGTTACTTAAAGCCCAAAGTAGTGGCAATCGGTAGATTCACATAAGCTCCAAACCTCACTCAGAATCATCTTTTATAGATGGTGAAGAGTTCTGATAATCGTAAAAAGATAATCCATTGAATTTGCACCCAAAAACTTACTGTTGTTGAAACGTGGCTTAGTCCTTCACAAGGTCCCTGCCTAGCCAGTCCAAAGTCCGAGAGCTTGGCATTGAAATCCTCGTCTAGCAAAATGTTTGACGTTTTGAAATCTCGAAATATTAGCTGCATCAATTACGGAATAGATCAAAATCACGTGGACCAGCATCAATGTGAAAAAGTAAATAGTCGCCAGAAAATCAGGCTGCAGCTTTTAATTTTCCTTTTTTTTTTTTTCAAAAAGTAAAAGATATGTGTGTATCATCATCCACCTTTTCATTTTTTCTGCAAATATAATGCAAATATATGGCAGGTAAAAAATCTCAGTAAAAATAAGTACCAAAAAAGCCATGATAATGAGTTTGTTCAAGCCTTTGCACTCAATTTATGCATTCTTGGTCTAGAATAAAGGGACATTCATGCAATTACTCGAGACATAAAGAAATTTTGGGCAAAACTAGGAAAAAGGCACAAGTAAACAAGAACCCTTGCTTGCTTGTAGACACTTATAGATCATGATTGCAATGTTCCTAAGTGTCGAAGAATAATGTACCTGAAAATCCATTTCTTCATGAAGGTACGCCAAACCACGGGCTGCATCCTGAGCAATTTTTAACCTTGTAATCCATGGTAGAGGAGAAGGTACTCGAGCCAATAGATGGTCCTCCAAGCTTTTTTCACGCATAAGCTCATAGACAAGAAGTCTCTGAATCCCTCTCTCATCATCTTCTGCACAATATCCCACTAACTTGACGAGATTTGGGTGCTTGACCACACCCAGAAAGTTCACTTCATTAATCCATTCCTTATGCCCCTGAATACTTGAACACAAAAAAGAAAAGTACAATAAGATGACCTTAGTCCTCAGAGGATCAACCCTTGTTTACTACAGGTTTCCAGGGGCTTATAATGATCCTAGGAGAAATTTTTCATTCTTAATTATCTGATTATTTCTAATAGCAAGCAGCACCGATACAAGGGTTTCTACTCTCAAAATACGACAAATCATACTGTTTCTTTGACAAACAAGCCAGATCATAACTTTAGGCGATAAGCAGCAATTCTTCAACTTTACAAAGTAAACCGTGAATGGTAGAAATCGCATTACCACCGCGCAGCAAGTATATCAATGTGGCTAATCCTATATAGCTGAGGTAAAGCTTTGTTTTATCAGTTATATTCTTCTATATTACGACTCGACCGTATACACAACTAAGTGGCTAGCACCCCCGTTTTGTATTACAACCATGGCATAACTAACGACAAACCAACTAACCCATCTAATAAAAATAAAGAATCAATATCCAAATTTTCCTCTTACAGGCATTCAAAACCATCATCAAAATCATCCATGAAAAATGTATGCATACTCCATGCATAAGAAAGGAAGAGGGGGCATGCCTGGAGACCATTACGATTCAACTGCTTGATCGCAACCTCCATTTTCGAACCCGGAGCATCAGTCCCGTCGACAGGAACCGTAACGACTCCTCTGTAAACGCACCCAAACCCTCCCTCCCCAATTAGCAACGCCCTGCTGAAGCTTCTGGTGGCGGATTTAAGCTCGGAGAAGGTGAACACGCGAAGATCGTTGGATCGTCGCTGAGTGAGGAAGTCGAGGAAGCCAGCCGAGTCGGAGAAGTCCCTGTGATCGGAGAGGTCGAACTCGGAGCGCCTGTTGTCGAGCGTGCTGGACGTTGAAGCGACGCTGAGAGAGCGGGCCCAAGATACCTTGGACGCGGCCCGGGAAACGACGCCATATACGCCGTAGTTGTCGTCGTCGCCGTCGTCACGCCTCTCTTCGCCGTTGGTGAAGTGGAAGCACTTCATGAGTTTTGGGTGAAATCCAGACGATGGTACTTTAGGAATCGCAGAGGGCGCTTATATCGAGAAAGAGTCAAAAGCTACGAGGGGAAGAAGAGGGTCTGGTTTCGGATTGGTCAGCGGTGACGGATCAGACCACTTGCCATTCGAGAACGGGGTTGGATTCAGTATTTTTTTCTTTGTTTTAAATAGAATTAGGCGGCTTTTGCTTTGCGTTAGTTGGGCATAGCGATAACATTATTTCTTTATAATTTTATTTTCCAAAACTTTTAATATAAAAATAATATAATTTTAGAATAAGTAAGTCATATATATTTGAAGAAAAAAAAGAAAAAGGTAAGTCATATATATATATATATATATTTTTAAAAATTATTATTTAAATAGATTTATTATTTATATAAATTTCATATTTTCTCTACAAGTTTATATATCTAAGATCGTATAAATAATATTTAAAAATATAGATGTGAATTTTATTATATTAATGTTTAGGTTAACATTAAGAAAGTAATTTATTTACAAATATATTTCTATAAATTCAATAAATCGCTTAAACATGTTTTTTTTTATAATAATAACAAATATTGATGTATTAATTTTTCTCTATAGTTAGTTATAAAAGAATCTCAGTTATATGTCTTGATTTATAAAAGAAAAAGATATGTTTTAGAATAAAAAGAATCTAAAAAGAGAAAGCCCAAAAATACCCCACATGTGATGTTGACATGTTGTAATGGAATTCAGGGGTCTGAGACTGTTGAGGCTGATCAGATCACGAGGGAACTGCAGACTGCAGCAGTGTCTGGTTGAAGTGTCCTTATAAACATTAGAGAAAGCACACCATTGTGGGGCCCTCCCTCGTGTTAGTTGAGGGGCTTAAGAGGGATTTTCTTACTCTCTTCCTCCTCCGTAAACGGCCTGCAATTTTTTTGTATTGCCCCAACGGCAACAGCTAATCTAATCTAGTACGATCGACACGACGTCAAATAAAACATAAACATTCAATGATTTGGACCGCCAAAACTGATGTTTTTTTATTTAAATGAATGGGTTCCTCGAAGTTATACAAATATAAAAGAATTATATGGGATTTATTTCTATAAAATTTAGTTTTAAGTATAATTATATATTAATATATATATTAATATGTATATTAATTTAATATAATTAATTAAAAATTAAATTTTATTAAAAACAATACTAATTTAAATTTTAAATATGAATGAATTAGTATTGGTACGTAAATTAATACTCATTTTTACTTATACGTAGCAAAACTTTTTATTCTATTATGTGATTTTGTAATTTATTACATGATGTGGTTTTATATTATCGGTTAAATTTATTTTACGATAATAATGATTTTATAATCTGATTTATTATATTAAATCAAGTCATTTTGTGAGTTTTTTTTATATATATATATTTTTTGTGACTAAAGTATTTCTCTATAATAAATAGTGTTGTAACCAATATTTTGAATACTGTACCAGATGTCGTACCGGTTAAGGTACTGGAATGAAATATTTTGATACCGGTACCATTTCGTGTACCGTTTCAAGATAGTCGATATATAAATAAATTATATATATAAATATATATAACTTATATTTCAAAATAATAGTCTATATATGAATAAATTATACATGAATACATATATAGAAATTATAAATAGTCTGGTCCGAATTGTGGGTCAAAAAAATGAGATTACAGTTTGAAAAAATGAAAAAAAAGGTAGAGGCTGAAATATCAGCCAGTACAGGCCGAAATATAGGTCGGTACGAAACATGTACAATACCTATACTGAATCAATGGCCGGTACGGAATGTACTGGCCGTACCGATACGATATTAAAAACAGTGGTTGTAATGAAGGGTATTGAGTTAGAGCCTAATTAGAGCCGTTTGGTGAGAAACTCCCTTTCAATATTTTAATTTTTCATACTGAGGTCCCCAACTGTTAATTCATAGGATACATAGAGTTTGTTGATCTTAGGCAACAAATGGGCACCAACACTGGTTATTGATCATCTATCTATGCGATCATCTGCTGCTCGTAAAGACGACACTATCTCATAATCATTTGCATTAAAATGGTGCGTGAAGGTGATGAGCAATTGTGGTGAGTAGAATACGACATATCTAACTACTCAAAATTGGTAAAATGTTGAGAAAGAGTGAATAATTAAGAGGGGAAAAAAAGGAAGAAAGAGAGCGGTGACCAAGGAATAGAATGATGGTGATGGATAAAGGATTCAAAGTTGAATTAAAAGAAGTAAAAACAGAGATGAGATGAGACGGGTAAGTAACAAATAATTATGGATTGAAAGAAATGAAAAGAAAAGAGCAACAAGTAACTATGGAATTACTATTCAAAGTTACCTCTCCCTCTACTCTCCCATTCTCATCTCCTTAATTCTAATAACTCTCTCTCTCTCTTTTAATTCATTTTAGTAAAAATTCATCTTGCTCTTCAAAAATCATATCTAATTTTAATTTATATATAATGTGATACCTAAACTATTAAAGGTCATGCATTGCATTTTCTTCATTATTTTGAAGTGTTCTTTAATCTTGAATTTCAGTCTTGTTTCTAAAAGTGTATGCATATTTGAGTAACCAAGGGAGGCCTGTAAATTTGTAATTCACAATTGCACGTTACTAATGAAAGGGTTCAAAGCTTGAGATTCACGTACATTATTTATAACTTCAATCATATATACTATTAATTAGAAGTTTCGGCGATTACAAGTTTTCTAACCAAAAGCATTTGCCGGTGGTTACAACTACATCACATGCATTTATATCGATGAAAAACATGTATGTTAGCAAACATCATATACTCTTCCTTCTAATACAAGCAATTCCTCGTATTGGGTTTATCAGCTTTATCTAAAAAATGTAATGACCATTGATTAAAGCAGTTTCATGAATCTGAAAATGATGGATCCATGGCGCCATTGCCAACAACGAGTTTTCGGAAGCATTAATTCCCCCATCCAATATCCATGGTTGTACTGGTCCAATAACTTAATAATTACTAACACTTGTGTTTTTGTCATGTCTCGTTTATCTTGTAGTCTTGTAGACTATAATAAAATGGCATGAAAGGAAGGCATTCTTTGTCTTGGCGAGGCTGGTTGAGAACTTTCTGTAATAGAATTCTATCACATTAGTTAAATATAAAGAATTATTTCACAGCGGTGCCTGCAACGCTTAATTCTTACAGCCACATGCAAGCAGAGAAACAACCTCCGGATGATATTGATGGTTACATTGGAATAATGATTAAGTTAAAGAGAAGTTAGAATCTCTTGATCAATCTAATAATTTCGCAATACGTACATTTGGTTGTTTTTTTATAGATGGTGAAATATTTTTTCTTACGAATACGATATTGGAGATGACAGTGTCCCGCCGGCATGGTTATCTTTGCGGCACCTGTTCTGTAGGTGTCAACTTCTCTCGAGGTAAATCTTGTTGGGTAAGATTCCCTGCATGCCATTCCTATTCATTGCATTGTCATATGATCTCCAAACTATGTGTGTTACTTAGGCCCCCTTTTAGTTATATAGATGAAGTAGATGAAGTTAAATGAGATGTTTTAAATAGTAATTAATAAAATATTATTATAATATAATTTTATAATATTAATTTTGTATTGAGATTTGAAAAAGTGAAATTGTTTATTATATTTTGTATGGAGATTTGAAAAAGTTGTAATGATGAGATGAGATGAGTTTTTTGGTTTTGTATAAACAAACAAGGCGTTAGTTTCAACCCTAGCTTGCCTTGTATCACGTGATCTTTAGGGGTGAAAAAAACTGATGAATTGGTAAAGCGGACCGAACCAATGGTTTTAGTTTAGTGCCGGTTTTATTTTTCTCAAAACCGGTCAAAATTGGTTTAGTTTCAATTTTCTTTTTCCTAATACCAGACCGATTCATATATATATATTTATATTTATATTTTTAATATTGTATAAAATATTTTTTATATTCTTTTTATGTTATATATAATTTTTATATATAATATATATAAAATATTTTTTTATTATATGAATATTAATTACTAATTAATATAATATTAAATCTTAAAATCCTATATCATTATAGTCTATTGTATTAATAGTTATACTAATACTATATCACTATATGTTATAATATACTATAATATATTACTATAGTCTATAATACAATTATAATATATATTATAATATACTACAATATATTATCATTATATTATTATGTATTATAATATATCAAAAAAATAAGACCGGAATCGAAAAAATCAGACCGAAATTGGTAAAATCAGAAGTACTAATTTAGGGATGTAATCGGTACAGAATTGGTTCTTCGAATTTTAAACCAGTATATACCAGTTTGCTTCTTAAATATGTCTAAAACCAAATTGAATCGGACCGATTACACCCATAATACTGATCTCCTCAAGAACATTTCTTTAATCGCCCAGTGGTCTTTCCTTGCCCGTAATGCATACTACTGTACCTAACAATTAATATTTTGATTTTTTATAAATGAATTCTACCATAAATATATAGCGTATTTACACAACAACATATAAATAATAAAATTCATATGTAGAAGTAGTTGCCGACATATGTATAGTACTTAATAATGTCCTTCATGATTATGAGTATACGTCTTCTCTACTCAACTCGACGTACCCATCATTTCTAGTGATATCGCTGTTTAATTATAATCATGCATGTCGACACATAGTACTACTGCCTTTTCTCCAAGAATGGGTAGAGAATGCATGTCACTTTCTATGAAATATATAGTGCATGGAATCGAGTGTACATGGGAAACACCATGCATGGAAAACTTGGCAATCGATTCGAGACATATAAGCATGGGAATTGAAATCAAGTCAATTAATAAATACGCACGTACGTACATCTCTAGCTAGCTTCGATCTTGATCTTATATATGTTGATCGATATTCTTGTTTGAGTAAGTTGATCCATATATAGATGGTACATATATACAACATTGTGGGAGATCATGTCTAAGAATGTCTTAACATGTTAACAAAAGTACTTCAGAATTTTAAATTTATACCTCTTGTTAATACATTTTTCTGAAGGGGTTTGTCAGAACTCAACAATACGGTTGAATGGTCAACAATGATGGCTTGGATGTTAGTACGGAACTTGGATGCTCATCCATAAAATTAACGATAAAGAAAGTACATAAACTATAGATAAAGAGAAAGATACAGTGCTTTACATGGTTTGACGTAAAAGTCTATATTCACGCGTCGTTTGGGAGCGAAATTCACTATATTGGGTTAATTTGGGCCTTCATGCGGTTGTTGGACAATCTTAGGGGTGTAACCCGTCCGGTTTTGGACAAAATGTAGGACCAAACCGGTAGGTATCGGTTTTACATTTTTTAAAATCGATTACGCACCGATTACCCTCCTAAATCGGTACTCCGGTTTTACAGGGTTCCGGTCCGGTTCGGTTCGGTTTTAATAAAATACATATTTATCATAAAAAAATTTGTTTATTAAAAAAAAAAAAAAAAACTACTATCTCAAAAAATTCTGCTATAAAAAAAACTTCTATATAAAAAAACTGTTATGTAAAAAAAAAATCTGCTATGTAAAAAAATTATGCTATTAGTATAGCTTTATATAAATTATATGCTAATATATATAATTTATATTTATCTACTAATATCTTATGTACTTATCAGAAAAAATATAAAGAGTTTTAAGTGTATAAGGCCATCAAAATTTAGTAATAATATTTGAGTGATTTTTTTTTGGTTCTTACTTCTTATGAATTTATGATAAAATGTTATTAATACATAATATTTATTTATAATATTATATATTTAAAACATATGATCAATTAAATTTTCATGTTTAAGATTAAACTTTTATTTTATAAATTATAATAACATTATCTTATATATAATTATAATTTATATTATTATATATTATATATAATATATAAAATTAAATAAATAAATATAAATATATTAGATAGTACCGGTCCGGGCCGGTCTAAAAATGACAGGAACCAAAACCGGATCAGTTCCGGCCGGTTTTCCATTTTATGAAACCGGACTGGTCCAAAACCAGCACAACCGATCCGATTAAGACCGGTCCGGGCCGATTTGCTGCTTAAAATTTACACCCCTAATCACAATCCAAATATAATACCTTTAGAAGCATTAAGGAAATGGAGTGGCAGAAGATCCAAAACTGGAAGAATCATTTCATTTCAAAACCTGGTAAAGAAATTCTTATTAAGTCAGTGTTACAAGCAATCACTAGGTATTCAATGAGAGTTTTTAAATTACCTAAGAAGTTATGTGGAGATATTGAGGCAATGATTGCAAGGTTCTAGTGGAGTCAAAAGCAAAAAGACAGAGGGATTTAGTGGAGGAGTTGGGCCAAAATGGGGACTACAAAGGCAAAGGGTGGTATGGGATACAAAGATATTGTGTTGTAATATGTGGCTCTATCGAGTGGAACACATGTACAGAGAAAGCAGGTTGATGCTAGAAGTGGAGTGGAGTGAAGCGAGGGGACTTTTGGGCTTGTAATTTATTATTTTATTGGCTGGGACGATTAATAGGTTGGGGGTGCGGGGGCAGGTACATTACAAGGCTATTAGAGGCATTTTCTAATACCTCTATATGGCTAGGGTTAATATAAATACATATGATATAACCCTAATTTGATATAATGACATTTAGCCGCTGCTCACTTCTGTGGATGTAGGCATGCTGCCAAACAACACTAAATCTATGTGTTTTTCTTGCTTTCTCTCTTTTTTATTTTCTATACTATTCATCATAATTACATATTCAACCACATATTGAAGTTTTAATAAAGCTATATTAGCTAAGAAAGGGTGTAGAATGCTGCAAGAACCCCATTCACTTGCTGTTAGGATATACAAAGAAAATACTTAAAAATTTCCAGTTTATTGATGCCAAACTTGGGAATTCCCCCTCGCTAATATGGATAAGCATTTGGTCTGTAATGGGGTTATTGAAAGATGGGTTACTGTGGATAGTGGGAACGGACAAAAACTAAAAATCTAGGGTCAAAAGTGGTTGCCAACACCTACCACATCTAGGGTTCAATCACCAATAAGAGCTCTAAATACTGAATCAAAAGTGTGTGAGCTAATTGATGAGGGAAGGAAAATATGGAAAGAAGATTTAGTAAAGAAATCTTCAATGAGAAAGAGGCTCGGCAGATTTGTACTATTCCAATTAGTAGATTGGGAAACGAGGATAAACATATATGGGGTTGCACAAATAATGGTAGGTTTATAGTGAGAAGTGCCTACTATCTTGATTAACAAAAGAAAAAAGCAAGGGAGGGGGGGTGGGGGGATCCTACGAAGGTGAAGTGGTTGAACAATGGAAACAAAAATGAGCCTTGAAGTACTAGGGTTTTCAAACACTTTTTTATGGAAAGCAACAAATAACTACCTACAAGAGTGAATTTATGTAAGAGGAAAATTCTTGATGACCCGAGGCACCCAATATGCCAAAATGATGAGGCGTCTATGACCCATGCCTTGTGGAGCTATCCTGCTACCTCTGATTTGTGGGTAGAAAATGCAAACCTTGTTAACAAATGGAAAATTGGTGAAGTGGAGTTTTTACAGATGTGGAGAGAATTGTATAGAAGATTACCAAAAGCAAAATTAGAAGTGGCTATAGTGATAATAAGAAGAATATGGTCCAAGGAATGACTATATCTTTGAAAACAAATTAGCTAGCCTTGGCAAGATGGTACATATTGCTATAGCAGGTTTTGAAGAATCCCATCTCGCATGCATGGGGAGGGAAGGAAGGCAGAGCAAAGGAGATTGGGATGTGAGAAGATACCATTGGAGAAAACTAGAGGCCGGGCAGCATATGCAAAGCTAATTTTGATGCAGCTTTTGATGCAAAGATGCAAAAAATGGGAGTGGGAATTGACGTCAGAGACAGCAATGGAGATGTCTTAGCTAGATTTGTTGTGTGCTCTAAGAAACTATGTTACCTCTCCCTTTCTGGCTTAATGATGTAATGCTCTATGGAAGGCTAGCTATGGAGATGTGTAGTGAGTTGGGTTTTAGAGAAGTCATTTTTGATGGTGATGCAAAAGTAGTTATTGAGGCTGTTAAGTCTAAAGATGAGGATGACTCACGAATGGGGCAGATCATTAAGGATATCAAGCAAATAATAAGAACCAGAGCTCATTAGTCTGTGGCTTTTATACATAGAGATCAGGGAAATGAAGTGGCTCACAAGTTAGCAAAAATACCTTTGTAGAATTAAGGAGAACTATACTGGATGAATGGAGGATGGTCCTAGGAATATACATGATCATTTGATTGTAAATGACAAATGTTGTAATGAAATAAATTTCTTTTCTTAAAAAAAAAAAAGCTAATTAATTATATAGCCATCTCTATACACATAAACTACTTATTATATAGGATTTGCTATAGTTATAAACAAGTGAAGATATAAATATATTTTTTACGCTAACCATTATGATAGATTTTTACATCATAGTTCGTCACTATATTTGAAATGTTATTATGTTCCTTAATTTAATTTATCACTCACTTTGTCTCTTCGATGTGGCACCATAATGTGGTGCTAAAACAATAATTAAAATTGTGGAGGAAATCTAGAGTTTAATCTTCATCTTTTTGTATTTTCATACGCCATTGTGCTTTGAATATATATATTTTTAAATATTTTTAATAAGCATATATAGTAGATATTACTCTTTTGCTTTATTGATATAAATGGCTTAGATATAATTTGTTTTCTTTTGTTGCCTTAACTCGTTTGAGGATTGACATGCCAAATATTTCCTGATTCTGTGTATCCAACAATTTCGTGATGAGTACTCTTTAACGAATTATACATCAATTTAGGGAAGAAAAATGCTAGGGTGCCCCTTCTCCGTAACCCTCTCAAAGTGACCGTTGGTAACAAAATTTTATTTATTTATTTAGTGATTAAGAAAGTGATTTTAAGTGTATTGATATATATATTTTTTATTTTTTAAAAATATTTAAATATATTAAAAAATCTGAAATGAAAAATGAAAAAAAAAAAGGAAGTATGTGTGTGGTCAAAATGAGCGGTGCACTCTGAACGGCAGAGTAGCACCGTTCTTTAGGGAATTAGAACGATGCAAGTTCACTTCTTCCGTTTAATTGTGAATTTATGATATTTTTTTTTATGTTTTTTTTTTTAGTGTGTAAATCTAAGTTATCTAGATGATTTGATTGATAAATGCTTCAACCACATCCACATAAGAATCAGCTTATCTGATGTAGGATAATAGTAAAAGAAAGAAACTGGGTAAAAGTAGAGTAGAGAAAAATAAAACAAACCATAAAGAAAATAAGAAAAGGGGAAGAAGAAGTCAGAGAAAGATATTAGAAAAAGAGGTTAGAGGCGACGAATGCAACAAGCTTCCTTTTGTTTTTTTTCTCAAAAAAATTGTTCAATATTTCATTACAAGTATTTAAATAGTAAAGTAACACAAACCCTAAATAAATCCTAGAGTCAATGGGCTAAAGCTGAAGCGCATTAATACAAAATTCAAATATAGAAAATAAAACATAAGTGAAATCACCAAAATAATAATAAGAGATGTCCTCATCAACTCTCCGGTAGGAGAAAAACTCGACTTAATCGAGTTGACAAAACACAATAAGGTTTAATCAATCACCTAACCATAAATTAAGTGGTTTAGCAAACTTCTCGACGCCCATAAACACCTGTGAGTGGAGGCCTGAATGTGGTGTCCCCAACATTATCTATTACTGTATGTAGAAGCCAAGTTCGGATTTTCCAACGTGTCATTCATCCCGTGCCCTTCGGTTTTAGAACATGGATTTTCCGTTTTAAACCATTTCACCAATCATCGTGATGGCTTCCGCCCGAAACGGCTTTTAAATTATTTGTAGTTTCGAACTCTTCTCCCTCTATATAATCCTTAAAATCTCCTCGGAAACCTACGCATATTGATCGCAAGAAAATCTTACGTAAACACGACATGCAAGCACAGGGATCAACGCCACTAACGAAGTCTCCTTCTCCGTCCATTTCTCCAGCGACTTGACCAACCAGTTCTCTGTAGTTTCATCTCAGACTTCAAAGTCCCCCGAATGGCGTCGTTTGCAACGCGCGTTTGTATACAAAAATCTGTATATAAACTCAACGATCAAAAGGCTTCAGAATTCACAAAGAGAATTGAAACGATTCTGTCAACTCTAATGACAAAACTAGACCCTGGGAAAATTCCATCTCCGATTCCACCCGCTCTTCCCCTCCAAAAATTGGTTCTATGGCAATGACCCCGAGGAGATTCACCCGCTTGAAGTCGTACTCGCCAGCCCTGACGGCCACGTGGTGGGCCAGATTCCCTCCGGCACTCTCTCCGGCAAGGAAACAACGCCCAAGATCAGAGTTGGCAGGTAGATCGCGGCTATCCATTTCGTCGATGAATCTCAATGCGTCGAACCCGTCTTCGTACTGGCACGGAAACCTCTGCTGCGGAAGAGTGCCGAAGTGTGTGGAAGTAAATCGTAGTGCATGGAAGGTGCTTGCCATTCAATCAGAGTATCAAAGTGTCTAAGAGAGACAACGTCGTTCTCATTCAATCAAAGTACAAGGTGCTTAACACAATCTGGATATATATTATGAAATATGATAATTCTAGAAAATACATTTTGCTTAACATATTCTATATTATGAAACATTCAAGGATTCACCGTCGTTTTTGCTCTGTTTTTGTGAGTGCAAAACAGGGGCTGGGAATATGGCTGTTGGGGGTGGTTTCCATGGTGTTTGGCATCGGGTGCTGGCTGGGCTTTGGTGGATTGCTTTTCATGAGGTGGTTCAAAAACCTGGCTGTGTGGCGAGGAGCCCCTGCATGCGGACTGGGCATGGGAGAGGCTGCGACATGGGATTCGGTTTAAAATTGTGTTGTGGTAATTGCATGTTTCATCGACCTGAGCTGTCTCATGTTATTTATCCATTTAATTGCATGCATTGTGTAGGCCGTTCGGGGGCTACAATTCCATTGCTTTGGGAGCAAACTGTTGATTTTAGATATATATAACCCTAAGTTTGAAATCGTTAATTATCTTGATCAGGATAAAGTAGTGGGTGTTGAAGTTTCCTTGCTCATTGATGGCATGTAATTAATTAATTTTTTTTATCGTAATTCAAATGCTCCATCTACTTGCTTTTGACTATCTTATATATATGCAGCCTCGAGTAGTAGAGGATCCAGCAGCATTTTCTGGATTTGAGAAAAATAAAAGGAGGCTGTACATGACTTTCGCAAAAATAGGTACAAATCATTTTGTTCGATGCATGTTATCTAATTTTTGACAATTACTGATCATTGCATCTTTTTCATACTACTTATAATTGAAAGCTACGTTTAAAAAAAATGGGTGGCAGAACTGAAAGCCAAACATAAACCACATGAGGACGTCCTCATTTATCTATCGATCTGTATGTATGCATGTATACAATGTGTGCGCGAGGTTTTGTTTATGCACGGCTAGGAACGTACGTGGGCTATTTATTTAAGCTACAGGGGCTTATAACCAGTACAATGCGCGGATTGTTGTGTATGTTGTGTATGAAGGAGAGAGATTTAAAGAGAGACTGAATTTTATAGTGAAGAAATTCAAAACGGTTTATAGGATAATTTATTTGACGAAACAATATAATGTAATGGTTAATGGTTACGACAGTTTAAAATAAAATATTACTTTTAAAAGGATTACCGTTCTATAAACATAACACTTTTAAGTTTAATGAGTATAATGTCCGTATGACACGTTGAAACAGTTGAATGCAGCCCTTTGTGAACTCTATTGAAATCTGTATATAGTTCCGCTATAATACCGAATTGTTTTCTTGTTGAATGTATGGTCGCAAATAGAATTTCTTCCCTTCGGTATTGAATGTATATAAACAAACACATTTATTCGAGCCTTGGAAAATCTGTATATAAACAATTGAAACAGTTGGATCTTTCAATTGAAATCTATTTTACAATGTTTAATATATATTTATATATTATATTTTTAATATTATAAATTGATTATGAAATATTTATTAGTAAAGTGAACTCTTTTATATATTTATTTTTTATTTTATATATATTTTATATACATTTTTTTAATAGTTGTTAAAAGGATTATGTATAAAAAACTATTTAGAATTATAAAATTCCGTATCAATAATGATTTGCGCATTGCGAGGATTATAAGCTTGTAAAAAATAATTACTTAGTTAAATTATAATTTTTTTTTACCATAAAGTAAATAATATGACATATCTAATCAAACTATATTAATTTATTATATCTTTTTATAAAGAGTGGGTGCTACACCCACAGGTGCTAAGGCCAAATGACATTTCTCTTTTTTAAATTATTTTTATATCTTTTAACATTAAAAAAAATTTACAATATTATTAAAAAATAATTTTTTTAATTATTAAATAAAAATATAAGAATAAAAAAAACATCGGTAGAATTGGACTAAGCAATATTTCTCTTTTATAAATATAGCACTTGTTAATTTGATATCATATAAATGTACGAAACTTTTCTCCATCCATGCCGAAGTACAAAGTAAAATGAACACAAATTCATAAACCTAAAAAAAAAAAAGAAACCTTAATTTTGAGGGTATCATAAAAAACCGGGGACATTAGTCTTTTGGTTACTTTTTGTTTTTATTGTTTTTAATTTTTTAAATAATATTAGATGTAATTTTACAGCATACAATTTCATGTATTTTATTTGAAACAAAAGTGAGATTAAGTACTATAAGAAAAATAATATTTTTGTATACATTTTAAATTTATTTATTTTTTAAAAAAGAATACACGTGATTTATATATCTTAAAAAATCTTTAATTCAATTGAACGAGGAGGTGAGAATTGTAGTGAGAAGATGGAGAGAGAATTGTGAAGAGGGCCACCGGCCCACCGCTTTAATTGAATTTTATTTACAATTGGTTTAATTTTTAGGATAATTATGTTAGAGAAAAAGTAAATTAAAAAACAGAAATTCAATTACACACAAAATTTATATAATTTGATAACATGATTACGTCAGAGAATTTTATCTCAATGATTGTCGGCCGTCTAAAATGGTACAATATATATAATATCCTAATTCGGAGATCGGGCCAAATCAATCCTAGGATTCGAATCTTTATCTGCTAAAAATGATCAAACCGAGTTGCACGCCAACAGAATTCAACTCCACGCAACCAAACCCAACAAATTACTTATTTATTGGTATGACAAGGCATTCCCATTTCGGATGAAAAAAAAAGAAAAAGGAAAAAGAAAGTCATTCTCAAGAGAATTGAGAGAATGTTTGGCTGCAACCTTTGTTGACCTTTCACCTCAGTTTTCTTTGTCTTTTACACATCAGCAACATCCACGATGTTGAGCAATGTTGGGTAAAGTCTTGTATAGATAATATATATTTTAAATAAAGGAGGATTTTAATAATAAAAAATATCGTTTTAAAGTAAAATCTTTTTTATTTTTTTATAAAAATTTATATAAAATTTATCTATTTAAAATTTATATAAATCATTTCTCGTCTTCTATACTTGTTTGTTTCCATGTTATCATAACTGTTACCACTACAAGGTGAGCTGTAAAGAATAATAAAATGATAACATTAATTAATATAGTTACTTAATTATATATATTTATATCTATATATATAGTGTGATATTATCAACTATCTAAGAGAAATATTTTATCTATAAAAAGGAATTATAAAAAATTATCTTATAAATTAACGTGGCTTGACGTGGTAACTGGTAAACTATATTATAACTTGTTTATTATAAAATAAATTTATAATATCACATTAAATCACATTAACTTATGAATTTTTTTTTTCCATTTCTCTCTATAAACCTAGCATTTCTCATTTATTGATGTATTTGTCAAATAAAAAGAAGTCATTGAGAATGTTTAATTCAATGATTATCTTGTTCACTTTCATAAAACTTTTTATCTCATCTTATCTCATCATTACAATTTTCTCAAATTCATATACAAAATAAAATAAACAATCAACTTTTTCAAATATCAAAATAAAAATAATATTAAAAAACATATTCTAATAATATTTTATTCAATTTTCAACTTTTATTTTAACTCATCTTATCTCATCTCATCTGCGAAAACAAACGAAACCGCCAAACGTTAATTTATTGCATTTAACAATTTTATCTCCTACTATTGGCACCTTATGAAAAGTCTTACTATTATATGAAAAATATTGAGACGAAATATCAACAACCAAAATGCAAAACCTAATGTATCATGTATTTGTAAATAAAATATATGACTATAATTGTGTCTACAACTGTGTTTCACTTTCTTCCTTCAATCTATATATAATTCCCTCTTATTATTTATATACCTCCTGTATTAAGTAAGTTTCAAAGAATGGCTTGAGTGAAAGCTAGAGTACTGGCACAAGGCAGATTGAAAGCAATGGGAAGGGAGGTTTGAAACCCTGTCCTTCCCAGCCTTCCAAGAGCCTTCCTGTCTGGCATTTCAACTGGGCTTGTTCGCTTGATGGGTCCGTATCACTGCTAGTTAAGTACACGATACTTGAATAATCTTTTTCAAATGGTCTTTTTCTACTTTCTTCTTCCTCCTTCTCGGTGTTCTTTCCAAACGACGATTGTGTTTTTCACTGGATTTCTCGTTGTTAAACCTAAGGTTTCAAGTTTTGTGTAATTATATATTTACACATGGATTTTGATGATAACAAATGAATTCATAGAATAAAGGAGTCTCAAGCTCAAGTTATCTACACAATGGAGTCAAGCACATCAAGAAACCAAGCATGAGCAAGAAGGGAGCAAGTTCACATTAAAGTCATAGAATAATGTTGTAAATCTCTTTAAAATTCGAAATTAGGATTAAGGCTCAAAAATTAATATTTTATCATAAAGCATTAAAATACATTTTCCACATGTGCATGAATATTTTGAAAATTAAATTTGAAAATTTTGAAAGATAATTGATTGTCATCTTTCACATGTGCATGCCATGATTAAAGGGTTGAACTTTGAAAATATTAAAGATGATTGATTGTCATCTTTCACATGTGCATGTTTTATTTGAATATTTTCAAAAGTGATTGATGCTTTTCTTGACTTATGCAAAAGGAAGATGCCTTTGTTTGAAAATTTTGAAAAGTAAAGTGTGCTCCTTTTGTCATATGCAAAAAGTAAAAGATTAGGTTTGAATTTTTTGAAAAGTAAAGTGTGCTCATTTTGTCACATGCAAAAAGTAAAAAGATTAGGTTTGAAATTTTTGAAAAATGAATGATGATGTCTTTGACATGTGAATCTTTTTAAATTTGAATATGAAGTCTCATATGCCTATAAATAGATCATTTGAGAGCTTCACATTCACAACACCAAGAGCATACAACTCTCATTCAAAGCTTTCATTCTCTCTTCTCTAAGCATTGAGCCTTAATCCTTTTTCATTTTGAGAGATATAGGTTGTGCTGTATTGTTCTTATTTCACTCATTGAGGAGTGTTTTCTGATATTCTACCCACTATCAATTCTTGTATCAGTAAAAGGGTGTGTACAACCCTTGTGCGTGTAGAAAGTGTTCTACACAGGGAATCGTTGAATCACCACGTGTAAGGTGATTGCAAGTGTAGAGGGTGTTCTACACGGATCCTTTGTAGCGGTGTTGTTCAAAGGTGTAATAGGTTTTTACCTCCACCTGAAGGAGGTTGAATAGTGAATTCGGGGATCCTCAAGGGGTAGCTTGAGGCGAGGACGTAGGCAGTGGGGCCGAACCTCGTTAACATACTGAGTTTGATTCTCTCTTACCCTTACTCTTTATATTTATTGCTATTTCGTATTTTGTTTATATTTGATATTGTATATTTGATTTATAATTTTTTTTTTTTTTTAAATACAACTCAATTCACCCCCCCTCTTGTGTTAGTCATCTGGGCAACAATTGGTATCAGAGCTAAAGCTCTGTTATAAGATTAACTATCTTTTGAGTTAAGATCTTATGGCTAACATTGCAGCTTCATTTGGTGAAGGTCAATCTAGCAGTCGGCCTCCACTCTTTTGTGGAGACAATTATTCATTCTGGAAAGTTAGAATGAGAATATTCCTTCAGGCTCAAGGTCGAGAGATCTGGAAATGCATTGTAAATGGACCTTATATTCCAACAAAAGTGGTTGGTGGAGTAAAGGTCAAAAAGGAAGAAGAAGAGTTTGATCGTGAAGACGATAGACTTTATACTTTGAATTTAACTGCTATGAATTTATTATATAATGCTCTCAATGGTAATGAGTTTAATAGAGTAATGACTTGTGCTACGGCAAAAGAAATTTGGGATAACTTGGAAGTTACTTATGAAGGAACTTCTCAAGTTAAGGAATCAAAAATTTATATTCTTACTCATGAATATGAAATGTTTAAGATGAATGATGATGAATCTATTTCTAGCATGCACACTCGTTTTACTAACATCATAAACAGTTTGACAGCTCTTGGTAAAGTTTATTCCAAAGTGGAAATGGTAAGAAAAATTCTCAACTCTCTACCAAAACGTTGGGAATCAAAAGTGACAGCGATTCTTGAAGCTAGAGACCTCAAGAAGCTCGAAGTGAATGAACTCATCGGGTCACTTATCACCCATGAGTACACATTGAAAAGAGGAGAAGAAGAAGGAAAGCCAAAGAAGAGCTTGGCACTTAAAGCTGTTCCTCATGAAAGTGAAAGTGATGAAGATGAGGAAAATGACGATAAAGATGAAGAAGTTGCGATGATAACAAGAAGAATTCAGAGATTCTTAAAGAAAAATAAAACTCCTCCGAGGAAATCATTCAAAAAGTTTTCCAAGAAAGATTCAGGTAAAAATGATACTTTAATTTGTTATAAATGCAATAAGCCTGGTCATATCAAGCCAGATTGTCCCCTGCTAAAGAAAGATCGAAACAAAGGCAAGAAAGCAATGAAAGCTACATGGGATGATGATTCAAGTAGCTCAGATAGTGAAGCAAGCAATGAAGAATCAGCAAATCTCTGTCTTATGGCTAAAGATGATATTGAGGTAACAAATTTTGATAATATTGAAAATCCTTCATATGAAGAATTGCAAAATGTTTTAGAAGAGGTATATGAAGAATTTGAAAAATTGGGTATCAAATATACTGCTTTGAAAAAGAAAAATTCTTCTTTAACAAACGAAATTGATATTTTAAGAAAAGAAAATATTGTTTTGAAAGACGAAAATCTTGAGTTGAAGAAAAAGAAAACTGATTTAGAAAATATTGTTGAAAACTTTACGAATGGAAAAAGAAATTTTGAAAAACTTCTTGGTAGTCAAAGATGTGTTTTTGACAAGGCAGGCTTGGGATATATGCCAAAACAAAAGTTCAAACCTTATAAAAACTTCTTTGATAATCCTTCTACATCAAAGTCTAATATTCAAAATTCTTTTCATAATAAGTTTGTCAAAAAAGGATACTATTATAATCATTCAAGATTTTCATATATGTCACATGCTATTTGTAATTTTTGTAATAGAAATGGTCATAATTATCATACTTGTCCTATTAGAAGAAAACATACAATGACTATTAGGGCCATATGGGTACCTAAAAATCTTGTTTCTTCTAATACTAATAAATAAAGGACCCAAAGAACTTGGGTACCAAGAAAAATCATTTTAATTGTTTTTATAGGTATGCATGAAGTCCTCTACAAGCAAAAACAAATGGTTTTTAGATAGTGGATGTTCAAGACACATGACGGGAGACAAGACTAAGTTCTTTGATCTTAGATCTAAAGAAGAAGGACACGTGACATTTGGAGACAACTCGAAAGGGAAGATCGTGGGAATAGGTAAAATTGGTAATAAATCTTCTCTCATAATTGAAGATGTTCTACTTGTTGAAGGTCTAAAACATAATCTTTTGAGTATAAGTCAATTATGTGATAAAGGATTTACAGTTACTTTCAAAATGGATAAGTGCATTATTTTGAATGATCATGATTATAACATTTGTTTTACTGCCTTTAGAAGTAATAATGTTTATACAATCGATTTTGAAGAAATTACCTCACAAGATGCTATTTGTTTTTCAGTACAAAATGAAACTAATTGGTTATGGCATAGAAGACTAGGTCATGCCAACATGGAACTTATTTCCAAACTTTCAAAAAATGATCTTGTGAGAGGTTTACCAAAGGCAAATTTTCTTAAAGACAAAATTTGTGATGCATGCCAATTTGGTAAACAAACAAAAACTTCTTTTAAAACCAAGAAATATATTTCCACTACTAGACCACTGCAACTGATACACATGGATCTTTTTGGACCAAATAGAGTTGCAAGTCTAGGAGGAAAATATTATGCTTTTGTTATTGTTGATGATTTCTCTAGATATACTTGGGTCATCTTTCTTGCTCATAAAGATGAGGCACATAATGCTTTTACCAAGTTATGCAAGAGAATTCAAAATGAAAAGGGCTATACTATTTCAAGTATCCGAAGTGATAGGGGAAAAGAGTTTGTTAATAAAAATATTGAAACATTTTGTGATGAAAATGGTTTTGTGCATAATTTTTCTGCTCCTCGAACTCCTCAACAAAATGGGGTAGTAGAGAGGAAAAATAGATCTCTTCAAGAGATGGCAAGAACAATTCTTAATGAGAACAACTTGCCTAGTTATTTTTGGGCCGAAGCGGTAAGTACTGCATGTTATGTTATAAATAGAGTTATGTTAAGGTCTAAATTAGATAAAACCCCCTATGAGCTTTGGAATGAGAAAAAGCCCAACATTGGTTACTTTCATGTATTTGGATGCAAATGTTTTATTTTGAATGACAGGGATAATTTAGGCAAATTTGATGCAAAATCGGATGAAGGTATTTTTCTCGGGTATTCTACAAATAGTAAAGCTTATAGAGTATTCAATAAAAAGACTTTAACTGTACAAGAATCTATGCATGTAGTATTTGATGAATCTAATTCTCTACTCTCCAAGAAATCCATTGATGAAGAAACAGGAGGTATAAATAATACAGAAAGTCTCAATCTCAACAAAGAGAACACAATAGAGGAAGTCCAACATGGAGACATCAGGAAAGATCATCAAAATTTAATACGAGATGCAACCAAACAGTGGAAATTTGTGAAAGATCATCCAGTGGAACAAATTCTGGGAGAACCTTCACAAGGTGTAAGCACTCGATCATCTCTTAGAAATATTTGCAATCATACTGCTTTTTTATCTCAGATTGAACCTAAAAATATTGATGAAGCACTTCTTGATGAATCTTGGATTCTAGCTATGCAAGAAGAGCTTAATCAATTTGAAAGAAATGATGTTTGGACACTTGTTCCTAAACCCAAAAATCATACTATTATTGGAACAAAATGGGTTTTTAGAAACAAGAAAGATGAGTCCGGAGTCATTACTAGAAATAAGGCTCGACTTGTAGCCCAAGGTTACAATCAAGAAGAAGGAATTGATTATGATGAGACATATGCACCAGTCGCAAGATTAGAAGCTATTCGAATGCTACTTGCATATGCTTGTTATAAAGATTTCAAACTTTTTCAAATGGATGTTAAAAGTGCTTTCTTAAATGGTTTTATAAATGAAGAGGTATATGTTGAGCAACCTCCAGGTTTTGAAAATCATATTTCTCCAAATCATGTTTTCAAACTCACAAAAGCACTATATGGACTCAAACAAGCTCCTAGAGCGTGGTACGAGAGACTCAGTGGTTTCTTGATTAAAAAAGGTTTCTCAAGAGGAAAAATCGACACAACTCTTTTCATTAAATACGAAAATGATGATATTCTTTTGGTTCAGATTTATGTTGATGATATAATATTCGGTGCTACTAATGAAAATATGTGTCAAGTTTTTGCTAAGACTATGCAGGATGAATTTGAAATGAGCATGATGGGAGAACTTACATTCTTTCTCGGATTGCAAATTAAGCAAGTAAAAAGTGGGACATTCATCAATCAATCAAAATATATTAAGGAATTGCTGAAGAAGTTTGGGATGGAAGGTGCTAAGGAAACTGGAACACCAATGAGCCCATCTACTAAACTTGATAAAGATGAATCCGGTAAGACAGTTGACTCGAAAGTATATCGAGGTATGATTGGTAGCTTATTATATTTGACAGCCAGTAGACCAGATATTATGTTCAGTGTGTGTTTATGTGCACGTTTTCAATCATCTCCAAAAGAATCTCATTTAATTGCAGTTAAGCGCATTCTTAGATATCTTAGTGGTACAATTAACCTAGGGTTATGGTACCCTAAACACACATCTTTCGATCTAATCAGCTACACAGATGCAGATTATGCTGGTTGTAAAATAGATCGAAAAAGCACTAGTGGAGCATGTCACTTCTTAGGTCATGCATTAGTTTCCTGGTTTAGTAAAAAACAAAATTCTGTTGCACTATCTACTGCTGAGGCAGAATATGTTGCTGCGGGTAGTTGTTGTGCTCAAGTTCTTTACATGAAGCAACAACTTGAAGATTTTAAACTCATGTATAATCACATTCCAATCAAATGTGATAATACAAGTGCTATAAATCTTTCAAAAAACCCAATACAACATTCTAGAACTAAGCATATTGAAATAAGATATCATTTTCTTCGAGATCATGTGCAGAAAGGCGATATAGTACTAGAGTTCACAAACACACACGATCAGTTAGCAGATATATTCACAAAACCTTTACCAGAAGATAGATTATCTATGATTAGAAGAGAAATAGGTATGATGCATATTATGAATATCTCTTAAAAGACAGATCAAAGTTCATAAAAATAGATAGATTTTTCTTAAATACTTTTACATAAACTTGAGGTTCTTAGCCTCATGTTTGAGACGCTCATTCTCTTCATACAATATCATGTCATCCCTATTCATGGGAACTGGCAAGCGGAATGAAGAATCCAATAGAGATTTCAACTTTTTATTCTTCTGCCGAAGGATTCCTTCCCTTGTGTGAGACTCTTGAACAATTCGTTGAAGTACAACAATTTGTTCCTTAAGCTTTTCAACCTCATGGTTTTTTGCTTGAACCCGCTGGGAAAAAGCAACAATAGAGGATGAGTAGCGAGTCCCGAGACTCACCAAGTCGTAGATAGCATCGGAGTCTGACTTATTTGCCATACTATTATTTTCTTGCTGCAACATAGCACCAATGGCAGCTGCAGAAAGGACAGGAGGTTGAGATGTAGAAGAATGAGCCATTGAGAAAGGAATTGAAAACTTAAAGCGAGAATGTTGAAGGAATGCAGATGAGTTATAGAGATAAGAAGAAAACTTGATGCGGATTGGATGAACTTTAAGACTGTTTTTATAGAGATAGTATAAAGAACAAGACGAGCTATCATCCAAGTCAAAGAGCAATGTGTTTTTTCCCGATCAGTGAAAAAGACATTTTTTTTAGAAACTCGGAGCCTTCAATCTCGTTTGTCAACAACATCAGGCGATTTGTTTCTATCTTCAACCGCACTAAATTCATAGAGTTAGGCCTCGAGGCTTTGCAGGACTTGTCGGGTCACGGACGGCTCTCTTTTTCAACTATCTACAGTGTATTTTAACGCACCGTTTTCTTCAGTCTATTTACTTGCTGTCGATCCTTTTTAATGATGCCAAAAGGGGGAGAAGTTTTAGACTAGAACATTAATATTGTTTAAATTGTTAAACTTGTTATATATGCTTGGAATTATTTTTTTTTTTTTGCTTGAAAAACTAACGCACATTCTCAGGGGGAGCTTAAGTATTAATACAGGCTTCAGGTTCTATCAAGTATTTGTCATCATCAAAAAGGGGGAGATTGTTAAACCTAAGGTTTCAAGTTTTGTGTAATTATATATTTACACATGGATTTTGATGATAACAAATGAATTCATAGAATAAAGGAGTCTCAAGCTCAAGTTATCTACACAATGGAGTCAAGCACATCAAGAAACCAAGCATGAGCAAGAAGGGAGCAAGTTCACATTAAAGTCATAGAATAATGTTGTAAATCTCTTTAAAATTCGAAATTAGGATTAAGGCTCAAAAATTAATATTTTATCATAAAGCATTAAAATACATTTTCCACATGTGCATGAATATTTTGAAAATTAAATTTGAAAATTTTGAAAGATAATTGATTGTCATCTTTCACATGTGCATGCCATGATTAAAGGGTTGAACTTTGAAAATATTAAAGATGATTGATTGTCATCTTTCACATGTGCATGTTTTATTTGAATATTTTCAAAAGTGATTGATGCTTTTCTTGACTTATGCAAAAGGAAGATGCCTTTGTTTGAAAATTTTGAAAAGTAAAGTGTGCTCCTTTTGTCATATGCAAAAAGTAAAAGATTAGGTTTGAATTTTTTGAAAAGTAAAGTGTGCTCATTTTGTCACATGCAAAAAGTAAAAAGATTAGGTTTGAAATTTTTGAAAAATGAATGATGATGTCTTTGACATGTGAATCTTTTTAAATTTGAATATGAAGTCTCATATGCCTATAAATAGATCATTTGAGAGCTTCACATTCACAACACCAAGAGCATACAACTCTCATTCAAAGCTTTCATTCTCTCTTCTCTAAGCATTGAGCCTTAATCCTTTTTCATTTTGAGAGATATAGGTTGTGCTGTATTGTTCTTATTTCACTCATTGAGGAGTGTTTTCTGATATTCTACCCACTATCAATTCTTGTATCAGTAAAAGGGTGTGTACAACCCTTGTGCGTGTAGAAAGTGTTCTACACAGGGAATCGTTGAATCACCACGTGTAAGGTGATTGCAAGTGTAGAGGGTGTTCTACACGGATCCTTTGTAGCGGTGTTGTTCAAAGGTGTAATAGGTTTTTACCTCCACCTGAAGGAGGTTGAATAGTGAATTCGGGGATCCTCAAGGGGTAGCTTGAGGCGAGGACGTAGGCAGTGGGGCCGAACCTCGTTAACATACTGAGTTTGATTCTCTCTTACCCTTACTCTTTATATTTATTGCTATTTCGTATTTTGTTTATATTTGATATTGTATATTTGATTTATAATTGTTATTTTTTTTAAATACAACTCAATTCACCCCCCCCTCTTGTGTTAGTCATCTGGGCAACACTCGTTACTCATGTCAACATTCTCACTCATGATATCTCCATGTGTTGTCACCAAAATCCTTTCCCAATTGATAGAACGTCCCACTATTGACACTTGAAAAAGTAATTTTTAAGGTCTCGTCGTGTTGTTTCGGTGAATCACTTGAGCCATGATACATTTTTGGTCCTTATTTTTGGGTAACAAGAGAAATCCACATCTAATTTTGCATATGGTCGAAGAATATGCTTGACAAAGATCATAAGATACATGTGTAGAGTCATATCTCTGACTAGTGGTTCATAGGGGTGACAATTTGCATTTGTGAGTAGGACAGTACATTCAGGTTTCGGATTGAGTATCCGTGTGATACTCCTTATTTAAGTGTATTTTATTTAATTAACTATTTCATTTATTAAAATTATGGACTTTATTATTTTAAATTTTAGATGAATTACGTGGTATTATTTTAAGACTTCTAACTGTGAAATTTAATTTAAAATGTTGTCTTGTTATTAAATATTTAATAACAAGACAACATTTTAATGGTGAATAATATTTAGTTTATTTAAATATTATTTCAAAACAATAAGTTAAATAATATCATTAGATATTAGATATTATTTAAATAAGTTAAATTTTATTGTTTTATTGTTGAATTTTATTATTTTATTCTATTTAGTTTCGGGGTTTAAATTAGTTTATTTAACTTACTGTTTTGAAATTTTTTTCGTTAGATCAGTTTTGAGACCTAGGTTGAAAGGACTGGATCTCATTTCTTTTCCTTCAATTTCCTTTTTTTTTTCTTTTTCTTCCCCCCCCCCTTTTTTTTCCTCTTTTTTACCTCCTTCATTTCTTTCCCCCTACTCTCCTGTGCATGACGCCCCTCCCTTCTCTCCAGTTCACTTTTTTTCTCTGCACCAGTGCACTGTCGTTCTTCATCACCACCCCTCCCATTCTCCTTCCCACTGGCCGACGACCACTCTCCTTTAATTTCAGCCCACCCAGTGCCGCCGATCTCCCTCACGCACAGCTTCAAGTCGCGTATTCTTTGAGCTCCCACGCCACCGTGCCTCCACCATTTGCCGCCATCTTTTGACCATATCACCGGTGACCTTCCAGCTACCTAATCCACCCATCTTTATCCCTAATCCGTCCCCTTTGAAGCCCCTCTATATCCATTTCTGATTTGTCCATTTTTGCCTCCAACCGCCACCCACGCCGTCATTCACGGCCAATAACTACCACCATTTGCTTCACTAATCCCTAAGCTCTTCCACAGCTAGCCCAAGTCTTTGTTTGTCCTCATTCAAAATTTGGCATTTTGAGACCCATAGCTTGTTTTGAAAGATATTGTTTAGTCATTGTGGTGCCACCTTTAGTACCACCTTGATCCTTCAAAAATTATATTTCTTCATTGTAAGTAATTTTTCAAAGAATTTTCTTGAGATTTAAATATATTTTTACACTAACATATTTTCTACAGTCTGGTTAGTTTTACTGGATCTTGGGTCCAAAGAGTATGGAGGTTGGGTCGAATTGGAGGACGGGATTGTTTGTGAAATTGGATTGTGTTTGGATATTTTATATGTCGTGTTTGTGTCATGACATTCATCATATGTTCATGCATGCTCATGTATTGTAAATGAAAATTGAGTTTTCATGTGAAAAAGGATTTAGGTATGTTTGTAATGAATAAATTGAAAGGAATGAAAGAGAGGAAAAAAGGAACTATATGGATGATGGTAAGCATGGACGGTGGTAGAGTCCCGCTTGTGATTCTTGCCTACAATGCAAACTGTAGGGATGATGGTAAATAGGGATGGTGCTAAGTCTCGCCTGTGATTTCTACCTACAGTGCTCACTATAGGGATGGTGGTAAGCAGGAACGGTAGTAGAGTCCCACATATGATTTCCGCCTACAGTGATTGATAAATGAGTATGTTGGGTCATTTTATGGGAAAATGACGGTTCCCATAAAATGACGGTTTATTATTGAGCCATTTTCTGAGAAAGTAACTGATGGCTTTTAATGGTGTGTTTTGAGTCAAATAGGATTTTTGACGTGCATTGGAATAATGGTCATTTTCAAGAAAAATGATGGTTTTTGGTCTCATGCATGTTTCAGCATGTGCACGCATATATGCTAGTTGCATTAATGTATTTTTATCTCTTGGGTTGTTTGGTGAGTTACTTTTTGTGTCTCATAATCTCACGTGATATTCTTTCCTAGGAATCGTAGATTTTGATGCAGATGAGAATGTCGAGCCTGAGGTTTTGTTTCTGCCAGAGGAGTGACCTGGGGTCACTTTTCGTGTCTTGGGATTGTTTCCCACTTTTGATCATGTATTTTGGTCTTATTATATTTTTACTGGATAACTATATAATGTTTAAAAACAGTTTTATTTTGGTGAATCTGTATTTAAAATTTTGTTACTTAGATGACCATCCTTTAATTATCCGTTGTGACTTTTGTTGTACACTTTTTGCATGTACACACACTTAACACTTGTCTTTTAGGATGTGTGATTCGTGTTGTCATCATCCCAATGTCATAATTCCTGTGTTTCCGTACGTGGGAGTAGGGGTTGTCACAATCTGGGTATACAAGGGACGGAATGTGTATGAATATCAGTTCTTAGAATATGGATGAATTTGGGTTTTTAGAACCCGAAATTCGGGTTTCGGGCCTACCTAGATTTTTTTTTTTGTTTTCTACAAAAACCATTATGTTATTAATTTTTTGTAAGAAAAAAGGATAATGTTGAAAAGCATAATGCTTTTTTTTTTAAAAAAAATCTAAAAGCCTATATTTCAAGAAATCATGTTAAAAAGCATAATACTAATGCATTGAACATTCTTCATAATAATAAAAATGTATCAAAATTGAAAACTAAATTTTATGTAAAAAATAACTAAATTTAGAAACTAATTACCATTTTAACTAAATGCATGAAAAAGATAATATATACAATATTCATCATGTAAAATGCAGGCACCACACAATGCAATTCACTACATATTACATTATTTTGTATTTATATATTACATTATAAAACACAAATACTACAAAATTACAATATATGAATTATACAATCAGTAGAATGGTCTTCCATCTCTTCCATCATCAACTTTTATTCTAGTATTCCAACTCAGTGGCTCTTTAGGGTTAGTTCTCAAATGTTGGGGCTAGTTCTCAATGGCAGTCCCATTGAATTGAGATTGGTAATTCAAATGTGAATCATGAGCAAGCATCTACACAAGAGAATGATTAATATCAAACACAATTTATCAACCAAACCATTTAATAAAGCAATTCAAAACCAAAAAAAGTGTTTACTGCCTCAAAGTCCAGAAGTGAACATTTCTATAACAAAGTTGATGTTCCTATTTACAATATCAACCTGAGAAGTGTAAAATTTCATAATGTTCTGGTGCTTCAGTGTCTTAAGGAGATGAATCTCACAATAGTCTTTCAAGATTTTCAGGGCTTTGCAGGAAATCATAAAGCTTGACCTGGTTCCGAGCAACTTCAATGCCTTCATACTCATCAAATGCCCCGTAACTACAATGATGAAACACCAAAAATGACAAATATATCAAATGCCCATTCACAACAACTATCAGAAAGACCCAAAACAGATCAAATTTTGAAGAAACCTGAGATGGGTATGCAACAAGTCAACAACTATCTAAAGCTATACACGTTATGGACATGAGGGTGCATGCTCTATACACCTCTGCAAAGCAAGCAAACAAACCCATGGATCCATATTCCATAAAAAATAAATATATACTCCTCAAAGATTCTGTAAATCCAGATCTAACCTATAAAAATATTCTTCAAAAATTCTATAAATCCATATCTAACCCACAACAATATTCCTCAAAGATTCTTTTATTCAAACATTCTCATCAAAATAGACCCAAATCAACAAAGTAATAAAAGGAAAATAACCCTAAAAAACTGCTTCAGATATGAACTTAAACATATGCTAGCATAGATTTGACTCTAAAAAACCCTAAAATTACCGCTTTGCCAAGCTTCTTAGTTAGGGCCATTGGCTTCTGCTTCAATCCCCTCTGAAACCTGTAACACGACAACCAATACACAGAAAAATCAGACAAATTTTCAGCCTTAACACAAAGGACCCATGAAAAACTCAGAACCATATCCTTAGATCCTTTGTGAAAACTATAAAATATACCTTCTACATCTAGATCTACAACATCTTCAACATTCACAATATGCATCCAAACCTATAGATCTCCACGAATCGTGTACTAGATCTCCACGAGTTAAAAGCTACAGAACCCAAAACGAAAAAACATTCACAATCACAAGTCAAAAGCTACAGAACCCAAAAAGAAAAAACATTCACAATTTGTCACTACTTAAAGAGGAGGGCAGGCTCCTGAAGTTCTCAAAATCATGAAAAACAAGGGAAGAGGTAGGACAAGAAGAATATGGAGACTCGATCCAAAAGAGCAAGAGAGACGATGAGCCTAGACAGGCTCAAAGTATACATGCAGCCAAGGCTAAAACCCATAAAAAAAGTCCAAGTCGTTTACTACCTTTCACGAAATGGCCATCTCGAGCATCCCCATTACATGGAAGTCACCCATTCACCTGATCAACCTCTTCGATTAAGAGGTACCCATTATTGATATGGGTAGTCTAAAATGTTTCCACACCTATTGCCTTTCTAAAGAAAATCTCAAGTTGTTATGGTGAGAGCGTAAATTGGAATGGTTGTGTTACATGTTGTGTGAGAGACTCGAAGGTTCGGACTGGTTTCACGTGAGAGAGAGATAGAGAGGTTTGAGTAGAGAGACTAGAAGGTTTGGGCAAAAGAGAGAGAGAGAGGATGGCGAAAACCCTAGATAGGAGAATTGTATCATACGACACATGGGATCGGGGTGGGGGAGGTTAAAAGTTCAAACTTATGAATTTATATAGATATATAAATTCGTGTACCGGATCTTCAATCAAAAACCCAAATTTTTATACTCAAACATGGACCGTGTAGGTTTGGATTATGTATGCGGAACCCGTAACCGGAACCCAGATAACTGGGTTTCAAATCAGACCGAGATAAAGCCCAACCCAAATGAAGAATCCTATTTGTGAGCTAGGTTTCACTCATGTCCATTTATAGATGTTATAACTGAAGAGAAGTGCTTAATCTATAGAGAGATATAAAAAAAATTGACCTATTTTGACATAGAACATTAAATTGTAAAATTATTTTTATTATAAAATATAAATTAAGAAATTATATATCACATTACTTGACGTTTGTACATTTTTTTTTATAAAGTCTCTTTATAGATCCAATATTACTTGAATATGACCCATTTAATTAAATAAGTAAAATTGCTCGAATCTGACATGAACTATTTAGATAATAAGTATTATGATATGAGTTATGTTGCTTGTAAGTTTAATCTGTTAATATACTACTTTTTATTGTTCCTTTATAATTATAAACAAGTTAAAATACTATTATCCTTTTATCATTGAGGGACCAATTTTAATGATTTGTCAAGAAATAAGCTTGCAAATAGATTTTCTTTCAATGGGTTGAGTTGACCTAAGCATTTGATCTAACACGAATTTTCCTATATATAAGATTTTAACCATAAACTACTTATATAAAAAAAAATGTTTTAACTATAAATGATCATGTGAATTATTATGAAAAACTAAATTCGAAAACTCATATACAAAAATATAATATATATATATATATATATATCACTAACTAATATACACAATTCAAATTCTTAGTTTATAGAAAACCAAAAAATGACTATGGATTATATATGTGAGTCAATTATTGTTTAATTGCGTAGATTGATCTCAGTTAATCCATTGATTGATTGTGTTTAATTGAATTAATATAAACTCAATAATATTAAATTTAAATATTTTTAATTTGAGAAAAACTTAAAACCAAATGAGGTGAAAATGCAAGATTTACACCCTCCATTTGGAAAGAGATGCGTTAGCAGTTTCATAAACTTATAGTAGAATAAGATACTAACATCTCCAAATTAGAATAAGATGCGTCAGTCTCTCTCCTCACTCTCAGCAAACTCTCTCTCTCTCTCTCTCTCTCTCTCTCTCACACACACACACACACACACATAGAGGAGAGATATTTTAGTTGATAGATTCAATTCATCTTTTGTAATTTGTCCAACAATTTTATGCAAATCCAATGTTTGGTAGCTTGTGGAGAGAGAGAGAGAGAGAGAGAGAGAGAGTTTCCACATATCCATTTTTTACGCAAATCCAAATAGAGATATTTCCTAAAATTCGACATTTATTTCATAGATCCTAAATGTGATGCATCTCAGAAAGCTCAAATCTACAACGATCCAAACCCATAATATAAATTGAAGAAATTAAATTACAATTCTATTACATTGACAAACCCTATCAACCCAAAACCCAATCCCACAAAAAATTGTGTTGCAAAGATTTTGTTGAGAGTGAGGAGAAGTTGTTAGTATCTAATTTACTCTCTCTCTCTCTCTCTCTCTCTCTCTCTCTCTCTCTCATCAAGATTTACAATATTTGCAAATGTTATCGACCATGGGATTCCAAATAGCAGTGCTACAAACCAAATAAGCCCATGAAAAATTTAACCATTTTATGTTTTTGAGAGGCCGACGAGCTTGAGGGGAGAGAGGGAGAGAGAGAGAGAGAGAGAGCTTGAGGGATGGTAGAGACGAGCTTAAGTAATTAGATTCTCTGCAGATATGTTTACGATAATAAAATTAGACAAATGACGTGGTTTTGTGTCATTGGAAGGTGTAAATTCTAGTTATATACCACATCCAGTCGAGGAGCCTCTCTTTTAATTTTGTACTATATGGATTGACGGATGGTGTTATATATTGCCCCATTGCTGATCGAAATTTTGGAAATGAAAAAATCAATTATCATCTTTTTTCTCATAATTATCTTATTATCCCATGTCGTGGCATTAAATGATAGGTACATAAGTTAAACATAATAAATAGTTTCTAATCATCTAATACCATATTATGGGATAATGAAATGATGATAAGAAAATATATGATAAAAAGCATTAGTAGTTGGAAATTAGTCATTCCTTGACAAAGACAGCCATGCCCAAAGGAGTGTATCATTACTCTTAGTTCAAGGCTAATGAGTTGAGCTAGTGGTCTTTTAGTCCTAATGGCGCAAGCTTGTTCTCTTACCAATGTTCAAGTCTATTCACCCGTAGCTTAGGGGATGTTTGGAAATTGTTTTGGTCTCATCTCGTCTCATTTCATCCTATTTAATTTCTTTCTTGAACATCACTCAAACACATACACTTTCAAATTAATCATAACAATTTTTCCAAACTTTCAAATAAAAAATAATTCTAACTTTTTCAAATATCAAAATAAAAATAATATTAAAAATTATATATTCAACTTTTTATCTTTCCTTTTCCAAAACTCAATATTATTCACAAATATCTTATTATTATTTATAAAATTTTCATCTCCTCCCATAAGAAAAAAATTGTTGAAATGACCAATTATGGTCGACATCCTACTGGTTATGGACAAGTTGTTGACCGGTTATGAGGAAAATTGTTGCCAATATTCCTTGAAATGACCGGTTATGGATTTCATATGGAGTCTAAGAAATGGCATAATCCATAACAACTTGAATCTCTTCCTCAAGATGGCAAAGGAGCAGTTGAATCAGACATACCAGGCCTACAAGAACACATGGGAAGAAAAGCATAAAACTCACAAGGAAGTTTGGAAAACACCACCTCAAAATCATAAAAGCTTCTTCTTCGACCTAGCAATCAAGAACTCCTTTTCAGCCATCTCAACAATATGTAGGAACCACAGTGGAGAAATCCTGCAGGTTAGAATATCAAAAATTCAAACCACAAATCTAACGGTGGCTGTAGTTTCAGTAGCTCTCTTAGCCTCTCAAATGGCATACCAGCTCCAACAAAATTCAACAATTGTAGAAGGGAATGTCCAAATTAATGTCATAGTAGCCATTGAAAGTAAAGAACACTCCACACACTAGCAAATCGCTCCAATCAATGAAGATATCCAACAGATCTTTCGACAATAGAAAGAGTGGCAAATAGCAAAAGTACATCGAATCAAAATTAATGTGCACACTCTGTAATACAATGAGCTGCAACCAATCTAATTTTTGGAAGCATATTCTTAAATAACTTACCTAAATGTATTTTGTTTATTGATAGTGAAAATTAAGGGTCCACCTTGAATTCCTTATGTACTTCAAACTTCCCTTTTATAATATTAAGCATGGTTGATTAGGAGGGGAAAAAAAAAAAGGTCGACCCGAATCATTGATCTTCTTGGGATGAATCTGTTTAGAAAAGTTACATGTTTCTTCGTCACTTTTTTCTTCTTTCTTTTTTGTTCAAATCAAGGAAAAGTTGCAATATATACGGGATCACGCAATCTTGAGCAAGTAAATGGAAGAAAACAAATTCTCAGGCAGACTCGAGAGACTCAAAAGCAGGATGTAGATTGGCTACGATGGAGTGGCATGCATGATTCGCAGCTCAAGGTGGCAGACCTAATTGTCCGTACGAAATTGCAGGCACCAATGCAGACTTACAGTGACACCTACACAGCCCACTCGACATGTCAAATCGCAGTTTGCAATCTTACTACTTTCTGATTTCTCTTTCGTACTCTTCTGCTACAAATATGCGAATCTTTCATTTCCCAGGGCGTCCCTGACGTTGATTTCTATCTTTCTGCACATGCTCCCTTCTTCCATGATATCTTACACGTACGGAGCCTCTTGACGGGGGACCACCGGCGATATATATAATATATATATATATATACATACATATAGACACACACAATGTAGTTGTATCCACACCTCCGATTTTTTTTTGACCAGAAAGACCTCACGGAGATCATGCATGCTCGATGCTTGGCCTGAAACCCTATGCTTGGCCCTAGGGCTAGCCCCAGTAATCATCTCTGATATATTGGCTGTCTGTGCAGTACGTACAGACACGGGTTCTGTTGCATTGGAAGATATAGCAGCCTATGCTGCATGAAATTTCAGGCTTTTAGACCCCCTTTACGTTCTCAATTAAGCTGACTATATTAAAAAGCAGACCTCGCTTCTCCTTAGGTCCAGCTCATGTGCGATTAGTCTACTCTTGTCTGAGTACTAGTCATAACCAATCTGCATCCAACGGTCTACGAAATTTCATAACTTCGATGTGATCTAAGGTTACTAGCTAGCTAGCTAGCTAGTCAACGTGAGACATTCCGTGCTAATTAGATTGTTAATCACATGGACAGCGCAATTCAATCACTTACTGGTCTTGATATTCATGGTAAATGGTACAGAGTCGTGCACGCAGTAATTTAATTTTATGTAGAATTAAGATAAGAAAAGAAAGAAAGAATAAGGGGGCAAACGAAACCAACCCAGAAAGCCATGATCAGAACAGAGCCAGAGAACAGTACTTGGAAGCCACGATCAAAGTCGTTGCTTTCATAGCCGGTCCCACGATGTGAGAGATGGATATATAAGAAACAACAAATTTGGTGGCTGAAACAACACCGCAACGAGAATGGAAATCAGAATAAAGCATCAGCAGTCACGTATTAACCACATTCAATTGCACTACACTTTTCAGGGTCACGGCCATGACAAAAACAATTTGCTAAAGTAAACACCGCCAGAATACAGACTTAACCCAAGAAAATGGAGAAACTCAGCAACGGCCAACACTCGTTAACGCACCACTTTGGTACTGGCTTTTTTTTTTGGTGGGGGGGGGGGGGGGGGGGGGGGGGGGGCATCGATGGTGAAGCACGTATCTCACGCCGTGGAATCGCGAACTTCAAAGAAAGAGCGATTCTTGACGACGATGTCGTACATATGACGGATCTTAAAGTTGGCGAAGTTTTTCGGAAGGGAGATCAAGTGGGGGGAGTGTTCTGACCTGTGGAACTGAAGGAAGTCGGGGCGGGTGGGGTTGTGGTAGCGAGACCAGCCGAGCTCGTTGAGACGGTGTTCGAGCTCGGAGTAGGAGCGGATGACGTGGTTTGCCGGAAGGTATACGAGGACCCGGGGGCGAGCGCCGGGTGCGGTGGCTGTACCTGGGTAGGGTGGCTCTTTTTGCTCGAAGGATTCCCTAGTCGGATTGGTGATTAGGCGAGCCACGCCATTCTTGTCAAATATCCACACACCGGACATTGAGTGTGTGTATGTGAGCGAGAGAGAGGAAAAAGGAGACAGAAAGCTGGGCAGCTAGATGGGTTATGAGGTACGATCGATTGTCGTACGAGAAATTGCGAGGTGGCCGTATATTTATAGGACGAGAGCAGACGAGACGTGAGTGGTGAGGCTTCGTCGTTTACATAATAAGACCATGGTTCAGATCTGCTACCAGCCTCATCCATAATAATGGAATAAAAATAATTAATGAAAATAGACAGTGAACAAGATTAGGTTATGTACGTACGTATAATGTCCAGGGACGCGTGCACCTATTTTTTGTGGTTTCTTTGAGGAAAACTTTAAAATGAAGTCATTAATTATTGGTAATGCAAGATTAACTTGCATCATTCTCTTTTTCTTTTCTTTCATTATGCTATTTTCTGCCATGCAGTAACATTAACATGCACATAAAACAGAAGAAACAAAGAACTTGCATCATTTTGGCTATTATTTGGGTTGTGGTTACTGGGTACACGATATACTAGCCAGCTAGCAAGCACTGTTTTGATCTAACAAACAGGCAGTCATGTGAGTGGGTAATATGAAATCAATAAAGAGGATTGAAGATCAAACTCCATCAAGCCAAACTCCCATAGCACATCAAAGTTGATAAGCGTGTGTATATATATATATATACATGCTATTGATGTTGATTAAGATGAAAATGAATAGCATTTGTATATGAAGATTAGTATGGAGGAAAACAGGTCCGTTTATCACGTTCACAAAGAGAGATACAACGTAAATAGGCCTCATTTGATTACATAATTAAGATGAAATGAGATAAGATATTTTGTTGAAAGTTAAATAAAATATAGTTATAATATAATTTTTTAATATTAATTTTGTTTTAAAATTTAAAAAAAATTGTATTATTTATTATATATTTTTGTGTGTGAATTTAAAAAAATTGTATTAATAAAATAAGATAGATAGTTTAAATTTGGACAAAACAACCTTAATTAATTAGCTTGTCGTCATGTATTTAAGCGTTATGGGTTTGAAAGGAATAATATGGTTTCTATGGACATGATAACCGGGGAAGCCAACACTTCTAATACAAGTGGTACTTTGCACTATACATGGGAATAGCATTTTGACAACTTCGAGGTAGGGGTAGCAATATACGTGACACGTTCCATTAATTTAACATAAATATAACACGATACAAGCATGTTTGAGTTTAATTTTAATGGATTCGGGTCAAAATAGGTTGACTCGTTAAGACACAATTGTTTAACAGATTACTAACGGATTAACCCATTATGACCTGTTAAGAAAGTTAAATTTACATTTTTACCCTTATACTTAAAAACTAAAAAACCCTACTCCCACCACACTCTAATTCAAACTCCCTTACAATCTCACATTCATTTTTAGATATATTGAGTCTCTCTCTTAGTTCTCAGTTGAGTCAATTCTCCCGAGTCACGACCGCCTCCCACACTTCCAATGGATTTTAATTTTGGTGTTTTTAATGCTTGGATTGTAATTTTAGACTTATATAAGTTTTATATTTTTAGGAGATATTGTGATTTTAAATTTTATTTGAAATTATGTTAATTAAGTCAAATGAATTATTTGGGTTAATTCAACTCATTTACATAAATTGGTCAAAATGGATTGTGCTGTGTTAATATATTTTTAATTAATTCATAACGAGTCGTGTCGTGTCAACCCGTTATTTTAATGGGTCGTGTTATGGTTTGAAAATTTGATCCATTAAGGTTAACGGGTTGTGTTTAGGTTGACCTATATCGTATAATATACACAATTTGACACGACATGAACATGACCCGTTAAAATGATTTACCACCCATACCCCGAGGTGCAGAGTAGACAATGCATGTTTTTTTCACGATTATATTTAGTGTCCAATACGAATCCAAATGTTATGTTTATGTTTATTTATTGTGAGGTATTTTTTATTCATATAAATATATTGTTAAGGACGTGTTCCACCACTGCTTATGCAACCGTTCACTTGGCAAATAATAAGAAAACTCTGGTAGGATGCACTTGAGAATATTTCGATGCTTATGTCAGTTTAATATCTCTCAAAAGTATATAATTGAACTTAACTTCATTTTTGGGAGTTACCTAGTATATATAGGGGATATCTGTTAAACTAGATCATCCTTGTATGAGATTACTATCCTGTGATGTTTATCATATGCTGTGTTTATCCTTACGTAATTGAAATAGTCACTTACGTGCATGAAACTTGCTTCTTCCCGAATAATGTGACACGTAGTATGCAAATCCCTGTTGCGCCTTTTAGTTCAAGTCTGCTTTAGAGGACTTTCGTACTGGGCTTCAATACAAAATGGGCCTTCCAACTACCCCGCTAATTCCATTCATTCCATGGCGTGGAGAATTTCATGTTGACAGCTTTTCAAAAACACTTTTATGATCATCATGTATTTTTTTTTTTTTTGCGTGTACCTTGCTATGGGCCCTCTTTTTCTTCCAAGCCTTGTTTTCAAATAGTTCCCAGCCCATCTGCCAACCGCTACGTACCCCACTATTTCTTCACATTTTCATAAATCGAAGAGTCCCTCATGATTAACTATTAACGTTGCATTGATAAGAATTCCGTGTGACAGTTACCTTTTTGCTCTCGTGTCAGGTCATGATGCCTATGGCTGGCGTTTTGTATTCTCCCATTTTAAATACCCGTCTACTATTCTTGCTCATTCTTTCTTTTAGTACCTTCCCTATTTTCATTCTAGTCTGTGCTCGTCTCTATTCATGCTTCTTGGTGTCTACCCATCTCGTCTCACCTATTTCTTTGCCATATTTCTTCCCAAGATTCCATACCTGAATACGATGGCAGTTAACCTTCCCCTGCACCAGAAATCTCAGTCTTCAATGGGTATGGATGGCGTTCTGCACTAAGGCAAAAGCATCTTCTAGCGATTAGGGAGGAATAATGCATCCCTGAGGACGTAGTGCTGGATGTTCCTTTGTCTGGGTGCTGCGACGATGAAGGGTTCTCTGGCAAAGTAACCCTAACCACTTCCCTTTTGTTTCACAGTCTAAGACTTCCTTTCTTTCTGTCAACCCTTCGCGACATTTTAGACTTGCTGGGTTTGGTGCCCACTCAACTTTATCCCTTCACACTGAGGGCCTTTCTATGTGCCTGTGTGGTTTTTCGCATGGCTTTACAACCCCTCAGGGACATTTACCTCAATTTGACTGCTTAATTTTTTTTTTATCCTTTTACAATGTGAGGCCCGCCACCAAGGACAATACTATTAGCTTTTGCAAGAAAGACAAAGGGCAAACATTGGCCCGATTTGAGGTTCGGCAATCAAATGCCAAGAATTGGACGAGTAGGTTCTTTTTTTTTATCGTTGGCCAAGGTTGGGAGTTTCCCGCCTCTATGGCTCATTTAAGAGATTTTCCATTTAGGGCAATCTAGGGCATTCTTCCTGATGATAAGAGTTTGTGGATGAACATGGAGCCTTTATTAATTCAAGAGCTAGCCTAAATTGAAACCGTCCGCTCTTAGACTCAGGCTCACCCCGACCAGCTTTGGATTGATTTCCTACTGATGCCCGCTCACATTGACCGGTTCTTGATGTCCCCTGACCGCTTCCACGTTCAGGGGTGTTCGTTCATGATTTCTGCCACAATCCCTCCTCCCAACCTTGGCAGGCCTTCGGAGAAAGGCAAGAAAGATGGCCAAACCATGCAGGAGAAGAAAGAGAAGAATCGACCGTCCGAAGAAGAAAAAGATGAAGAGAAAAAGGAGAAGAAGAGCAAGAAGAATAGAGAGGAGAAGAAAGAAAAGAAAAAAGAAGAAAAGAAACAAAAGAAAATGGGTCGTGCCGAGGACACATCTCCTCCTGCGCCCAAGCAAAAGAAAACCCTGGCACCTTCAGAGGGTGACCACGACCAGGCTTTTACCCCGCCAATCCCTGCCTAACTTCCTGTGGCTAGCGGGTCTTCTACACAGCTGCATTTTCCCAGACTGGGAGACACTGAGGGCTTGGCAGACTTGGCCCTCTCAGATCTAGCTGCCACCTTTGAGCTCGACCCTCCCTAACAAGCGCACACCCTGGCGTGTAGCCCCATCTTCGAATTCCCTATCTTTGACAACCTGGTGGGGGAGGGAGAGTTGGACCCTAAATTTGCGGCCGCCCTCAATTTGAATTCTGACGTGGGCAAGGAGATTCGCCCGTCTATGGTGAGAGATCACGTCCCCTTCCTGCCTGAGAGCGTTCGTGAAAGGACAACGAGCATTCGACCTACTGAATGGGCGGAAAGAGCTTCTGCCCAAACAGGAGACTTGGGTGGCGTGGTCGGGGGCACGCCATCTCGCCATGAAGATAGAGGCGATGAGATGGATGCCAACTCACCCTTCCCAAAGACCCCGCCAACCACTGTCTCTGGGGGTAATACTCCCTTGTTGCCTAGTAGTGGCGAGTGCCTTTCACTTTCTCCTCCCTTTGCCCTATCCTTTGGCGGAGATATTGAATGCCTCTTTCTTGAGGGATTGAGTGGTGCATTGGGAGAAGACACCCGCCTACTCGAGCCCGTTTTGGCATACACTAGGACCTCCCTCCCACCTGCAAGCTTCAGAGGTCCCCTAGAAAGGATGGCAGACTCAATGCCAAGGGTTGACTAGACCTTTTTGCCTAGGAATGTTCCTAACCCTGAAGAAATCTTCTTTAGGGAGGTTAGCAGAGATGCCTCATTTTCCTCTGCCAATGCCCAAGTTGAGGGCACCGCCCAAATGGCCAACCATTTGAAGGATTGGCTTTCTGAGGTATCACCAGCAATTGACCTGCTCTTTCTTTCTCTTTTCAAGTTCTCATGTAGTTTCTTACTTGAATTCCTTTTTTTATCTTTTTTTTTTTTAAATTTTATAGGGCATTAATGGTTTGGTGGCGTGGATCTTGGTGGATCGGGCCCACCTTGAGGAGGAGGTCAAAGAGTGATGGAAGCTGTGCTACATTGCCAAGCTTACTTTTGAGAATTGGTTGGTGGATCGGTCGAAGCTAGATACTTTGGCATAGAAAAAGAAGGAGTTGGAGATATTTCTAGAGTAGTCGGAAGGCTACTCCCACTCCTTGCACAACTACATGGAGATTTTAGAGGGGGAATTCCTTGAGCTTTGTGATGCCGTTCGTCATGCCCAAGAGGTGAAGATTAAGGATGGCTTCACCTCAAGGCTTCTTCTGTCAGCAAGGGACTTTGCAAAGTCCCAAATTGCTGACGCACAGAGAGGCTTCAAACTAGACCTCGCCCATCTTACTGAGAAGAATGATGAACTAGCTGGCTTTACTTGCCAAGGACATGCATCTAACTGAGAACAATGATGAACTAGCTGCTGCCCAAGCGAAAATTTCCCGCCTACGTGGCCAACTAGTCCTGGCCCCTGCCACTAGGGATCGTGCCTTTGCCTATGGTTATGGCACTGGTATCCTGAGGCTAAGGTCCAGCCTTCTCACCGACCTTGGTACAGACCTCAAGAATCTAGGTCGAGATCTATTCGTTGCTGAAGCTGCTCCTTGCCACCATGTCGACACTTTTGGGAGGGATGAGATGCCAGTTGCCTTCATAGGCAGACCTCCATTGCTGCCGCCCGCCCCCTTGCTTTCTCCATATGGCTTTTTATTCTCTTTTTTCAAAGCTTATCTATTGTATTTTTTGTACTGTTTGCCATTTTGTATCAATAATCAACTTTGATGATAATTGTACATTAATTTTCCTGCTGCACATTCCCAACCCTTCATTTTATTTGATCCGCTCGCTCTTGATTTTCTATTTTGGAAGTCAACGATGCTCGTGATGGGCACCTTAGGAATGGGTGTGGTCTAAGGACCACCACGCCCTTTTTCATAGCACCGCAAGCTGCTAAGGCTTGCCATAAGTGTTTAAGGGTGGTGTGGTCTGGTGACCTCCACGCCATTTTTACATAGCACCACAAGCTGCTAAAACTTGTCATAGGTGTTTAAGGGTGGTGTGGTCTGGTGATCTCTAAGAACCTTTTCCATGGCACCACAAGCTATTAAGGCTTGTCATCGGTGTTTAAGGGTGGCGTGGTCTAGTGACCTTCGCACCTTTTTTTCATGACACAGTAAGCTGTTAAGGCTTATTTAAGGGTGGCGTGATTTGGTAACTTTCACGTCATTTTTTCATGATACTGCAAGTTGCTAAGGTTTGTCATAGGTGTTTTAAGGTGGCGTGCTTTGGTGATTTCTGCTCCCTTTCTACATGGCACCGCAAGCTGCTAAGGTTTGTCATAGGTGTTTAAAGGTGGCGTGGTCTGGTGACCTCCACGCCCTTTTTACATCGCACCGTAAGCTGCTAAGCCTTGTCATAGGTGATTAAGGATGGCGTGGTTTAGTGACCTTTGTGCCCTTTTTACATGGCACTGCAAGCTGCTACGACTTGTCATGGGTGTTTAAGGTTGGCGTGGTTTGGTGACCTCCACGCCCTTTTTACATGGCACTATAAGCTACTAAGACTTGTCATAGTTGTTTAAGGGTGGCATGATCTATGAGCTCCGCGCCTTTTTTTCATAGCATCACAAGCTGCTGAGGCTTATCATAGGTATTTAAGGGTGGTGTGGTCTGGTGACCTCCGCGCCCTTTTTACATGGCACTACAAGCAGCTAAGGCTTGTCATAGGTATTTAAAGGTAGCGTGGTCTGTGACCTTTACGCCATTTTTACATTCTCCAGAGCACGCTTGCTCAATTTTGTACAAATGTGTGCTTGCGTGTACTTACTTTTACCAAGAAATCACCAATGAAACAAAGCGTGACTGGATTTTGCAATAAATAGATATAAATGCTACCAAAAACATGTATATATAAACTTAATAATGTCAGCAAGAAGACATGAAATGAAAGTAAATGGAATCATTACAAATATTGTTGATAAAATTTCCTTAAGTGTTCTGCATTCCACGGGTGTGGCAGGTCCCTCCCCTAGCTATCTTTCAAATGGTACGACCCAGGTCTGTTATTAGCTACCACCAAGTAAGGTCCTTCCCATCAGGTCTCCCATCTTCCCTTCATCTTGGGTAGTCACTCCACTTTTCTTCAAAACCAAATTTCCTACCTTAAAAGTCCTGGACTTTACCCTTTTGTTGAAGTATTGCTTGGCCTTAGCTTTTTCCTGCAACATTTTGGCTTCCGCTATTTCTCTTTCTTCCTCCATTAAATCAAGGTACTCCTATATTTTCTTATCATTTTGGATGGTTGAGAAGTGGCTCGTTTGGTAACTTGGGAGTCCTACCTCAATAGTGGGAACTGCCTCGCACCCATACGCCAATGCGAAAGGGGATTACCTATTGGAGTTTTGCGGATGTCCTATACGCCCAAAGTACTTCTGGCAGCTCGTCCGCCCATTCTCCCTTTTCCTCTGTAGCCCTATTTTTTCGAGTTGAGAGCAATGCCTTATTTGTTGCTTCCGCTTGCCCATTCGCTTGAGGGTGGCCCGGTGAGGAGTACTTTACCTTAATCTTTAACTTTGCACACCATTCTTTGTAATGGTCAAAGTCAAATTGGCGCTTATTATCTGATACTATGCTTTGCGAGATTCTGAACTTGCAAACCATGTTTTTCCACAAAAACCTTGTCACAGCTTTGCTTGTCAAGCTTGCTAGTGGCTTGGCCTCTGCCCATTTTGTGAAATAATCAATGGTGACCACCATGAATTTTACTCCACCTATTCTTGTTGGAAACGGCCAACCAGATTGACGCCTCATTGCGCGAAGGGTCATGGTGCTGTCATGGATGTTAATCCCTCTGGATGGGCGTGCGGTACTGGTACGTACGTCTGACACTTAACACACCTTTTCATAAATTCCCAAACGTCTCTTAACGAATTGAGCCAGTAGTATCCTACCCTTACTACCTTTGAGGCTAGAGTTTTTCCCTCAGAATAGTTTTCACATATTCCTTCATGTATCTCTACTAAGACATACTGCACTTACTGCAAGGAAATACATCGCAACAATGGGGTTGAAAAACCCCTTTTATAGGACTCCATCAATAAGCATGAATCTTGCCGCTTTTCTCCTTACCTTCCTTACTTCATTCTTCTTCTCTGGTAACTTCCCTTCATCTAGGTATTGGACCACACTATTCGCCCAATTTGAGATATTGGAGCCCAAAACGCCTACCTCTCTTCCAATGGCCGAGATCTCAATGACTCTCCTTTCCACTTGCCATGGGAAGGGCACCTCCTCCATTCTTGACGATGTACGCTCCAATATGTTCGCCACTTCGTTATCTGCCCTTCGTATTTGGGTTATATTAAAATGTGAGAAGAGGTCGCTTGCCTCCCAAACTTGTGCTAAATATTTTGTCAACTTCTCCCCTTTCGTAGCGTATAATCTCAACACTTGATTTACAACCACATGCGAGCCTAACTTTGCCTCTATCTCGATTGCCCCTATGTTGGCGGCTATAGAGAGCCCTACTACGAGTGCTTCATATTCGGCTTCATTGTTGGTTACCTTAAATGCCAATATTGCCATGTAGTGTTGTTCTTTTCCGTCTGGGCTGAATTAATGAATCCCCAGGCCTCTGCTTGCCTGGCAGGATGAGCCATCTATGACAAGTACCCATGGTTTTCCCACTAGAGTTGCCTTTCCCACTGAAGTTGCCGTGTCTTCTTGGGGGAAAACCGAAAAATTCTACCACAAAGTCTGCCAGCGCTTGACCCTTTGCCGCCCTTTTCAGTATATACTCTAAATCGAACTCACTCAATTCAATCGACCACCCTACCAGTCTTCTTGAACTGTTAGGTTTTCTCAGAGTTTTTGCCAACGGGCTCTCTGTGAGCACCTTTATTGTGTGGGCTTGAAAGTATGGGCAGAGTCTCCTTGCCGCTGTTACCAAGGCGAAGGCTAATATCTCGACCCGAGGATACCTTACTTATGCTCCTCTGAGAGCTCGACTTATGTAATACACAAGGTGTTGGGCAGCTCTTTCTTCTTTTACTAGGACGGCGTACACTGTGTGTGGGGAAACTGCTAAGTATGCACAGAGCTTATCGCCTTTCTCTGGTTGCTTCAAGAGTGGCGGGCTGGCTAGGTATTGCTTCAACTTTTCAAAGGCCTCATCACACTCTTAGTTCCAGGGGTGTGCCTTGCTTAGTACTCAGAAAAAGGGGAGGCACTTGTCTGTCGATCTGGCTATGAATTTACTCCGTACGACTACCCTACCGTCCAACCGCTGAGTTTCGTTCAGATTTCTTAGTGGCTTCAAATTGAGTATGGCATCTATCTTCTCTGGAGGGGCCTTAATTCCTCTTTCAGATAAGATGAATCACAAAAACTTTCTCGATTCAACTCCGAAAGCACATTTTGTAGGGTTCAGTCTCATTTTGTAACGACATAAGATCCCAAACACCACTCGCAAGTCGTCAAGCTGTCTAGCGGGTTCCTTACTTTTTACCAATAGGTTGTCTACATATATCTCCATGGACTTTCCAATATGCTCCTTGAACATGCAATTGACCAACCTTTGGTAGGTCGCCCTTGCATTTTTCAATCCAAACGGCAAAACCTGATAGCAATATAGCCCCCGATCCATTATAAATGATGTTTTCTCCTCATCTGCTACGTGCATTCTTATCTGGTTGTAACCTGAGTAGGCGTCCATGAAGCTCAGCATACGGTGTTCTTCTATTGCGTCCACAATAATGTCGATGCGTGGCAAAGGAAAACTGTCTTTTGGGCAAGTTTTATTTATGTTGGTGAAATCCATGCACATTCTCCACTCTCCATTAGCTTTTTTTTTTTTTACCAACACAACATTAGATAACCACTCTGGGTAATGGGCTTCCTTGATGAACCTGGCAGCTAATAATCTCTTTACTTTCTCATTAATGGTGGCATACTTCTCTGCACTGAATGGCCTTTTTTTCTGGCATACTATCTTGTGGACGGGATCCACACACAGGCGATGATCAATGATGTTGTTGTCTATGCCAGGCATGTCTTCATGACTCCATACAAACACATCCATGTGTTCTATTAACAGCTACTTCAGGGCTTCTCTGTCCCCCGGTGGGACTTGTGTTCCAATTCGTGTGATGGTTCTACGGCGGTCAGGATATAGCGTCACAAGTTCCAATGGTTCATTAGTCTCAACATGTTGCTGCTTCTGCTCGTCTCTGACCTTCACGCCTTTTTTCACAACCATTGCCAAAGGCGATAGAAGGGGTGGTACTGGCGCTTTGTTTTGTTCTACTATGACACAAACTTTGTTTCGACCATTTCTTAACTCTTGCACATAAGATTCCCATGCTAGAGCTTGTTCACCTCGTAACTCTGTGACCTCGCTATCATTTGGGAACTTCATCTTGAGATGGTATGTGGATGTCACTGCCTTGAGATGGTTGAGTGTTGATTTTCCCCATATTGCATTGTAGGAAGACAGAGCTTTTAATACCAAGAAATTGGTCATGGTGGTGGTTGTTCGCGTCCTAGTTCCCGCGGTTATAGGAAGTGTGATAGCCCCAATGGGTTGTATTGTATCTTCAGAGAAACTCTTCAGTGGTGTTGGGAAGGGTCTCAATTTATTGGTGCTAATACCCATTTTGACGAACGCGTCCCAGAACAGTATATTTGCAGAGCTTCTATTGTTGACTAGTACCTGCCTAGTTGTGTAGTTTGCTATCACAAGGGTGACCACTAAAGCATCATCATGCGGATACAATACTCCTTCCGTTCTTCCTCCCCAAAAGACATTGTCATCTGGTTACTAAACCTCTGGTGCTTAGGGGCTCTGTCTGATACATATACCTCTTCATACCTTACACTCTGTGCATACCCTCCTTACTAGATATGAATATGCCTCCCCAAGCAAAACCCCCTGCTATTGTCCGAATCTCTCCTATGGGCGCCCTATTCCTATCATGCTTTGAGGGCGCCCTATCTCTATTGTTTCGGCAGACCTCGATTCGATATTGTCATTGTTGCTCAGGGCTGTTACACCTCCTAGTACCCCACCTGGACTCCTGGCATCTCCTGGGTTTTGAGCATTTTGCTATCATCCGCTCAAACTCTCTCGTTCTTGCCAGCTTAGTTACTCTTTTCTTCATAGTTGTGTAGTCCTCAGTCCAGTGTGACCTTGTCTGGTGGTACTTGTAGTTGTGACTGCCTGCCTTAAGTTGATATCATTCTTTACTCTCCATTTCTTCTTCCGGTACATTTAGATTACTATACATCAATCTGGGGTTGTGAGCTAGTCCCCTTTCTTTCCTCCTTACTTACTAACTCGCACCAATTTTTCTGTCAACCTACCCCCTCCTCCATTTGACCTTGTTGTCCTCCTTTCGAGGATCCATTAGAGCCTGCAGTGTGCCTTCAGCATTGACGAAGTCATCAACCTTATCCATGAACTCCCTAAGGTTAGAAGGGGTCTATTTGGCCAACTCTGCCATAAAGGGACTTCATGGCTATATTCCGCCTAGGAGGGCAGCGAGGGAAATTTTTTCATCCTGGTCATCTGTTGTTAACCTTTCCTTGTTGAAGCGGGTAAGGTAGGTCTTCAGGTTCTCATCTTCTTTTTGTTTTACTGTTAGCAGGTAGGCGGTAGGCACCGACGCCTCCTGCTGGGCATAAACTGGGTTAGGAATTGTTTAGTCAACTCCTCAAAATTACTTATTGACCTTGGTTTGAAGGTTTCAAACCACCCTCTTGATGTTCCTTTCAGGGTTAAAGGAAAAGCTAGGCACGCAATCTCTCCTGGAAAACCATAGAGCGTGATGTAGGCCTTGAAGTTCTCCAAATGGTCTACCGGATCTTTAGACCCATCGTACATGTCTATCTGGGGTACCTTGAATTTTGGCAAAAGCGGCCTAGCCATAATCCGTTCGCTATATAGAGGTTAGTTTGGTTTAGCAAGCATTCTACCGAGGAAGATCCTCTCCTCGTTATCTCTTCGTACTTTCCAGCTAGTTCTTTCAATTAATCATGCATTTTCTTCTTCTCCACCTTCCCTAGGCTTGACTCTGCATTGCATTACGCCTCTCTTTCACCTTGCTCACTATGACCGGATACAGCGCCACTATGACTGGGTACGGTGATGTCATCAAATTCACCATTCTTTCGCCTCAAATTGTCTTTTTCTTTTTTCAGAATTTCCATGGCCTCTAACGCCTTCTTCAGTTTTTCCTCAGTTGCTACTAGTCGCGCTTCCATGGTTGTTAGTAGTGTATCCATATCTCGATTTGCTAAGGAATGTGTTATAGTCGGCATGTGAGAACCACTTTGGTCTATAACGAGAGACCAAATTCAAATCCCATAGACGGCACCAATGTTAGGGACGTGTCTCACTACCGCCTATGCAACCGTTCACTTAGCAAATAGTAAGAAAACTCTTGTGGAATGCACCTGAGAATACTCTGATGCTTAAGTCAGTTCAATATCTCTCAAAAGTATATAATTCAACTTAACTTTGTTTTTGGGAGTTGCCTGGTATATATAGGGAATATCTATTAGACTGGATCATCATTGTATGAGATCACTATCCTGTGATGTTTATCTTGTGTTGTGTTTATCTTTACGTAACTGAAATAGTCACATACGTGCATGAAACTTGCTTCTTCCCGAATAATGTGGTGCGTAGTATGCAGATCCCTATTGAGCCTTTTAGTTCAAGCCTACTTATAGAGGACTTTCATACTGTGCTTCAATACAAAATGGGCCTTCCATAGATGTTTTTACAAATAATTATTTTCAATCACAAATATATTGTTATAGATAGTTTGTTTTGGTAGCGACATGTTTTATGAATTAGTTTTGGTGTTCACAGGGGTGTCATATATGCATTAGTTTCGTATATTAAATTAGTTCCATATATTAAATACATCTATCTGCTTTGGGTTGTGTAACAGCCCGCTAAAATTATCAGTTTTGGATTATTTCCCGACAGCAATCACATCTCTCTTGTCTTTACCCTCATCTGGAATCACGCGTATAGTTTATCTTTTCCGTAAATCACGTATTTTGTTCTTCACCGACAGCTGTAAAATCATGAGTCTTCCAAGACCACGCCTAGCCTTTCTCAAGCCCAAACTACCACTTTATGTGGTGGACAGCCACCGTACGCCGCCACGTACGTTCCTCCGACGCATGTTCGTGACGAACAACGAGCGACGCACGGGTTATCCCGTCGATGGTATAACCTTCTATCTCTAGTTATTTTACGTTTAAAATAGTTGGTTGGTTTGTGGATTGTGTAGTTGTATTTGTGGAATTCGTTGCGTAGTTGTGAAGCGAAGTGTGGTTGTGAAGTGTTGCGTTTGATTGTGTATTTTGTGGACTGTGCTGTGAAGTATAGGCGTGAGATGGATGCCGTAGATGTGATACGGCGGGTTGTGTGAAGAGAATACGCGTGTAGCGTATTCTGTGTAATGCAGCGACGCGCCGCGCGACGTGCACTGTAGTGATGTGTGTCGTAGAAGGAAGGGAGTACGCATGTAGTGTACTCCGTGTTGTATGGCGATGCATCGTGTGATGTGCATCGTGTTGATGAGAGTTGTAGCGAAGGAAGTACGCGTAGCGCGTACTCCGTGTCGCGTAGCGATGCACCGTGAGACGTGTATCGCAGTGATGGGTATTGTAGTGTGGATGGAAGAGAGTTCACGTGAGTGTACTCTGTATTAAGTCGTGATACATCGGATGGCGTGTCACGAAGGGTTGAATGGCGTAGCAGAGAAGTGTGGAGCGTATGGTGTAATGTTGGGAAACTGTATGACAGTGTCCCGAAGCAGTGATGATATGGATTATAGTCCGGGATGACTGGTGTCATCTTGTGGTTGACTATGGCTAAGAGTATATGGATTGAGAAATGAGTTGTTTGTTTGGTTGTTATTGATAATTTTAATGAACTTGTTTTAGTGCAAAGGCTTTCTGAAGTCAATTTATCTCTTCCGAGTATAGTGAAACCTCAAGTTGGCCGTGGTGTTGCAAGTGCTTACAATATGGCAATTGAGTTCAGAAGTGAAAATCTTAAGGACTCGAGTGTTCCTCTTCCAGCTGTTGTGCAGTTCCTCGTGTCTCGCGCTCTATTCTCATAGAACGCGACGATCGAGGTAAGTTAGCCTCTAACTTACTATCAGTTTATTGTGTATGTGTGATGGGTAAGAGAACTACAATTTATGTATGTATGTTATCGTATATGCCATGTCATGCTATGTCATTACATGTTTATCTGCTACGTATGATTTAATCTCTCATGAATAATTATCTGTTATATAATCTTTTCTGTCATACAATGATGTATGTTATAAGTATGCCATGTTAAGTATGCCATATGATATAATTATGCCATGAAATGTTTATGATTAAATCATATTGTGCCATTTACAAGTATACGCCATGTTAGAAAAGTATATGATATTAATTAATATCTCATGCATTAAGAAAGATAAGATATGTTATGTTACTTGAATACGTGGGGCCACAACAACTGTGGAGTACGTATTATATTTATGTTATGTTATTTATAATGCGTGGGGCCACAACAACTGTGGAGTACGTATTATATTTATGTTACTTATAATGCGTGGGGCCACAACAACTGTGGAGTACGTATTATATTTATGTTATGTTACTTATAATGCGTGGGGCCACAACAACTGTGGAGTACGTATTATATTTATGTTATGTTATAATGCGTGGGGCCACAACAACTGTGGAGTACGTATTATATTTATGTTATGTTACTTATAATGCGTGGGGCCACAACAACTGTGGAGTACGTATTATTTTTATGTTACTTATAATGCGTGGGGCCACAACAACTGTGGAGTACGTATTATATTTATGTTATGTTACTTATAATGCGTGGGGCCACAACAACTGTGGAGTACGTATTATATTTATGTTATGTTACTTATAATGCGTGGGGCCACAACAACTGTGGAGTACGTATTATATTTATGTTATGTTACTTATAATGCGTGGGGCCACAACAACTGTGGAGTACGTATTATATTTATTTATGTTACTTATAATGCGTGGGGCCACAACAACTGTGGAGTACGTATTATATCTTATGTTATGTTACTTATAATGCGTGGGGCCACAACAACTGTGGAGTACGTATTATATTTATGTTACTTATAATGCGTGGGGCCACAACAACTGTGGAGTACGTATTATATTTTGTTATGTTACTTATAATGCGTGGGGCCACAACAACTGTGGAGTACGTATTATATTTATGTATGTTACTTATAATGCGTGGGGCCACAACAACTGTGGAGTACGTATTATATTTATGTTACTTATAATGCGTGGGGCCACAACAACTGTGGAGTACGTATTATATTTATGTTACTTATAATGCGTGGGGCCACAACAACTGTGGAGTACGTATTATATTTTATGTTACATGAAGTATGGGGCCACAACAACTGTGGAGCATACACTACATGAGACACAGCAATTGTGACATGTAGAATACGTGGGGCCACAACAACTGTGGAGTACGTATTATATTTTATGTTATGTGAATTCATGGGGCCACAACAACTGTGGAGCATGAAGTATGGGGCCACAACAACTGTGGAGCATACACTACATGAGACACAGCAATTGTGACATGTAGAATACGTGGGGCCACAACAACTGTGGAGTACGTATTATGTTTTATGTTACTTGAATACGTGGGGCCACAACAACTGTGGAGTACGTATTAATGCACATTATTTATCAAGACAATTAAATAAGATTCCAAGTTTATGTTAAGTCAAGTTTCAGATCAAGTTCATGTTATATTATACTCACGTACATGTTATGTTCATGTTTATGTTATGTTCCAAGTTCATGTTCACATCATGTTATGTTCACTTTTATGATATGTTCAAGATCACGTTCATGTTATGTTATGTTCATGTCCATGTTATGTTTCACGTTCATGTTATGTTGTTTGTTCATGTTATGTTTTAAGCTTAAGTTTATGCCATGTTAAGTCAAGTTCAGTTCAGTTTAATTCTGGTTAAGTCATGCTATATGTCAAGTTATACTATGTTTATATATGACTATAATTATGCATTTATGCTTTTACTGCCATGCATGCATTTTTAACCTGTGTGTGAGTTTTATGTTAACTTACTGAGATTTGTAATCAAATCTCACTGTGGTAGTCCCAACTACCATTCCCCCCGAATGGTAGATCTTGTTACAGGACCCAAAGGAGAATTGGAATCTGACCAACTGAATACGGTCGACTAGGCCACGGTGCGATGTTGATGATGGTATAGTATTTAACTTAGGTTAATACTTGTACTTTTGGAGTTGTATCTCAAGTATTCTTTTGATCACAACCATTTTGACTAGTGTGGTGATCACGGCTTTTTAGTATGCCTTTATGTATGAATTATGTTTCAAGTATTTGGGATATATTTAGTTTGGTGCATAGTATTGCTAAAGAAAAAGATTATCCGCTGCGAATATTGCATAATGCTAGATGCATGTTAGAAACATTGCATCTTATATGTCATGAACGGGGGCAGGTAACCTTGTGTTGCATGTCCCGACGCTTCAAATGTCCGTTCAATCCCAACGGAATTTGGGGGCGTCACAGGTTGTTTCTCATCAAATACTTCATTACTATGTATATATATATATCCTTCACTTCTTTTGCTTTGGTCTCATCAATGGCGGATGTTACCAACCTTTTGTATCTTCAAATATCGACAACAAATGTTCAAGCAAGTGAAGCTCCAACTGTGAGTAGGGTAGAAGTTCGCCTCGCTAGTGGTTCTCAAAATTTCTTACGAAATGTTGATAGTAGCTTTTCTCTAATCGATAATCTCATAAGAAAAAAGCTAAAGGCAATCGCCTTGTGCATCGTGGTGCAATTATGGGCCACGCCAGTTTAATAAAATGATCACATTTCAACAATGAAGAAGTAGCGTTTTTCTCGTTTTGGGTGGGGAGATTAAACAAGCCATTTAGGGAATATTCCAATCGCCATGTACACCCCCTCCTTCTCCTTCAACCTCTCTCCCCCTCTTCATCTCAATCAAAGTGGACTCTAACCGATTATCTCCCTTCTCCTTCGACTGTACATAGCGTTTCTTTCAAAAGTGAGAGCAATAACAATGGAGATTTTCACTTGCCAAGGGTGCAGAGGCTTAACCCCACGAACTTGTATAAGTTGAGCAATATAAGTATGGGACGGAGCCAGCCACCATATTCTCTGTTCTGTGTTTTACTTATACATCTTATTGAAAAGTTTCCTCTTTCTGTTTTCATTTAAGAGCTTTGTGTCAATTATGCTAATAGCTTGTGAATCAACTTCATTTTCATTTATTTATGATCTACCAATTAAATGATTTTAATTTTCTTCCTTCCCGATTTGTCTCATTTTTTTTGTATGCTACTCCAGTCATAAAAAGCTATAGTCCTCAGTCAATTGCACATCCCATTTTAGAAGAATCCTACATTCATAGGCGAGATTTTGTATATTTATTTTTTTCAAATATGCTTTTCACTTGGAATCTACAAACTTCATCATTGAGGAGATTTTTTTATTTTCTTGAAGTAATGTTTCTAGGGATGAGGGCAATATTTGGGAAGTTTCTTGTAGAGGTCAATAAGTGGATGAACAAATTTGACTATCGTGTTATTGGTCCAGGCCTTGGATTTGGAAGGGATCCGTTTCTTCTGGTGTGTTTTTATTGAATCCATATGTGGTTTATTGAGTGACTAGCTCTTTTTAATAGTACGTGCTTTGGCCAGATTTCTTGATGAAATAAACATTTCCAGGAGGTTCACAGTCGAAATGTTGCAGCCAGATTTTCCAGTTGAAATGTTGCAGTCAGATGGATTCTGAAATGGGTTTGGGTTTGGGCATTTCTCTCTTCTTAAATATTTCTTCCCATTTTTCAGTCCATCTTGATTTTCATTTTTTTTTAATGAAAAATGATGGATGCAACCGCCTAGTGCAACCGACTTGTCCATGTCATTTAAGAAAACAGTGTGTTTTTCACCCGTTTCGTTTTCCTCTTCCACTCCATTTCCATTTCATTCCCCATTTCTCCCTCTAAATTTCATTTCTCCTTCCCTCTCCCTCCCTCCAACTCCATCTCCATCCGACCTCCCCCTTTCCCTTTCTATTTTGTTTTCTCCTCCCTCTTCCTCTCCATATCGTAACCCTAAATCTATCCATCTCCATCTCCATGGGGACATTATCGTGGGTTGACTGAAGTAGGAAACAACAACGAGAATGAATCGAGAGGGAAGAAGCAACTGACGGTGAGGGGAGAGGTGGTAGCCGTCGTGCTTTCGCAAGCTGTGAAATATGTTGGTGGTAATGGCCCCCCTCTGCCTCTCCCTCATCTTTGTCTTCTCCTTCTCGCACTCCGTCCTCCCCACTGCTCCCGATTTCCCAACAGATCTCTTCATGATCCCCAACGTGGTGATCCTTTGCTGTGCCCCACCACTTGCTTCTGCTCCCAACATCAATGCCTTTGCCTTTGCGTTACCCGCCACTATGAAATATCATCAAGTTTATTGCATTGGCTACTGTGATGACGACGGTGAGTTACGTTCTTATCTAGTGATTTGATTTATTCTTAATTCTTTTGTTTGAAGGCCAATAGATTTCTATTTCTTAGATCCGATCTCCATGATTTTAGAATAAGGAGCCATGGTATTTGAGCATGTGGCAAATAGAAGCTTGCAAGAAAACTTCATGGCACAGAAAGGGAATCGCCTTTGCTTTTGTGGAGAAGAAGAAGGGAGGGAGAGGCAGAGCTATCATGGAAAGAAGGGAGAGCTTCGAGGGAGGAACGTGGGAAGAAGAAGAGCTTCATGCAGTCAGGACGTGCAAAGAAGAAGGCTCGAGACAGAGGAAGCAAGGGATTTCTTGAAGGCGTCTTGTGAGGAAATCCATGTATAGATTCATGGCTGAGATGTTAATGGAACATCAGTTTTTGGTCGATGTGGCCGAACATGATCATGAAGTGAAGGATAAAGGATTGCTGGCTGTTCAAGATGAAAAACAAGTGTCTACTCTGACTGATTTTGAGCTTACTAATTCATAAGTTTAAGGTGATTGGCTCTTGTTGTTCGATGACTCTTCGTACTGTAGTTCTTGGCCCGAAGAAGATGAAGACTTGGAAGTGCAATGCCATGGAAGATCTTATAAAGATGAATCTTTTGCAAGTTCTTTGAACTGCCTCGCTTCAACTGGTGCTTGAGGTGTTGACCATGATGAAATACTTCAAATACTTAGAGTTTATACCTTTAAACTTTCATATAGAAGGCATTCCTTGGGAAAAAGATGTTGTAATGTGCATGTGTTTATTGAATTTAGTCTCCTACTACAATCTTTGTAGCCGTGCTGTTTGATTCCCAATTTTCTGTTGACTCGCGGAGTGACTTCTAAAACATTGACTCTGCCTTGCTCAGTATTTATCTTACAGAAATACTTTCAGTCCTTAGTTTGGAAAATGGTAGGTCTCAAATTTTTGTCAACGAACAGATAGTTGGAAGCATTTATGCAGTGTAATTATCTCTGCTCTGCCTTTTCTCCTAATTTTGGCATCCTCACTATTTTCTCATCTCGTCTTTCATCCATTTTTTTTTAAATATAATGCCACATCAGCGGTTACTCGACAGTTCCCCACTACCGGTTATATGTAGAAGAATTGTTTTAATTCTATCAGATGATGATGTGGTCACCCGATTAGCCGACGATTGCACATAGCCAGTTGTACATATTAGAACTCATCTCATAAACCTTTTGCAGCCTTTATTCATCGTCAAAGTTCCACCCCAGATACTCCCATTTGCATAACAACACTATCACTACCTTTACACCATGATCTCGTCAAATCTCATCAACCTCATTGACCCTGACGATTAGAGATGCCACGCCGTGGCCCTAAGGATCTCATCTTTCACAATGCGATAGGTTGTAGCTGGCATCTGAACACCTTCACTGGTTTGCGCAGGGTATTCCATCGTGGTTTTGTTGGGTGACTTATCAGACATACGATATTTGTAGTTAAGTTTTGCACATCCCCCATGTTAAAAAGAAAAATGACATTTGCAGTCGTGAAGTTCATAAGCATCATGCAATTTCTTTTTAAAAAGTAAGAAAATATGAAACTCATATAAAAAAATTAATTTTTTAATGGACCACTTTTTTTCAAGATGATTGTACAGCACTTGTGTACTCAAAAACTGTATGTAGTATTACTCTATAAAAAATAAATAAATATGAAATTAATATTAAAATTTTATTATTTTTAATTATAAATTTCAAATTCCTAATTAATATTTTTAATTGTAAATTCCAAAATTCAAAAACAAAAAAAAAAAAAAGCTCGCTACTAGGCATTACTATTGTATTATTGCAACAACAAGCAATCGATGAGGTCAGCAATGATGATCAGGATTCAGTAGCAGACCGGTCAACTGAATAAATTTTGAGGCACGAGGCCATGAGGACTTTCTTTTTGAGTTCTACTAGGTAGCAGCCATATTTTTAACACACCAGCCACACCGGCCAGCGTGTAGGAAGGATGACATGGGGTTCCAACTAAAACAAAACAATTACATCCGAACATACCATGTTGTGCGTCTCATGAAGAACAGAATCACCGTGCTATGCATCTCAACAAAGCCGTGTTCCCAAGCTGCGTTTGACGTCTACCGACGTACACTGAAATCTAGGGTTCGAGTCTCTGTTCCGTGCTCACCTCTCAACCTGCTATTACTTCCTTTCAGTCTCTCTATTATTTCTCCTGATTTGATTACGCTAGTTCTTCCTCTGCATATTGACTTTCTCAATCTCTTGCCAAATTGACCTTGAAAAAATCTGGTGCAGAAGGTTCCCAGCTGGCATTCCGATGAGTAGAGTGAGATTGTTGAATGGACACCATTGGTTGAGAGGCTCTAAATTCCTGTAGCAACTGAGAGGCAGCTTGCATCAATGAATTAGGGTGAGTGAGCAAATCTTCAAAAAGAAATTCATTTCTTCTCCTCCATAGTTTCCAGAGTTTCACTTACAGTTATTCTACCTCTTCTTTATTTAGCTTCATGAGTATTCCTTCTAGTAGCTCCTTGATACTCCTGTGGGGAGCAAAACTTTTTTTAATTTTCTTTGAACACTGTCCCTAGATATAAGTAGCTATAGGACAGTGATTATGCCCAAAAAATAATGTGGTAATTGTAGTATAATTTTAGAGTGTCGATTCCACATAGAGATAAATTAAAAGAATAGAATAAAGAACAAAGAAAATAAAAATATTAAATGATTAATGGAGAATAAAAATTAATTTTAAATAGAAATTAAAGTGAAGTAAAGTTACTAACAGAAGAAGTACTCAAATTTGATGAATAGTAGAGCATCGAAAATCCCTTGCACAAATTCGGTATTTTAATTATTTTTAATTTATTGGATAACTCAATTCTCGAAATTCTCAATCGGGAGGTATAGATTTATAAACTAAAATTAAACCAAATATAACTCTTTGAAAAATCATTCACCACTTTTAAAATATGTAAATTATTTTTTTATTGAGAAAATTCAACAACAATATATTCAGGGAGTGATATTGCAACAAAGAACTAAATCAATATAGATAAATAATTGATCTAAATATAATCAAAGAACTAATCCATTCAATAAAAAAAACATGGCTGAAACTATAAGCAGAATAAAATATATGATTATTCAGATAAGAAAACATCAATAGTGAATTGAAAATAATAAAATAAAAGAGTTTTAGAAATTAAAAATTAAATACATAAATTAAAAATTAATTAAAAATATTATCAACTGTACAAGATCATCCTTATCCCTATTTAAAAATTTACTTACCTATAAATATAATACACAATAAAAATCTTAAGAAAATATTGAACTGAATGGCAGCCATGGAGTTCGTTCTTCAGTTTTGCGTCTCGTCCACGGCGCTGCTTCTTCCAAGCCGAACAAAACTCCTCTCTTTTTTTCTGTTTTTTTCCATCATGAGATGCCCTATCGGCTATCATGCATGAAGACTGAAGTAACCGGGTTCCTTCCATTCCCTCCGGGACCACGTCCTCTTTTTGTGTAATTTCGTCGAAAACCCAAAAAAGGCCGAAAGGCCAAAACTGCACCTTTGCATTCGAAAGCAAAATAAAGGATAACAATTGATGATGGGCCACGTGAAAGAGTCCAGAATTAGCATGAATTCGCTTCCGTGTCTTGCTCCAAGTGAAAAGTTATTGGGTCCCACGTGAACTCCCAAGTCAAAGTTGCTAATTGTTCCAATTCTTTTTACCTATTATATATTTATATATATACATATATATTGCCATGCATTTTATTACATGCGGCTGCTATTAAAATAAAATCAAATGTAAAAACCGAATAATAAAATTCTAAAAATATTAAGTGTAAAACCCAATTGTAAATTATTTCTCACCAACCAATAATGCAATATTTGAGATTAAAAATATTATAAAATCATGCTCAAATATATCACAGTGTAAATAGATATTAAATTCAATAATATAAATTATATCTCATTATTTCTATTCATATTTTAACATTTTAATTCAATAATAAGGTATTTAGAGTGCACTTTTACGCACTCATTAGACACTTTGATAATATATGTTCAATGGTTTCTGGATCATATTGACAAAGAGGATAGTGGGGATTTTCCAATATTCTCTTTTTACACATGTTTGGCTTAGTAGGCAATATATCATGACAAGCTCTCCACAGAAAAGTCTTAGCTGCACGTGGGATCGACAACTTCCAAACCTTAATCCAGATACCACTATTTGTGTTCTGTTGTGAGCATTGGCTTTGTGATGTTCTTTGCATTTCACCTTGCAAATGATAAGCACTCCTAATAGTGAAAAATGCTATTAGCAGTGCATTGCCACATTAATTGATCCGACCTATTAGTATAACTAAGAGGGATTTGGCATATGAGATCTGCTTCTTCCTTTGATAAAACAATTCTTGTACTAAGTTTAGATTCCAAGTCATAGAATCTGCATTTATCAGGTCCTCTACATTAGCTTCCACATCCAAGATTGTCATTGCACTTTGAGGTTTGAAAGTACTAGGAAGGGGCAACCATTTATTTGCTCAAACTTTGACTGATTTACCATTCCCAATCCTCTATATTGTCCCCTCTTGAAGTAAGGGTCAAGCTAATAACAGGCTCCTCCGAACAAAGGATGGTTTGCTTCCCATCTTAGCTTGGAAGAAGTTAGTTCTTAGGAAATATTTATACTTGAGAATTCGAGCAGCAAGTGAGTTTGGAAACTATAAAATCCTCCAACCTTGCTTTGCTAGCTTTTCTAGGTTGAAAATTTCAAAATCTCTAAAACCCAGCCCTCCAATAGCTTTTGATTTCCCTATCTGGTCTAAATTTATCCAATGCACCTTCCTTTCCTGACCTATCTGAGCCCACCAGTATCCCTTCACCAATTTATTGAGTTGATGCAACAGTCCTTTAGGAAACTTGAAAACTCTCATACTATAGGTGGGAATGGCTTGTATCCCTGATTTAATGAGGATTTCTTTCCCTGCTTGTGATAATAATTTCATTTTCCAATTACTTAGTTTGAAGGCTTATCTCTAGATCTTCCAACTAAGGTAGGCAATCCTAGATATTTCTCAAAGCACTCTATAGTTCTAATTCCTTCAATACATGTGATGATGTATCTGGATTCTTACTTTGTTACTAAAGAAAATGGATGTTTTTTCTTTGTTCAATCTCTGTCATGATGCCTACTCATAAAGTTCCAATAAGTTGAGCAACCTACTTCATTCCAAAGATGAGGCCTTATAGAACAATAAATTATCATTTGCAAAAAACAAATGGTTTATATGAATTAGACCTTGTGCCATTGGAATCCCATTCACTAGCAGCCTAGTCCATCATCTTCTACTTTGTTAAGGAGCTTACTGAGAGCTTCTGAACATAAGATAAATGGGTAAGGTGATAGAGGATCACCTTGACTAAGGCCTCTTGAGGGTTGTAAAGCAACTTATGGATTAGTAACAATTAAGAGGATATAGTTTAAACATAGATGATGACAAAATCAATCCACTTCCTAGCAAAACCCAACCTTTCCATCACACCTTCAATAAAACTCCATTCAATTCTTTTATAGACTTTACTCATGTCTAACTTCAAGGCCATGTACCCCTCTTTTGCTCTTATTCTTCTTTGCATAGTATGCAATGCTTTGAAAGCAACTAGCACATTATCAGAGATTAATCTACCTGGGACAAACACACCTTTAGTTAGAGAGATGATAATTGGAAGAAGGGTCTTAAATCTACTTGCTAACATCTTTATAATAATCTTGTAGATAACATTGCAAAGACTTATTGGTATGAACTCATAAACTTGAGTTGGATTCTTGGTTTTTGGGACTCTCACAATAAAGGTCTCATTGATATTCTTAGTCCATTTGTTGGTATTCAAAGATGCTAGTACTACATCACAGATGCCTTGGCCCATAATGCTCCAATGTTCTTGAAAAAACCCTGTTGAAAAACCATCTAGGCCTGTGAACTTAAAGGATTCATTTTGAAAACCTTCAACCTCATCAACTGAAAAGTCTTGAAGTAACTATTGGTTTATTTCTTCAGACACTAAGGGTTGCATGGCTTCTAAACATTCTGCTATTCCTGTTGGTATTGAAATAGTGAATAACTCTGTATAAAAGTTTTGAAAAGTCTTACTGATACCTTGTGGAGAAGTATGTGTATTACCATCTCCATCTCTTATACTATTTATGTGGTTGGTCTATCCTCTTTGAGAGGCACATTTATGAAAAAATATTGTATTTCTGTCTCCCTCCTTGAGCCATCTTTGTTTGATTTGTTGTTTCCATTTCAAATCCTTTTTTTAAAGCAGATTAGCTATTTATTTATGAAGTTATTTTATTTCCAATGTGTGACAGCCAATATTATTTTCTTGAAGGCCTTTAAGTTTGGCTATTTTATCCTTGATAGCTCCCTTGTTAACTTTATTAATCTCCTTACTCCATTAGATCAACTTATGTTTGCCCTTGCTAAGACTTTGAATTACCATTTCAACGACTTAGTAGCTCTTGAGTGGCAAGTCTAGGTGTATTTAATTAAGTCATGATGCGCTTCTCTTCTATCCCTAGCTTGTTTCATACCTGAATAATTTGCTATATCTTCTTTCAGGCTCCAAATTACTACTCACATTTATGATTATGGGATGATGATCAGAGCTGTAAGTTGCTAAGCTAGATACACATATCTCATTATGTGACGCCCCCAAATTCCGCTTGGGATTGAACAGACATTTGAAGCGTCGAGACATGCAACACAAGGTTACCTGCCCCCGTTCATGACATATAAGATGCAATGTTCCTAATATGCATCTAGCATTATGCAATATTCGCAGCGGATAATTTTTTTCTTTAGCAATACTATGCACCAAACTAAAATATCTCAAATACTTGAAACATATTTCATACATAAAGACATACTAATTAGCCGTGATCACCACACTAGTCCAAAATGGTTGTGATCAAAAGAATACTTGAGATACAACTCCAAAAGTACAAGTATTAACCTAAGTTAAATACTATACCATCATCAACATCGCACCGTGGCCTAGTCGACCGTATTCAGTTGGTCAGATTCCAATTCTCCTTTGGGTCCTGTAACAAGATCTACCATTCGGGGGGAATGGTAGTTGGGACTACCACAGTGAGATTTGATTACAAATCTCAGTAAGTTAACATAAAACTCACACACAGGTTAAAAATGCATGCATGGCAGTAAAAGCATAAATGCATAATTATAGTCATACATAAACATAGTATAACTTGACATATAGCATGACTTAACCAGAACTTAAGCGTGAACTGAACTTGACTTAACATGGCATGAACTTAAGCTTAAAACATAACATGAACAAACAACATAACATGAACGTGAAACATAACATGGACTTGAAATATAGCATGAACGTAAACCTGCATAACATAAATAAGAACTTGAAAATAACATAAACTTGAACATAACATGTACGTGAGTATAACATAACATGGACTTGATCTAAAACTTGACTTATCATGTATTTGATCTGAAACTGGACTTAACATAAACTTGGAATCTTATTCAATTGTCTTGATTAATAACGTGCGTTAATACGTACTCCACAGTTGTTGTGGCCCCACGTATTCAAGTAACATAAAACATAATACGTACTCCACAGTTGTTGTGGCCCCACGTATTCTACATGTCACAATTGCTGTGTCTCATGTAGTGTATGCTCCACAGTTGTTGTGGCCCCATGAATACACATAACATAAAATATAATACGTACTCCACAGTTGTTGTGGCCCCACGTATTCTACATGTCACAATTGCTGTGTCTCATGTAGTGTATGCTCCACAGTTGTTGTGGCCCCATACTTCATGTAACATAAAATATAATACGTACTCCACAGTTGTTGTGGCCCCACGCATTATAAGTAACATAAATATAATACGTACTCCACAGTTGTTGTGGCCCCACGCATTATAAGTAACATAAATATAATACGTACTCCACAGTTGTTGTGGCCCCACGCATTATAAGTAACATAAAATATAATACGTACTCCACAGTTGTTGTGGCCCCACGCATTATAAGTAACATAAAATATAATACGTACTCCACAGTTGTTGTGGCCCCACGCATTATAAGTAACATAAAATATAATACGTACTCCACAGTTGTTGTGGCCCCACGCATTATAAGTAACATAAAATATAATACGTACTCCACAGTTGTTGTGGCCCCACGCATTATAAGTAACATAAAATATAATACGTACTCCACAGTTGTTGTGGCCCCACGTATTATACGTAACATAAAATATAATACGTACTCCACAGTTGTTGTGGCCCCACGATTATACGTAACATAACATGTCTTATCTTTCTTAATGCATGAGATATTATTTAATATCATATACTTTTCTAACATGGCGTATACTTGTAAATGGCACAATATGATTTAATCATAAACATTTCATGGCATACATGTATCATATGGCATACTTAACATGGCATACTTATAACATACAACATTGTATGACAGAAAAGATTGTGTAACAGATAAATATTCATGAGAGATTAAATCATACGTAACAGATAAACATGTAATGACATAGCATGACATGGCATATACGATAACATACATACATAAATTGTGGTTCCCTTACCCATCACACATACACAATAAACTGATAGTAAGTTAGAGGTTAACTTACATCGATCGTCGCATTCTATGAGAATAGAGTGCGAAACACGAGGAACTGCACAACAGCTGGAAGAGGAACACTCAAGTCCTTAAGATTTTCACTTCTGAACTCAAGTGTCATATTATGAGCACTTGCAACACCACGGGCAACTTAAGGTTTCATTGAAATAGAAGAGCACTAACTTCAGAATCAAAGAAACTCGTGTTGAATGAGAATGCCACCAGCTTCAAAATCAACAGAATCTCGTGCTTTGTTTGCATTGTCCTTCACCGTTCCTTTCTCCTGCCTTTTTTTTTTAAAAAAAAAATTTATTATATATTTGTATACACTTTAGGTCTTAAATATCACATGAGACATGTCCCACAGCATCTTTGAATAAACTATCCTTATTGGCTTTTTCGATTCAGCCTAAAGAAGCAATCAAGACATCAGGTGCACTTGCCCATCTCCGAATAGCTTCTTCCGCGCACCCACAAGCTGCCTAGAACTCGAACTCTTGGGAAGCTTTTTAAGAACACCAGGAGATGGACTAGGATAGACGACAGAAGTGGAGCGGTCAAGGGGCAGAGAAAGGTTCTGCTGATGTTGACGGAAGAGAAGAGCGGCGGCAATGGCCTGCTGTCGAAGCTGAGCATCTTCATCATCGAGCTTATTCCCCTGCTTGTTCCTACTTGGGAAAGGAGAAGAAGAAAAACCGGTTCTACTTTTGCGTAAAAAGTTGGGTATGCGTTTGGAGGGTTCTCTGGTGAATCTGACCTCCTTGGGAGCGAAGCATGTCCACGAGTTTCCCATAATTGAAATAATTAACAATACTGTGAACACGCAAGTTAATACAACCTCAAATCACACGAAGCAAACCTTTTATGGATCCTGTGTTTATGTTCTCGATCAGACTCTACATGCAAGTGATCAGAATTCGACTATGCGTATGTCTGATCAGAGAGAGAGCGAGAGGAACTCTTAAAAGGCAAAGCCGAGGAGGAGCTCGGGCATGTAGTAACGGCAACTGGAAGATACGTGTCCTTCCTCAAACTTCAGACAGCCGGCAAATAAAGGGACGTTGTCTTGTAATAGTTAAAGAACTGTATTTTCAATTCCACGCGCAAACTCCAAACTCATCTCCATTATGCTTGAGCTTTTCTAGGTTCACGTAGATCTTGCGCAGCACCTTATCAGGAGCCTCATCTCCTGATTTTCATTGAGAAGACTACGGAAGGTGACAAGAAGATTCCCACCCAGCTGTCCGCCACTCTTGGAATTGATGAACACTATCACTGGACACGTGGGCACAATGGAGGCAGTCACAACCTCTGATTCAGGTTTTAGTATGTAAGTAGGAATTTGGAAATCCTCGGCCAAGAACGCAGTCTCTGAATTAGAATCCACCATTACTACCTGGTAAAGGGAATTACAGATCGGAATCGTATGGAGATCGCTTCGGGATTATTGAGCGGAAGACTACCTGATGTGGACGTTTCACCAATTCCTTTCTTTCTTTTATTTTATTCTTATTTTTTTAATTTAAAAGTACTTTACAACTCAGTAGTAATGATGGAGTTTAGCAAAGGGGCCTACTAATTTTGTTTTATTATTAACTTGGGTCGATGCACATGGTTAGACGTTGTTATTGGTGTGATTGATAGCACCTTTGTCTTGTTGTCAAAGAACAGACGTACCTTTGTTAAACACCTTGCTTCCCCAAAGGTCAAGGTACTCTGAGATCAAAAGCTAAGAAACTACCTATGCAAAGACACGCAGAAAATCTCAGGTTCGGCTAGACAAAATCAGATCCAACTCATCGTTCTAACTCAGTATCCATGCTCAAAGATGTTCATCAGATCAGCTCGTCTGAGTTCTCGGAGGCGCAGGCTATGAGAAGTTGCCGTCTCTCCGAAGGAGCATCTGAAAACTCCACGGATCTGTCGCTAAAAGAAATTAAAAAAAATAAAAAAACTCGTGTAGCTTTGTTTCATGAGGGAGATCAAAAACATGAAGGGAGGACGCGGTCTCAGCAGCAGCAACAGTAGAAAAAAACTCAGAGATAAAAGAAAAAGTAGAGTTGAAGAAGATGAGGCGGCTCTTGAGGTTGGGAGTTTCATAATGGCGAGAGAGCAATTCGTGCTGATAACGTTATGAAACTTATTTTAAATAAAACACTTTAAGTAAAACACTATGATGAATTAAGGTAGAATATTATTTTATAAACTAAAATTTATAAAATAATATTTCCTCATCATTATATAAAATGATAAAGTACCGTTAATTAATCGAAGATGATAAAACCAATTAATTTAAATAAGAGTTTTCAACGTAAAATTAAACATCTTAATATCTTAAAACAACTAAAATATTTAATCTAAGTAATTATCCACAATTATAATATTTTCAGAGCTCATTAAATTATTATAATTGTGCTACTTTAAAAACAAGCTTATCTAATACTTTGAAATTCGATGGATAAGATCCGGGAAAACGCCATCGAGGTACAACGCTTAGGATAAAACTGTTCATGATTTTACAGCTGTCAGTGAAGAACAAATTACGTGATTTACGGAAAAGATAATCTATACGCGTGATTCCAGATGAGGGTAAAGACGAGAGAGATGTGATTGCTGTCGGGAAAGAATCCAAAACTGATTATTTTAGTGGGTTGTTACACATTAAACATGTTGAGACATTGAGGATTCCCTAGATCTCTATGAAGTCTTTCTTTAGTAGAATCATGTCTTTCTCTAATGTTGGACTATGTCTATTTATCCCCTTGGTAACCCAAGTCACTTAAATCACTTTCCTCCATGGCTTGTCTAAAGGATTCCATATGAGAATATGGCCTGGCTGCTCCACCATATTTTTCATGTTTTTGTAAGATCTCGCTAAAATCTCCCATACTCAACCATGCCTTGGTGTCCAAGGGTTTTAATGCCCTAAGCAACTGCCAATTCCATAGTCTATTAGTAGTGAAAGGATTACCATAAAAACCAGTGAGTAATCATTTCTTCCCTCCATTATCAGTATCAGTAATATTAATTGAGATGTGGCTATTAGTGCAGGAGTCCATTTCTACTAAACTGGAGGAATGCGAAAACATGGCTAAGCCACCACTGCATAATCTACTATCAATTACAAAACTTCGATCATATCCAATCTAGTTTCTAACTCTTTCAACTTTCTCCTTTCTGCTTTTGGTTTCCATCAGATTCACTATGTTGGGGGACTTAGTCTTCACAATTAAGTGAAGCTCTCTAACTATTCGAGTGTTTCCAAGCCCTCGATAGTTCTAATTTAAAAACTTCATTTCTTCTAGTAGGGCTACTCAACGGCCTCCATCGGATAGTCCGGAGTTATGCTCCTTTCAGGATTGAGCTCAAATTCAAATTTTTTTAGATGAATATCCAGATCCATGCTGTCACACAGATTTCTTCCTCTTTTCATTCTTGGTGCTTCACTAGTTTGGGTTCCCATATTGGCTAGAGAAGTGGTCCCTACCAAATGAGCCTCTCTAACTATCCTTTTCCATCCTATTTTCTTAGCATTACTATCGATTGTAAAATAAGGACTCATACTAGATTGATCAGAGTTACTTATTGGATTGGTGTAGGGGCTTTGATTAGCAGATGGATCTGAAGGGATGCTGACTTGATTCACCTATAAGCCCAAATGATCAGGAACCTCCTCTTCCTCCACTTCATGTGACTGCCTCTTCTCATTTTCAAATAGACCAAGATTGTCTGAGATCACAGGCAGTAAACTCTTATCCATCTGACTATTCTCAACATTAATATTAGGATCTTCATCAGCTTCTATGTTTTTACTTTGCTCACCCATTTGAGTTGAGGATTCATCTTTATTAATAATTGTTTCCTTGTTCTGTCCCACCTCTCTACTGCTTTGACAGTTGGGATTAACCTGAATTTTGTCCCCTTTACTCTCATATTTTCTTCCACCATATCCATTAGAATTAACAAATGATGCTTTTAACCATTGACCATATTGTGCTCTTCTTGTCCCAGTCAAAAGGGTCCTGAATTTATCTGTTGTGGATGCCCTATCTGTATACTTAAGAACATCACATTGAAAACATATTATTGGTAGCTTCTCATATTCGAAATCTACCCATATTTTTTTCCCCTTAATTCTTATCAATCTACTATGAGCTAATGGTTTCATAATGCTAATTTTAACTCTGATTCTTAGAAATTCTCCCCATCCAATTTCCTCCCCATCAACATCTACTGATATCACTTCCCCCACTGTTAAACCTATCCTTTCCCCTTCTTCTTTTGTCATGGTAGTCAACAGCATTTTGTGAATATAAAACCAAAAAGGTTCATATTTAAAATTAAATTCATTAAGGGGTGTGTGATTGTCAAACTCTTGGATAAATATCAGATGCTAATCAAAAGACCAAGGCCTTCCAGAAAATACACGTTCAATGTCAACTGCCTTCTGAAATTCGATTAAAAGTTGATTATACCCCCACCTCGTTGGACACTATTCAGCCTTTAGAATTCCAGATTTTGGTCATGGTTGACTTAAAAGCTTCTTTATTTATGCTCTTATTCATCAGTATGAGAATTATGAGACATCTTTTGCCTCTCTGAGTGGATCTTTTAGTTGTTTGTTTCGATAGAAAAACTTTCCCTTGTTCTTCCTCTGTGAGATTAAACCCTTCCCACAGATGCTCTAGTTCTTCCGCCATGATAATCATGTTAATCTCCTCTACAAACTAGTATAACATTCAATTGTAAAGTATATGGAAGGATTTGGTTTTATAATAAAGTACCAACTTTATATTTTACCTGATAATATATTGTGTTGTGCAAATTAAGATGGCGGGTGTTTGGATGTCCTATTTTATTCACTCCATTTGGTATAAACAAATTATTTGTTCTATGTTTTTCATTACTAATCATGTGTATGTAGGGGTGAAAATTTTTCAGTCTGCTCGAAATGGAAAAACCAACCAAACTGCATGGTTTGTTTCGAATTGAACTAGACCGAATTCACCATTACTTGGTCTCAATCTATGGTGTCTTCGAAATTCAATTTTGGGTCCAGTCCTGGGGTGAGGTTTTTTTGGACCAAACCAGACCAAAACTGACCGAATCACTTATATATAAATTTTTAAAATTTTTTTTATACATAATATATTATTTTATATAGTAGTTATATAAGTTAGTTATATAATTTTCATATAATCTATCACCACTGACCATATAAAATGTAAAATAATATATACTATCAATTAGCTAATATATCATATGATAATATATGTTATTGTATATAAATACATACTCTACTATTTACACATAATTAAAATAATTACGTAATTTTTTTTAAGATACCTAAGTTACAAGTAAGTACGAATAATCTATAGACAATTAAATTATTTAATATTCATTAACCATATATAAAATGTTAGAATTTTAATATAGAGCATTATGAATACTAAAGTACTAAGTTAGTAACTATTAACATCATAAATATAATTATAATTACTTATTTTTTTAATGAGTTAGTTACGTAATCCACATTATAGTGCTCATTAAATTTTTATTTTACCAATTTAATTCATTTTTTGTATTAATTTATGTACCAAAAATAGAAAAGAGAAAAAAAAAGTTTTTAGTTCTTATGGACCAAATCAGACTGATTGGACTGACCGGACCAATAGCTAACGGTCTAATCCTTAGGGGTAATCGATTTGGAAAAAAAGGTCGATCGAAATTTTCAGTTTGTGATCCCTCAATCCAGACTAGAGTGATTACACCCCTAGCATATGAGAGTAGCCTCGATAGAGCCTATAATATCCCAAGTTTTAAGAAATCTTGAAAATGACACTTATAATAAGATTCATACCAACCTGTGGGTAGCCCAAGTGGTAAGGGTAAACTTGTGTACATCACCTCCATGTCACATGTTTAATTTCCCTGGGATTAAATAACGATTTAAGTGAGAGGCCATGATGATGGATTGCTGTGTTAAGACAAGCTTAGGGATTTAGATGAGATGATAATTTTGTGAATAGTAGTAAAATAATTTGTGAATAGTAGTGAGATAATTTGAGTTCATGTTTTATGGAGTTTTGGAAAATGAGAGAGAAAATGTTGAATAAAAAATATTATAAAGTTAAAATATTGTTAGAATATAATTTTTTAATATAATTTTTATTTTAGGATTTAAAAAAGTTGATTTTTTTTATTATTTGAAAGTTTGAGAAATTTGTGATGATTAGTTTGAAAGTATTTGTGTTTAAGTGATTTTTAGAAAGAAAATGAGATAGAATGAGATGAGATGAAAATTTTGCAATGATTTTTTATTTTTTATTTTTTTTTTGGTTTTTTTCAAACAAGCCCTTAGTAGGTTCCATGGACAAGTTCTAAGAGCTCTACTGTGAGCTGGTTCCCGTCATAAATATATATATATATATATATATATATATAATTAAAAAAAAGATTTATAATAAAGATCATTTGAAGCAATAGCTATCTATATTTGTAATTTATAACGTGCACGTAGTGCATAGATATTTTAAAACAGAGGAGGAACCTATGTAAAAAGAATTTACTTTTTTATTGTAGAGCTTATTTTTTCATAAGATCTACACAGTTTATCATTATCTCTTGCCGTACTTATCAGTATTTTGAAGCTCTAACAAACGCATAAAAAATGTATTTGTACTTTGAACTCTTTTCATATATACAACCGTCTCACAATATGTGGTGTCACATGATAGACTTGCAAAGTATCATTAGTACTCTTATCAAAATGTGTTACTCATTCAAATTAGTGTATGTTTTAGATTACGTTAAGGAATATAACTTATAATTTATAGAGATTTATAGAGAAATGATATTTGCAGTCGTGTTTATACAAGTGCCGCGCAGTCTCTTTAAAAAAAGTGAATTAATATGGGACCTACATGAAAAAAAAAATTAATTTTTTTAATAGTGGACCCCACTCTTTTTCAAAGCGATTGCGCAGCATTTGCATACTCCACGACTATACGTAGCATTAGTCTAATTTATAACTTAAGCAATAAGTTTTACTTTTAAAAATTTATTAATAAGTTTTACTTTTTAAAAATTTATTAATAAGTTTTACTTTTAAAAAGTCATTTACGGTTTAGTACTTTCAAACATACTGCATTTGTTTATAAACAAATTAAAAAATACTTTCTGAGGTAAAAATGAAGATATTTGATTTTTTAAAAATTATGATCATATCCTTAAAAGTTTGAAAGTTGTAATTATCTTAAATTTGTATAGTTATTTTCACTCATCGACAATATTTTTAAAATTTGAACTGCATTCTAAATTAATAGGAAAAGCACGTTTGTGAGGTTTTTCTTTAAACGTACTTTTTAACATATTTAAGATTAAAAAGGATTTTAATATGTAATACCTAAAAAATCTTTCTTTTAATTAAAAAGCTTATAAAAATAATCAAGTACTTTTTAAGATTGTTAACACAATTCCAAAGAGGCTCTTAATGATAATTACATAACTTAAGTGACCCTCAATTACTACCCATGTCCAATCATGTCAATAATGTTTCGTAAATGCACATAAGATAAATTTTAAGATGTAAAGGCTGTATTTGCTTTGCCATTAAATTTAACTTCAATATGAACATATTTCATTCTTAAAAACATTATTTTTTAAAAAAAATTTCATCCAATCATTTACCTAAGTTTGAGTAAAAAGTTAAAATACAAATATATCTATATATTTATTGGTTTAAACCAAAACGGTTTAATAAAACACAAATTATCATAAAAATTATATTCAAATAACATTTTAACTCTATCTATTTTTTTTTTTTACAGATTTTAATATAAAACATACTTTATTTTTTTAGGAAAATTGATTAATTCTCAACTCTCGTACAGCTCTGTACGAGAATCATAAATATAGTTTTATAAGATTGAAATTTATTTATAATGATATGACATGGTTCAATTGATTAATTTAACTGAGTTGTAAAATAGATGTAAGAAATTATCCTATTTTTTAAAAAATTTAATTTAATACAAAATAAATTTCCAGTATTGATTTATTTAATTTTCTTTATTCTCATATTTATTTAATTTAATATGATATTTTTGTTGTTATCTTTTGCATTGATGTTGTGATTGGACATTTTAGTCTTTAGATATGTTTAACGAGGAGAAATTTTAAAAGTATTTAAAAAATCTATTTTTCTATTTTTAAATTTGGTAAAGAAGTGAATCTTAGTGATCAGCAATTGTATATATAAATTTAGAATAAAGTTACATTCAATTTTAAAATATAAATTTTTCTTATTTCTCTAAAAAAATATAGAATTTATGGTTAAAAATAAACTTTTTCACATGCATGACTTATATATCTAATTTTTCAAACTGAATTGAGTGAAATAGAAAAATTATTTTTAACATAGAAATGATTTGTATAAATTTTAAATAGATAAATTCTATATAAGTCTTTATAAAAAAGGGAACTTCCGCCTTAAAAAAATAAGGAAAAAAATTCTTTTTTTAATAGGACCCACTATTTTACAAAAGAAAAGTGCTACACATGTAGAGATTGTATAAAAATAAATTATAAATTAATATGATTATATGTGATTCGTTATATTTACTTTATAATAAAAATAATTTTATAACTTAATGTACTACAGTAAATCATATAAATTTACTTTTATATAATTTATTTATAGTTGAAGTAATTTTCATTGAATAAAAAAACCTATCTAAAATTTATATATTTAAAACGTGGCATTACTCATTTTCGTAAAACCAGTTATTAATCGAAATTCGGAGTCTACACGACAGCTCACTGGCCTAAAGATTGGGCTCGTTATGGCATAGTGGGAGCGTGATTGGTTGCGTGTTCGACGAGTTCTATTCCGTTCTCGGCCAACGTACTACTATAGAACCTAGCTCTGTCACTGTCGTTCGCTCTACCTCTCTAGCTAAAGATTCCTTTGCTGTTAGCTGACGAGCGATTCCGTTTCCTAGGCGTCGTTTCATCTTATCGGCTGGTTTGCCTGCATTTAGTCGATATATCGGAGTTTTGCCTCGGAAATCATTCAGGAAAGCGGTTAGGGATCCGCAATCTGTTCTCGAACGAACGATATAAGGTATGATCGATGAACCGTCCATCCTGTTTTGCATGCAAACTGGTACCTGTATATTCGTGCTTTGTTTGGTTGGAGAGAAAATGTAGGAAATGAATCTGGGAAAGTGTTTTTGGTTTTAACACCCTGTTTAGAAAAATGAAGTAGGAAAATATCTTCTCTGGCGTGGTTCTAATGGAGGTAGTTGTTTCTGTAGCCGTGAGGGTTCTTATTTTTCCTTTCCGTTTTCCTTGGAAGCAAACAGAGGGTTTGAATACTGGCGCTTTGTTTGGTTGCTTACATATATTCAGAAGAAGAATGAAAGAAAATAAACGTTCTAAATCGTAACTGATTGGATTCTTTTTGGTGGAGAATTGCTGAAATGAGTTTGATGTGACTATCATTCAATTCTTCCCCCGCAACCTTACAAGGGCTTGGTTTGTTATAGTTTGTTGGTCGTTTGGTTGCTGAGAAAAAAAAACAAAAAACAAAAAAAAACAAAAATGTTGAACGTTACGAATTTTGTTGTATATAGATGAGGCCGTGCCTGGAATTGACGGGTGCTGCATAAGGCCTGGTTTGGAGGTTGAGATGAAAAGAGAAATTTGTGAATAACAATGAAGTAATTTGTGAATAGTAGTGAAATAGTTTTTGAATAATAGTGAAATGGTTTATGAATAGTAGTGAAATATTTTGAGTTAAGATATTTTATTGAGTTTTGGAAAATGAGAGAAAAGTTCAGTAAAATATAAAGTTAAAATATTGTTAAAATATAATTTTTGTTTTGAGATTTGAAAAAATTAATTATTTGTTGTGTTTTGTTTGAAAGTTTGAAAAAATTGTAATGATTAAATGAAAAAGTTGAAGATTTGAAATTGAAAAGTGTTTATATTTGGATGATATTTGAGAAGGAAGTAAGATAAAAAATGAGATGAGTTGAGAATGGTATCCAAAAAAGGCCTAAGTCTATATAATATTCGATATAAGAAACCTATAAAAATATATATATATTTGATATAATAAACTCAAAGTGTGCATACATGTGCGTGTGTGAACCTGCATGGTATGAAATAAGAAGGGACAAGTCTTAAGGGGAGATTTGGATAGTGAGTTGATATGAGATGGGTTGAGATGAAAGTTGAATAAAAAATTGTCAGAATATTATGTTTTAATATTATTTTTATTTTGGGATTTGAAAAAGTTGAATTGTTTAGGAATTTGGAAAAGTTGTAATGATTAGATGAGATGAGATGAGTTGAAAAGATTTTGATATCCAAACCTCCCCAAGTCTCGTTTGGATGTTAAGATGAGATGAAAAATTTATGAATAATAATGAACTAGTTTGTGAATAATATTGAAATGGTTTGAGTTAAGATGCTTTATCGGGTTTTGGGAAAAGTGAAATAAAAAGTTGAATAAAAATATAATAAAGTTAGGATATTGTTAGAATATAATTTTTTAATATAACTTTTGTTTTGAGATTTGAAAAAATTGATTTGTTTTTGTATTTTGTTTGGAAGTTTGAGAAAATTGTTACGATTAGATGATGATTAGATAAAAAGTTAAGATTTGAAATGGAAAAGTATTTGTGTTTGAGTGGCGTTTGGATGTTAATATGAGATGAGATGAGACCAACTCAACATCCAAAGGGGCTTTAATCATAAAATCCAAAAGTCGGTCATACTATATACATTATAAACTACGAGTTCTCAACCAGAATAATTCCATTATACCCTTTTTTTTCACAAGTTTCATAGTCTAAAAGAATTTTCTTTACTTGCCTTACAAAGTGGAAGGGTCAACACATATCACTTGCGAATGAAAACTCATTCAGTCTATATTTGCAAGCAAAAGCAGAGTAAGTGTAAGCCCTTGAGAAAAAGAAAATGTAGGAAGTTGGTATTCATTTGAAACTTCCTTTGAACTCTTTGGAGGGTCAATTTCACTAGCATACAAGCTGTACGAAATTCTTAAACCTCACCCTCTAGCATGGTACTGATACTGAAAAACATTGAATTCCACTAAATTGAACCTGATGCAGCTATATAGCATGGTTTGATGGTTTTCTCTACACTTTGAAACCAAAGAAGATAAAGCATTAGACCTTTTTACTTCTCTGTATCAGAAATGGAACAATCGAATTGTTGGTTAGAACATTCGTCTTTTGAATCTGATTTTCCTGATAAATGAGTATATGCTCTGTCCTTAAGGAAAAAGAAATACTCTCTCTAAAAAGGTATATGGAAAGAAAGAGATATAATACCGAGTATTTTATATATTCCATCTGTTGACTTGTGGAGACATATACCTCTGGAGAAGGTACACCTATTTGTGTAATTTATGTTTATGATTTATTATTGTCTTAAAGAAAAAAAACATTGTGAAACGTCATAATCTCAACTCCTTTAAGTGATGATTCTCCCTTCCTAGGGCAACATTTGGAGAATCATCACTTACAGAAACAGAGAACTTAACTGGAAAACTGGTCTTTTTTCATGTTGCTCTCAAAATAAATGAAAGCAAAATTTTAATCTTTGATTTTTGTGGTGTTTCAGTTTGGAGATGACCTACAGGTCAGAAAAAGATATTAGTGAGACTGATTTAGAGTACTACAAGTATAAATATTATAATGAGTTGAAGAAAGGCAGGCCTAAGGTTAAGTTTTCTGATTTAGCATATAGATGCCCATACTGCCCTGGGAAGAGTAAGCAAGATTACCTCTTTAAGGAGCTTCTCCAACATGCTTCTGCTGTTATTACCTCACGGAGTAGGAGCACCAAAGAGAAAGCGAGGCACTTGGCTTTAGAGAGGTACATGAGAAAGTATCTTGATGTGAAGGTTCATTCTGAACTTGCCACTAAAACTGAATGTTCCAAGCCTCATGATGATCAGGGGTTTGTGTATCCTTGGAAGGGCATCATCGCAAATATTAAAACTGAATGGAAAGATGGGAAACATGTTGGTGAAAGTGGAACAAGACTCAGGGAGGAGTTGTCAAGGAAGGGGTTTAATCCTGTGCGGGTCCATCCCGTATGGAATCGTTTGGGACATTCAGGTTTTGCGATTGCAGAGTTTAAAAGTGATTGGACTGGTTTCAACAATGCCATGTCCATGGAGAAGAGTTTTGAAGTCGATCATTGCGGGAAGAGGGACTACTACACAGCCAAAAATCTAGGAGATAAGTTGTTTGGATGGATGGCCCACAAGGATGACTATGACTCGAATGGCCCTATTGGTGTGTATCTTAGAAAGAGTGCAGATGTGAAAACCATTTCTGGAAAAGAAGCAGAAGATCAAAGAAAGGCTTCAACGCTTGTCTCAAACTTAACAAATACCCTGGAGGTCCAGAGTTTGCACCTTAAACAGATTGAGAACGAATATCAGGAAACCAGTGCGTCTCTAAACAAGTTGATAGGGCAAAAGGAGGACAAGCTCAAGGCTTACAATGAAGGTATGTTTAAAACTTTGTGACTTCTACTTTTGTGAATTCACTTTGATTATATCTTTTTTCATTGCCATGCTTTGCAATAGTTTATCTTATGTTTTGATAAATGTTGTCAGAAATGAAAAAGATGCAACAGAATACGCGCGATCATCTTGAGAAGATTTTCTTAGAGCATGAGAAGGTTACACTGCATTTGGAGGCTCAGAAGAAAAGGCTTGAGCAGCATGAGAAGCAATTGCAGCAGCGTGAGGCTCAGAATGAAACTGATAGGAGAAAACTTCATGATGAGAAAAAAATGGTAATTTAGTTTTATCCAGATTAAGATTGACATTTTATTGTAGATTGGTGATTTTTTTTTTTCATGAGGACTTACATTGATATGAAAAAGCAAGTTGCAATAGATCAGGCCCTGTTTTGGTGTTTTTGAAACTTGTCATTGGCATCCTCAACCAGGCTATTTGTCATCTATTAAAATTCATTCTGATAGTTTTGTGCATTTCTTGCAGTGAAAAGCAGATAATAGAATTTTTGAAGTAGAAATTAACTATTACGTTTCTTTCTTTCCTTTTATTTGTGTAATTTTTAATTACACTTGTATCAAAGATTGTTTGCCTCGATGATGTTGGGTTGATCCAATGTTGGTAAAAGAGCAAAACCCCAAGGACAAAGTAAAGCGAATTAATATTTGCTTAAAGCACACTTTTGAGTGATCTTAAAGTGCAGAAAAGCCCAATTTTGTAAATTTTTAATGAAGAAAATAGAAAATATCTATTCAAGACCCAGAAAATAAATATTCTAGAGTGTTAATATTGAAAATCATTTGTCGTATGGTGCCACATGTTTTCATGTGTTATGCTTTGACCCTACTTACAAAATAAATATGTGTTATGCTTTGAACTCGATATAATAGTCTGAAATGGCTTTCTAGATGGACTGATATTTTTCTTGCTTCTGTTGGCATAGAAGTCAATCAATACCTACAATTCTCTAGCTTTTTTGTTCATGGCTCATCGGTAGTTTTGATTCGACCCTGTACACTTTAATTTGATTATTGGTATCAAATATCATAAAGGTGTATATAAAATAAAGCACAAAAGAATTATATAAAATGTTATGTTAAAACTTTATGTAATTAGTTACTACTTATTTGTGATGCTGCATAATACTTAAATTCAGTTAATAGAGGTGGTTTAACGATTGTCCTTGGCTATTTTTTTGGGCTAGTTTCTATCTGCTGTGAGAATTTGATAAACTTTTACTGAATGGGTTAGATCACCTCTCTTTTTCAGAATGAGAGGGCTGCTGTAGAGCAAAAGAAGGCGGATGAGAATTTCTTGAAGTTGGCAGAGGAACAAAAGGTGTGTTTTGCATTCTGTGCCTTGAAATGGATCTTTGAAAATATATATATATAATAATATTATAATTTTTGGATAATGATACTATAATTTCTAGAATTCTCATGCTTTTATTTATTTATTGATGATGATGGCAGAAAGAAAAGGAGAAACTTCACAGAAAAACAATTGAACTGGAAAAGAAACTTGATGCTAAACAGGCATTAGAGTTGGAGGTTGAGCGCATGAGAGGAGCATTACAGGTCATGAAACACATGGGTGACGATGGGGATTTTGAGATGAAGAAAAAGATGGATCTAATTATAAAAGATTTGAATGAGAAGGTAGAAGAATTGGATCACATGGAACAACTGAACCAAGATCTTATCATCAAGGAGCGTAAAACTAATGATGAAGTGCAGGAGGCTCGTAAAGAGCTAATTGCTGTATGTATCCCTTTTTTAAACTCATGTGAAGTGCTTGGGGATGCATTATAATTTGAGGATTAAAACGCAGTACTGAATTTAGATAGACTACGGTTATGTTTAGTTGAGATGTGAGGCAACAACTGTGGATTTAGTACAACAAAAATGGCCAAATCATGAAAAAGTAGTAGTAGAAGAATGAATGAGAAACTTAGTTGAAATTGTAGAAAGAAGTTTAAATATTTGAATGACATGGAATCACATGTAAAAGCATGATGGAGACGTTTTTTAAATCGTGTTCATGATTCAGGGTAATTTTGTTGAGCTTTGGATCCAATTTTTAGTTTTGGACTGTGTACCGTTAAGATTTCCAGCTGTAAAAAATTCCCAGAACAAGATAACAAGAATCAAAAGGTCTTTGGAGAATTGCAGTAACCCCAACAGATTCATTTTTTTTGGTGCAGTCCTATTCTTAGCAAAATTGTTCACAAATCACATTCTTCCTCAGCCGTCCTCCCTCATTTGATGCCAATGTGAAATCCCCAGCTATAAATTGTTCACAATTTTGTCTGCAAGTATAAGTTGTTCACTACACAGTCAATATTAACAGCTTGGGGTCCTTGAGTCTTTCAATTATTTTGGTTTTCTTTTTCTGGTTTATTAGCTGTCTTAGTAATTGCAACTAAGAAAGTTAATAAACCAGAAAAAGGAATGGTCGTTTTGAAGATTGAGGAAGGACTTTGGAATTTGGATTAACATAAATGCCTCTTTTTAAACACTTTGTTCTTTTGGATAGCTATTGATTTCAATGGACTAAACAGTCAAGATTTCCTTGTATTTACTTCTACTTCTTAGCTAGCTATTGTCTCTTGTATACACCCCATGTACTTGGGCTATGTCTATTTTGTATTGTCAATAAAATTTATGTTTACCTACAAAAGAGAAAAATAACCTTCTTAGTAATTGCATTACACTTGCATTGCGAAGCAATTACTCCTTAGTTCAATTTGCAGAATAGGGCTGGCAATGAGCTTCATTTTTTTTTTCTTTTTCTAGAGATGATGAACAAGTAATCTACCTAGTAGAATAATTTCACCTTTACATGCTCTGTTTTTTTTTAACATTATAAACACTTACTTGCCTTACAAGCCAATTATCAATGTGACATAAATTTGGACCCATATTTGGATTTTTCCAGACATGATTTTGTTATCTCCATGTTTTATTAAATGCATCAATCATTGAATTTAAGACTTGTTATCGAGAATTTAAGTCACGTTTTTGTTTACTTTCATTGTCATATTCTGTAAATGGAAGAATTAATCCACTTATATGTCTATCAATGTCTGCTATCTCACAACTATATTTTGTAAATGGAAGAATTGGTCCCTGAGACGTTTGAGACAGCATGGATAAACATCTAAACTGTGTCAGTGGACCATTATCAGTGTTTTGTTTTGAACTCAAGGGTACTGGTTCTCTAGGCATCAATTGGAGACGGGTTGACATCTTATAGATTCTTGTTTTGCTCTATGTACATAAAATATACGAGGAGAAAATGTGATGTGCTGATCATATTGTTCTTGAAGTTTGTAGCCTCAACGATTTTTTATTTTTTCCTTAGTTTCTTTTATTGTCCATATCTGTTTATTTCCTAATATGGAAATGCTTGTCCTTTGGTGGAAAGTCTGATTTCTTTGCTTCGCAGGGATTGAGAGAAGTGACAGCCCGTGCTAATATTGGTGTCAAGAGAATGGGCGAGCTTGATATCAAGCCATTCACCACTGCAACCAAGAGGAAATTTCCAAAGGAAGAAGCAGCTTTGAAAGCTATGGTGCTGTGTTCACAATGGGAGGACTATCTTAGAGATCCTAGCTGGCATCCCTTTAAGATCATCGTAGATGAAGGAGGGAATAGTAAGGTATGCCTATATGTGATAATGGAACAATTCATGTGAACATTTTTTTAAGCATGCAACGTGCCCACCTCAATCTCTGGTTATGCTGATATAGAGGAAGGCCCATATATTTGGTGTGGGTGGTAGAAGATTTTCTCCTTGTCGTAACTTCATTAAGATTGTCTTAGGTTCTCTTGGCTCGTAAATTTTCTACCATTTTCCTCTTTTGATATAGTTTCTGTTAGTGTGTTTTTTTTTAAATGATGGGGAACCACCCCATGGTAGAGCCCTTAGGACTCACCCATGGAACCTAAACCCTTGGGGAGACTAGCACAGCAACCCACCGCCATGGCCTCCCACTTAAATCGCAGTTTGATTCTAGGGAGAATCGAACTTGTGACATGGGCTCATGCACACAAGTTCATCCTTACCACTTTCTATTTTGACTAAGACTAGTTTGGGTGGTAGAGTATTCACAGCATACTCTACTACTATTCATTATTTTTCATCTACTTTTTACTATTTCGTACTACTATTCAATATTTTATCATTACTTTTTCACTACTTTTCCTCTACTATTTACAGAATATCTAAGATCACCTCAATATCCAAACGCAACCTAAAACTACATATCCTAATATTTTTCCATTTAATTCATATAGTGGTTTGAGTTGGATGTTGCTGTACAGGAAGTAATGGATGAAGAAGATGAAAAGTTGAAGAATTTGAAGAATGAGCTTGGTGATGAAGTTTATGCGGCAGTGACTACAGCCTTGAAGGAGGTGAATGAATATAATCCAAGTGGTAGGTACATTGTACCGGAGCTGTGGAATTTCAAAGAAGGAAAGAAAGCAACATTAAAGGAAGGAGTACTCCACATCCTGAAGAAGTGGAGATTGCTTAAACAGAGGTCGCGCTGAAGGTATGCATTGTAAGTGCTATGATGGAGAGTGTTTAACATGACATATACAGGTTAGAGTTCTAATTCTTTTTACTTGTTGGATTCTATCTAGTTATGCTACTACTAGTAGTTAGAAATCGGACAACCCCAGATAACAAGGAGGAAACATTTGGTTGTTTAGTTGCCTCGATCAGTGACAGCCAGTTTTCATGTCAACAATTGGTATTAATTCGTCATTATGCATGTAATCTGTGCCAGTACGCGTAGATCCTGGTTGACATCAAGTCATCCAGACTGATGTTCTAATTGAAGCTTCATCACACCTAATGTCCAACTTTATACTTGGGCATATCTGGCTATACAGCCCATAATATTCAATTGTTGTCATTAATTCTCACAACGTGTTATTAACTTATTTGGTCTTTTCCGTTTCTCTTTCCTCACTCAATTTCGACATTTCACGCTATTTCTATTCTAATATATACATTTTCAGGATCTGTGGCCGGATCATCCTTTACTGAAGCATAGTGGATGTGGTGCTCCTAGAGGTTTCGGTTATATTTTGCTGCTAGTAGTCCGCCTCGTGCATACCTGCATATAAGAAACTTTCAGAAATTTTCTTTTGCTTGATGTGCCTGTATTTTGATAAAGACAAAACTACAATGGATGGAGTACATTGGAAGATGTTTGTGTTCTTTAATTTGGACTTAGGCATCGCAATGTTACAGGTTATATGGACACATGCGCTCGCTTTCTAATTACATAATCACTTGTGAATGCTTGAGGCAGGGACTAGGAGAGGTGCAAGCATCGTGAGATCCGTTATCTTCGATCTCAGAAACTATTTTCAGTCGAGTTTACCATCTCATGTGACGGATGGTTTAGAGGTTCCAGCCTTCCAGGGCCTTTTGTACATATTGGGCTCTTATTTTGAGTGTGATGTTTCCATTAAGTATATAGTTCATAACTCCTGTCTTTTTGTATATACTGGGCTCTTGACCCGAGCTATGGGCCAGCTGTATGGGCTTTTCTAGTCCTACAAACCAATGATTTTAGGACGAATCATTATATTATCTCCGATATGGAAATTCATCTCCACCGCCAAAGGGACATTCACACAGAGATGCGCTAATATACCGTTATGCGAACTCTAGAGTGATTGTAATGTGACAAACACAGGAGATATGTAAAATATCATCGTAGCATTTAGTGTTATAAACCTTCATTTTCTTCCATTTGTTTTGAGACCCATAGTTCATATCCGTTATGGTCCCTTAGAATCTCTCACACACTCATGTGAAAGGAATATTCTGGCGTGGGGGGCTCACATCACACCCCAAAGATTGAGAGCGAACAGGAGGAGGAGGGTTTGCGCAAGGAATCCAATGCCCTGCCTTCTTGTTACCTTTTTCAGGTAGTAGAATGGGATCCAAAGATATTTGTCTCCTGAACTGAACAAAACAATGGAGAGAGAAGGAGAACAACTTTCTGCCCACATGTGAGCAGATCCACTAATAAACCCAACCCCACCCATGTGCTCTACTTTGGTTGCGCGCAATTGCATTGATGTGACTCATTTTTACTTAAAAGCGTTGGTATTTGTTGCTTGAAAGATATTACAAACGCACACACATACATACGTTGTTTGTGTCCGTAGTTCAAATTGGGTGTCAATTGTATTTGCTGCTTTACTGGTACATGTCAATAAGAAAAGCTATACATATCCTAGATATATATCTTTTCTTTAATCCTAAAAATGCACCCAAAAAATAGCATGGTTTCGATATCCAATAAATTGAAATGCTTTTTAACTTTTTTATTTTTATTTTTATCCTTTTTCTTTCTTTCTTTCTTTCATTGCAAATGCATTGGACATCTAAATCATTGGAAATTGGGATAGTCGAAGGGTATGAAGCATCTGAGAAAATTCTTGGAAGTTTCCCACCAAAGTGGAGGATGACACACTACCTTTGAGGAATATTGGTGATGGTACCCCTTAATCTTCTCTTGGATGGAGCAACGGGTGAAGTTACCAATCAAATTCTAGTCAATAAAGGTTTCCGGAAGATGTATTCGATAGTCCTATATCTCACCCAAATGACCAAATCCATGCAAGTACCCACGTTGTTGGGGGAAGGGGGGAGGGGTGCCAAGTTATTTGTTTGATAAGGTGTGAGAATGTGCTTCCTTGAAAACCTACTTCATACACGAACCGGAAGTTTCCCGCATGAAGTGTTGAAAAAATAAAGACCCTTTAGTAAGATATTGCTGTCAAATGCAACTTCCCTCGTTTCGTACCATACCATCCTGTATAAATTGTTATATTGCAGACTTTTCTGTACATGCATACAAAATAAAAATCTCTCCCTCGAGTGTTTGACATGTCAATATCCGCCTATAAACAAACTCCAACTTCTTGATAAGTCATTACATCTTTTTTATCTTTCTCCCATGCCGTATATGCATGTTCATGTCTAATCAACAACCCCAATTGGGTGTGGCGCAGCTAGAAAGAACTTTCGGAATGAATTTTTAAGGTGTATAATAAGATGCGATAAGATAGTTTTAAATAAAAATTAAATAAAATTTTATTAAAGTACTATTTTTTAATATTATTATTATTTTAGAATTTGAAAAAATTAAATTATTTATTATATTTTGTATAAAAATTTAAGAAAATTGTAATGGTGAGATAAGATGAAACATTTTTATATCTAAACTAAGCTAAATGCAAATGGTTCAAATCCAAGTAGCCATTAGCCGCATGTTACATGTACACTCTTCATAGTTAACGAACCACGAGAATTAAATTATCAATTGAATTACTTTAAATACACTTGTGAAATACTTCTTATTGGAGGCTTTATACTCTAAACTTCTTAAGAATGAATCAAGACTTTGACTTTGTTCTCGAATAACCAGTACCAAAAATAGTAAGGAAAAAGCTAGAGGCCATACGGGTATAAAAACCATTTTTGCACCAGCCAATCACAATGTGCCGTGTAGGCACTCCAGAGAAAAACTCAATGTGCCCGCATCCTCAGGATCCCTTCTTTCATTTTGTCCCCCTCCCCCATCCCTCTGTTTCTTCCGAACCTTCCCCCATCCCTCAATGTTGCCGTTGTCCATTCTTGTTTGGTTGTTACGGGGTTTCTGGATTTTTTTTTTTTTTAACCAATGGCTTTGCAGATGATGGGGGGAGGCGGAGAGGTTCGGAAGAAATAGAGGGATGGGGAAGGGATTCGGGAGACAAAATGAAAGAGAGGATCCTGAGGATGTAGGCACCTTGAGTTTTTCTCTAGAGTACCTACGTGGCACATTGTGATTGGCTGGTGCAAAATAATTTTTGTACCCGTCCGACTTCCAGCTTTTTCCTAATTGTAAATACCCATATCAATATCACCAACTCGAAAAATTTAAAAAAAAAAAAAATCTCAAGAAATCATTAATTTCAAAGAGCAAATGCAATGGTTGTTGCAAATTTCATGAAGCAAACCAAATACTTTTCCAATTCATATATATATATATATTAAGTTAGTACAATACACTTCCCCCAAAATAATACTTAATATCATCATATCACCCATGCTATATAGAAAAGAAAAATACTAACGCTGCGGGCTACAATCTTGTGCAGCCGCCTCAGCCTTTCAACCCTAACAATTTTCCCCCCTTCTCCACCTTACATAAAGTTACACTTGCATCCTTCACACCCCCCTCCCCAAAAAGGCCTGTTTTTCCCCCCCTACCCCCAAAAAAAAGATAGAAAACACTCCCTAATTTAGTAATTTCCACTCTCTTATTGCTCCAACAACAACCATACTTTCACAGTCCCCGACACACCCCAGTCAAAAAAAGAAACCACATCACCTAAAAACTGGCGCCCATAAGGGTAAAAACGGTAAATAGGTTATGGTGGGAATTCTAAAATGTTGACTCTGACTGACTCTTGACTTTTTTTTTTTTTTTTTTTTTTGGGGGGGGGGAGGGGTGTGAGGGTTCATCAAACCCGGAAATTTTTGCCGGTAAATGTTTGACCAAACTGCCAATGGGCGGGAACAATGTTCCAGGAGGTAGAGGTGCGGCGGTCGCTCCCCGTGACTCTAAACGACAGCGTTTGGCCGACCAAGACAGCATTTGACTGCCAGTTCTGGCCCCAGTTGCGGCTCATGCTCATCCAGCCTGTCCTGGACCCCTTCACACTCACGCGCACGATGTCCCCTGAACCTGCAACGTTGGAGATCAAAACCAAGTTGAAGTAACGGAAACCGTTGATGGTGAACCTGATTCCTCCGTGCTTACGGCATGGCACCCTGCATAAATAAGTCCAAGATGGTCAGGTCAGTTTCGTCATTTGGCCAAGAAAAGAAAAAAGTTTCTTCTTCTTTTTTTGTTTTTTTGGGGGGTGGGGGAAAGGTTTTGTTAGCGTGAAACGAGGTCCGTGATTTAGTTGGGGGGGCACAATTTGGGAATGAAGAAAATCAGAAACCCTTTTCTGGTTTTTCACATTCATCAACGTTGTAGGACTGCTTTTTGTGTTTGGTTGATGGGACATCGAAGCACCACCGAACAACATGCGCATGGTTCAGTGTGTCCCCTCTGATTTCCTGCCCAAAACTATGGAACGGTACAGATCCCCCGGATTATAGACCAGGCACACTAACCAAGAGTAAAAAAAAGGGATGTCTGTGTTTAAAAGGGACTCAATGAAACGACACCGTTTGCTTCCTTTCTTAGCGCAATTCTATGAGCACCCCAATCTTTCATGTATTGGAACTCTTGTACGTAAAAGTGTTTTTAAGGAATATAATAATAGAGAATTATCTTATTATTATACTAAAGTGAGGAGATTTAACTCAAAGGTCAAAAGTAAAAACAATGGCCAATAGCCTCTCCTAGGGTTGGACTTTTGCTTTCGTATATATATATAAAAAAAGGTGACCGAAGCAAGTCCCACGCCCTAAAAGCATAGGCTTCAAGAGGTACAAGAAAGAGAATCCCATATTATGATTAACTGTCTTTAAATAAAAGTTTTTTATTTTATATATAGTTATTTTTACATATTTTACATATATTCTATTAATTTAATTAATTCTATCAATTTTTTAATATAAAATAATTATTTTTACTGATCATTTTAATAAAATAATAAAGTGAGTAAAAAATACTCTCTACGTTAAAATGACTGTAGGTATCTAGAATTTTTATATAGACCAAATATGTAAAAACAAACCACGCAAAAGCTACCAAAAAAAAGGTACAACAACATAGAAACCGTTCTAACCAACCAAACGAGGACAATTAAGAGGACCAATCTCGGTAATTAAGGGCCTGAGTAAAAGCCCCCACCAATGATCTGACAAAAGCAATAAAGTTCAGCACCAGTACCCGGCCCATATGGACCATACCCCTCGGCCCTCACCTACGAGCCACTAACTACCGTTCAGCTACATTAAAAAAAAAAGAAAAAGAAAAAAAAAAGGAGTTTTCACCAGGGTCCCTTTATTCTCTCTAATCTAAAGAGCATAGGTCAGTTGGATTCTTCAAATTGGATTTTTTTTTTACCCAAAAAGAAAGTTTTGGGTCTTAGAAACCATGTAATCTGGGTCTGGTTAGCATTATAGGCTAATTTTCTGAATAAAGAAAAAACAAAGGCAACAGTTGACTTCTAGGTACTAGATATGGTTTATATTATCATGACATATTATATGTTGGGTGATAGAGATTTTATAAAAATCATGAAAATGAAAATTTGTAGACTTTATTTTTACCAACCTTATCTGAGATCTAAACATTTTTCTACACATTTGTCTACAACTTTATTCACGTATTAATATGGTTGTTGACGGTAGTTAAGCACTTGTTACGAGGTCACGTTGTTGATCATGCACTGATAACACGAAGGTTTAGCAGTTATATATATATAACAGAGAAGTGGCTTACCGGCGGTAAGCGACGGGGACAATTCCGGCCCGGTACTCGGCAATCTTGAGGAACATTGGCATGGCCAGGTCAAAGTGGGGGCGAGGAGGGTTGCACCAGCCGCCATTGTCGTTGGGGAGGGCATAGTTTGGTGGGCAAAAGTTAGTGGCCGTGATAAGGATTGATGGGCTGCCGGAGTGGCACCACGTCGGGTCATTTGCGCACTTGATCTCAAAGCAGGCACCGCAGCTCAGGCCATTGTTGAACAGTGCAGTGCTCAGCGCGGCAGTGTTCACGCCGTAGCCTTGGCTGTAGAGGTTGCCGTATCCACAAGCTCCACCTGTAGACAATAAAGGAGAACATACACTCAAGATAGGATAATATACGAGTATTCCCCAAAACAAAGGCTTTAACAAGCCGGCCAAAAAGTTTTAGAACCCAAAATGGTATTACAAAGATGGACCGTGGAATACAGATTTTCAAGTGGGTCCTTGATGTTTCCTTGAACAAGCCGGCCAGGAGATAGAATCTTGAACAATATAACAAGGATTTACTGTAGATTTCCCAGATAAGTATGAAACCAGAGTCGGAAACTCGATAGAAATATTGGGCAAACGTTACAAATCAAAATGTGAACTTAATATTCCATTTCAAACTCAGAACTAGAACATCCACCAGTATGATAAAAGTACTAGAACTAGCTAGTGAAAACAGGGTACTCGGCTATTTCTTATGTAATGAAATAATGCAGTGAAAATGGTTCACAAATTCCATTAAAACTTGCGGGAACTTGCAGATTTAAAGGAACTTAAAAAAGAAAAACATATTGAAGTGGGTAAGAAAACATACCCATTGTGCCAGACGCATCAGAGCCTCCATAGAAGGTAGCATGAGCGGTCTGCCAGGCACCACCAGAGTAAACTCCAGGGATTCTAGCTTCAGCCAGCCACATTAACGAGATAAGAGAGGCAATGCACACCACACTCACCCCACCCATTTTTTTTTTCCAGACACTAGAAAAGAAACACAGAGAAAGAGACAGAGGAATAGAGAAAGGGAGCGAGAGAGATTGGGGATGAGGGATGAAGTGGCGGGGTGGAGTAGTACTTATGGGCGCCTAGGAGTGGCAACTGGAGCAACTTTTGGAATTTCCAAACACGCCCATCATTTTTCTCGTTTTACCTACCCTTCCTTGTTGGGCACAAAATCGAAACTCGTAACTTATGGGGCCCTCTTCTGCAACCTAAAAACTGCTGGGAGTGTCTATAACCACCTTCGCTAGACGCCGCGTATAAATACACTCCAATTGCGTTAAAATATGTACGGATAAGTTGGGGCCCCGTAAAAAAAAGTTTTCATCTCCCCAATCGATGGGAGGAGGTGAACTGCACGCATTTGAGGCGTGTGGGAAAAGAGCAATTGGTTCTATTTTTGCAATTATTTATTTATTTTAATAAAACTCAAGCTGTGGGTTGCTTGTAGCTTGTTCCACTTTCAAGACGCGTTTTTCTGTGTCCTCACCCATCTGGAATTATACTGATAACGGAATACAGTTTTACATCAGATGTAATATTTTTTTTATTGGTTAATAAGCATTTAATGTTATTTATTAAATGCTATAGGTTACCATTAAATATTTATTTTTCAAAGATGTTGGACCATATTCCTTTGTTTTTTTTAACTGTGCAACATAATATTCTATAAAGACATTCTATTTGCAGAATTCTTTATTCCAATCATATTCTATTATTAATAATTCCTATCAAGAAATATTCAGTATATAATACACTCTGCTTATTTCCACATCTACTCGTATACCCTTAACAAGCTGCTGTACGTTATCCTGAGGTTAAGGTCATCTCATTTAATTATTATATGTTTAAATAAAATATAAAAGAAAAATTATATTATAATAATATTTTATTTAACTTTTATTTCATCTCATCTCATCTATATAATCAAACATGACCACCTCACCCAATATCACCAAAGGGCAAATTTGAAAAAGAGAAATTCAGTTGTACTATATATTACAACAAAAAATAATAATAATAATAATAATAAGTAAATAGAAATTTTATTTTTTAAGTTAGTGTTACGAGTATATTTAGTAAAATATTTACTAGATATAATTTGATTTAAAAAATATAATAAAATTTATAAATTAAATATTATTATTTAAATAATGTGGATAATTCGAGTTGATAAAATAAAATAAACAAACAAAAAAGAAAAGAAAATAACTAGGCAAAGGAAATAGATCCAGATAAGCTGCTTGCTTTTTGGGTCCACAGGAAGATGAAGCGTGAGGAGCGGCTGTGATTTGAGGGGGTTGGGGGAGCGTGGGGTCCAGGAAAGATTTAATGGGGTATGAGACGTGAAATATTTAATATTGTAAACCCCACCAATAATAATAGTAATAATGGAAAGATGGTGCCCAGCAGAGCAAAAGACAGGGCCAACTATAAGACACTGAGGTAACGAGCATCCAACGTGGGTGTCGGGACCCACTTAATCCCGTAATCATCGGTCCATATGCTGCCCCTGCCCAGAAGGGGTTTTAACTGTTTTGTGGGCCACCACACACCAAACTAAACATAATCTCGAGCCACACGCACGCGCACCAGCCCAATCTAAAAAGAGAAAGACTACTTTATCTGCTTAAATAAACCGCTCGTCATTTTAATTATTTTTATTTAATAATTACAGAGGTGATTTTAAATATATTAATATATATTTTTATTTTTTAAAAATATTTAAAAATATTAAAAATAATAATAATAACAGTACCAATGAACAGTAGTACTACTCAGGCGGTACGTTAAAATCTCCCTACCAATCTTTTTTCTTTTTGACTTTGACACCTCAGCATATGCATGCATGTTGTTCGAATCATTGTTTTTATCTTATTCATTTTTGGTTCTAGTAGGTTAGATTCTTAAGAAATATATTTTTTTTATATTTTGTCATTTCAGGTATATTAATTATGTAACATAATTATATTCAAACTCGTTAAAAAATAAAATCACTTACAATCAATTCTATTAGCAAGTAAGATTATAAATATTAGTATTATATTTACACACTAATTTACAAATAGCTGAACTCTTGAGATAAAGATATTTAATATTATTTATTTATTTAAATATTTTCATAATATTATTTTTATTTTAAAATTTAAAAAAAAAACTGAATTTTTTATTATATTTTATGCCAAAATTTAAAAAAATTATGATAATTAAATAAAATAATATGAAATGGTTTGTGAAAATAAAAGAAGCTTTAAGACTCTTCATCGATCCCATAATTCTCTTAAATAAAATATCTCGAGTTTTCAACGAAAGAAAAAAGAAGTGAACTTTACATTTATATTCTTGGTTTACAGAAAGTTAGTTAGTTAATGGAGATACATTGGATGCCTTCACTATCTTGTAATTAGAGAGATGATGAGTACCACCTCCTTTTATTTTGTCTTCTTTCTCTTCGAGGAACTTTCTTTGTTTGTCAACAAACACATCGTATTTATATTAATAATCTACATGAAAAGAAGTGGCAGGATTTGGATTTTGTGCCACAAACTTATAAGTTTAAGCTGCAAAATTCAAATTGGATTAGATATCTAAATTAAGTTCGATCGTCGTTTGTTGGAAAGTTGTGCATTCCAGGTGATCATCCTTTAGGATCGATCAATTTAACGGATATTAATTGTTTTAAGTTCTAAAGTTTGGCCGAAAGATAAGAAGAGTTAGGCAAATGTAAACTCAAACCAAGAAAATGTATGTAAGTGCATGAGTAAGAAAGATCAGAAACTGTGTTCTTTTTCTCTTTTTTCTTTTTCTGGAAAAAGAAGAAGGCCGATCACACTGATCTTGTTTTAAGTTCTGAAGTTTGGCCGAAAGATAAAAGATCAGTTGGGCAAAAGTGAACTCAAACCAAGAAAATGTATGTAAGTTCAGTAAGCAAGATCGATCAGAAACTGTGTTCTTTTTCTTTTTCCCTGGAAATAGAAGAAGGATCACACTGATCTATGCATTTCACATCAGATAATAAAAAAGCTCAAAACTAGTTTGGGGGTCATGATGGAGATCTATAATTCTTGAAATTATTTGAGATATTGATGATCATATTGCACATGACCACCTACTGCCATTATGGAATATTGGTCAATATTTGAAATTTAGGTGCACCCAAAAATTCAAACCCCGGCCTGTCACCAGCCACAGCATATCACATGATGAAGTACCTAAATATTGCACCATTTTTGTTCTTCTGTTAATTTTTCGTATTTTTTAAAATTAATAAAACAAAAGGGTTTAACAAAGGTCTAAGCTTTTATGATTGTTTATAGGTTGGAATCTTGGTTTACACTTTCTTACTGCAATATTTGCCTCATAATTTACCCATGCATTTCCAAACATTACTACAAGACCAGCAATAAAAAAGAAAACAAAGAAGTGATTGAAAGATCTCTCCCTTCATGTTATAAGATCACGTGCTACAGTGGCGGATCTACACAAGCATGGCCCCCCCAAATTTTTTTGCAAAATTCAAAATGGCCCCTAGACTTTATTCATAATTACATGTATATAAAAATTGGCCCCCCAAAAAATTTATAATTTACTTATTCCCGAATGTTTTCTAAAGTTTTGTAAAATTTTAATATATATATATATATAAATGTCTCTCTCCAATTTCTTTCTATAACTCGTAGATTTTGTATATTAAGTTTTTTAATATAGAATCTCAAGTGAAAATACAAGAAAAACCATTTAAGATTAATAATTTATATGAAAAATAGTGGAGATGTTTTATTCTCTAAACTTCATTGAGTAAGGAAAAGTTTATTTAAGATCTCAATTGTAGCATTCTATGCTTAAAGTGGCACCAAAATAAATAGATTTTACATAAAACTTGATAATTTGACAGATATAATTAGAATGAAATATGGTATTATAAAAGATCACTTGATAGTTTCTAAGAATAAACAATAATGGATGAATATTATTCTATAAAATATTGTTGTAAAAAAATCTAAAACAAACATTAAGTTATGTTTTTAAAATTTAATTTCTACGCTCTATTTGGCAAGTTATTGAGATTTAATTTTATATACAATTATGCTTTATGATTTTATAATATTTTTTCATTTTACATAAACATCTCGTGAGGTAGATCAAAAAGTTGACCTTCTAAGAAAAATTACTGATTATGCCACTAATGTGCTAGATCTGACTACACTCAAACTTTTGCGAATATATATATGAATTTTTTAAAAAGGAAAAGAAAATTAGCACAATATCATGCGTGGCACTGGCACAATATTGTGGTTAAGTTGGCAGTACTGGCTTTACTTATATTTGTGAGCAATAAACTCATTGAGTTAAGGAGTCTCTCACAATTCTATAGGCAGAAAATGTATTCGATGGAACAACCATAAACTTTTGGCACTGAATGAAATGTACGTTGCATGTCTAGGATATATATTAAAAAATAAATAAATCAGAAGAAAAAGTGGGGATCATGGAATTTATATTTACTTGTAGAAGAAGGAATAGGTCATGTGGAAATAATAATGAGCAAATTGAGTAGAATGCGTGGGCTGCGTGACTCTCTCGCATTGCTAATTTGTAACTTACGTTGGCATGCAAGGCAAAGTTGTCACATCCATGAATCTGATGAACTCCAACCCCCATGTGCTCTCCACGCCTGACTAGTCGCTGCATGCTAATTTGCTTTGCAGAAACCTTTCCAAAACCCTTCTACGAATACACACGTGGACCAACAATTTTTTTTTTAAATATAAAAATATATTGTTTTCTTTGTGTAGAAGTTTTCGAAGAAGACGGTGATCCTCTTTTACCTTTTCTTTAGATGATCATCATCTACTGCATGGGGAAATCATGAAGTCACGTACACACGGTTTAAGTAAATGCCTTTCTAACAAACTAAGGTTTTGTTTGGTTACGCATGTTATATGAAATAAGATAAAAAAATTTTGTTGAAAGTTAAATAAAATATTATTATAATATAATTTTTTAATATTAATTTTATTTTTAAATTTGAAAAAATTGAATTATTTATTATATTTTTAACAAAAATTTAAAAAAATTATATGATTATATCAGATGAGATGAGATAATTAGTCTTGTGTAACCAAATCAGCCATGTCTGTTTGGAATACAACTATTTTTAGATTAATTATTTACTATTCATAAATAATTCATTACTATTTATAAATTATTCATTACTATTTTACTACTATTTACATATAATCTGGAATATTTTTAACATCTAAATGAAGCTTTAATGTCCCAAGAGTCGGGTAATTGGGTTAGTTGGATTTACGTAAGGATAGCTCATAATTAAGAGCATTCACATTGGCTTCATCAAAACCATCTTCAAAATTTGATGAAAAGTATAAGTTTTCCATAAATTTAAAACCTTCCTATTCATAATCCCACATTGGATTAGCTATTGAATTCATCAAAATAATAATATAATATTATTTTTTTAATAATAATATATTTTTTTTCATTTTTAGCAATTAAACTAACTATATATAAATTAATAATTTAATTTTATACTTGGAGCTAACCATAAATCTAATACTGAAATGAAACTAAGGTTATAGGGAAAAAAAAATGAGAGAGGGAAAATAAAGTAAAGCAATTGGGAATTAAAATGTAATAAAATAATTGGTTGATGAGTGTATAGTAACCCTTCAAATTTGAAGGAAATTATAGATTTACTGTAGCTAAAAGCTTCCTATTTCTTGTTTGATGAATCCAATGCAGCTTTAATTTACACATATTCATCATTTTATACATTTGGCTTGGCTTTTGATGAAGCCAATGCCAATGCTCTAACGAGTTTATACAGTTCTAGCTGGTGTTGAATCCAAGCCAATATCATGCACTGTCAATATATCACTACTACAAGGGATGTTTTGAACTCTCTGTTGGAGGAAAATACAGAGACAGGAGCGTTTAATTAATAGCTACAACGAGAGCATCATGATTATTCGAGTGAATCAAGGAAGTAATAATGGCACGCAATAGCAAGAATACTAGAGAAAAAATTCTTTAAAAATGGTTAATGTTTGGTGACCGGCCATCCACAAATTTCTTTAAAAAAAGTAAATAAAATGTAATATTTTTATAAATATTTTACATCAATGTCTCTAGAATATATATATATATATATACTTTTCATCTTTGAGAGGAATTAATATATATATATATATGTTAGAGAATGACTATTCTTCTTACTTCATCTTCCTATTAATTTTTAGCACGCGGCCTTTATGCCAATCAAACGCAAACGTACGTAGACCAATTTGATGCATGTATATATAATTGGAAAGCCGCCATTAAAGAGGTCGTAGGTCGCTTCTCCAAGAGGAGAATCAACGTACGTACGTGTGATTATTTTTGGAAATCCAAAATAAACACCGCCTTTTTTGACAATATTGGTTTAAAAACATCGTCGGTGCATATCTAGTAGGTTGAGGCATGCGGTTTTCTAAAGTAGCTTCATGGCATGGACCATATAATATAGATACATATATTAATGTGACCGTCGAGTACTTTTAGTACTAGTTATCCATAGCTATACTTCACTCAAAAGCGAAGGTACGTAGTTAGCAACCGACCACTACCTATTACAATGACTTCATTCTACTCAGGGTGTGTAGATTGAGTAAAAATTTAAAAATTTGACTTTAACAAATGAGAGTCAGAATCGGAATTTTTTTTTTTTTTTAATTTTTCTTTCAAAGGTATACTAGTATGTGCTAATAATTAATACTAGTATATTAGTATGAGTTAATTATTATAAATAATATGTTTATAATATAATATAAATAGACTAATGATCTTTTTTAGGGAAAAAAATTAGGGTTTAAAAGCCCAAAACCCTAGCAACCAAACCCATAATGACCAAAACATAGTTAAAAAAATGGAGTCATTTGAGCCAACACCTCCCAAATAGCCGCACTTCTAAGAAATACACTCTAAAACGGTGCCGTTTTACTTGGTTTGGATTTTGCACCCCCCTTCCCCGCGCCACCTCATCAGTCATTCCGATTCAATCACAAAAGTGAAGATCTTTTTCTCTTCTCCATTTCCTCACTACCCCTGCCCTTGGGCCTAGTCATCCGCTGCCACCTAGCCCGTGATCGGCCTCCACCCACCTAGTTGTTGGCTTCTCTCTCTAACCCAAGTCCCTTTTATCTTGTAACCCTAAGTCCCTCAACCAATGGCCCACCTTCACACAACTCGTCGCCTCTCTCTCTCTCTCTCTCTCCTCCTATCATCGTTCACAACCAATTCACCATAAGTGTCTCTTCCATTCACCACCATAGGTTAGGCTTTTTGATTTTCCATTTTTGGTACATATGCATTTTGCTATGCTTCAAGATTTAGGGTTTGTGATTTGGTGGTTGTAATTTTTGGATGAGTGGTTCTGGATTTAACTACGCTCCAACAATTCAGAGTTGGAACAAAGTCTACAGCGGTAGGAGTAGGAGTTCGGAGTCAAACTTCAACAAATAAGGAGTAGGAGTTGGAGTTGAAATCAGGGCTTTCTGGCTCTGACTGGGTCGGTGCTCAGCCCTGAGAGCCCATTTGGCAATACCACTATTCTATGATATTCTCATATATTTCTTTTACAAACATCACTCAAATACTAAACACTTTTTAATTTCAAATCTTCAACTTTTTTATCTAATCATTCTAATTTTCTCAAACTTGCAAACACAAAAAAACAATAATACTTTTTCAATTTTTAAACAAGAATTATATTAAAAAAAATTTCAAATAATTTTTCAACTTTATATATAATATTTTATTCAACTTTTTTTTTTCCTTCTTTCTTGAAACCCGATAAAACATCTTGACTCAAATTATTGTATTATAATTCACAAATATACTAAGATATTCTAATTATCCAAATCGGGACATGAGTCTATCAAGATTGTGAGCTCTGAAAGGTAGCTTTTGCAAGATGAAGGGTAAGGGCAATGAAGAAGAATGGCGCAAGATCATAAACCTAGCTAGCTAGCAGCTCGTAAATGATCAGCGAAAGAAAAAGATATTCAAATGTTTTTATGTCATAGCATTTTCAAAGGATTTCCTATATATATATATATATATATATATATATATATATATGTGTGTGTGTGTGTGTGTGTGTGTGTATATATATATATATATAATCTTTACACGTCACCATATTAATGTATGAAGCTGCTACCTCTGTTGTAGTCATATGCTGTTGGTTAGGATGGAAGAAAAGTTGATCGATCATGCAATATCATCATATATATACTGACTCGAGTGATGATCTGGTATGTATAACAACATTATCATTTAAAGGATCACGAGGAAGAGAATATGGGTGTAATTGATCCAATTTGATCTAATTTTAGATATATTTTATAATTGAACCGGTATAAATCGGTTTTGAGAATTGAAGAACCGATACAGGATCAATTCATTACTGAAACGAAAACTTTCAATTTTATTGGTTCCAGCCCAATTTTTCCCATATAAATATTATCATATACTGAATATTATTTTAGAGTAATTCTACATACAATCATGAAATGCATAAACGCCGTGTAATCATTTTGAAAAAGAGTATGATTGATCCACTATTAAAAAATTAATTTCTTTCATGTAGGTCTCATGTTTTATTCACTTTTTTTAAAACGATTATGCAGCCGTTATACAATTCACGGTTGCAAATATATTTTCTCAAAAGTTGGTACTATGCTCATTATCTAAACAAATCAAATCTGGCACATCTTTTGAATTCTATGCTCGTTATCTAAACAAGATAATTTTATGTTATTAGATTATTATACATGAATGATAAGATTTTAAAATTTTATATTATTAATTATTAATTTAACATATAATATATAAAATATGATATAAAACATCATATAAAAAATTATATATATATATATAAGATAAAAAATTAGAACTAATATATTTATGTACGTATAGTCCAATTCAATTCAAATTGGTGTTCTAAAAACCAAAATTGGAATCCAACTGGTTTTCAACTGATTTTCTTAAATATAAACCAATACAGACTGAACCGATTCGTCCGATTCACCAGTTTTTCATTTTTTTTGCAGCCCTTGAAGAGAGGTTGAAGGGAGTACTAGGATGAATATTGGCATCGTATGAGACCTGACGTACAGCTAGCTCTTGTTTCAGATTATATATTTAATTAGCATCCCAAAAGTTCCCAACAGTCTTGATCATGAAGCTATATTATGATATACTTTTAATAATTAAACTTATTTCTATTTATCAGTTTAGACATTTGTAATGTATAAGTAATGATTTAATATAATATCAGTTAGGTTTTGAGTTTAAACTTTGATTTTACATTTCAGTCTCATTTGATTAAAATATTTTACGTGTTTGACTCACTTATTAAAATTAAAAAAGGATATTTAATTATTTCAACGGATTCATATGAACAACTCAAAACTTTTGCATATGATTTCATATTAAATCAATACTTATCTAAAAAATTTATATAGATGTGAAGAATTAGATTTAATTATTTATATTACGTCAGAATTATTATGATAAAAAAAATTAAGATTATTTATCACGTGCTTTTTTTTAATATATAATTAATAGAGACCGATAAACTCTTATATGTGTGTCAAATGAGTAATATATATGATTTATCAATTCCATAGGGAAATCAAATTAACCCTAACAAACATATATAAATATTTTCAAAAACAGTATTTTACCAAAAAATGAAAAACTTCGTAAGTGCTAAAGTGCTCATGAAGAAGGTGGGTGTGAGGAATTGATGCAGACAGCCAGACAGCATGCATGCAGGGGTCATCATCATTGCATATTTGCCTCTAATTAGAAACTGCTCTTGATGATCAGTCCCTACACTCCCCCAACCATGTGATTCTAATCATTCCTTCTTGATTTATTACATCCCCCCGACGACTCTCTTCATACATACATAGAAACGGAAAACCTTCAATGTCTGGTCTGTATGCTTTCTGCCTCCACATTTTAGGTGGTGGGCACTGGGCATGCACTCGGTATATAGTGGGTAGGGTTTTTAATCATAAAAATGATATTTGTAGTCATAGAATTTATAAATGTAATGTATTTTCTTTTAAAAAAAGTGAATAAATATGAGATTTACATAAAAAAAAAAATTTAATAATAGATATCACTCTTATTTAAAATAGGAAAATGCTAGTGTGCCCCATGAATTTAGTCACTCATTTTGACTGCTCATGTATTTTAAGTTTTTTATTCATTTTTCTTACTTAATGGTTAAGAAAGTAAATATTTGATGTATTTGTTTTATTTTTTAAAAATATTAAAAAAATTAAAAAAAAATAGCATTTAGCCTATGGGACACTCTCCGTGGTGGTAGAGTAGCATCACTCTTTAAAATAAGTGCCTGCACAACCCATCTTTTAAATAGATGAACATGCCGATTGATCATTTTGCTAAGCAATAGTAGTACTGGTTTATTTCTTTGAGGATAATGATTAATGAATATAAAAGCTAACAAATAAAGCAGCCCACAGCTCTGAATTCTTCCAGTTTTTTCGCCCAACATGATGCAGTTCACTAATATATATTAATATTGTCTATATATATTTTCTTCTACTTTCATCATAATGGTCTTAAAAACTTTAGCCCTTTAATTATGGCTACTCAGAATGCGTATAAATAAACCACAATTACGTACTATTAATACCAGATGGAAATTCATTGTTTATAGTTTTGTGAGTGATTCAAGCTGTACGTCATGCTATGAGTTAATTCTATCGTTGACTGAACTCTGAATATTGTAAAATTTCCTCCCTTTATGTACTTGTGTTTGTACTTATCTTAGTATCGTCTTGGGTGCAAAGAATATGATAATCTTGTCTTGTAATAGTAATTTGTGTATTTTAATAATTAAATGGTGTTTGATGCGGCTATATATATATATGTTAGAGCATCCACATTGGTATATGGATATGCATATGTAAAATCACCTCTTTTGCATATTCACTTTGTCATTCCAACAAAATTTTCACATTGGCTTATGCATATTTAAAGCAAAATAATAATAAAATATTATATTTTATTATTTTGGAGGAGAAAGAAATAATAGAGTGTGTGGGAGAGTGTGGGAAGAGAGAGAAAGAATAAGTAAAATATATTTTGAAGAGTAAATAGTAGATATGTAAAAGTGTAAAGTTACTGTTCATAATTAGCTAAATATTTGGAGATAGATAATCCAATACAGATGAATTTATACTCATATTATGTAAAAATGAATTTGCATATGCATATGCATAGACCAATATGAATGCTCTTATACCCCCGGTTTGATTCTTTTCAAGGAAAAGCACGGTCGATCTTAAGAGAACTTGTCATAGATTTGCCTTCACGTGGAAGCCTAGCTCGTTTTGAAAACGAAAGTGTACGTTTTTTTGCAAAACAGCTTTCTTTTATTACTGAGTACGTACTACAGGCTGCTGGTTTTTGTTTTCGTCGACAAGGAAAAAGTTTTGTATTGAGTATATATATATATATTGACGTACTTTTCAGTAACCAGGTACAATAAATTGACCAGTTTCATGTTCTCAAACATGAAATGGCGAAACAAATGGGGACAAAAATTATGACATTAATCTAGGCGATGATCATGATTCAAACTAAGGAGCTGGGCTTTGACTAGTAACTTGGCCAATACTAGTTTGTTCTCAACATCTATAATATAATATAATTTGTTCTAATGACCGACAAGTTGTGACAAATAATAACAGACAACCACATATAAACTGCTATACATTAGCTTCTTCATGTCAATGCAGTCTCCCATAACTAGTGTTAAACTTGTCTTCGATCGGTGCCCATCTTCCAAAGTAAAATTTGAGATATCAATGAAAGTTTAACAAATTAGTTAAAAAAAAAGTGCCTAATCATTACCTTCTAATTAGCTAGTTAGGGACGTTGGTATCCTTCCATAATCTTAATGAAAAGTACTACTACTACTTTATCCACAAATGAATTACATAAAAGTAAACTCACAACATGACGTGACTTGATCGTGTATATAGTATGCAGTTAGATTGTCAAATTATTTTTTATTGTAAAGTAGATTTAATAAATTACATGAAGACACGTTATTTTATAGGTTTATTTTTATGTAATTTTTTTTTATGTTTTCAGCACTTCTGATCCATAATATTAATTATTAAAGTATGAAGTTGACTGCAAATTATATAAATAATACATGATTCACATGGGTGTGATGACTAAGACTTGGCATATAGCCGGACCCATATGCACAAAACTAACATGACGGTTTATTTATGTGCACGAGTAATAGGGTGGCTATATACGTACTACTACTTTTGTTGACTTTGATTTTCCATGCATCTTTATTAATTGGTATATGACTTTGAATTAATATTTTAGGGTTGTTGATGATCAGTCTCACATTCTACAACCACCATATATATTCCCCACGACTTGTGCCTTCAATTGAGGCTTGATTGCTGGGATAAAAAATAAGAGTTTTGGCACTGATCACTGGTGAGTTAAGAGTACTAGTATGCGATTGTTGACCTCGTGAATTGTGATTTCCTGTACGTACGTAGTACTTCTTCCTCTCCACGTAATTAATAACTTCAAAGGAATCAATTGGGTTGTAATTTTGTTCACATTTGACATTTGTTGACCTTTCTCGGGAAAGAAGATGTG